>OY986048.1:65619355-66227792 GCA_963920205.1 Stenodema calcarata | reverse complement strand
TTACGCTTCTTTCAATGCTGTTGGCGGGAGCTTTTTGCAAGGCTTCTGAGAATTATAATATATTATGATATTATATGTATTACCGGTGGTCACGATTAATCAGTGGTGGTACACCTATAATGAAGTAATGCTTCAATTATATTATAAATATATTTTAGAAATATATTATAATTATTTATAAATATAAATATATTAATTTAATTATAATTATAATTAATTTAATTATAATTATATTCTATAATTATATTATAGTTCTTAGACGCCTTGCTTTTGCAATGTCAGGCAGCCTGAAATGGCTCATTACTTTACTTTTGTACCAGCACCAAGTACTCATCATCACCACTACTATCTGTATATCTAATTCTCAGAAGCCTTGCAAAAAGCTCCCGCCAACAGCATTGAAAGAAGCGTAAAGCTCCCTGCCGGTGTAACAGAGGAAACATATTAGGTGAAACCGAGGGGAACTAAGGGTGAGAGGGGGTTGTGGGAAGGAGACAGGGAACAGGAAAACATTGACGGTGGAGGTTAGGGGTAGGAGGATCAGGTTTCTATATGCACACTCAACAGCGAGGTGCGAAGCACCGAGCATCCTATATATATGGTGCTGGCGGGCAAAATGGATATCATTCCTTTTTGCGGCTGACGTTTTTTGGCGGGCCAGTTTTTACAACGGAGTTGTTTTTGGGGGGATCATTTTTACATTGCAGGAGGAAAAGAGCCAAATAGACTTCGCATGTCGTACAGCTGAAGATTTCACCAAGCATTTCTATGAGAGTCTCGACAAGAGGAGGCAGGTTAGCTGTTGATCTACTGAATTCTGTGATTCTCATACGTTACAAATGACTTTCGTCCCCAGTAACTACTGTCTGTAATTTATTTTGCAGCTCATGATTGGATTCTACATGGACACAGCCGTTCTTGTCTGGAATGGAAATGGAACAATTGGGAAAGAACCAATTGGAAAATTTTTGACTGATCTTCCCCTCACCAAACACAAGCTGGGTTCGCTTGACGTTCAGAGGGTTCTAGGTGAGTTATCAGCTTAACGTTTCCTCCAGTCGAGTTATCAAGTTTTAGGCATTACCCAAGGATCAGGCGTCGGTTTTACAAATCAGCAAACAACAACGAAAAACTCTGCAAATTCTTGACACAACGGTTCATTATCTTCTTTGTGCAGATTACCCTTCTGTCTAGATCACTAAATGGTAGATTGATTAGGTATTATTATTTAAAGTACGCAAATTGTATCTGTATTTTTAGGTAGGTATGAGAATAGGTCGTAAAGTAACCCCCCCCCCTCCTCTCTCTTTTTGGTGAGGAGAGGGTTACCCCGGGTTCAAAAAACATTAATTGCGGCACAGAAACCAGGCTCCAACTGTGAGCCGTCATTGTGGACGAACGGCTGGTCGTAAAATGCTAAGTGGTCTTAAACAATTCTAAAGAATAAACTCCATTTAAATATGAACTAAAAACTATACCGTTCCATTTGAATTTTTCGAGTTATGAAATTTTTAAAATGTCAAAATTCGTTTTGAACTCCTTTCCCTTGACCTAGGGTTATGAAAAGTTTCGAGGATCGTTGTGGGGTTGGTCCATACCCGTAAAACACATTTCGTAAGTTTAGCACAAAGCTAACTGGGCAAAGTGCCGCAAACGGCGGACGGATATTTTTTTGTCATGAAACGACAACCATCAAATTTTGATGGTGGGGGAGGGGATAAATTTTTCTCTTTGGGCTATTCCAATGGTTCATTATCGAAGATAATAAACCAAAATTGGTTGATATACGAGTACACGCACACATTGTAGCATCCTTAGGTATCCAGAAACGAACCTCGTGTTTCTTCAAAAAACACCTTAGCCAATCTGTCAGGGGCAGAGTCGTTTTCCTCATTCATCCTACTTTTGCTTACGTCCCCAATTTTACCTCGAGTCTCATTCAAATTGTAAACCAAATCATATCTAGTCATCTAATAATTCACTTGATTGTTATTAAAAGCTACTTAATCATTTTACACAGATTCTGCTGTTGGTGGCAACCTAGCTTTCCTCATAACCGTTGCCGGAACCGTTCGCTACGACACCAGAAACCCTCGGCCGTTCACGCAAAACTTCATGATCACCATTTACGAGGAGAAATGGAAAATCGTCAGCGACTGCTTCCGGTGTTAAGATCCGATATAAGTGTCGTGTCTTCGGGCTTTGGCTTTGTGTCACTGTTCCAATAAGTTCGTGTGGTATCCACAACAATAATATTATGTGGTAGTACGATTTACGTTTACAGTACCTATGTTTACAGTATCATAATTTCGCCTTGATTCATTCATATGTTAAGCGTTGATTGACGAGCTTGATCCCTGGAGGTTGTCTACAGATGACTTAATTTGATTTACATTCCATTAGGCTCGAAACAGACATTGAGATTTTTGACGTAGATAGGGAATCTGTCAAAAATTTGAGTTATAAGAAGAATAAAATTCAACGTTTTTCATATGTACCCAGTATTAACTAGTCATTTGACCGACCCTCGACATCCCTCAACATCAGTATTAACTATAGTAACCATAATTGTCAAAAACGTTAATGTCGCCGTTTTGATAAGACAGGTGTACGAAAAAGAAGTTAATGCTTGCACAAATATGCAACCCATATGTCTTTATGTTTCGGGGTCACTGGTTTCGAATCAGAGGTCGGTTGACCTTCATCGGGTCAGGTTTAAGGTCAATTGAAGGTCAAATCGGGGAAATGATTGATAACATTTGTACATAGGTTTTTGATGTCGCTGATTTCAAATAAGTATGTCTTATTTTTTTAAGTCTACAAGGTCAAATCGGAGGAAATGATCCGAAAAAATTTGTTTATAGGTTTTTGAGATGGCTAAGTTCAAATATTGACGGTGAAGAACTGAGACCTCATTTCTCACATTTTGCATACTTTACACGAGAGCGAAAAAACGTCCTTATTTCTTTATTATTCAGTCAATTTCAAATTTCCTTTCACCACTATGTTTCACTTTTGAGCCGGAATACTTCAAAAATCCACCAAATGAGAGCTAAAATCGGTAAAAACCAAGAAACTTACCTACTACAAACCAAATCCCGTTCTTGACAAGAATGGAGATACAAGGTCTCAATTCTTCGCCGTCGATATGTCTTTTGTTCATGTCCACAAGGTCATCCCAAGGTCTAATTGGAGAAAATGATCGGAATAATCAGATAACATTTGTACCTAAATTATTCTGAGATTCCCACAAGGCGGTTGGTATGTTATTAGACCTAACAGTAAAATCTTAGTGATATTTTCCGGCTATTTAACCTTCAGATGACCTTGACGAGGACCTTGCTGAGGCAAACAAAGGTCACATTCAAATACTCAATCATTTCCCCTTCAAATGATCTTAAACCTGACCCAATGAAGGTCAACCGACCTCAGATTCGAAATCAGACCTTATCGACCTATTTTCGACTCGAAAAAGACATTTGGCCACGCCCCCATCTCCTTGCATCTTCCTCTTCAGGGCTTGAAACGGGACCTTACCAGTCCTTCAAAGTTCCCCCTTGTGTTCCTCTCGTGTTGGGTGTGGGGTTCCATGTTTCCTAGCTTGGATTCGTGATCTAAACTGTAATAATCCGGGGGTCTGGGGGTGTCCCCCTGATTTCATTCTACAATAAATGTACTATAATGAACACAATCAAGCTTTTCCACCCTGGAAAAAATCAAGATTATTACCGAATACCAGTGACGTGATTCTGATAGGTCGTAGAAACGCCGAAACATCCTTTTCATTTTGTTGTTCTTGGTCTAATAATTATTATTTTCGTCTTAGGTTATAACTTCTCATACTTCATATAAATCCGACTAATTTAGTAACTTGCACTAAACCTATGTTTTGCCGCGCATTCTGCCAAAATGTATTGAAAGATGAAGCTGAATTGAGAAGAACGGAAAGCCGTTTGTGAGGTAGGGACTTAATCTTGTCACTAGGGGCGGAATTCATAGTCCTGCCTAAAGTAAAAACCATACTTGACTTCCGAAAGTAAAGAAATCTCTAAAGGAAATGCTTAGTCTGATTTCTAATTCATAGTCGTTGACTTCCGGAAGTCAAGAAAAATCTTTAGGTACTTTAGAAAAAAAAAAAAATTCAACTTTCGTAAGTTAAGAAAAATCTTTGCTAGATCTGGTCGAGTATTAGAAGATAAGGCGAATAGGTATAACCTGTACATTTTTACTTGACACATTTTGACCTTGAACAAAGAATACGTCAGGGGTGCAAACGACAATTTTGCACTTCGGTTACTCCCGAAAGGTGTCAAGGGCTATAACTCCAGGTTATACCTACTAAGGCGTCCGAGTTGCCTCCAAGGAGTAGTTTACCCAAATAACTGACTTAACTCACAAGCGACGCGAAAAACCAAGCCCAGCAAAGATGCTCGTTTTGAATAGGAGCGGTGTCAGTGTTCACAGTGCGAGTGGACTGATGCAATCTCAAGGTAGTTTGCCTTTTTCCTGTGCGAGTTCCCGCGACCTTGTAGAACGGAAGCGCCCTTAACGTAGGATTTTATTTTATTTCACACATCATTTGCTTGAAATCTGGTATTGATATAACAAAGTTGATCATGCTCCAAAACCGCTCTTCATTGATTCTTGTGAAACAAATGATCGATCCTAACGCTCTTCTCTCTTAAAATTAATTCAATGGATGTTAAATAGAAACATTTGTCGCTTAAGTGGCGACACCAGATACCTTGGCCGTCATAGAACCAACATCAGCTAACTCGAATTTTTCGTAATCTGAAGACTGTAAAATTCTGTAAATTTTAATTTAACATAAAACAAGGTAAAAAAAAATGAGAATCCGTTTGTTAATTTTCCGGTAGGTACTCGTATTTTTGTGGGTGGCTACTGTTTTTCCGCATTCAAACTTGAATTTCCCCATGAAATCGATGAGGAATCAATCGCAAAGTCGACCATACCATTAGAAAGCTGATTAAATTTCCAAGTTTTCCTGAGGTTTTACAGCTCCCAGCTCGTTTCTTGGAAATGCAGGAAACGTACAAGTATTTTCAAAAAACATTTTTTTAATTGTCAAAGCTTGAACTGCAATTGCGGTCCTTAGGAGTTCGTTTTTGATTACGAATTTGCATTAGGCGTATATAGGAAATAACCCTGAATCTGAAAATGTGGCTAAAAGGAGGTTAACATAAAACAAGGTAAAAATAAAGGTGTTGATATTAACATCAATGATTTATTGGTTTCAAAAAAACATTGCCAGATACGTGACGGATCCTGTAAGTGATACAGGATCAATCCTAAATCGGTCCATCAGCAGGTTTTATATGTTTTCACTCCAGACACATACGATGATGAGTGTGGCTGTTATCGCGAGGCACATACTTGTGAAAAAAGTTGTGTCAAAGTGAAGAAACGTGAGTTTCTATGGCAAAATCATGGTTTTCTGAAAAAAAAAACTTTTTAAAAAATCATATCTAGGGAACGGATTGGGATAGAAAGGTGCGGTTGGTGGCGTTCTACTCCATTTTCAGTCTAGTTTTACCCATTTCTTTCTTTTACACCAAGTGGCGAACACCCTGTATTAAAACTAGGGCTAAGGTCAGAGGATGGTTAGGGGGGGAGGAGGGTTATAGTAAGTTCATACGACGGTCAATAAATATACATCCGAAAATTCGCTAACACCCAAAACTCGACCTGTAGTTAGGTACAGACAAACATTTATTTATTTATACTGGCCTTTTGAATTGAATTTTTCAGTGAATCCAAGTGTGAATCCAAATGGATTCGTATTCATAAATGTGAATCCGGATAGATTCGGATTCACAGGTGTGAATATGTGAATGTATTCGGATTGGCACGTTAAGGTGCTGTGAATCAGAATCTGCCCATCTCTGCTTACCAACACATCATATGGCAATCACTAGGTAGTACACTTCAATCCGGACTCACCTTTAGTTCTGGAATGTGATGCTTCAGACTATGGTGTAGGAGCTATACTATTACGAGTACATCAATTTCCCAACGGCGAAGAAAAGCCAATAAGTTTTGCTTCTAGAATTTTGAATAGGGCACAAGCCAAGTATGCTGTTCTTCATAAGGGAGCACTGGCCATTTATTTTGCCACAAAAAAATTCTACGAGTACCTAATGGGTCGTTCCTTCACTATTCGCACCGACCACAAGCCACTGTTAAGTTTGTTAGGAGAACGCAAGGTATACCACAGATGGCGGCTGGTAGGTTGCAAAGATGGGCGACGTTATTGTCCAATTTCGATTATAAAATTGCATATGTGAAAGGGGACAAGAATAGGGCAGACGTTCTGTCCAGATTACCGGTTAAGGACAACCGAAAATTTGAACCTGAGAGTCATACCTACCTAAACTTTGTAGAGGAATTTATCCCTGTAAGTTATCATCCCCCCAAAAACAACTCCGTTGTAAAAACTGGCCCGCCAAAAAACCTCAGCCGCAAAAAGGAATGATATCCATTTTGCCCGCCAGCCACATATATAGGATGCTCGGTGCTTCGCACCTCGCTGTTGAGTATGCATATAGAAACCTGATCCTCCTACCCCTAACCTCCACCGTCAATGTTTTCCTGTTCCCTGTCTCCTTCCCACAACCCCCTCTCACCCTTAGTCACCCTCGGTTTCACCTAATATGTTTCCTCTGTTACACCAGCAGGGAGCTTTACGCTTCTTTCAATGCTGTTGGCGGGAGCTTTTTGCCAGATGAACAAGCCTGAATTAAAGCATTACTATACTATAAGTATTACTGGTGGTCACGAGTAATCGGTAGTGGTACACCTATAATGAAGTAATGCTTCAATTCAGGCTTGTTTATGTGGCAAAAAGCTCCCGCCAACAGCATTGAAAGAAGCGTAAAGCTCCCTGCTGGTGTAACAGAGGAAACATATTAGGTGAAACCGAGGGTGACTAAGGGTGAGAGGGGGTTGTGGGAAGGAGACAGGGAACAGGAAAACATTGACGGTGGAGGTTAGGGGTAGGAGGATCAGGTTTCTATATGCACACTCGACAGCGAGGTGCGAAGCACCGAGCATCCTATATATGTGGCTGGCGGGCAAAATGGATATCATTCCTTTTTGCGGCTGAGGTTTTTTGGCGGGCCAGTTTTTACAACGGAGTTGTTTTTGGGGGGATATCACATCTTTTTGCATGGCTAGTTTTCGGGTGGTACTTATACAATACGGTTCAATTTAACAAAAGTACCTACGAGGTAACTAGTAAATTTTTTCCTAAATGAAGTTTTATCCTAGTCAAAATTTAGTAAAAAATTATCACGCCTACTAATTTGCCTTTTGTTTCTTGTTTTTGTGACAAGAATAATTATTTTTTGGAAATTATTGTTTGTTATCTGAAATGTGTTTGAAAAATAAGTAGTTTTAAAATTTTTGCGAATTGGTTAAATATTAGTTTTAAAATTTTCGATTAATTAAAACAATCAACAATTTAAAAACAATTATTAAAATTTAATACAATTATTCTTATTATTAAATTTAAAAAAAATAGAAAGAATTAGAAATTTGAATAAATTTGAATTAGACATTTTTTGAAAATTGGTTGCATTTTTTCTTGGGGATTGTGCAAATTTTTGTTGTTGAGAATCATTACAATAATTGTAATTATTGGTGTCGAAGAGAAAGAGGAAAGAGAAAGTTTGCAACTGGTAAAACGCACGTTTTTATACCAAAAATCGCGAATAACTCGAGAACCGTTGGGAAAAGTGCCAAAGTGCGCTACCCTCATTCGAAAGCCCATAAAATTTCCTATCGATCCTTAAATAGGCGCCACTCTACGACAATTTTTCTGACCACCGTTCAACTTTGATGTTTTCGGAAATTAGCCAAATCAGTAGATGTGGAATTTATTCACGTATTTTTGGCTGTGGATTAGTCAAATCGATTGAGATTTAGTTCAAAATTATTGAGCATATTCTAGACAACCTAGCGGACATTTTAAGACCAACCGCACCAATTTTCATCAATATTTGCGGCAGTTGTTGTTGAAAATAGAAAAATCACCATAACTCCTTTATTTTCCCCCTTAGGAAGCATTTTTTGATCTCAAATTAAACAGTTTGAAAAGCTGAACACAACTAAAAAAGAAAATCTGAAAAAGCTTCAATTTTGAAGGAGTTATGACCATTTGAAATTCCTAAAAAACACTATTTCCCCCCTAATTGGGGGGGAAATGGGGGGAGGGAGAAAAAATGGTCAAAAGGCACTCCCTTGGAGCATAACAAACGTGTGTGCAAAATTTCAGCTCGATCCGATTTGTCTGCTGGGCTGTAGCCCCGTCAATGAACAACAACAACAACAAGAAGAAGAAGAAGAAGAAGAACACGAAAAACGTGAAAAATAGTGGTTTTAAAATTGTTATACCCCCGACACCTGATGTTCCCAAGAGCTGAAATTTGTTTTACGTCCTCACGTGCCCCTGGAGAGTTGGTGTACAAAAAATAAACTCTCGAGACACTCAGGGGACCGAGCTATGGTAGGGTGAAAACCCCAACTTGTTCCGTCGCGTAATCAGTGTCTCAGTCGCTTCGGTTTTCAGGGCTTCGGTTTTCTTGGCGGGCGGGACGCTCCCGCGTCCCTAGATCAAATCAAAACTGAAACTAACAGAGACATTACTTCAAGCAAGGTGTATGGTTACATCATGGACGGGTGGCCAGATTCTTCAATTGAGGAAGACGAATTTTCAAAAGAAATCTGAGTTATGGATAGAGGACGGAATTATTTTATGGGGTTACAGAGTAGTCATACCTCCCAAATATCGTCCGCAGATTCTTCTAGAGCTCCATGGGGCGCATTTAGGGATTTCCAAGATGAAGGCAATGTCTCGTTCATACTTTCGGTGGCCACAGTTGGACCACAACATTACTCAACTAGGGAAAAATTGTAAAATTTGTCTCGAGTCAAGAACGGACCCCCCGAAAACATTGATAAGCAACTGGCCGGCTACGAGTAAACCTTTCGACCGTATTCATTTCGACCGTATAGATTTTGCCGGGCCAGTATTCAAAAACAGAATGTTTCTCATCATCATTGATGCCCACACTAAGTGGCTGGAAGTATTTGAGGTACCTACAGCCAATACTTATCATACCCTAGTAAAGCTAAGAGAGGTATTAGCCCGATTTGGACTACCAAAAATATTAGTTACCGATAATGATTCTACCTTTGTATCACAAACATTTGTCGATTTCTGTATGTATAACGGTATTACTCACCTTACTTCACCGTCATATCATCCGGCTAGCAATGGCGCAGCTGAGAATTTTGTGCAAACGTTCAAGTATTCTCTCACGAAAATGTTGAAAGAGTCCAGCACTTCCACCTTGGAAACTAGACTCCAGAAATTTCTGTATGTATATCGTAATGGTCCGCATACAACAACTAATGTATCTCCAGCCGAGATGATGTTTAACCGTAAAATAACGGTACGTTTTGATCTCCTTCGTAAAAGCAAAACTAAAAATATCCAACATAACAGCCGCTTAGTTTCTTATACTCAAAACAAAGAGATCCATTTAAACGAATGGGTTTACGTTAGGCATCCAAGCATCCAAACAAACGAGGTTGGGCGCCAGCAAAAATTGTAGAAGCAATAGGTAACTGTGTTTTCTTATGCGAGTCGGACGATGGTCGCATGTTTAAGCGACACACCGACCAAATACTACCATTAGGTCAATTTTTCAGGATGAAAAACATTGAGTGGAGCTCACCTGAAAAGGACCTAGTATTGCCGGAATCAAGGGAAACCCCTACAACTTACACTGATTCCAATTCCACAGAACTAAACCTACCGTTACCATACGACGCCATGTCGCGTCCGGAGCTGCCCCACGGACCCCTCGTACCTCACGTAGGTCCTCCTATACATACATACAACGTACATAGTAGCCCGGAAGGCGAAAACAGTGATTCCGAAAGCCGGAAAGCTGTTATTGTATCTCAGCCAAATCCTGAGCAACCCCGTTCTATCGCTACAGACAGGCCCCGGCGGGATGTAAAACCCCCGGACCGTTTAACCTATACTTAAGTAGAGAGGATGAAAGGGTTATAACAATGTCTTCAGGTTATTCGATTTAATGTGCATAAATGTCATTATTATACCAACCTGAAGTACAAGAAGAATGCTTATATTTTGTATACTATTGTAGCCACGCACTCACTTATATGTAGGTACTAGAATGTAGAATACTAATTCAGCGGAACGTATGAAGAAGATAGCCCTAGCAAAGTAGCAACCTAGGACTCAATTTATTTGTATTTTGTAAGCATCTCGATTGAGCTTGAGGTTAATAATTAATTTGTATTGCCAGAAAATTGTTTTCTATGGTAACCTGTTCCACCGCAAACATCGACTTCCAGCACCCTGTTCATTTTTTTAGAGGAGGAGATGTCATAAATATTATTACGAAATGTAATGTTGGCAACCTTGCCATAAATTTATGTTCCCGCCCAAGGGAGCAATCAATCAATGTAATCAATAATAACCTGTATAACCTGTATTCATCCACCCCGTTCTAAACTTATTGTAAGTTATTACAATTACGCAAATACACTTACATGGAAGAATGGTGCTTGAAAATAGACATGGTAAATGGTTAAACAAAACAGATGATTATTTACTAAATAAAATAGTAAATTTAAAGCAAACATAACGAACCCACCGCTGACTGCCCGGACGTGAACCGGGAGTCAACAGTAGTATAGAAATATTCATTCTGGCGCACCGACTTAAATCTCTGATAAAACTTTTTACCACAAAAACATCAGAACACATTTTTTATCACAAAACATCAGAACCAGTGACTTTTTTCATTAAGCGACTTAAATCCCTGTTAAAACTTTTTTACCACAAAACATCATAACCTTTTCATTTAGTCGGTGACTTTTTTAAAAATATTTTTTCATCAGAAACTCTAGTGAACTCTAAAAATTAGGAAAAAATTTAAAATTAGGGGTCGATATTTTCGAAATTTAGCTCCCTCTGATGTTTACACTAGAAAAAATGAGAGGGGTTAGTTAAAAGGATGGGGGACAGGATAAATAGTATCCATACAAGAATAAGTGGGTGGATAATATAAAAAATGAGGAGGGTAGTTAAAAGAATAACTTTTATAATAAAATGACAACGCTTGAAATATATAAGAATGCTATTAAAAAATCAAACTACTCATCTTTCAAGGATATTGAGAAAGGGACTTATACCATCTTGGAAAATTTTATAAAAGACACTGAATATGGAGAAACAGTGGTCGTAAAAATTGTTTATGATGATGACGAGCTATGCTTGTTTTTACCCAAAAGAATTTCAGGTCGACTTCTTAAACATGTCAGAAACAATCCAGAAAGTCATCCTAAAAAACTTATTTATAATGGAACTGATAAAAAGACAAATGCTTTTCTGATTGACTTTGCGTAAATATTATAATTGCTTTTCATATCGTTTTAAGGGAAAATTTTCCCTTAAAACAATAATATTATACTAAGTTGTTTTCCAAGACAAAAGATGAGAGGTAAATAGTATCCACACAAGGATAGACAAAAGAATATATTCTATAATAAAATATAAGATGAATAACAAAATCGTATTACCAACTGAAATTTACATGGAAATCCGAGATAGAATAACCCATCCGGTTGATCATATCAACTTTTGTCAAGCAACGAACATTTCAGTAAATATAGATTTTCTTTCTGATACTATTTCGAGTTGCGCAGAAGTAACTGAAGATATATTAAGAAAGTATGCGAATCTTATTGATTGGGATCTCATCTCTTATAATCGAGAACTATCTGAGAATTTCATCAGAGATTTTCGAGATAAGGTAAATTGGAAATGGATTTCAATCAGACAAAATCTTACGGAAAACTTCATCAGAGAGTTCAAAGATAAAGTGGATTGGATTTATATTTCAAGCAGACAAAATCTTACGGAAAACTTCATCAGAGAGTTCAAAGATAAAGTGGATTGGAGTTCTAATTCAAACATACAAAATCTTACGGAAAACTTCATCAGAGAGTTCCAGAATGAAGTTTACTGGTTTGCAATTTCATGGAATGAACAACGATCTGAAGATTTCATCAGAGAGTTTAAACATAAAGTGGATTGGAGTTCTATTTCCGTAAGACAAAATCTTACGGAAAACTTCATCCGAGAGTTTAAACATAAAGTAGATTGGGAAATGATATCTGGGTTTCAAAAGTTGAGCGAAGATTTCATTCGAGAGTTCCAGAATGAAGTTCATTGGTTTGCAATTTCTAGATATCAAAATCTCACGGAAAACTTCATCAGAGAGTTTCAAGATAGAGTGGATTTGGATCAGTAAAAAATAATAGTTTAGAATTGTTCGTTTTAATGGGGATTCCCCATTAAAACATATTTGAACAAGATATAAGGGCGTTCAGGAATGTGTACGGGACATTTTGCAAGCGCAATCTACCGACTGTTCGACTAATTCTGTCATGAACCAGTTGCATAACTCATCACCGATATGGTTCAAGGACAACAGAGACGTTCTGCGGATTTTATCAGTTATCTTTTAGACGTGGCCCGCTCTGCACACACAACGTTTCAACCTAAAGATTATTTGTGGTTAGCTATTGTTGAAGATTAAGACTTTTATTTGGAACTTCAGAGTTACAAAACGTACCATAGTGAGTGTATAGACTTTATTGAGGAAGTGGAAAGTTGCGAAAATTGTGCTCGTTTCTAATATTAATATAAATCTCCCCTAAATATTTACCGTCTAAAATAATTTCTGTATAAAAAGTAATGTCTTCATCTTCGTTGATCTTCATCTTAATTTTCTTATTAAAAGAAGAAATTTTAGACGAAATTTTAAAGTACTCGGACCGTATGAACATTTCCTTGTTAAACTCGGTAGTTTCTACCGGTAAAATAACCCAATTTTCAGCAATATCTATCATGGTACTCGATAGTTTAATTTGCTGAGGAGTTAACTCTATTTTTACATTCTTTTTTATGCCACCCAATTCTTTAAATAAATTATTCATTTGTAAAGAAGGGATAAACGTGACGAGTTTTAAATCGTTTTGAAACGAATTGTCGATGTTTTGTATGATGGTAAATTTAATGGAAAATCCCTTGGTTTTATTCAAGGTAAACTCTATCGTGTTCGGGAAATTATCGTAACTGTCCTTTTTTATTGATATTCTTATAGAATCGTTTTTACGAACGTATTTAAAACACGATTTAAATATATCCATAGACATGCCGATACACAAAACTTCAGAATCTCTGTAGTCGTAATCGGAGAAAAAATCTTTATTTAAAATTGCACAGGATGTTACCACTTTTGTAGTATCAGAGAAAATTTCGAACCTTTCTTTGGATATTTTTAGACAAATTTGTTTTATAGAGTTTTTCACTCCCACTTTATTTTCAACAGAAGACACTTGTGAAAACATTTCAATGAGAGTTTTTAAGTAATTACTACTTTGATTTTTACATGACGCAGAAAATATTACCTCTTCTCTATCTCGGATTTCCATGTAAATTTCAGTAGGTAATACGATTTTGTTATTCATATTCTATTTTATTATTATTTTCTTTCTTTTAACTAACAGAATTCAATTTCCCTGTTCCTGTATATTACGATTAAGATGGTTAGCCTTGGAGCGGCTCCCGCGGGAGCTCTCTCAAGGTTCTTACTCATTACTCATTACTCCCCCTCCAGAAGCGGTCCTCGATGACCGCTGTTCTTTTATAAAACTACTCGATGTGATGTGATTCTCCCCTCCAGAAGCGGCCCTCAAAGACCGCATTCGTTTCTAGTTATTCTTTTATGAAACTACTCGATGTAAAATAAAATGTATAATTATTGTTTATTGTTATTTCCTTTTCCAAAACTTATACTTACAATAATTATACATTGGGTTTTTATAGGGAATCCCTATACAAAAAAAAAAAAAAAAAAAAAAAAAAAAAAAAAAAAAAAACAACTAGAATACTAACTTTCTCTGTTGGATAATTCCGTGATTGATTCCAGTTTCATTTATAATGTAGATGAAAACTAGAGCTATTAAAAATATTATAATTACGAATATCTTATCGATACACAATGAAAGGTTCAAACAGAACATATTTACTGTAGGAAAATTAATTTATTTCAGCATTTTCAAAATCTTCAACTAAAGGTAAAGGCGAATACAAGTCGAGAATACTTGAAACTTTCTTTTAAAACACAATTCCTTAAAGAGGGGGGTATCAAATCGGTACCCCCTCTTTAACGTTAAAGGCGGAATACAAGTCGAGAATACTTGAAACTTTCTTTTAAAACACAATTCCTTAAAGTGGGGGGGTCGTAATTCGCGACCCCCCACTTTAACGTGAACCGTATATTTAACAGGTTCCATTAAAAAAAGGGAGGGTCTTATTTTTGATTACCGTCAGTTTACATTTCTATTAAAGGTGAGGACGAATCGTCCCCACCTTTAAAGGTAAAGGCAATACGAGGTTTTAAGCAAGTTCTTGTGTTATCGTATTTTTGACTGGATTGTAAACGAAGCTCGAACCACTGACTAAAACAACGTAGCACGTTGTTCCTTCTGAACCACCTGAAGGTGCTGCTACCGCTTTATTGAATTCTACGTGTAAAATGATGTTGCTTTTACCACCGGAAATACTTTTAGGTTGATCCGTTAAATCTATACTGAAAATCGGATAATCTCTGTTGAAAAATTCGGGTTCATGATACGGTAAATTGTCTTGAGAGTTTGTTAACTTTTTGTAATCTAAATACGCGGAATAAGCTAAACAAAAATCATTTTCGTCGAAATCCAAATTGTAATTTTCCTCGGGATATCTTTTTCCACCGACTTCCAACCAGTAATTCCTAACATCTTTATGAACAAATTTAGCATTATCTTTCGTCTGATCATTGAGTACATCGGTTTGAAAAACTATGAAACACCAGAGAGGATTATAAACGTTTCTATAAATGTTAGTTACATCGAACATCAACGTTTTTCCGGAAACGTTTTTATGTTCTATGCATTGCCAACTTTTAAATTGAAGTTGATACGGAATGTTTTTCAAATCTGTAATCAAATTTACTTTAGATTCGTTATCGTATTCAATCACCGGAACTCTCAAAACGAAAGAAGTGATTTCTACTTTTCCATCATGTGGAAGCGGAGTTGCTGTGTCTTTTTTGTATCGAAATATCACGTTATCATCACTATTTCGAATAAAAGTAATTTCGAATCCCCCTTTGTAAATAGGAACTGTTAAATCTTTGAAAAATCCTAATCCTAAATCTCCCAAACAACCAACAGCACTGAAATTTCCTCCTCCGATAGCTTTCGAGTTGAACCCCGAATTGATTACATTTCCATTATAATGTTTTGGGCCAGGATGGCATACATAACCCTGAACCGTGCTTGCAATCCCCGGGTTTTCAATTTCATCGACTACAACATTATGTTTTTTTACTTCTATGTTGGAAAATAAGTTTGCAACGAAATTATCAACAAGTCTTACATCCTTGTTTTCACTTTTATATGGTTTCGTAGAATCGGTTGAAACACATTTACCAGAAATGTAATATTCTACATCTTTGCAAATAAATTCGTCATAGAGTTCTATTTTGAAAGTAGTCCTTTTTTTTCGGCATTTAAATTCAAAGTCGATGAAGGATTGAAAGTTTGGAATTGTTTTCGTACAATACCATCTTGATATTTATCAAAAACCTTTTTAGATTGATGCATTCTTTTATTATAGTAAACATAATTTTTTTTTTATTTAGGTACTATGAAAAAATTTTTTTTTTTTATTTAGGTACTATGAAAAAATTTTTTATGAGATTTTCTCATAAAAAACACAACTCACTGTAATAACTAAATTTAAACATTTTTTCTAATCGCGTTTATAATTTCCGCTTTCCCCAATTCTTTTCCCTTTTCTAAAAGTTTCGTTTTTTCCGTATCATTATTTTTATAACCGTTCAAAATGTTGGTTTTCATCTCGTTGTAATTTTTAATTTCTTGTTCAATATTGGAAAATTCCTCATCCGAAATTTTCCCATCTTTCAAAGCATTCGTGAATTTTTCCTCTATAGAATTTAATTTCGTTTTCGCCAAAAGTTCGATATCCGAATGTTTTTTAATTTTGTTTCCTACATAACCGGCCGAAGTTCTCAGGATTGCGGAAAATGTTGTTAATCCTGCTGAAATTGGAACTCCAAAAGGAATTGCTACAGGGAGAGTGATGCAAACACCAATCATCCCCAGTTCGGTTAATGTAAAGAAACACTCTATTCCGAAAAATGTTTTCGATAATTTGCAGTATTTTTTCTTCAAATTTCCCCGGGTTTTCATTTCGTTTTCTAAAAATTCGTATTGTTTCATAATGCGATTTATTCTATAATCGTTGGAATTAAATTCCGGAACCGGAATCTGAGGATAAATGTTTTTGTAAAACGTAGTAAATTGTATATCGTTTTCAACTGCAGGAGCAGACGGATTTTCATCAATGTTGTTCATCTTATTTATTATATAAAAAAAAAAAAAAAAAAATTAATTACTTTTCAGCAACAAGTAAGCTTTAATATCGTTGAATTGAATCGGTTCGTTATTTCCCATGGTTGTTGATAATTTTATCATTTTTATTTCTTTCAGTCCTTTTCTTAGTGGAATGAAAACTATATTATTTGGTTTTTCCGCGTAAATAGTATTAGGTGGTAGTGAGTTTTCTAGGAAAGAAACATGTAGTAACTCATGTTCAACGTGCAAATGTGGGTGTTCCTCGTGATTAGTAAAGCTGTATTCCGTAATGTTACAATGCCATTCGATTATTTTGTCCGAAAATACGAGTTGAGTAGGATTGATATCCGACACGTAGTTGGTGTTCTTTTTGAATAAACGATCGGAACCTGAACAAGCTTTCAATTGGAATATGTCACAAAAGTTACCTTCATTTATAATCCCCATTTCAATGGGAAAGTAAGCAACAATTCTGTACGTACCGTCGGTTAGGTGCTCGAGATAGAATTTTAAGCTACTCGGAATAATTTTTCGTATTTCTCGCTGTATTTCATTCGACTGGTTCTCGGGATACTTTTTCAAAGTGTCTGAAAAATTTTTCGATAATAAAATGTTATGGAAACTAGTCAAATGGCTAAGCAACTTGGCTTTGAACGAACCTATTGTGAATTCACCATCAAGTTCATAATTATGATCTTGCCACCTATCGGGTAAAGGAAATGCGAATGCCAACTTGAAGTTTTTTATCTCAAACGTTTTCCTAGTTGTAAACAACAATGTCGACACACCCAACTGATACTCTTTATTCGGATCGAGTTGAATTGGCCTTTCAAACCTTAGTGTATCTCCAGAAATTTTTATAAACATTATTTATTATATAATAAATAAATAAAAAAAATGAATCCAAAATATAACAAAAGCTATATCATAAAACCTACACCGTTTGACCCGATTAGTATGAGAGATGGTTTACTACCACTTCCAATTAGGTGTTTAATAATTGGTACGAGTGGATGTGGAAAAACTACATTGTTGTACAACCTCATTACAGAACCATGGGGTATTCCCTTTGAAAACTTTTATGTTTTTTCTAAATCATTAGAACAAAAAGTTTATAAAGGCTTGAGAAAAGCTTACGAAAAACTAACTGATAAAATTGGAAAGGAAATTGCTCATTTCTATAGTAGCTGTGATGAATTAATCGGTCTAGATGAATGCCAACCGAACAGTTTGATAGTTTTCGATGATTGTGTGAATGAACAACAACAGCAAATTATAAAGGATTACTATGTAAGAGGTAGGCATAAAAACATTTCGTGCATTTATTTGACTCAATCCTATACTAAAGTTGATAAACAGTTGATTAGAAATAACGTGAATTTTCTTTGTATTTTTAAACAGAGCAATGCTTACATTAAAACAATTTATGATGAGTATGTAGGATCGGATTTTACTTTTGAACGGTTCAAAGAAATTTGTGGTGAATGTTGGAAGGATACATTTGGTTTTCTAACGATAGACGCAACACTAAAAAAAGAGAGTGGACGATACGGAAAGAATTTCCAGCTAGAAATAACTAAATAAGCATTAACCAAATGTGTATATAATAGATCTTGATCTATTATATTTTTTATGTACGTTCGGTGAATCGTCAAAATTAACGCTTAACGCCTAACGTTCAACGCTTAACGTTCAACGCTTAACGCTTAACATACGTTTAACGTACGTTCGACGTTTAACGTACGTTCGGTGAATCGTTAAAAAAAATATATTCTATAATAAATGATTGATGAAACATTAAAAAAATTAGATGCAAAATATAAAAATGCTTCAAAAGGCAAACCAAAAGACAAAAACCAAAAACTTCAAGAAACTGTTGAGAGTAAATCTGAAAAGATAGTTCGAAATACTTTTAGGAAACCTAAAGAAATGACTGTCAATGAAGCCAATAAAATTCGAGAAAAAGAACAAGAGTTGAGACGTGCTTTCCGAGAAGCAAGAGTAGATAAATTTAACGATAGAGAAACTCAGGAAAAGACGTTCGCACCCATCACTGAAAAATTAGTTGAATTGAAAAATGCAGTGAAACAAACTGATGAAGATATAAAGAAGTTGGAAATCGTACCATACATGCAACAGCCAATGACAAGTAGTTCTCCTAGAAAGAAAGTTGTAACTTTTGGACCAACTAACACATTCGAAATAAATCCTACTGAAACCTACGATATTGCTGGCGAAACTATGACTGAACCAGCTAGTAACGTTCTCTCCTCAATAGTAGACATGGTAGATCTAAATGAGTATCCATCCAGTAGTGTAGGGCCAAAAGGAATTGGTTCAATTGCGAGACTTTACATCAGACAGGGTGATAAACAATTTGGCATCTGGGGAAAAGAGGACAAAATTTACATCGGAGACAAACAAATT
The DNA here is from genome assembly GCA_963920205.1 of Stenodema calcarata. NCBI lineage: Eukaryota > Metazoa > Arthropoda > Insecta > Hemiptera > Miridae > Stenodema > Stenodema calcarata. The sequence goes on along the minus strand of OY986048.1, from coordinate 66,208,817 downwards.
CGAGTAAATGAAGACGATCTCATAATTCAAAATGTAAAATATAGAGGAACTCACGGATTATGGTGTTTGTTAACTGATCCTCTAGGACCTGATCCTGATAAATACACTCAAGAGGATTTGAAAACTTACAAGAAAATTCTCATTCAAACGAATTCTTTATACCAAAAGAATGACCCAACTACGGGATTACCAAAGTCAAGTAAGGGGAAAAAGTACAGAGAGTTGATTGCTCCTATTTGGAAGGAATTGAAGGCAGGTAAATCGGGATCTGGATTGATCGGGTATACGGAAAATCCTGTGGAATATAAATACATCGATAATTTACAACAGTTGCAACAGCGTTTGTACTATTTGTACGCACAAGAACGAGCCGGTAATAACAATTTTCACAATGAAAAATTAGGAATTGTAAAGTTTATAAACGATCAGTTGGAAAAAAACTTAGATAATCCCAAAGGAATAGAATATCTGTTGAAAGTTGTCAACAGTTTACCGAAAGGAATCATCAAGAACGGATCTGGAGTTTTAAATACATTGTTGAACAAACTTGATGGTTTCGCACCCGAAATGCATTTACCTGGATACAACTACTGCGGTCCATTTACAAAACTAGATAAACGATTGAAAAGAGGAGATCCGGGAATTAATAAATTGGACGAAGGCTGTAAGCAACACGATATATCTTACAGAGATCATACAGACACCAAAGAAAGACATGTGGCAGATAAAGCACTAGAGGAAGTAGCAAAAGAAAGAATGCACTCGAGTGATGCGAGTTGGAAAGAAAAAACCGATGCAACTGCAGTGAGAGTTGCAATGAGGAGTAAACGATTCTTTGGTATGGGAGTTCGTTATTAAAAAAAATTTTTTTACTATAATAAATAACTATGATCATGAAAAAGATAGATTTAACCGAAAATCAACTAGCCAAAATACAAGCCGCTTACAAAAAGCGCAGAAGTGTTACAATTCTTTTTACAGCGAAACAAATTTCGGGAAACGGAAAATATAAAATCAACCTGTGGGAAACTCAATCGAAAGCATTTGAAAAAGCTAAAGAAAAAAAGAAAGGAATTACGTTAACTTTGGATTATGAACAAATAAATTTGAATAATCACAAGGGTGGAATCCTACCAGTGATAATTGCAGCAATGGGAGCAGCTGGAGCGTTAATGGGAGGAAGTGCAGCAATAGCATCTTCAGTAATAGATTCGAAACATAAAGCCGCTGAAGAAGCCGAAATAAAACGTCATAATCTCGAGATGGAAAAACTAGCTAAAAATGCAAAAAGCCTAAGTATTGGGGCCGGTTTAAAAAAAAGAAAAAAACGGAAAACTACCAACCCTTGAGTAATTTAGATTTAAATCGTTTCGTGAAAATTTTTAAAATAAAACATTTCCGAGGTGTTTTCATGAAGGATGAACTCCCCGATCGACCTAAACCCGTTGAATGTGGAATTATTAATTTGGAAAATTCTTATCAAAATGGTAGTCACTGGACTTGTTATTTTAAAAAATCTGAAAAAGAAAAGTATTATTTCGATTCCTATGGAAACGCATCACCCCCTAAGGAGTTGGTAAAATACTTGGAAAAAAAAAATATTAAATACAATTCCGAACAAATTCAAAAGTATAACGATCCTCCAATTTGCGGTCATCTGTCTTTGATAGTGTTAAAAGAACTTTCAAACGGAAAAGATTATGAAACTGTTTTAAAAACATGCAGAGGGAAATTGAATTCTGAAAAAACTTGGTCTTAGTATAATATTGTTGTTTTAATGGAAAATTTCCATTAAAACGTTTTTATGAGGGGTAAGTTAAAAGGATCTCTCCAATAATAGACAAAAGAAAAAGGTGGATGTGTACCATACATCCACCTTTAATAATTCAAAAAATTGAAGGGGTTAGTTAAAAGAATATATTCTATAATAAAATGTACGATAGAAGACGTTGTGAAAAGTGCGACGTTAGCACTACTTATAAAAACTGGGCTAGACATTTAAAGTCTAAGCGCCATGGAAAAAACGACCCGGACCGGACAATGACCATCAGAAAACCTAGAAAAGCGAAACCAGTATTTGTAAATCCGAGGAAATTGCACAAAGTATTTAATTTTAGTGAAAAAGTATTTGAAAAAAGCAAAGAACCGAGAACTGAAGTTGAAAAAAAGGAAACTGCATTTGAATCTAGATTGGCAACTTACATCATTAAAAATACGAAAGGATTTAAAGATGCTTCCAAATTTCTTGGCAGTATTTTTAAAATCGTAACAGATTTACTCAACAGGGAACTTAGAAAAATGAAACTAAAAGTTAATGTAGTTTTAATCGCAGAATTTAAAAAAGGAACTAACGAAAATAACATGGAGTATCAGGAACTCAATTTCAAAACTAAAAACGTAATAATATTGCAGTCGGCAGAAGTACCAAATTGTTACGATGAAATGAAACAGAAAATTCTAAATGAAATGGAATCGTTCGAAATTAAAGGATCTCAATGGCAACTTCATAAAATCAAACATTTGGAACTGAACGTTAACAAGTACATTCCTTTGAGAGGATCGTCTTACATTCAACTCCCTAAGTTTCTACAAAGTAGGAAAGCAATTATAAATGTACAAAATAATGATAATAAATGTTTCCTATGGGCTGTTCTTTCGGCTTTACATCCTGCAGACCGCGATTCTGATAGAATAGGAAAGTACATAACATGGGAACATGAGTTTGACGAAGCGTTGAAAGATATCAGTTTTCCTATGAAACTTATCGATGTGAAAAAGTTTGAGAAAAGAACCGGGATTTCCATTAATGTTTACTTTCTGAATGAAGGAAATACTATAGTACCCTTGGAAATAACGAAAGATGAAAAGGAAAGACACATTGACTTGTTGTACTTGAAAAACAAGGAAACTGAACATTATTGTTGGATCAAGAATCTTTGGAAACTGGTTGGCCATAGTCAGCTAACAAAAGATCACAAGAGAAGGTATTTATGTAAAATGTGTTTAAATAGCTTTGGAACTCAGGTTAAATTAAACGAACATAAAGAATATTGCGGAGTTCATAAAGCTGTTAAAGTAGATCTACCAGAGCCTTATGATAATGTTTTACAATTCAAAAATTATAGACACTCTTTAAAAGTACCATTCGTTATCTACTCGGACTTTGAAAGTTTGCTTAGAAAACTTCAAACTTGTCAACCTGATGAAACTAAGGCGTTCAATAATAAGATACAGAAACACGAAGCTAGCATTTTTTCATATTACATCAAGTATTCCAACGGATATTATAAACCTCCAGTCGAATATTCTGGTCCAGATTCTCCAAAAGTATTCTATCAGAAACTGAAAGAGGAAGTTTTACACATTGCTAAGGAATATTACGATAAAATTGTACCCATGAAACCATTGACAAACGAACAGGAACAGGAATTCAAAAATGCTAAAGCTTGTCACATTTGCGAGAGAGGTTTCAACGAATTACCTCCAATGTTAGAAAAGAAACTTGATGTACTGAGAAAAATAATTCAACACTTTATCGATAAAAAAAATGATGTTAAAGCAGATGAATATATTGAAGAAATAGAAGTTTTGAAGGAAAATATACCTGATAATTGTATAAAAGTAAAAGATCATGACCATTTGTCAGGGGAATTTAGAGGTGTCGCTCATTCTCTGTGTAATTTGGATTATCAATGTCCACGATTCGTACCAGTATTTTTCCACAATCTAGCTGGTTATGATGCTCATCTGTTCATAAAGGAGTTTGGAGAAGACGATGGAGAAATACGATTAATTCCAAACACCGAGGAAAAGTACATTTCATTTTCAAAAATCCTCAGGTACGACTCTGGAAAATTGGATGTGAAAGGAAACCCGGTAATGAATAAAATTGAAATTAGGTTCATCGACTCTTTCAAATTTCTAGCGAGCTCTCTAGACAAACTGTCGAAAAACTTGACAACGGACCAATTCAAGGAACTGGTAAAACATTTTGGAACAGAGAACTTGGAGTTGATGACAAGGAAACTAGCTTACCCATATGAGTACATGGATTGTCCAGAGAGATATAACGAAACAAGTTTACCTGCTATAGAGAAATTTTACAGCACATTGAACAAAGAGGGAGTCAAAGAAACCGAGTATAGAAATGCACAGGAAATCTGGGAAAGGTTCGGAATAAAAAACATGAGGGAATTCACCATGCTTTACAACAAATGTGACGTCTTGCTGCTTGCAGATGTAATGGAAAACTTCAGAGATATTTCCCTGAAAACTTACAAACTGGATCCTGCATGGTACTACACAACACCTGGTTTTGCTTGGGATTGTATGTTGAAAATGACAAAAGTTAAATTGGAACTACTGACGGACTACGATAAGATTCTCATGGTTGAAAATGGAATCCGTGGAGGAATCTCTCAGTGTAGCAACAGACATGCGAAGGCGAACAACAAGTACATGGGGGAAAAATACGACCCATCAAAACCATCGAGTCACTTGGTATACTTGGATGCAAACAACTTGTACGGCTGGGCAATGTCAAAATACTTACCATATGGTGGTTTTAAATGGGTAGAGAACTTGGAAAATTTTAATGTTGAAAATATAAGTGATGAGTCTCCCAAAGGTTATTTTCTAGAAGTTGACTTGGAATATCCTAAAAAACTGCACAATTTACACTCGGATCTACCACTTGCACCAGAAAACAGAATCGGAAATACAAAATTGCCTAAACTGATGACAACTTTGTACGACAAAGATAAATACGTTTTACACTACAGGGATTTGAAACAGTGTCTGAGCATGGGGTTGAAACTAAAGAAAGTACACAAAGTTCTGGAGTTTGATCAATCGGATTGGATGAAAGTGTACATTGACTTCAACACGGAACTGAGAAAGAAAGCGAAAAATGATTTTGAAAAGGATTTTTTCAAATTGATGAACAACAGTCCATACGGAAAAACGCTGGAAAATATCAGGAATAGAGTCGATATCAAATTATGTTCAAACGGAAAGAAACTGGAATCGTTGATAGCAAAACCTACTTTTGATCATAGAACGATATTCACAGAAAATTTAGCAGCAGTTCACATGAAAAAGACTAAAATTCTTTTCAACAAACCCATCTATGTTGGTATGAGCATTCTGGAAATTTCTAAAACTCTAATGTATGACTTTTATTATAACACAATAAAGAAACAATACGGAGAAAATGTTAAATTGATGTACTGTGACACGGACAGTCTGATCATGAACATAAAGACTGAAGACTTTTACTCGGACATTAAAAACAACATGCTCGATCAGTTTGATACATCCGATTACCCGAAAGAAAATGCCTACGGAATTCCACAGGTGAATAAAAAAGTACTTGGAAAATTCAAAGATGAAATAAACGGAAAAGTAATGGAGGAATTCGTTGGACTGAGATCGAAACTTTACGCACATAAAACTTTCGAGAATCAAAAAGAAACAAAGAAAGCGAAAGGGATAAAGAAAAACATAGTTGAACAGGACATTAAATTCAATGATTTCAAAGAATGCCTGTTGACAAAGAACCCGATCTATAGGAAACAAATGATGTTTAGAACAGAAAAGCACGATATTTATACTATTGAACAGAACAAGAAAGCACTTAGTGCCTACGATGATAAAAGGTATATTCTAGAAAATGGTATGGATACTCTTGCTTGGGGACATCATACAATTGGAATAGAAAAAGAAAATTTCGTAGATCATTTGAAAGAACTTACGAAAACACAAAACGAGAAAGAAATGAAAAAAGGATCTCTTCAATAAAAATGTCTCATCCATATTTACAATTTTCACTTAAGCATATCGAATTCATTGAATGTTTTACGTATATCGATAGAAATAAAGATAATATCTTTATCATATTATGAAAGTATATAGGTTTATTGAACAACTAGTATACGGAGAAATCTCCACTGATAAAATTTTAAATTTTAAAACACAGTTGAAAAATGTAGGGGTTGAAAAATTCGTAAATACCATTAAAAAAACAATGCCTGAAGAACCGGTAAAAGACGTGAAATGTAAAAGGAAAAGTAAAAGGAAAATCGACGGAACAATGTTGGAGAACTACGTTATTCGTAATAAACGAGATAAGAAATTTCTACAAGAGTTGAACGTAAAGATTTTTTTAAACATGATCCCTACTGAAAATATAATTGTGGACGATGGTAATATTGTCGATATAAAATTACCTTGATCTAATTGTTCGTTTTAATGAGGATTCCTCATTAAAACACATTGAAAATAAAATCTCCTTCATATTCCAAACATCCTGAGCTTTTAGCAACAGTATCGAAACTGAAACTCAATATCCTTCTTCAGTTTGGCTTTACTCTCATTATAAAGCAATTTTCTAAGTTGATATTCAGTAGCATTTTTAGGAACCTTAATCTTTGTTTCTTTAAGCCATACCTTTACTTCCTCCTTTGTACGGAGCGGTGGTTTACCATCAACACCCAATAAACGTTCTTTCAACAACCCTTTAGAATATCTATACTCCCTCAATACACGTTGAATCTCGTCTAGTGCGTCACAGTTTCTATCATAAAATCGAAATTCAGGTGTCTTTACCAACTCCCAGAAACCTCCATGTTCATCACATATATCTAATGCCTCGTCGCATAAAACCATATCTCTTTATTTATTATAGAATATATTCTTTTAACTAACCCCTCTTTTTTTATCCACCCACTTTTTTTCTTTTGTCTTGGAAAACAACTTAGTATAATATTATTGTTTTAAGGGAAAATTTTCCCTTAAAACGATATGAAAAGCAATTATAATATTTACGCAAAGTCAATCAGAAAAGCATTTGTCTTTTTATCAGTTCCATTATAAATAAGTTTTTTAGGATGACTTTCTGGATTGTTTCTGACATGTTTAAGAAGTCGACCTGAAATTCTTTTGGGTAAAAACAAGCATAGCTCGTCATCATCATAAACAATTTTTACGACAACAGTTTCTCCATATTCAGTATCTTTTATAAAATTTTCCAAGATGGTATAAGTCCCTTTCTCAATATCCTTGAAAGATGAGTAGTTTGATTTTTTAATAGCATTCTTATATATTTCAAGCGTTGTCATTTTATTATAAAAGTTATTCTTTTAACTACCCTCCTCATTTTTTATATTATCCACCCACTTATTCTTGTATGGATACTATTTATCCTGTCCCCCATCCTTTTAACTAACCCCTCTCATTTTTTCCAGTGTAAACATCAGAGGGAGCTAAATTTCGAAAATATCGACCCCTAATTTTACATTTTTTCCTAATTTTTAGAGTTCACTAGAGTTTCTGATGAAAAAATATTTTTAAAAAAGTCATCGACTAAATGAAAAGGTTATGATGTTTTGTGGTAAAAAAGTTTTAACAGGGATTTAAGTCGCTTAATGAAAAAAGTCACTGGTTCTGATGTTTTGTGATAAAAAATGTGTTCTGATGTTTTTGTGGTAAAAAGGTTTATCAGAGATTTAAGTCGGTGCGCCAGAATGAATATTTCTATACTACTGTCAACTATGTATATTATACATAGTTGACTTGTACACGGAAAAAAAACAAAATGCAATCGTAAACAGACATGGTGTGTGGTTAAAACATACATGTGGGGTAAGATTAATAACCAAATAAAATAGTAAGTTTAAAACATAACGAACCCACCGCTGGTTGCTCGTTCGGGTACCTGGTGAAAACGCAACAACTTTGCCCAATGGGCACATTCACAGTTTACTTATTAGGTTTTGGATATTGGTAGTTTAGAGGATATAGCACAGTTTCAGATATTATGAAGATATTTAGAAATTACACTACCCCCCAAAAAACACTCCGTGTAAAAATCACCCCGCCTCGCAAATATCATTCTTCAGAGGCCGGAAAAAGTTATGATATCCACTTTCCCCGCCCGCCCTTTTCCTCATTAAGGAGCTAAGTATAATGAAATGTTTAACCACTTCACAAGCACCGTACCCCTTTCGAAATCTCCCCTTGGCGCTATTGCGAGACGTTTTTATTACATCCACAAGCAACTAATACTTGTATAAAACGTTAACCACCATCAAGTAGAAGAAGAAGAAGAAGAACAGGTAAGGGTGAAAGTTCCAGTCATGCAGCATGGCTATAAGAGCGAATTTTCGAAGAAATAACCGCTTTTATGTAAAATGTGATGTTTGGAACGTCTCAATAACAACCACGTTTCTTCACCTTCAACGTGCTCCAGTTTGAGAACGGAATGAGATATCGCAATTCTGACTTCACCATCGTGTTCAGCATAAGAAGAAAACTTTAAAATGAGGTGTCACATGTCTGACTGTTTCATTTTGGGAATTTATGGGTGATCCCCCCCCCCCCCCCCTCATACCTAAATTTCCAAAAAACCCACCATCGTGTTCAGCATTAAAAAAAACCTTTAAATTGAGATGTCACTTGTCATACTGTTTCATTTTGGGAATTGATGGGTAGGTAATGCCCCTCCTCCCCCCCCATAACCCCCCTCAGGATATAGCTTTTTCAAAACTGAACACGATGATGAAGTCAGAATTGTGATATCTCTTTCCGGTATCAGATTAGAGCAGATGAACGGCGAAAAGCATCTCAATAACAACCACGTTTCTTCACCTTCAACGTGCTCCAGTTTGAGAACGGAATGAGATATCGCAATTCTGACTTCACCATCGTGTTCAGCATGAAAAAACCTTTAAAATGAGGTGTCACATGTCAGACTGTTTCAAATTTGGACTTCATGGGTAATTTTCCCCCCCTTAAAACTCCCCTACACCCCCCTTAGAGTGGCCCGATTCTGCCCATCTTCGAACTTAGCCTGTCGATTGCCAAGACAGATTTTGTGTGCAAATTTGAACTTTTTATCTCGATTCTATCGAGAGTTATTGTCTGGAATGACACATACATAAATATAAAAAATAACTCGCGAACACACAGTTAACTTTTTAAAAAACAATTTATTCTCAATGAACAAAACGTTGCGTCGCGACAGAGCTCGGGAACAGAAAAGAGAGCGAGTAATGGGCACAGAGTCTTTTTATACGGGAGTTGATGAGTGGGAGTTAGTTGATTCATCTTTTAGGAAAATGACAACAATGGGAGTCTGTGATGTGGATTCTGCTGAATCCGCAGCGACTTCAAGTGGCGGCGTTATCGCATCCGGTGTGGATGAATGAGGTCCTTTGTCTTGTCGACGATTGGCTGTGGTAACTCCTCTCGCCGTAGATTGAAGCACGGGGATGAGTCACTGTGCTGAGTTGCAGCGCGGGGATGAGTCACTGTGCGAACTGTAACGGATAACTGGCAGGTTGTGTTATTAATGGGGTTTTCCGTTTTTGTTTATGGTACGCACAACCGAGTACAATTAATAACAATATGGTTAATATGACATACGTTGGACTTACTAGGAAATGTACATAGTCATAGTCGAAAGCGACGTCGTTGGTATTTAGAGAGGGCCATCGTTCATCGAATTGGGGAATATTGGAGAACTCTTTTAAATTTAATTCCATAGGATTAATGTTCAGGTTTGAAATTTCATTGAGAGGGATTAGAGGTATCCTTAGTTTGGTTTGGATTGAATTTGTCGATTTTATGGGGATGTTATTTAGGAGGATTTCATCCGTTGATGGTTGAATTATCCAAGTGCCATTGATGCGGGTTAGAATGTTCCCTTCTGGGGTTTTGTCTTCTAATATGGCCTCATGTGGGGCCGTTATGATGATATGACCTGATTCGGGTACTAATGAGTGAAAGGGGACTTTAATTTGAATTTTCGTAAATTGACATCCTGATAGGGTATTATTCTTTATTATATTTTGAGAACAGGTGGACGTCTCTTCACATAATTGTTCATTGTCGCAATAATAATAGTTATTGTTAGTTTTATAACATAATTTGTTAGTGGCGTATTTAATAGTGTAACTGTTATCCACTAGGATAAATTTGTTCTTAGGTATAATGGTTACATAGTCTGTACCTTTTATAATGGGTACAGGTTGGAGTAGATATAGTTGTAGTCCAGTATCAACAAAGACTGGTATCCTTATTATATACAATATTTGGTCATTGGTTAGTGAACAAATAGTTTTGGAGTTTAGCTCGTATTCTATTGTGTTGTTGAACATTTTTAGATTGTTTCTACGATTTTCCTTTGCAATTTCTATTAATTCCGCTTCGAAAGCTTGAAGTGGGACTATACTAGGGTGTGTTATCCCAATTTTGCAGAAGGCTAAGGAAGTTTCAAGTTCTCGTTGTTGGTTTATGATAACGTGCAAGTTTGATATAATTAGAGACGCGATTTCGCGCATTCGTGCGGCATTAAATTCGATGGTGAGCTCTGATTGAGCTTTCAATTTAGCTTTTATTTCTTGGTTGTTCAGGTTCAAGTTATTGATTGTTTCATTATATTTTCGTATTAGTCCTGTTAATAGTCGGTGTTCTTTATTCAGTCGTACGTTTGTTTGAGTGTTTTTTTCAGATAGGGTTTTGATTATTTTGTCGTACTTTATTCTATCTTTTTCGTCAAGGTTTCCGGTAATAAATTTGATGACTGATCCTAGTCCGTTGATTAGGCCTCTCTTAGAGCGCTGGCTGATTTTAATGTCTTGACGGGGTTGTAAGTTTTGAATTTTTTCGTTTGCAATTTGCAAATTCGCTTCGATGGTGTGTACGTATTCGTTAAGTGTTTGTGAGGATTTCTGTTGGAGTTTCCGCTTGAGTTTTATGAAAGATGATTGTAGGTCGTTCAGCGAGGTGTGTAGTGTCTTAATGTCGTAGTGTATGATCATGAGGTGTTCCTCGGTTTCAGTGTATGCTGGTCCTAAGTTGATGGGTATCAGTCCTCCACTTTGGTCGACGTTGTGGATCTCGGCAGCAAGGGTGCCCGTAATGAGTCTGAAATTAAAGTTAAGAATTTAAGTGTTTATTGGTGACGTTGTCGTGAATTTCATCACGCAAATTTTGTGAAGTGAATTTGAGCGGTTTATCTTGTGATAAAAGGTCGGCATATTTGCAGGTGAACGGTCCACAATCGTAACTGTTAGTTTGACGCGGTATTGGGGTTACTGTATGTAGAGTCCATTCCGATCGTTCTATAGTTTGGTTGATTTTATCTTGCAAGTCATCCTTTAAGTATTGGAATATAGTTTCGAGTATTTGAGAGCCATTGTACCCTAATGAGTCGTAATAATTTATTGTCTTTTGTTTGGGTTTGATAGATACAAGTCTCCAGTGAGCGTTTTCATGAATGGGGATCAATATTAAATCTTTTTCTGAAAGGTCGATTTTCTTCGTATAATTCCTTACATGATCGTAACCTCGTAAATAGGATACGTACAGGAAGGTGTTGAAAGCGTATGTGTTGGGTTGATTAAGGTTGGTTTTGCTCCTGATATTGATTAATTCCATATAAAGATTTATTACTTGGTCGTTAAACCAATTAGAACCTTTAATGGTTTCGAGATCGTCTGCTGATAATTTTGTTCTGGGTTCTATTCTTTGTTTGTCGGATTTTTGTTCGTCGGGTTTTGGTTCGTCGGGTTTTACTTCGTCGGAGTCTAGTGTTTTGATAGGTTTTGTCTTTATTGCTCTAGGTCTTTTGACGTTTTTTAAATGAATTTTGGTACGGGTGTTGTGGTGTCGTGGTTCAATTTCGGCGGTTTTCCTAATCGGGTTTATATTCTTGATGACTTCTTTATTGTACTTTCGTTTAGTTTTGTCTTGTATTTGTTTAGATTCCACAAATACTTCCGTCGGTATATCAGGTAATGTTTTTTCACGTTTTTCATTTAATTTGTCAATAATCTGTTCTTTCTTGTTTTGTTGTTTGTCGTGTAGGATCTCGTATAATTTATTAACCTTTTCCTTGTGGTCGGAGATATAGATGTTAGTAAGTTTTGTCTCGATGTCAGGTGGAATCGGGTTTTGTGATCCTAACGTTCCGTTAATTATTTCATATGGTGTGACTCCTGTACTACTGTGTATGCTGTTATTGTACGTGATTATCGCGTATTTAAAACGTTCCTTTATGGGGGTGTGTTTAAACTCGTCACTTTCCGTCATAAGTCTAATTGTTTCTATTATTGTGGAGTGAAATCTTTCAATGGTGGAGTTTGAATTGGGATTCTGGGTACAAGTGAAATGAATTTTGATATTCTGGACCTTGAGGAATTCTCTTACAATAGATGAACTGAACTCGTTGCCGTTGTCCATAATTATTTCTTCGGGGTTTCCATGGTGGGATATGAAGGTCAAGAGTTTTTTCGTTATCTCGATGTTGTTTAGGGATTTTAATGGGTATGCTTGAGCATATTTTGAAAATTTGTCAATTATTGTTAGGAATTTCTGTCTTTCTATCGTGAGAGTATCTATGTGCACCGTTTCAAATGGTCGCGAAGGGGTATGTGTTACATTAAAGGCAGGTTTTAGGGGTCTGCGTTCATATTTGCATTTTAAGCATAGTTCGCATCGATTTATGACGTTGGTAATATCGTTCTTTAAATTGGGCCAGAAGTAGATCCGTTTTATGTGTTGGTATGTTTCGTCAATGCCACGATGAAATCTTTCCTGTCTGTGATTGTATAGTATGATGTTAATTTGGTCCTCTTTATCTTCAACGTCTAGTAATTTTTCCGTGTGTTTGGTGAGTTTCAATTCGGATGATTTAAATTTTTCCATAAATATTGAGGCGAATAATGGGTAGATGTCGGTCTCGAAAAATATTCCGTATGGTGTTTTTGGGTTCAAATATTCTATAAGGAATTGGGTAATTTCTTTTTCTAAATTTCTTTGGGGAAATTTAACTGTTATCCTAGTTTTTTCTTTTTTGAATAAGTGTTCGGTTTTTACATCGGTATTGAATTGTTCGCCAACTGCTATAATTATCTGGTTTTTACTGTGGTTGATAGCGTTGTTTTTTATTGGTATTAAAGATATGTCTTTTCCTTCTTTGTCTGAGTGTATTGTGTCTATATTTGTTTCTGTGTCTTCTTCGTCGAGATTTACTATGAGTGAAGGGGATATTTGTTTGTCTGTATTAGTGATCTCTGTGTTATGTATTTCTATTCTCGAGAGTGCATCGGCGTTTCCGTTGTGTTTTCCCTTTTTGTATTTTATTTCGAAGTCAAATTCTTCAAGACGGAGTTTCCATCTAAAGAGTTTGGAATTCGGTTCTTTTAATGAGTGGAGCCATTGAAGGGGTTGGTGGTCTGTCTCTAATGTGAATTTTCGGCCGTATAAGTAGGGTCGAAAATGTTGGCAGGCCCAAACGCAAGCTAAGAGTTCGCGTTCTATCGTAGATAATTTTCTTTCGGTGTCGTTTAGCGTGCGACTGGCATAAGCGACTGGGTGTATTTCATTATCGAGCTTTTGTGATAAGACGGCGCCGAGAGCGACTCCTGATGCATCCGTATTTAATATGAATGGTCTATTGAAGTCGGGATATTTTAGGACTGGGTCGTTCATTAAAAGGGTTTTGCACTGTTCGAAAGCCTTTATGTAGTCTGGATCTGTTGTGTTGATTCTATTTCCTTTTTTCAATCTAGTGGTTAGTGGTTTCGTTATGTCCGCTAAGTTTTTTATGAATTTCCTATAGTACGAAAGTAATCCAAGGAATCCTTTTAATTCTTTGGTATTTCTTGGTATGGGGAATTTTTTTATTACTTCGATTTTCTTTGGGTTTGGTTTTAAGCCTGATTCCGTGATCTGATGTCCTAAGAAGGCCACTTCTTTTCTCATAAATTCCGTCTTGTCCAGTTGTATCTTGAGATTAGCCTGTCTGAGTCGGTCAAATATTGTCTTCAATCTTACTATGTGTTCCTGTAAGCTGGAAGAGAATACAATTATATCGTCCATATAAACAGCACAAATTTCATTTTGAATACCACGAAGACAATTATCCATAAGGCGTTGGAATGTACTAGGGGCGTTCTTCAATCCAAAGGGCATTTTTTTGAATTCCCATTTACCGTTTTCAGTGCTGAAGGCTGTTTTTGGTATACTCGATTTTTCCATCTTTACTTGCCAAAAACCGGACGTAAGATCGAGCGTTGTAAAGTATTTACATTTCCCTAATTTTGATAGGATGTCTTCGATGTTTGGGAGGTTATATTTGTCGTCTATCGTCTTCTGATTCAAAGCTCTATAGTCTATTACGATGCGGAATTTCTTCTTGCCTGATGCGTCGTCCTTTTTTGGAACGATCCACAGAGGTGAGTTATAGGGGCTATTTGAAGGTTGGATTATGTCGTCTTGTATCATTTTCTGAATTTGGTTTTTTACCTCGGTTTTATAAATTTCGGGGTATCGATAAGATTTGGAATACACGGGTATTTCGTCCGTCGTGTGTATTTCATGTTTGGTGAGATTAGTCGTTGTCAAGGGTTCGTCAGGGTCATAAAATATGTCTGAGTATTGTGAAAGGAGTTTTTGTAGTTCTGTTTTTTCTTCTGTGTTCAAATGGTCAAGTCTCATATTGGGGGTGATTTTTTTCGCCTTTAACTTTAGGTTAATATTGTTGATGTTGACTAATTTCTTTTTCTTACGTGGTTCAGGGGTATCGAGAAATAATTCGTCAGTGACTAATTCGGCTGAGTCTAATGCTTTTACATTCAAGGTTTTAGGTGTTTCTGCGTGATTTATGGCGATGCATCTTGCGATGTGATTGTCTACAGAAACTAGGCAATTTGGGATTTCGAAGGGTCCTACTTTTTTGTGGTTTATGATGGCTGTTCCTTGTTTTATGTTTGTGAGGTGGATTTGGATTTGTTTCCCTGATCTAGGGGGAATAGTGTATTGTTCGGTCTTCGGTTTTTGTGGTATTTTGTAAAATTCCAGGGGTATTTCTTCATTTTGTATACTAATCGTGTTGTTTTTCAATTTTAGGGTGGCCTCTAATAATTGGAGATTATCAAGTCCCAACAACAAGTCGAAATTTGCATGAAAGTCAAATACATAGAACTTACATTTAACGTGCGGGTTAGTTGATTTTGGATTAAGTATAATATTAGGTAACATGATACTGTGTGTCCCTGAAGTGTGTCCATGTGAAGTAGTAACTAAAAATGCATCCTTTTTCATCAATTTCCTAAATTTTTTGTGGGCCACTTTTGTCGTTACAAAACTATTGGAACTTCCGGTATCGATTAAAACTTTCAATTTATTATTTGTAGTGATGTAGGGGAGATTTGTTGATGGTTTTTCGAGGTGCATTAGGTTGAATCGGGATCCTCCTCGGCTTCTTCTAAAAAATCCTGTTCTTGTTCTTGATCTTGTTCTTGTTCGTGTTCGGGTTCCTCCAGTTCCGCTAATTCATGGTTTAATGTCGTCTGGTAACTCATCGTTTCCTTTGTTCGTAGGTGATGAGGAATGAATGGGGGGTCTTGTCTTTGTTGTGTTGGTCTGAGGGAATCTCGTAAGGGGAGATATGGTTTCCTCGGGGGTATTGGATGTTGTTGTGGATGTTGCTGTGGTCTGTTATATTGTGGTGGTTGAGGTTTCTTTTGGAAGGGTTTTTGTACGAAAGGTGGCTTTGATCCGGACGTTGATGGTCCTTGTGAGGATTGAGGCAATTTCCTTTCTAAGTATTTCTTCCGTAATGTCGGAAATTGGTACTCGTTCGTGAGTATCTCGATCGCTTCGTTCAGAGTTTTTGGTCCTTTGGTTATCAATAACCGACCTATGTCTTCATGGAGTCCCATAAGGAATCCTCGTAGGGCTGTCCTTTCCATTAGCTTGAACGTGGTGTGGGTGTATTCTTCAGTGGAATTCTTCAATTTTGATATTAATATTGTGAAGGTTTTGTGTACGCGGGCGTGGAACTCGAACGGGGTTTCGTTCATTCCCTGGCGCATTTTCCCTAACTCCAGTATGAGATGCTCTATGTCTCTTTTGTCGCTGAAGTTAGCTAGCAGGGCCAATTTGATTTCTGGCCAACTACTAATGGGATTGTTGTAGATACCTACAGCTGCTTTACCTCTTATTTTTGCCCTAATATTATTCAATATTACTTTATTGTGATAGCTATTGGGATCATCTTCGTCATAGAAATGGTCTATCAGCTCTTCACTTCGTTCAATAAATTGGGACAGTAGTTCAGGTTCTCCATTAAATTCCGGTATCCCGCTAAAGTCTGACTTGTCAGGTTTAGGTTGAGGGCGTGCCGGGATTGGGGGCCTGACAGCGTTTATCAGCTCTTGTAGCTGTGCTGGCGTGAGGGCTAAGAGTTGAGCTTGGTGAGTCATATTTTGAACTGAATTTTCAAGAGGTTGGTGACTCGAATCTACAAGGACACTGTTTGGGAGATCCGAAAGGCTATCGTCGCTGCGGGAACGGTGATCGTTAGTTAATAAATAACGTCTGTTACTTACAGGGCTGTAAGGACGGTGTTCATTCCGCACAGGTTGAGACGATCTCCTTCTCGACGGATACAGTTCCTTGGCTGCTTTTCTGTGGTCTCTGCCGGCCGTTGTAACGGTTTGTCGCGGGTCGTTTTAATTCGAATTCGCGTTCAAATTCGAATTTAGTTCGGACGCGTCTTTAAATTATTAAAATAATTCCGAAAGCAATTTTCGTGACACGTCCTACTGACTGCGCCAAAAATAACTCGCGAACACACAGTTAACTTTTTAAAAAACAATTTATTCTCAATGAACAAAACGTTGCGTCGCGACAGAGCTCGGGAACAGAAAAGAGAGCGAGTAATGGGCACAGAGTCTTTTTATACGGGAGTTGATGAGTGGGAGTTAGTTGATTCATCTTTTAGGAAAATGACAACAATGGGAGTCTGTGATGTGGATTCTGCTGAATCCGCAGCGACTTCAAGTGGCGGCGTTATCGCATCCGGTGTGGATGAATGAGGTCCTTTGTCTTGTCGACGATTGGCTGTGGTAACTTATATACATATGATTTTTTCAAAATTTCAAGTCAATCGGCGAAGGTGGAGAGGCTGTAGCCTTGACCGACTGAAAAAAGTAGAAAAACATGGTAATTGGTTTTTGAAGTTATATAACTCGGCTCCCTTTAGACCTAGCGACTTGAAACTTTCAGGGCTTTCTATTATCCACACCAAAAAGATCCATACCAAATTTCCATGTTGATCGGTCTACTAGGAGCCGAGATATGGCCATAATTAGCCTAAATTACCCTAAATTTCAGTTTTTTTGTCCCTAATTTTTTTTGGGTTGAGATAATTGCTTATTTCGTTTAAATGGCACTGAGCCATGCTATAAAGAAGGTATGTAAAAAAATTCAAGTCGATTGGTCCTTTTACCCAGGCTGTAGACTCGTCAAAGTGGACAGAATTTTCCTAAGGTTTCTGTTCTTTTGTTTCTAAAACTTTTTTGGGTTGAGATAATGGGTTAAATCTTATATAAGGCTCTGTCTCAAGGTTAAATGAAGCTCTGTGCAAAATTTCAAGTCAATCGGTGAACGTGGAGAGGCTCCAGCCTTGCCTGTCTGAACAAGGAGAAGAAGGAGAAGAACAATCTAAGGCCGAAAAACCGGGGTTTTGAAGTTATGTAGCTCGGCTCCCTTTAGACCTATCGATTTGAAACGTTCAGGGCTTTCTAATATACACTCAAAGAAGACCCACACCAATTTTCAAGTTGATCGGTCAAATAGGAGCTGAGATATGGATACCTCGAAAACGCGTTTCGTGACGTCCGGTAAACATACACTCGGCACCGTTCGTTTTCTCAACTTCTTTGCTTGGCGGGGCGGAACGCTACCGCGTTCCTAGATATGGCATAGTTTTAGGGTTTTAAGGGGGGCTTTAGTATCATTTAGATATTTACCTAACCGGGGTAGAGTTTCCAGATGGAGAAGATGCCATTGTGGTAGGTGCTGTTATTGGGTAACTGCGTGAAGTATACCTCCAACTCCTACCCTTTTATACACAAAATTGTCAAGGGCAATCCCTCTTCGTTCATCTCGTAGAAGCCCCCCCCCCCCCCACCGGGGGAAGCTAACGTGGACTTACATCGGTTACAGTCCAAGTTGGATCACACTTCTTCGGTGTGACCGAAGGTACTAGTGCATTATACGCCCGGTGAACTCGATTATCGAGATAATCGAATGTAGCGATTATACTATTATATATTATAGTATATAGTATCGATTCCACTTGTTTCTCCCAGTTTCTCCCAAACTGACATATTTTCATTTTTTACAATGCAATATACCTATGACTTTAGATTGATCAATATGTCCAAGTAATCTATATGGTACTAATCAGTTGTTTGGGGGAGGTTTTTATTCCGCAACCCCGTCCCCTTGATCTATGTGTCCAACTAATCTAGAATAAAAACATCCCCCAAACAACTGATTAGTACCATATAGATTACTTGGACATATAGATCAATCTAACGTCATAGGTATATTGCATTGTAAAAAACTCTGCAAATTCTTGACACAACGGTTTATTATCTTCCTTGTGCAGATCGTCCTTCTGTCTATACCAGACTGTGTTGCAAATCAGCACCATACCATATTCTCACCGTACTCATACAATACCATACGAATTTCTTTCCTATCATACCATACTGTATTATACCAAATCATACATACAATAATATACCATACTATACTCATACCATGTCATACAAACCGAGTGAATATTGAAATGTCATCCATTTCTGACCTACATTTAAAATTTCAAGTATCTAGCTCATCATCAAAATTTAATTTGTTTAAACAAATAGGTATTATTTAAACAATTTTACAGACAAGAAACCGAGTGAATATTGTGATCCAGTTCTGACCTATTTTTAAAATTTCAAGTCAATAGCTCATCATCAAAATTTAATTTGTAGTATTACAAAAAGGTATTATTTAAACAATTTTACAGATGAGAAACCGAGTGAATATTGCAATGTGGTCTATCCCCGACTCACGGTTAAAATTTCTAGACTGTAGTTTACCGGGAAGATGAAAAAAGGTAGTTTTATTCTGGGCGTCTGGAGGTTGACCCACCTAACGGCCGTTTTCGACGCGAAGTTTAGTGTTTTTCCTAAACCTTTGCGCGCTCACTGTGACGAACGGCTGGTCGCACAAAAATCCAATTGGTCTTAAAAGATTCGTAATTTTTCAGGTCATTCAAAAGTGAACTAAAAATTACACCGTTTCATAAGAATTTTTAGAGATATGACATTGTCGAAATTTCAAAGTTCGTTTTGAACCCCTTCCCCTTGACCTAGGGTTATGAAAAGTTTCGAGGATCATTGTGGGGCTGGTCCAAACCCAGAAACCAAATTTCGTAATTTTAGCTCAACGCTAACTGGGCAAAGTGCCACGGACGGCGTACGGGTGACGGACGGATTTTTTTTTATTCGATTTTCTGAATGTACGTATCTTGAAACGTAAACCAACAAATTTTGAGGGGGGGTTAAAAAAAATTTTTCTTTGGGCGATTCCAATGGTTCATTATCGAAGATAATAAACCAAAATGAAAATATGTCAGTTTGGGAGAAACTGGGAGAAACAAGTGGAATCGATATATTTATTTATTTATTTATTTATTTTATTTATTTATTATGTTACATATTCTTTATACACAAATAATGACAAATTAACAAATCTCCTAACATTATTGTGGGCAATAGGCATAAGCCTGTGTCGCCTCACAAGAGTTGCGCCAAACTTAATTAATCTTAATTATTTACATTTCTCTTCATGAATAATAACTTAATAAACATCAATTTTCTATATATACATACTAAAAATAATATTTTCTACCTCCGTAATGCCTATTTTTATCAACCACTCATATATTTTCTTTTTATATACATTACGGGCGTATTGTAGAGGGGACTTAAGTGGAGAATCCACCGCACGATGAACCATGTATACCATATATTGAGGGCTTCTAGTCGTAATTGACAGCGTGGGTTTCGGTGGAATAACATTTCCGTCTGATCTAAACCGAGTCAAGTGTGCATGTTGATGACCGTTATACACCACACTCGGGTCACGATGCAACATAAGCAACAAAGACTTTAGAAATAGCTGGCGGGGGGTAAAAACTTTACACTCTTTAAACAATTCCAATGTTGAATACAAACGTGGTTTGTTCATAATAATTTTTAATATATCTCTCTGTACCACGTTTATTTTTTCCAAATGCGTCGAGTAAGAGCCTCCCCACACAACAATTCCATATTGCATAATTGACTGAACTAATGCCAAATAAATTAACCGAAGCTTATCACGTCTAAGAACTTTTCTGGCATGGTAAAATACATACACTAGCCGCCTCAACTTCTTATAAACAATCTCAATATGTTTCTTCCATTTCTGATCTTCCTCTATCATGATACCCAGATAACGATAACATTTGACCCTCTCTAAAGGGGAGCACGAACACTTGGATGAAACAGTACAGCTATGCGCTATCAAACTATGATTCCCAAGGTAATAACTGTCGTTTTTTTCTCCTATCAGCAGATATTTTGTTTTACTCACATTTAATGTAAGAATGCTTTGGGAAAACCAATTTTGAAGCACATTCAAAGCCTGCTGTGCATCAGAGAAAACCCTGTCCCATGTATCCCCAGTGATTAGGACTGACGTATCATCTGCATACAAGTATATTTTGTGGTTAGGCAAACTCAGGGGCAGAGCATTAATATAAATTAGGAATAATGTAGCGCTCAATGTCCCACCCTGTATCACCCCATAGCCTATTCCCTTGGTTTCACTTGAAAATTTTCCAACAGAGACCACCTGCCTTCTATTCGAAAGGTAACTGGAGAACCATTTAAGCGCTTCACTCCTAATCCCTAAATTATTCATTCGGTTTAGCAGGATATCTCTATTAATAGTGTCAAAACATTTTGACAGATCACAGAACAATAGGATTCCCTTCTTTTTTTGTCCCTTATCTGATGAAGGTCACCCGTCAAATCAAACAATGCCTGATCTACTCCTCTACATGACCGGAATCCATATTGCTCCCTACATAAGAAATCATTTGACTCTAGATATTCTGTTAAATGCGCTTTTACCCATTTCTCCAAAATTTTACCAATACAGCTCAACATCGAAATTGGGCGGAAATTCCCAGGATCGGCTTTATCTCCTTCCTTATATATCGGACAAATTTTGGCTATTTTAAAGCAATCAGGGAAGACACAGTTTCTAATGCTTAAGTTAAAAACATGCAGTAACGGTTCTTTTAAAAAGTCTATATATTTTTTTATAATATTGAGATGAATCCCATCTATGCCTGGAGCTGATCCCCCTTTCATTTGATTGATTAATTTCTTCAACCCATCTTGGTTAATTTCAGGTATGATAAATTCCGACCCCGTTACAGCTAGCGGCAAAATAAGTTCACGCGAAGGTTTATTTCCACAATTTTTTGCTAGTTTTTCACCAATATTTACAAAGTAATTATTTAGCATATTGCAAGCCTTATTCCCCACATTTTCTATTGCTAAGTTTTCTTTCTCTGCTATTGCTGTTATGAATTCATTACTTTTAACTGAACCATGCTTGCGATTTAACACTTCATTGATCACATCCCATGTTTTCCGCATATTATTTCCAGCTACTTCCAATTTATTATTATAATAACTTTCTCTTGCTTTCCTAACCAAATTTCTTAGCATATTACGGTACTTCCTGTGATAGGCTTTGAGGCAGGTATTATAAGGCTGATTCTTTAGCTTCTTTGCCATTTTTTCACGCTTTTGAGTTGAAACGATAAGTCCTAACGTGATCCACGGCGTCAATTTATTATAGTTTTGTTTATATTTTTTTGTGACAGTATTTTGCTCAATACAATTTTTTAGGGTGCGGATAAATGCATTAGCCGAATCGTCCACATCATCAACAAAAACACATGACCAATCGGTTCTCTCAATCATTTTCCCCAGTGATAAATAGTCTACTTTTTTCACAACAATTTCCTCACGTTCGTCTCTAATACTCTTGCTTTTTGGATACACCATAGCAACTATAGTACTATAGTGATCCGTTAACGACGTTTGAATCACTCCAGGGAATAAAATCACATCCCTACTTTTAGCAATTATATGATCTATACAGCTGAATGCATTCTCTTGGGCACGGGTTACTTCCGTAATTAGATGAGCAAATCCTAATGATGACACAGTATTCCAATACTCCATAACATTACTGTCATCCTGGTTTAATAAATCAATATTTACGTCACCCACAACATAATAACTACAATTCAAATCATTATTTTCTAGTTCCGTTTTAAGATCATTAACAAATGGTAGGATGTTCTTCGATGGGGACCTATATATCCCATATATCACATGGCGTTTCTTATTGTATAGATAATGCACTTTCAAAACAGTTGCGTCACACCATGTAAGTTCCTCGACATTATAATCAAACGTATCAACCCCATAGAATATCACACCGTCATTTTTATTCCTATTATTCATTGACTTAAAGGATTTATATCCACCTAGTTCTTCTAATACTTCACAACTGTCACAAAAAGCCTCCGTTAAGAAAATAAATTCTGGCTTGCTTTTCACACTTTCTATCCATGTTCTAAATTCAATAAAATTACGATTATAGCTCCTTATATTCATGTGAAAAATAATTTTTTTTCCTTCTGGTAATCTAGTTTCATCAAGGAACTCATTAAATGTTTCAAAAGTCTTACAGTTATGTTGAAAATTATCAATTATTTCATCAATTAGCAAACTATTCATAATAAATACAATTAATTATCCGTTAATTTCTAAACAATCACGAACGTACCTACTGCAACTTGTCGAGATCCTCATATGATCGAATTACCTTCACATTTTCGTTTTCGTTCTTTCTTACATGGACCATGAAGTTCTTGATCCACACAAATTTGATATCACTTTCCTTGGCCTTCATCTTCGCAGCTCATAACAGTGCAGATCGCAATGATGTGAGGTTCTCCGTAACGAAGATTCGTGAGTCCGGCCATGCAGGTACAAGCTGATTTGCAGCAAATGATCTGTTTTTCTTTGATTTTTCGACTAAGTTCAGCCTTTCACCTTCCGTTCCAAGAACCGCCACGATCTTTCTACAAAAACCATCCTTGGCCAGCCCCACTCGGAAGGCATGACTCACCGATACGGGTACATCCAGTTTTTCAGCTATGTCCTTGACAATTTGCAACAGATTCTCATTTTTTGTCTCCGGGATTCCATGACATTCCACATGCTTCTTTCTCGAATCCTGTTCCCAACCATCAATCTTGTGTTGGAGTGAAATGACTACTGACTTCAACTTCTTATTTTCTTCATCGACTTTTTTAACAGTTTCCTTCATGACCTTCATCTCAGCAACAAATGTGTCAAATTGAGAGCTAATAAAATCAATTGACTTTTTAACGTCTGAAATATCCTTTTGCATCTCATTAAAACTCCCGACCTTCGCTTCTAACTCCCGAACCTTCGCAACATTCGATTATCTCGATAATCGAGTTTACCGGGCGTACAATGCAGTAGTACCGTCGGTCTCACCGATGAATGTGATCATCATTGGGCATTTTAGGTTGAATTGCACGGTTTGAAACGAACTGCGAAGAAAGGAGTTGGTACAAGTTGACCTCCAGGCCGCGAGGTTGCGCTAGTGGAGTGGGCACGGTAGAGATGGGTATCGTATGCTAAGGTATCGATATAAAAAATATCGATATCTGATCGTTGCGATATACCGCATATCGATATATCGACCTTGAATATATCGATATAACAAATATCGAATACATATCGGTAAAAAGTTAAAGCCGCTGTGAAAGCAAGCTTTCTGGTTGGGAAAAAAAAACACGTAATAGATATAAAAAGGAATATTTATCAAAATTGTTAAAGTTCAAAAGTAAACATATTATATAGATATGTCAAACACAAACACTCATAAATACACTTTCATAAATACCTAGTTAAAATTTAAAACAAATAATATTTTAACTAGGTGTATATTATACACCTATGTATATGTTAATAAATACACTTTGGTAAGAATATAGCTAATACTGAAACAGAAATTACAATTTGAATGGAGCTGCCCACAATTGTTTCTCTACGCTACCAAGAAACAGGCGTTGAGCGAGGTGTTTCGGAGTTCCCTTGTCATCCATTACGGCGGCTTCCCTTGTCATCCATTAAGCGGCTTCCCTTGTCATCCATGACGTGACCAGCCTTTCTGAGAAAAACCTTTCTGATGGAACCGATGAAGCTAAAACCGTCAGTTTCCGACCCGAGCGAAGGCAGTACGCGAGCGGAGCGGCCAAGTGCCGTCATTACGTCCCTTATTTTGTAAAATTTAAACATTTATTTCCATTCGATAACTTATACGATATAGGGGTTTTCGTATCGATACGAACGAGTATCGTCCTGCTTCGTATCGATTGCAAATATCGATATATCAGGTCAAAAATATCGATATTGCGATATCGCCCATCTCTAGGGCAGGCCGCACTCCAACGTCTTCTCAAATAAAGGTTACCTGGCCTTGCGCGGGCACTGCCGGGCAGTAGGCATAGTAGGGTTTTCTGTGGCAGTAGGGGTCGAAACCTGGTCAAGACAACTTCAGTAAGTCAATATCAACTTATCATTAGCTAGACACCAACATTCACAATCGTGGGTTAATCTCAGTTCTTCAGATATGTATACTATACTACAGTATATCGCTCATTGTCATGAATACTGCAAACTGTACTGAATCTGACAACTCTACACTCATATCGGCACTTGTCTTATAGGATGCAGTATACCGGCATTGGTCTATCAACAGTACTATGTGTAAATACTATATCGGCATTGGTCTATAAACAGTATGTATTAATACTATATCGGCATTGGTCTCATCTGAAGTGTACTGGCCCTGGTCACTATTACTACTGAAGTAAATCGGCAACTGTCATAACAACTCTTGTTATATCGGCATCTGTCTCAATTACAGAATAACTGAAATTAAATTGTGCGAGGCTCGGGGACGGCTAAAGGGGAGGTTGGAGGCCGTCTGGGGGTACACCCCCTTTAATCTGAAAGAACTGAGATTACCCGAAAGTTATACCCGTTATGTGATTACTATATCAAACTTGAACACATTCACACATCCATTAAAACTGGATATCGATGTTCACATCTACTCAATATTATGTATTGGAAACACTTAACTACTCGT
The DNA here is from genome assembly GCA_963920205.1 of Stenodema calcarata. NCBI lineage: Eukaryota > Metazoa > Arthropoda > Insecta > Hemiptera > Miridae > Stenodema > Stenodema calcarata. Next base: position 66,183,647 of record OY986048.1, on the reverse strand, counting down.
AAATATGTAAGAATTTACTACACCCTCTATAATATCTTAATATAATACCTTAACTTCTACCCTTATTTTTAACTTGATAATATAATATCATATAATACGGGATTCTTCTCGGGGACGGCTAAAGGGGAGGTTGGAGGCCGTCTGGGGGTACACCGGTGGGGTGTGCTACACCCCAAAGTCACTTCAAATCTTAGTTTCGATACCAATTCTATATCTATACCATTTACGACATGGTGGAGATGCTGGGATTATGATGAACACTATAAGGTAGCAATTTATTAATATCTTCTATTTTTTATAATTTTTCAACTCCGCTCAACATCCCCTGTATAAGACTCGTTTCAATAGTTGAAATATGTGGGATTCAAACATTTTAAAGGTTTTTAATTTATAATAAATTGATATTATAAACTTAAAATTTAATAATATCGCGAATCGAACGACCGATATGCCACTAACGCGAGGAAGAGAAGATGTGATTTTGTTAGCTTGAAAGTTGTGTTGTCGAACCAAATAGTTGTTACCTGTTCTTCCGAAAAGGGATTTTAATGCGGGTTCCTTGAAATTTTCGTAGAGGAACGAACTCCGGTGGGCGAACTTCGTCGCTTTCCCTTCCCAAACACCTTCTTTGTGCACTCACATCATAAAGTTACCCTTCTACCTCCGTTCCCCCAAATTATTCTTGCTGCATCGTCCCTTTGCAAATAATTCATCGTCCTAGTAAAAAAAAAAAAAAAATCCCGCGATGATTAATAAATATCAATAAATAAGTAATAAATACTAGATATTATTCATCTGAGATTATCAGAACGTCATCGTTAAGGGGGACATTGATTCGCTGTTACAGATTACAGTTCACAATATACGAGTATGGATCAACCCACTATGATACGAGTAAAGATGATGTACAAAAGGGTTGAGGAGGGAAGCATAGTGTGTCAAACGATATAAAAAGATAACACCAATCCCTCTGGTAATAAATCGGAATATCATACCATATGCAAATTCAGCAAAATACCTGGGCATGACATTAGATGCCAAGTTAAAATGGAAAGAACACGTTAAGAAAAAAAAGGAAGAACTATCCATCAAGTTCAGGAAACTTTACTGGCTCATGGGACGATGTTCACAACTCAATATCCACAATAAAGTACTCTTGTACAAGACAGTGCTAATGCCCATTTGGACCTATGGCATCCAGCTGTGGGGTTGCACAGCTAAGACGAATATCAAAATTATACAAACATTTCAGAATAAGGTTCTGAGGAGCATAGTAAACGCTCCTTGGTATGTAAGGAATGATGACCTCCACAAAGACCTCCAAGTGGAGACAGTCACCGATGTCATAAAGAAGCTAGCTATGGGATATGAGCGCAGGCTTCTTAACCCTTTAAGGGCTGATGTATCCCCCAGGATACAGAGGTTTCCAAGCCCTGCCACGAAAAAAAAAAATCACTAGCAGACGAAAATGGTGTTCATGGCTTCCTCCATGGACATAAAATATCACGATGGTAGGTTTCAGATTAGCGTGACTTTACGGGTTATCGTTATTCTTACATCTAAACATCAAAAAACACAACTAGTCTCCATGACACAACGCAGCTGCGATGCAGGTAAGTTTTATAACTCCCTATTACAGTTAAATTCCGCTTTTCTGAGGTACCTCTTTTTTATTCCGCTTCCATAACTTCTGTATTTGCGAAAAAGCATTCCCAAGTGCATGGAATGTCGTCTAGTTTCAATACTTTTAGCTATGAATTCCAGTGTCCTCTAGGATACACCAGACCTTTATCGCACTTCCATGTTCGTGATTTTTAGGGGATAGTTCTCAGAGAAGGGTCTGGTGTATCCTGGAGGATACAATCATTTTTTCACCTCACACACAGCTAAAATTCGCTCATTGTAGTCATAATGACTTGAAATGGGAATAAATTCGTTGTAGGTAAGTTCAAAATTCCTGTTTCAAGTGTGGTAACAATCTGACTGACTGCAGCGGCCGTTTTAGTGCTTGCCTTGTCACTTCTGAATGATTTCTAACGAGATGGTCAATTTTAGCATTTACGTTCTGGTTCCTGTGCACTGAATGGAATGTAACCTATTATTGGCATCATCTGAGTGAGATTATCTTGAGGTTAGACCTAAATTTTTTAGATTACCTATGCCACTCGAAAGGAATATGTGTGATCAATAAAATTTGGGAACACAGCACATTCTGAACTAGGTATTTTCAATTGTTACTGTTATTATTTTTCTTTAATTTTTTTTTCTCCTTTGCAGAACTTTAATTCCCGAGGTAAAAACATTTTGGCCTTGGTGCCCAAATGTAACAATCCTTCAGACCTCGAAGATGGGAGTGAATATGATGAATTTGAAGGCTATAGCTTGGACAAGCAAGTGGACGCGTTTTTCAAGTATTTAGAAGATGATTTTGAAGACGTTTACCAATGCATCACACACGACAACGTAAACAACATTTGCCCAGAATTTTCAGATGAGAAACCTGATGGAGCTAAACGTTCAGTCACTTTTGACCACGACGATGACCCCATGGTAATTGACAGTTCTTCTTTGCCTGGAGAACAATTGTCGTCAACTTCAATAAATATTTCCAACCAATATCAGGAAGAAGACTGTTTCTCCATTCTGGCTGAGGAAACCCCCCACAGCCCAGGAGGCAATCCATTTGTCGCTAATTTTCAAGACCTGCCCAACTACCACCAAGAACCTCCTCAACCCTCAGAAAATAAAATCAACCCTGTCGCCTCGACCAGCAAGATCCTTGATTCCCAAACCCCACAAACCAAGAAGAATGTCAACAAGAAAAAAGGCAGCACCTCCAAAGGACAGTGGAAGAGAGGGAAAATTACGAAAAAGACATCAGCAAACAAGCTAACAAAAAAATTGAAAAACAAGACACCTACAGTGAAGGCTGAATTTCAATGGCATCGTGGGGTCCCATTCCTTGGTGAGGTCTCCTACCCTTCCCATGTTCCACCTGCGTGCAACGACAAAATTCTTCAGCCTATAGATTATTTCTCCCTTATGTTCACAAAGGAAATGGTTGAGCACATCGTTTTCCAGTCTAACCTGTATGCAGTGCAGGAAAAAAACGCGAACAGAATGACTAAATACAATGCTCTGGTGCTTGGCAAAAACGACATTTACGACTTCCTCGCCATCGAAATATTAACTGGGCTGGTTACATTTCCGTCTTACAAAGACCCATGGTCAGAAAATCTTCGCTTCGAAAAAGTAGCTGACATCATGCCACTGGTCAAGTACAAGCAAATACGACAAATTCTGCATTTCAATGATAATTCTCTATTGCCTTCAGATGATCCTTATTTTAAAGTACGGCCTATCGTGGAAATGGCCCGAAGGAACTTCAGCAGCATTGCAGAAGAGCAGAAATTTAGCGTAGATGAAATGGTGGTACCCGACTTGACAACTAAGGGAAGATGTCGACTTTGTGGTACGGGGCAACCTTCTTGGGAATGCATCAAAGAGTTCTTCCATTTAAAATGCACTAATTATCTGATTTCCGTTTGTCAAGCGTTTGAATTACACGATTTTCAATCAAAATATCATTTTATTTCACGTTTATTCTCCTTTTTCAGTCCTTAGATAAAGGTCTATTGTATCCTGTAGAATGTATATGAGGTCATTCGGTAAAGGTCTGATGTATCCTGCAGGATTCATACGTGGTACTTGATGAAGGTCTGATGTATCCTCCAGGATACAAATTTAAATTTGCATAAAAAAATGCAAACAAAAATGTATATCTTAAAATAGAGTTACCTCGGCTCTTTTAGAGTTAGAATGCACACAATACCAAATTTTCAATCAAAATCTCCGACTCAGACCTTAAAGGGTTAACAGAAAATCAAATCACTTACATTGTAAAACTCCCAGTATATATAGACATAGGAGCTTATATATATCAAGGTATATCGGTAAGTCAAAACTGAAATTTAAGTTGTATGTTGGTATACTTACAGGCTCGAGCTCTACTACTGAGTCGTTAGTATGATGAAATATCGCTTCATCAGGAGCTTCCAAGGTAGAAGCCAAAGCTTCTACTCCTTCAGTTTTGGCTTTTTTAGAAAATTTCTAAAAAAGAATTATTTAATAATTCTATTGTAGGCATGAAGATGCTTATTTTTTAGATGTGTGGTAAGATTTGTGGTATTTCCACTTGTCTTATAACTTTGTCCACACAAGTCGCACTGTCCCCCAACGGCCGTTTTTGAAAAAAAGGTCCAAACAGCAGACATTGTGGAAAGTTAAACTAAAACTAGCTAACTAACTAACTAAAAACTAAACTAAAAAGACTCTAAAAACAAAGCACTTCACTCTTCTATACTGCTGGTGGCGTAAAAACAAGCGAAACTGAAGAAATAAAAAAGGTTATGAAAAAAAAAATCGGTGACCTATGTTTGAAAAATTATATCGATATATCGAGCAAAAAAATATCGGGGAAAAATATCGATATATCAGCAAAAATATCGATATTTCGATATATCGATATTTTTCAACATCCCTAGTCTCCCGTCAGAATTTAATCTAATAATTGTTTGATCCGAGATCCGAAATCCATCGTCGTCGCCATTTCGTTCTATTCAAAACAATTTGGAGTTTTTACTTATTATTTCTCAATTAGTACAGTTTTCTGGATTATATTTTAGTGAGCTCGCTTATTTCAGTCTGGTTTCGTTACTCGTGTAGGTGAGAACTCGGTCTCGTGCAGTGACAGCGTTTGTAAAACAATTGCGTACGGTGCCCGTTTGTGAAATAAGGCTGATCGAGGGTCGTCAAACTGCCGCGTCGGCAATTTATTTAATACTGATCAAAATGTGTGCCCCCTTGTTCTACGGTTATCGTATGTTTATGGGCGTAACTTGACATGTCTTACAAGTAAAGTAATCTTATCTCCGTACTGCTGGATCGTCCGATGATACGCTCATAAAACGCTGTTTTCGCCTAAATTAAGTGGTATATCGTCGTGAAAAACGTTACTTGGTCGTAACGCATTGCGGCGAATGTGTCGGTTTCGCGTACGAAACGATTTGACGGTTCTTATTTTCATGTTGATTGTGACGGTTTAGGTTATGACAATGCCTGTTTTTTGTTTATCGATTACTATTGTCGTATAAAAACCGTCTCAGCAGAGTTGGGAATCCCAAAGAGTTCTGTGGCCCGATTCTCGTTCTCGCTATCTCAGCGTAACGACAACTAAACGTCGTTTGGATAGCGAAAAGTGTCGGTATCGCTGTGGAACGACGGTTGGTATTCTGCAACCGCAGAATAGCGACAGCTGTCGCTTAGACGAACCGAATCGTCTTTATATCAACCCAGATTTGTCGTTACTGTTTCTGACGCGTCTAGACCCCCCGGTATCATAACGACGAGCGTCGGTATCGTATTATTTTGAATCGTGCGTTTTAAAACTTGAGTAGGTAGTAGTAGATATTTGAATTTCGTATTCGTAGTAGATATTTGTAGTAGGTATTTAATTTTCTATTGTTATTGTTCAGTTGTTTTTTCGTATTTCCGTGTTTTTAAAAAGTGGCACGGTGTGAATCCTAGCACTCCGAAAAAAGGGTTAGGTATACAAATTGAACTTGAACTAACGGTAAGTGAATTTTCCTTTCCATTCTAAGATTAATAGTAATAATAATAAAACCATTTATTGTACAAAGGCCAATTGGCCCATTAGATACCCACGAATAACAACTATGTATAAAATATATATAAAACTTAGTTGTTATACTTCAGTATAACAACTAAATCTGAAGGCCACTTGATGAAGAATAAAAAGTATTTTACAAAAAAAAGAATAATAATGAAATTACCTAGGTATAATGAAATACCTTCAAGAAGTAGGAACGTAAAATGTCATACAGACTTACATGTAAGTCTGGTAGGTACATAATATTATTTGAAGTTGGTCGGAAGGCAATAATTATTGCCTTCCGACCAACTTCAAATAATATTATGTACCTACCTACTAAGTTAATACCTACCTACTAATATCATACACCTACTAACTGAGTTTCTGAAAACCTTCATAAAATGTTCGGTTTTCAGATACGTTCAATGGCTTTCGAATTTCTCGCATGGGAACTGCATGTAGGCGAGGAAAGGGAAAGAAGATACAATCTTCGCTACGAACGACGGATTCTGAGGGACCACCAAAACCCTTATGCCCTCGACCCAGATGTTTTCATAAGGGATTTCCGGGTGTCCCAAAATCTGGCAATTGATATAACCAACGAACTCCGTCCACATCTCCAGAGGAGAAGAATTAATGGTCTCTCGCCTGAGTTGCAAGTAGGTACCTACCAATATAGATAGATAAATGCTAACGCAATACTCTTTACACGTAGACTCTAGGGTGGTCGTCAGTTATATTTTATGGATTAAGTTTAACTTAACTTTTAATTCAAGTGTCTAAATCTATCCACTCTTTGAAGGTACTCGTTGCAATCCAGTACTATGCCCAAGGGAGTTATCAGAGAGGAGTTGGCAACAGGTACGACTTCAATCTAAGCCAACCATCAGTCAGTCGATGCATAACTGACGTTACGGTTGGAATAAACCGTTTGCTCCTGCGTCGATGGATACGGTTCCCCATGACGACTGAGGAGAAGGAAGAGGCAAAGAGAAAATTTGCGATTGCACCTCAACCCTTTGAAGGAGCGATTGGGGCCATTGACTGCACGTACATTAATATGTTGGCTCCAAGTAGGCACGAAGAGGCCTATGTCAACCACCATGGAAACCATTCCTTAAACGTCCAAGCAGTAAGTACCTAAATCATGTAGGTTAGTCAATATTCCAATTAACAAAATGTCAACCTACCTAGGTCTGATCAAGTAGTAGGATGATCCCATATGTAGGCAGATACATTTGTGTTAAGTGAAATAATAAGGATAATTCTTATTGACATTATTTCACTTTTTCCAGATTGTTGATCCTGACTTGAAAATCCTAAATATAAATGCAAGATTTCCTGGAGCCAGAAACGATGCCTTTATATGGAGAACCTCTCCCATTCGAGGAGTTATGGAGGAGAGCTTCAACAGAGGAGAAAGAAAAACTTGGCTCATCGGTAAGTGGCGAAACATATCGACAGCTAAACTTAAAGCGGTTTATCGGCCAGCAAAAATCACAATCTGATAGATAGGTACGAGTTGGATTTCCTGATTATCACCATGAATAAAATTGTTATTCTGTTTGCAGGATTGCACATTCCCATAAACACACACATCAAGACACAATCCAAGCAACATATTACTAACACAAACACCACTCCCTCCCCACATTAGCCTACCAGGCAATATTGTCAATAAACTGACTGATTGTTTGCAGGAGACGCTGGTTATCCTCTTGAACCATGGCTGATGACGCCGTTACCGTATTACCCCGAAAATACCCGCCAATTCCAATACACTCGGCAGCTCTGCAAAGCCAGAAATGCAGTGGAGCGTTTTTTTGGGGTACTGAAGGCTACATGGCGGTGCCTATCCTACCAGCGCGTCCTCATGTATGACCCCACTAAAGCTGGGTTGATTGTTAACGCTTGTGCAGTGCTGCACAACATGCGCCTTCACTACAGAATCCCTGAGGATGATACCCCCAGCATCAACCTGCAACTTGTAGAGACTGACTCTCCACACGATAATATACCTACCGGTAGAGGAGGAGCTCGAGCATTGGCCTCTCGCATCCAGCGACAACTAATGCTGGAGCGATTCCCAACTTTCCCGGATGGTGATATCGATGTTTAATATTGCTAATTTAAATATATGTACCTATTAATATTCTCTGCCTGTATTATTAACCTGGGATCCAAACAAGAGGCCAAATAACCATTGATTGATTTAGGTATAAGTACACAACTTTCATATATCGTATTTATTCATATAATGTATCTACAGAACACACGTATTAGTTTGGAACAGTTGACACACGTACTTTCTTAGGTAGTATCCATTCAGGTACATACTAACATTAAAATAGCTATTGCAAATTTGGTAAACCACTAAACTTATGAATACAGAAGGCACAAGTCAAGTATCACAGATAAATTGAGTTATATAACCATTCTAGAAAATAATTACAAGAGACTATAGTGGCAAGACTAGTGAGTTATAGGACTAAAATTCTCAAATACAAAAACAAAAAGTCCTTGGGCAATACAGAAGGCACAAGTCAAGTATCACAGATAAATTGAGTTATATAATCATTCTAGAAAATAATTACAAGAGACTATAGTGGCAAGACTAGTGAGTTATAGGACTAAAATTCTCAAATACAAAAACAAAAAGTCCTTGGGCAATACAGAAGGCACAAGTCAAGTATCACAGATAAATTGAGTTATATAACCATTCTAGAAAATAATTACAAGAGACTATAGCGGCAAGACTAGTGAGTTATAGGACTAAAATTCTCAAATACAAAAACAAAAAGTCCTTGGGCAATGTCTTTAAAAAATGTTACCTAACGATAGCTATTGCAAATTTGGTAAACCACTAAACTTATGAATACAGAAGGCACAAGTCTAGTATCACAGCTTTGACTTTCTTCAAAAATTAGCAAAAGGTATTGTGAAATTAAAAAATAATGAAACAAAAAACTACCTCAATAAAAAAAACGAGTTTTCAAAATGATTTGAGTATATTTGAGTATGAAAATTTAGTTTACATACTTAAATTTACTCAATTTAGTTGTGGGGACTATTTCCTTTCTCAATTAAATACTTGAGCAAAGTATTTGTCTCCTCCTGCTGACTAACCAATCTTGTCAATGCATTGGCGAACATCTGTAAGACAAAACAGGCGAAAGGAATAAGCAGTTTTACTATGAATACGTACTTAATTGTTATGTTCATTTACAATGTCTGAATTTATTGTTCTAATGTACAAGTCAGAGCTAACAGTATACCAGTAGAATATTCGTTATTCTTACCTCCATACATGCAACTTGGCGCTCAGCAATAGCCAAAAATTGAGACTGAGCTTGCTCATTCCTACCCAATCGCTCTGCCCTTCCTGATAAATGAAAATATATACAATGATAATGCCTCTCAATGAATTCATAAAAATAAAACTAGATAGGTGTAGGTGATAGGTTAGTCTTTAGAGTGGACACTCAGGGAGAAAGCGGAAAGGATAAATCATTTTTACTCTATCATGATGAGCATACCTTTCCGATGTGCAAAAATTGGTGTTGGGGTTATGGCAGTATGAGGTACGGAGGTTCCAGGTTGTTCGCTGTTCGATGTAGTGACCCCCTTCAGCTGCTGTGACTCAGTCATCATTTCGCAGTCGTCATATACAACACACTCCACCTCTACGTCATCCGAGTTTAGTACTTCTACAACATCAATTGTGAAATACTCACGTAGATTACGTACCACGATGGGAGAGAAAATATAGTCTTACCAAGTTATGAAACATGCCATTTTCGTACTCACCATCTATATCTCCGAAACATTCTACCTCCTGCTGTAGCACCTCCGTTCTACCTCCGTTCTATAAGCAAAAGTGAGGAATACTTATTTCAATTTACTATAACCGACTAACAAGGGAGGACCTTACCGAATACATACATACCATTAATAAATACATACATACATATCTACATACAATTAATAAACTGGGTACATAGGTAGGTCTATGTAAAGTAGTCTCGGGAATTAGTCAGCGAAACAATTGCGTCGGGAAATCGGTATTTTATTTGGAAGTATTATCGGTAAAACATTGGAAATTGGGGAACGCGAAGTTACACTGGTATGAGTCGAAGACAGACTGATTAGACGTTCGGTGGGGGAGAAAAACATGGCGTCGCACGACGCAGTTTTGCAATGTAATTTATATGTAGGTACTTCATTGCCCGTTTTCTCAGCATGTTACCCCAACTGGCATTTATAATTCGGTAAATAATAATCTGGAAATATTATGTGTCGGGTGAATAGTATTAGTGTTGTTATTCGGTGGTAATGTATAGTATAGTGAATGGTCGGGGCGCTAGTGGGCTACGGAACTAACTGGGTCATGGAATAAGGAAGAGCTAAGGCGCATGGAGGAAGGAAACTGAGGCCTCACAAGGGCCGAACATCCTCCCCCCCCCCCCCCCCCCAAGGGAGCACCCCGGGGGCGAAAGGTGGCAGCAGGAACGTAGGAAGGTATCGGAAGACATAGGAGCAGGAAGAAGTCGGGATGTCGGTGCAGTTGGGAGTGATTGTTGAGACACATTGTCCTAGGAAAATATATTCATCCAAAAATGATGTATAGGCAGCTTGTAGCGTCGGGTTTTTGGAAAGTTTATTTCGGGGAACATCGTTTCTATGCTTTTGTATGTTCACTAGGGAAAGTAACGGGAGGTCGTTCATTATCTGGTGAAATGTAACTCGGTTTTTCCTCGGGAAAGTGATAAATTTCGTTCCGTTAAGTTTGGGAGAATCGTCAAATACGATCGGGTCTATGTTAAAGGAAATATCGTTAAAATTGGGATCTGCCAACGGAAGTTTGGAAACTTCTGGCCAGTGGGTAATCGGGAAGGAATACGTCGGTGATTGGGAACTCGGGTTTTCTAACACTATAAAGGTGACAAATTTAGGGGAAAATTTTTGGAATTTTGGAATGGCGGAATTTTTAGGAAAGTTGGAAAGTATTTTTTGGAAGTATTGGAAGATTTTGGAATTTGTGGATTGGAAATGTTTGGAATTGTTGGAATCGCGGAATTTTTCGGAAAGTATTTAAGTAAACCATGTGAAGTATTTTTTTGGAATATAGAAGTTTTGGAATCTTTGGATTGGAATTTTTTTGGAATTTTCGGAATGGCGGAATTTTTTGGAAGTATTGGAATTTTTGGATTGGAAGAATTTTTTGGAAGTATTGGAATTTTTTGGAATTTTTGGATTGGAAATGTTTGGAAAATATTTAAGTAAACCATGTATTTTTTGGAATTATTGGAATTTTTGGATTGGAAGAATTTTTTGGAAGTATTGGAATGTTTTGGAATTTTTGGATTGGAAATGTTTGGAAAATATTTAAGTAAACCATGTATTTTTTGGAATTATTGGAATGGCAGAATTTTTTGGAAAATTGAAGTAAACCATGTAAAGGATTTTTTGGAATATTTGGAATTGTTTTGGTAAAGTATTTTTTTTTGGAATATTTGGAATTTTTTGGTAAAGTATTTTTTGGAATATTTTTGGAATAGTCTGTACAATGAAAATTGTAGTGTCGCGGGAATAAGTTTACATATCGGTCTGGTAGGGATAACATGGTTTGAGAAATAACAATAGGGCTCACGTGACCGCATGAGGTAGATGTGTCGGGTTCTTCGGTGACGACGGTTTTCGTTCTTGGAATCGTTGAGGGCGCACCTTGGAGGCGTTTTGGCTTGACATCCACAAAGTTCATCTGGTCGGTGTAGCGTAACTGGAGAAACTCCGGACAGCGAAACAAAAAAGGCCTGCAGTCACAGTAAGGGCAATTTCGGGTTGGACCACGGATGTTTGGTTTTGGTACTGACCTCGGAAATCGGTTTTGGAGGGGCTTCAGGGCCGGATCGGGTGAATAAGTTCGCTCGTGGATGGAAGAATGGTAGATTGGTAGATTGGTCTCGATTTGATGATCGTACATTCCGAGGTAGTATGTGATTGCGTTGTTCACGGGAACGAAGGAAGTCAAGAAGACGTTGGGTTGTCGGGAGATTCTGATTTTGGGAGAACATAATATGATATTGTCAACGAGTCGGGCAATTGATTTCGGAAGTTGCAGAAAAGATGGCGTCGGGCTGGTTGGTAACAAAGACAATATTTCAAAAACTGGTTTCATGAAGGCAATCGCGGAAACTCACACGCGCGATTACCGTTTAATGGGTTTCGGCACCATGTAAAGTAGTCTCGGGAATTAGTCAGCGAAACAATTGCGTCGGGAAATCGGTATTTTATTTGGAAGTATTATCGGTAAAACATTGGAAATTGGGGAACGCGAAGTTACACTGGTATGAGTCGAAGACAGACTGATTAGACGTTCGGTGGGGGAGAAAAACATGGCGTCGCACGACGCAGTTTTGCAATGTAATTTATATGTAGGTACTTCATTGCCCGTTTTCTCAGCATGTTACCCCAACTGGCATTTATAATTCGGTAAATAATAATCTGGAAATATTATGTGTCGGGTGAATAGTATTAGTGTTGTTATTCGGTGGTAATGTATAGTATAGTGAATGGTCGGGGCGCTAGTGGGCTACGGAACTAACTGGGTCATGGAATAAGGAAGAGCTAAGGCGCATGGAGGAAGGAAACTGAGGCCTCACAAGGGCCGAACAGTCTATTTACTTAATCAATGTAATGAATTAGGTTCATAATGATACTGAAAACTACCTAAATCAACTTACTTCTTCCTCAGGAAACGAATCGGGCACACCTGCATCTCCCTCCATGTACTCCATCCCAACTATATCTATAATTTTCAGGTCGCGCTCAGTTAGACTGAGATTGGGTGGCATTGCTACGTTTCCCGTAGCCCTCCTCAGTCTTTTTATTTTGGCAACCTTAGTTGCGACTGCCGACTTGTTGTCTCTCCAAGTCTGTAAGGAACAATAAATTATTACTGGGAGATGTTGATCAAACACATTTGGTGCGAGGCATCACACTACTCTCATGATCCATAGATACGGACTTGCGTACAATTGTACAAAACGTGAATAAATTTGATCGGATGTTGATCAGAACCAATGTAAGGAGGTGTTCCAGAAATTGAGTTTTCTGGTGATTGTAATGCTTCCCAATTACCTTTTGAGCTAAGGAAAGTAAAAATCTTACAGGAAAGCAAAGCTCGGACTTGAGTGCCAAAAGGTAAAGTTAAAGTGTAACCTGTGTACTTACGGACTTCCATGACTTGACATCCTTCATGTCGCCCTCCTTCGTAAACATCGAATTCAGTTGGGAGGTAAGTTCCTCCCAACTCCCTCTCAGATGTGCGTGGCCATTCAACCCACCAAACTTCCCCGAAGCTACTTGAGGGTTAAGGACAAAATAGTCGACCATATGGTCGATTTGGGCCTTCGTCGCCTTGGCTTGACGCTTTTTTGCTGTCTCCATCTTACTAAAAAAAAAAAAAAAAAACAGTCATGCAGCACGGCCATAAGAGCGAATTTTCGAAGCAAATTGTTTTATGTAAAATGTCTCCATTTTACTGATTGTACAACAAATTTTGTCTTAATATAAAACGGAAGTATAGAGTGAGAGAGTCTATTTTCCACGAAAAATAATGAAGTTCATGTTTGTTACTGATGATCGATGACCTAATCGTCGAAATCGATTTAACAATTGTTCTCATTATTTTTCGTGGAAATAGCTCTCTCACTCTATACCTCCGTTTTTTATTGAAATGGGTTTCCACAACCTCGTCGCGAGTGATCTAATTCGTAAATTTTGTCTCCTTTTTTTGTGGAGTAACATCTCATTTTATAGATTTGTCAACGCTGAACAGAATGGTAAAGTTAGAATTGCGATTCCGTAATCAGATTCGAGCAGATGTACCGTGAAAAACATGTCAAGTAATAACCAATGTTTTGCGGAGAACACCTCATTTCATAGATTTGTGAACGCTGATTTGTCACTACTGTGTACTTGTGTATCGCTATCTTTAAAACTCGAAGGACCAGTATATTTACACAGAATCATATGAAATCAAAAGATTAGTTGTATAATGTTCATTATAGCTTACCGTTGAGTTGTAGGCGTCGTAGATTGATGAAAGCACAGAAAACCCTACTATACTACGATGAAAGATGGAAGCTCACTGAGATCGGATGGCTAGATGTGATATAGATAACATGTTTGATAACAGCATGATTTCTCATTGGCTGGAGGGACGTGTAGCTTCAAGATGCTCGCCTTAGGCTCGGAGTTTGGAAGAAAGGATACCGACGTCGTTATCCGATTCTGTAACGACAATTCGTTAACTGAAATCGCTATCCATGATTGCAGAATACCGATATCGCTATCCGGCTGTCGTTACACGGGAGGTTTAACGACACGGACGGCATAGCGACAAAGAGATAGCGAGAACGAGAATCCCACTACTGGCGTGCCATTAATCATTATTGCACTCACGCATTCAAGGCTAACCCAATCCCTTTGTCAGACTGGGAACAATTTTACCATAACATTTACCCTCCTCGTGTTACGGACGTAGCTTCATACACAGACGTGGGTAACCCCATCGTTGACAGGGAAATATCACTGATGGATGTGATGGGTGCGGTCGCCAAGGCTAAATCAGGTAAGCCTGCAGGTATTGATGGAATTAGCGCCGACTTTTTTAAGGCCTTACCCCAAAACTGGCTCCTGTATTTGACATGCCTTTATAATCGCATACTCTCCTCCGAAGTGCTACCTGCATCATGGTCTCACCTGATGGTCACGCTTTTACTTAAGAAAGGTAATTCTAACGATCCTTCTAACTACCGTGGTCTGGCACTTGCCTGCATTTCCCTGAAAATCTTCACTTCCATAATCAATGAAAATTGGTCTGTTGGGCGGAGATCAGAGGAATATTGCCCTAGAATCAGGCGGGTTTCAGGGCTGGAAGAGGATGCATTGACCACGTATTCTCCCTGACTGCAATCCCTCAGATTCACCTTCGACTTCCCCGCAGAACAGTGTATGCCGTCTTTGTTGACTTCAAGCGGGCATTTGATTCCGTTCCTCACAGCCTTCTCTGGAAAAAGCTCTTCTCATGCGGTATTAGTGGAAAAATAATCCGTATATTTCGATCCCTGTACTCAAAAGCTAGCTGCCAACTAAGAGTAAACGGGAAAATGTCATCCCCAATTGACCTCACGCAGGGAGTTCGAGAAGGAGAAATCTGCAGCCCTCTCCTTTTCACATTGTATCTATCAGATATTGAGGACTTTTTTCGTTCTAGATGTTGTGTGGGACTCGATATAAATGGCCATAAAGATATGCTGATGTTGTTATACGCGGATGATATGGTGATCTTGGGCGACTCAGTGATAGATGTAAACAAGAAAATGAAGGTGCTGAAGGCATACTGTGAGGAAAATGGTATCACTGTTAACATAAGCAAGACAAAGTTGATGTGCTTTAGGAGGTGTGGAGGGATTAAAAACCTGTCAGTGCCTGTTCGGTTTGGGAATGAGTTGGTGGAGCAGGTTACATCATACACGTATCTTGGGGTGCCCTTCTCCAGTTCGGCTGTGTTCTCTGGTGCATGGGCTAACTCTGCTTCAGCTACTGCAATGAGCATCCTGGTCGGAGCTGGGGTCAATTCCCGGTCAGCACGATCTGGAGTGTTTGAAGCATTAGCGAGATCTGTGCTGCTGTATGGCTCTGCTGTATGGGCACTTCGATGGGGGAATGCTTGGGAGCGGGTTCAGGTTGGCTTCTACAAGCGCATCCTGCTGATCCCACGGAGCACTCCTAACACAGTGGTGCGCGTGGAGACTGGAGTACTATCAATCAGTACCCTCGTACTAAGGGACGCCTTGAAATGGCTGATAAAGACGCTAAGCATGCTGCCCGACCGCGGATTGCTCTCTCCACACTACCAGCTTGCAATCCTAGGTATAACTGGGTCAAACAGCTCAGGAGCGCTTTAGGGACTTTTGGGATCCCGCTGTCTAATGCCAGAAATGATGACGCTGAGCTAATGCCAGAAATCAGCACTTTGAGGCCAATAGGTTATTTTATTTTTTTAAAGGAAGCCAGTGAAGTGAGGACATTAATTCTAAGTGCCTAATCAGAAGTCTATATTTTATTTATTTATTTATTTATGTGGTCCAGACTCGTTTATTTTGTACATACTGTGAATGAAATTTGCAATGGATGTTTATCTAAATGGCAATAAAATCTATCTATCTATCTATCTATGTTTTGGCGGGTTTTCACAAACGTAGTGTCGATACCCAAACACTCAACCGTTGTTTATTTTTTTGTCTTGCAGATCTCGAGACTACACTCCGAACTACCTCATCCGCAAGGCGAGCTCGTACGATGACATTCGCCTTTGGGTATAACGTAACAATTGGTCATATTTACAAATGATGCAGGATTCGAGACATGTCAGCATATTCGACTCGAGTAATCCTAGGTAAGCCATACGGGTTTTGCCAGTTGTTTACATTTACTGCATGCAGGGATTCTAACGATTGTTAAGTGCGAGTAGAATAAAGTGAAATTCTTCAACGCTCAACCAATCATTCGCTGTTTGGTTAGTTTTTTAGGAGCTGTGTACGTCGCGATAAGCGACCTACCTGTATCGACGTAACTTTGTACGTGTAAACTCCAATCAACACAAAACCTTCATTTGACGATTTCCAAATACCTAGTTGGTATTTCCAACGAGTATTACGGTTCTGTAACTTGGTTAATTCAAGTGCGATATCACTGTTGATATCTACTGTTGACCTCCACAATTCTACCAGTGATTATGGAGATCGTAAATCGGTAGTTTGCCATTTATGTGTCTTGTACGTTGAATTCGCTTATAACGTCAGGCCATAGAGAATTACACAGTGGAATCTCACCTGTATCATCCCAGTACCACCTACTATTCCCGAATTAGGCACTAATAATTACACTTACAAGGACGGACCTATTATATCGAATTTGTCTATTCTGACGACCCTAATCCACTGGGTCTGAAAAGGGCTTTTTTTTCGCGACATTTTCACCTCGGAATTCCGTATATGCGCCATAAAACGATCGGAAAGATTGCGCGGGGTCGGTGACTTCGCTTAATGACCCGCAAATTACGCGACGCGTTTCCTTCCACTTTACAACCCGTTGGAAACCCCAACGTATTGCAACTTGTTGAAAAGCTGTCAGTACGATCCGGCGAACCGACGACACAAACACCACTAACTTTGTGCTCATCTATCGACACGATGTGCGCTTCAACCTCCTTAACATTCAACGTCGCTCTAAACTGAATTTCTGTGTGTATTTTATGGACCTGTACGAATTTCTCCATAATCCCATTGTAAGTTTTGTGCGCTTTTAAGATGTTTTCTTGATTCTGAAAATCAACATTATGTCGGAAGCAAGTTGCTCACTGTGCTGCCATGTCTTCACAGCCTAACCCACGATTTGGACAAAATGAAGTTGAGACAGTTTCTTATTCCAAATTTGGCGCAGGGTAGCGTGGCATCGGGAGAATGTCAAAAATCGGCCGCTAAACGCGCAAAAATCACAAAAATGTGATTTCTTGTGAGGCGAAACTCCAAATTAGCAGGATTATACTTTTAAGACTGATACAGTTGACTGTAATACTAGTTTACTTATTTGTTTTTTAGTCAAACTTTTACCAAGGATTTTGACAGAGCGAAACCTTTAAATTCCTAATCGATGTTCAATGTTCCCTACTATCATGTTAAGTAAAAAATTTGACACTGATTGCAATTACTAACATTTTATTTTCTTGTTCGTTCATGAGATGGTGTTTGATAATTGAAACCATTTTACAGTATTTTCTAAATTATTGTTTCTCATAGGTACCTGTACTGGTAGGCAACTCTTAAAATCATAATCACTTCACAATAATTTCGATAAGAAAATTTTAGATGAAGAAAGAACTCCTGAAGCAAGTCCACTGACCCACCATTTCTTAAGCCAACATCACCTAACCCAGTAGCGTAGCCAGAAGCCCCCCCCCCCCATTCCGTTCTGTGTTTATAAAAACTGTGAAACAACTATTCCAAATTCAAGAAATACATGTTTTCAATTGTTTGGTAAGTGCTCATGTTGACTTGCGCAGTAGCATCTCTTGAAACGTACAGTCAACCTTGGACTCCTTATTTAGCTATCCTCAACACAACCTTGTGCTTGAGCTAAATAGATAGGGGATAGTTACTTGAAATGGAGATTGGAGAATATGAGGCGGAGAGTTAGATGAAGGAAGGTACTCATAGTCTCGAAGCTAGGTAGCACTGAAGGCCCTTGCAGCGACCCAAACTAGGTTAAGACTGGTAAAGGAAAGCTGGGAGCCGCTAAACTGTCTGGGGGCAGAGAACAACGTGACCATGATTTGGGTACTGGGAAACACTGGGGTGGAGGTTAATCTAGGGTATTGCCAAATGCTCGGTAGGATCCTCCTTGGGAGAATAAGTGAGAGAAGGGCATACGAGGCATTGTGAAGACATACAGACACAAAGTTTCGGGAAGTTTATGATGGCAGGACCTCCCTTGCATCCCTTGATATCAAACCATCTCTCAAAAAATTCGATTTCGAGGCTTTCTTCATATTTGTGTGTTAGGATGCGGTTTCTGAAACGAAAATGTTGGACGATCGCATCTATATTATCCATATCCAAGACGCGGTTTGTAACAGCTTATTATTCTGGAGAGATAATGTTTGTGGGCTAGGCCTTTGGACAGGAGGCCCAAACTGTTCACAGGGCATTGCTCATGTCCATTGCACTACATCACATGGTAATGCTGAAACAGCCCCTTAGTTTAGATCGCAATCCGTTTTTGGGAATTTATGATCTCAATTATTTACTTGTCGTCAAGCTGGAACATGACATCCCTGCAGCCTAACTGAACTCTTGGCCTGTGTTGTTAGACAATCTCTTTCCCCCCTAATTTCTCATTCTTTGATAACAGTAGTGACTTATTGCTCTATTTGTACTGGTCAATGATTTATTACAAAGAATAATTCAATGTTGGATAATATCACATAATATGTTACATAATATTATTATGTAACAATACGACAGTAACGCCAGAAAACCATGTAAGTCCGATTTTTTTCAAAAATAAGGTTTTGAGCTCAGTAGGTAAACTAGGGTCTCTTGATCCATCAACCGGCGCCGTTTTCTCGACAGACAAATGGTTTGCCTTCAAGAAGCAGGAGAAATAACTCGTAAGTCTGGACCCCTCCAGTTCCAACTCGGAAAACCATGTAAATCACGGCCATCCATTGTGTTGCTATGTGGATCCATTCGCGTGGAAGATATAGAACTTTTTGAACAGAAATGGTGAGTATTTTGATTGATTTTGGTGTTCTATGTAGATTTATTTTTTGCATGATGATATATTGAAATGATGACTGCTAGGAAACACGTTGTTGTTTATGAATTTCATCCGAATTTCGCGTGGTTTCAAGCACACTTGTCTTCCAAAGACATACATGTTTTTACTTACGTGGGGTATATCCAAAATCAAGACTTACATGGAATTCCATCTGATATTCTCACAGAGATGTGTCTGGATTTAGATGGTGTTTGGAATTATATTTCAACTTTTTGCAACATTATTCACGAGTTTCTTACTTTGCACAGGAATCCAGAGCGTCTAAAATCATGAAGCTTCTGGAGAAGAGTGAGAAGAGGAATGTCCTTGAAGAAAAAAAAGAAAGCCAGCTTGAAATCGATTGTGACTATGCTCAAGAAGTGTTGATTGAAGAAGGAAAAATATTGATATCTTCAGATCCTAATACAACTTCTGAAAGAAGAGAAATCTTCGAAGTACAAGAACAACAACTACTTACAGAAGAGGAAAAAAGAATGTTATTAATTTCTTTTCAAGAGTCTCAAGACAATGTTGGTTCGCCAAACACACTTCTTCTTAATGAAGCTGATGAGTTTTGTTTCGATATCGGTATAGGTACAGCTCATTCCTCTGCCACTGGCGAAACTGGTGCGACTCTCAAACCATTCAACGATAGTGATCCCCTAACAGCACAGAGTATCTCGTTTCCAGCCATCAGTTCCGTTCCAGACCCCCATGAACGACTCAACACAAGTGATTACGAACCACAAGAGAGACAGTTGCCACCAGCTATCAGTCCCAATGTAGACGAGCACCCTGGGAATTGTGAACCAAAACAAAAGAATGTGCCCAAGGTGGAGTTGACAAAAAGGAAAAGAGAAATGGGATACGGATACCAAGGGCGAAAAAAAAAGAAAACGGCGAATGGGACTACTCCGTGCCAAGGCCACCTAAGGAACTGAAAAGACCTTGCTATTGCAAACTGAGTCGAACTGGGAAATGTGTGGCACAATTGATGACGTACAGCGACAAACTATATTCAGTAATTTTTGGAAGAAGATGACGTGGGCACAAAAGAGCACCCACATCAGAACTCTTGTCGATACATATCGCAGCATAGATGTGAAGAACAGAAAAGACAGTTCCAAAAGCCGACGGACTTGCAGCATGAAATTCTTTTTGCAAGTTGGAGGAAAAAAAGTCAGAGTCTGCAAGAAAATGTTCTTGACTACGTTGGGCGTCACAGATTGGTATGTTCATAACTCGTTGAAGTCAAGCCATCGCCTTCCGGTTGAGCCAGTTGAAGAGGAAGAAGAATTAGCAGTAAGGAGACCGAGCAAGCGCCAACGGAGATCTGCGCAGGTAGAGCAAAAGGTAAACCATCTTCGCAAATTTTTTGATGGTTTACATAAAATGGAGTCCCATTATTGCAGGAAGAATACTAATAAGCTTTTTTTGGATTCATGCTATCAAAGAAAAACTGCTGTGTACAAAAGTTATACAAACCATTGCTTGACAGAAAACATCCAACCTGTGAGCTTGACAACATTTTACAAGATATTTGAGGAGATGAACCTCTCCATATTCAAACCGCGTAAGGACCAATGCGACGTTTGCGTAAGCTACCGTGAAGGGAACCTTGAGGCTGAAAAGTATCAACGCCACCAGCAGCATAAAGATGCTGCTCGAAAGGAAAAGGAAACTGACGAAAGCAACCCAGACAACTTAGTCTTCACAATGGACACTCAAGGGGTGCTGCTGTGTCCTCGGCTGAAAGCATCAGCCCAGTATTATAAAATGAAGTTGAGTGTTCATAACTTCACAATCTACAATAAAAAAAACTAAGGACGTAGCTTGTTATGTCTGGCATGAAGGTGAAGGTCGTGTCACGTCTAATGAATTTGTATCCATAATCATTGATTTCCTCAGAAACCAAAACATCGCCGATGGCCAGCAGATCGTCCTGTGGAGTGATGGCTGCGGCTACCAGAACCGCAACTCGAATCTATCCAGCGCTTTAATCTCTCTCAGCCAGGAGCTAAATGTAACAATATTTCAAAAATATCTTGAAAAGGGTCAATTCATGCAGCTATAGAAAGGAAGCTGAAGAACAAGCAAATTTATGTTCCTGCTGGTTACGTCGATGTGATTGCCAGCGCCCGAATGACTCCTTGCCCATACGAAGTTCACTACGTCGATCACAGATTTTTCCGAGACTATTCGAAAATGCCAGCTCTTCCTTCGATTCGGCCAGGGTCGTCAAAGGGCGATCCAACTGTCACCGAATTACGAGGTGTGAAATACTGCCCAACTGGTGAAGTCCTGTACAAAATCAACTTCAACGATGATTGGACACCTTTACCCAGAAGAAGAAGGAAACAACCTTTTCGAATTTCCTTGGGAGAGCTACCACCACTCTTCTCAGCCCCACCCAAAATAAAACCTGACAAATTTAAACACCTTCAGCAGTTGAAAGAAGTGATAGCGAGGGACTATCACTTATTTTATGATCAGCTTCGTCACTGACCATTTGAACTTAACTTTAAATTACCATTTTGATTAAGTATCGATTTTATTACTTTTGTTGCCTCGTTCTACTACTTTCTAGCTCCTCTTCAAGTTATTTGATGATCTCCTTAGTAGCACTTAAAATAATGAAATCCTGTGATTTATGATATTCTGTGATTTTGTCTAGTTTTGTTTATTCCAAGGATCAAAGGTTGATTGTCGTATCTTTACGTATAAATAATTATTAAAGGTGATAAATCAGAATTTTTACCTAGAGAATTCATTGAGTAGATGATTCATTGAGTATCTTTTCTGGCTGATCTCGGCTGACAGAATTTTCTACCAGTATTTTATTAAGAAGGTGTACTTAACTATAATAATAATTATTTGTTTATTCAATAAAAACGCTCAAAACGTTGAATTTTGATTTAATTCTTCCTCCCTTCATTCTATTTAACACAAAATGGAAAAACTCGTAAGTCTCGTAATTTCATCAGTAAAACCTCGTAAGTCTATTTTTCGATCTCAAACCTAATGCATCTTGACATTGACGAAAACTTACGTCAAACCGGTTATTATTGGCCTGCTGTATAAAGTTGGAATCGAAAATATCCTTTAAAATTCGCCACGAACTTAATAAATCAGTTTTTTGTGCCTCCTGTAAAATTTGGCAAAAAAGACTTACATGGTTTTCTGACGTTACTGTCGAATACCTTCTCCGCTGCATGTGCCGTATACTTCTTGTTTTTATCTGAGATTTTGCTAATATCCGTTTTGGTGATGCACCCAGCAATCTCACCTCATTTAGTTCGATTTATCAGTCAGATGCTACGTCGAGTTAAAAAAACCAACTGCCATTGAAAGACCACGGGACGTACTCTGACCAAATGAGGAAGCGTTGGTTCATCTTGTGATGAACTAAAAATTACGATGAAAAAGGTCGGTGAAAAAGGTTTTGAATATACAAGAGAATTCTAGAGCTTGGTGAGAACCAAACAAAAACACTCACAATGGAAATTGCTTGGAATAGCAGTCATTATGGACCATAGTCAATGTCGAAGTTTTCGTTCTTTTCCTCTTCCTTCATCGGCTTGTCACCTCTTCATGTCTACTTCACCTGGTGAGATATCGATATGACTTCAACCAATTCACTCGCAAATTAATCGATTAATTGCAGTTAAAGCGATTTTAAAATTTCCAGCTTCCATTTTGGGATTGTTTAGGTAAAATGCCCCAACTTGCTCATGAGGCAGTCCTCTAAACGTAAAAAACTCAATCAAACGGATGTTTTGTTGGGGAAACGCCCTGAATAATGTAAATTATTCTAGGTAAAAGGCCCCATCTCAATATTTTGGTGAGTTGAGGCGTTTTACCTCAACAATTGCGCGAAAATAAATAAGTTTTGAGGCTTTTTCATCCTAGAGTTGAGGCGTTTTACCCTAACATTGACCAATATTTCGTATGTTTATGGTCAGAATTTCCCTCATTTCCGGTTCGAATTTTGAAATTTGGACTTTACCATCGAAAAGGCCAGATCTAAAATACGGCGTTCCGTAAAAACCCCATTTTCGTAAACATTGGAGTTGAGGAGTTTTTATTTAAGAGGGTTGATTTCTGGCTATTTTATTCAAGGACTAAATACTTGATGCTGACAAAATTACAGATGGGAAAGGCTCTATAAAGTCGATGGCAACACTGTTTTGAGGTCGGCAATCCTGATGACAGTACAGGACACCACCAGGGCTGCCAAAACTAAAGTAGTGGTTGCCTGTTCTGTCATTAGGGTTACCAATCTCAAAACAGTGTTGCCATTGACTTCTTCCTTGTAGTGTTGCCAGCCCTGGGGGTTTCCTGTTCTGTCATTAGGATTGCCAATATCAAAGGAGTGATACCATCGACTTCTTCTTCTTTGTAGTGTTGACAGCCCTGGTGGTGTTCTGTAGTGTCATCATCAGGATTGCCAATCAAAAAACAGTTTGGCCATTGACTTCTTCCTTGTAGTGGTGACAGCCCTGGTGGTGTCTTGTACTGTCATCAATATTGCCAACATCAAAAGAGTGATCCCATCGTCGTCTTCATCCTTGTAGTATCGACAGCCCTGGTAGTTTCCTGTACTGTCATCAGGATTGCCAATCACAAAACTGTGTTGCCACCAACTTTCTCCTTGTAGTGCTGGCTGTCCTGGTTGGGAGGCTTGCTATATGTACAGCACAGCACCCCAAACTAATTAGATCTATTGTGCCCTAGCTGACCTGGTGGTTCCCACGGATTTCTCCACGGTATCTTGTTCCTCCTCAGCAGGCTTTGTATGGATCTCTCTAGGGCTTTCACTTGGGTCAGGGGAGTCGTACCAGGCGGTTCCTCCTGATAAGGATTTAATTGTGGGTTTCTGCGTGATACTGAATACCATGGAATTTGGATATCATATTACTTGTACTCTTCAATACAATCGTTGTTATTTCGTTACTATTTTTCAGGTACAATGGTCATGTCCAAGTTTCCTCGTTGGGTAAGAGCGCAGGGGGGAAACATAACAGGGAAGGCTTCATGAAGAAAAACCCGTCTCGCCCCAAATTCTGTCTGCCGGGCCCCACTAGAAAGCTGACTGCCCCCGTTGGAAACGACCAGGTTTTCTTCTCGAACCACACCATCAAAGAGGAGTCCGAAGACCCTTACACGTTTGCCGAGCCCGAGCCCCAAGCCCCGAGCGTCAACCAGCATCAGCAGCGTCAAACGATCGTTTCGCCGACAACCAAAAATGCGTCGACGTCGACGAACAAGAAGTTCAACATGGTTTGCATCGATAAGAAGCGCCTCGAGAAGGAAATGGTTATCGTGAAGACGGTCAAAACGGAGCCTCCCAAACCGCCAAAGCCTCCCGTCGACGCTTCGAAAAAGACGAGCGAAGGCTCTACACGAAAAAGACTTGAAGTCAATTCACATAAGAAGTCCAACGATCCTCCTCCGGCAAAACGAGACCTCAATAACATTATTATACAGGCTAAACGAGAGCCTAGGAAGATCACATGGCAGCGAAAGCATAATGCTAAACACGAGCTTCTAGAGAGGATACACAGTCTTCAAAACGATATGAACCAGTATAAAAGAGACCTCTATCCTCTAGGTAAGTTGATACGAGAATTCATGGCAATAATACCTGGGTGTTTCTCCAAAACGTGTATTTTTTCAAGGCGAAGAATTTCTGAATTTAAAACAATAGAACTCACCTTGTTCTTTCAAATTTGTGCTCTCCTAGAGTTCCTTAATTGAGGAATGTTAAGTTAGCAGCAGCACAGGATAGTAAGATCAACTACCATAATCTATATTAGAAAATTTTGACCTGCCAGATCTTTCATTTTGGTGAGAAAAAATTATAATATAATAACGCAAATATGTAAGAAACATTTTATTATAGTAATTTCGTTTCATTTTAAAACTTTTAAATGCCATAAGAAAGGCTTAAAGAATACATAAAAGCATAAAACATGAAGTTTTCTTTCGAGTTTCTCCGCTCTCTACATAGCCTGTTTTCGTGGAGTCATTTTTGGACGTTGTTATTAGTCCGCTTAAATCTACAACATAAAAGTCGCATTCAAGAAAAATTAACTACCTAATAAGTTTAACCTATAAATAACAACTCAACAACATAATAAACTAACGTTCTGGCTCTCTTAAAAGTCACTGACAGCCAGATGAATGAAAATTTTTAACAAATCATCAAATATAGGACAACTCAATGGAGAGTAGATCTGCGATGCATACAGAAAACACTAGAGGTTTGGTTGAAAACTACAAAAACAAACAATTGATGAAGTGACCAGAAGAATGAAATACAATAAAAATGATCTCATGATTTTAGAGGTACCTTCACCCATGGACTCTTTGTTGTCAACTGATGATGCAATTAATCAGTAGATGGTGTTAGGCCTGTAACCAATGGTGCCAAACTTGGGGCGAAAATGTTCCCAACGCCATTTGTTCAAAGGGATGCATGAATTCAAAGAGCCAGATGAATGAAGGTGAACACATGGGACACACTCATTTTTTGATGCAGAAGCTTTTAGGACAACAATAGCGATTTGATGTGACTTTCCCTTAAAACGAGATGTTAACCAAAACAATTCTCTAGGAAACACTTCAGTCTCCTATGAACTTAGTGCTTTACAAAGTCTGAGAACTTTGCTATTACTGTTGAGGAGTCACTGTATCCACCTCCATTTATTATAGTTATTATTTCTCTTATGCAGAGTAATTCCACGTAGTGGAAATGATATATTCGTGCGATTGTTTTTGAACAATTATATTACGTGAATATATCAAAACGAACATTTCAACGCAATCGACCGAACTCTCAAGAAAAAAATTGTCCCGGTCATACATATGACATTCAGTAATTATACTGTAGTCACACATATTCTAATACTCCCCCTCAAGCTGGACGTTGCGGCTGCTTAAGTCCCAAGCATGAAGTCAGTGACAAATGTCTTGGCCCTGGTAACGGTTTGGTGAAAATATCCGCTACCATATCTTCAGTTGGCTTGTACATGAGGTTGATTTTTCCGTCTTGTTACTGCTTGCCGTACGAAATGATGTCGTATGTCTATATGTTTGGATGATGTACTGGGTTGTGAGCTAGCTCTGGAGCCCCGCGATTGTCACAGTATACCGTCACAGGTCCCTCCTCCTTCATCATTTTCAATTCCACGAGCAATCGTTTCAGGCTGATCGCCTCCTTCGCCGCTTCCGTCGCCGCCATGTACTCAGCCTCAGTCGTCGAGAGTGCTACTGTACGCTGTTTACGAGCCTCCCAACTGATTGCTCCTAATTGCAAGCAAAAAAATGAATCCTGTATAAGATTTTCGGTCGTCCACTGATGATCGATCCCCAATCAGCATCGACATACCCATGTAGTTCTCCCCCTGATTTTGTGTATGTCAGCTCATGGTTGAGTGTTCTCTTCAGATATCTAAGCACTCGTTTTGCTGCTATAAAATGCTCTTTGCGGTAACAAGAGTTGAATTGACTCAGCATGCTAACTGTGTGTGCCAAATCAGGTCTTGTGCACGTAGCCAGGTACATGAGGGATCCGATTAGATTTTGATACGGATATTCATCATTCTCCCCCTGTATCAAATCTGTCGGCTTTTGGAGCTTCACGTTTACATCTGCTGGAGAGTTTACAGGATTTGAGTTGTCCATGCTAAATTTCTCCACAATTCTCTTGATGTACTTGGATTGAGACATTTTGATGTTATCGTTTTCTCGCGATATCTCAATACCAAGTGTGTAATGGATTGCTCCCATATCCTTCATCTTAAAGTTCTCATTCAGTCTGTTTTTGATTATATCCATCGCGTGTATCGAAGTAGTGGACAGGATTAAATCGTCTACATATACTCCAATTATAGCAAAGTCTCTTCCGATCTCGCCAGTATACACGCATGGATCTGAGTGTGATGGTTTGAATCCACTCTTCCTGAGTCGTTCATCGAGTTTTTGGTACCACATTCTCCCTGATTGTCGAAGTCCGTAGAGTGCTTTCTGAATCTTGCAGACTACTTCTCTCCCGTTGTTCAATTTGTCGAGATGTGCTTTTGCCTTATTTTGTATATAACTTCCTTCTTTTTCATTTCTTATGATTCTTTGAAGTATTTCTTTATATGACTCAGGAATACTCATCACGATATCAGCATCAATATCTCCATTTAGATATGCAGTTGTCACATCCATTTGGTGTACCAACATTCCTTTCTGAACTGCGACTGCCATGATTGTCCTTAGCGAACTCATTCGAATGACTGGGTTATAGGTTTCGTGGAAATCTATTCCAGGTCTCTGAGTATAACCTTTTGCCACTAGTCTGGCTTTTCGTCTATCCAGACTACCATCCTTCTTGAATTTGTTAACGAGAATTAGACGACTTCCGACTGTATTTCGATTTTCAGGTTTATCCACAATATCCCATACGTCGTTCATCAACATGGCTTTGTATTCAGCTTCAATGGCTTCTTTCCATTCTTCCGATTTAGGTCCAGATAAGGCATCTTTCAACTTTATTTCTCCCAAAGCTTCATGTTCAAATTCTACGAGAAGTTTATGAGACTGTTCATCAACTTCACATTCACAACACTCCCAAATCCTTGGTTTTGGTATTCTACTTGATCTTCTCGGTATTATCTGTTGTGGTTCTGGATCAATTTCCACCTCTTCATTTGTTTCGAACCAAATTTCTTCGTTTCTTTCTTGAATGTCAGTATTGTTGTAATTATTCACCACTACAGGATCTTGACTACTTGTCTCCACTTCCAAGTTACTGTTTATTATTGTTTTCATTGGTCTTTCACAAATTTCAACTTCGATCATTTTCTTCTCTTCTCTCTTCGTTGTTACTGATTGTGATTCTTCAGATTCATAAAATTCGTCAAAATTTCCTATTTCTGCATCATATTCGTCTATGAACTTTACATCTCTAGTGAAATTCATCTTGTGACTCTCCGGGTACCAAACTTTATACCCCTTCACCTCTTCAGAATATCCCAAAAATATGCATTTGTCTGCTTTTTGCTCAAATTTTCCTCTTCTCGTCCTTTTGTGCAATGCGTATCCTACGCATCCGAATGTCTTAAAATATGATACGTTAACTTTTCGGTTCGTCCATAATTCAAATGGAATTTTGCCACCTACGCTAGTTGATCTACATCGATTTCTGATTTAATTCGCGGTGTTGACAGCTTCGGCCCAGAACGCAGGTGCTATATTCGCTTCGATCATCATGCATCGAGCTGCCTCAACCAGCGTCCTGTTTTTTCTTTCACTGACACCATTTTGCTGCGGTGTGTCAGGGACTGTTAGTCTCCGAGTGATTCCCTCCTCTTCCAGAAATCGATCAAATTCGTTGTTTTTGTATTCCAGTCCATTATCTGTCTGTAAACACTTTACTTTCTTTCCAGTTTGTTTCTCCACTTTGTTTTTGAATTTCTTGAATGCTTTTAGTGCTTCTGACTTTTGTTTGAGAAATTGTACTTCACACCACCTCGTGGCATCATCGATAAATGTAATGAAATATCTACTTCCTCCTATTGAATTTACTCTCATTGGTCCACAGATGTCCGAATGTATCAGTTCCAACATTGTCGTACTCCTTTCTGATTTCATTGGAAACGGAGTCTGTGTCGTCTTTCCTTGTAAACAAGCCTTACAAACTCCATCTTCGAGTTCTTTCCAATGTTCAGTCCAAATACATTTTCAGTCATTTTTAACAAGTCTCCTTCATTTAAATGACCCGTGCGTTTATGCCACAATTCAATTGAGTTTTTCCTTTTACCTTCTATGTTGACTTTTGCATTATTTGCTGTAAGTACTTGTCTTTGAATTCCCTTTCAGGTAATATAACTCACCTATTCTTTCTGCTTTGAATAGAGTTTTCCCATTTTTAGATATTATTGCGTCACGTTTATGAAAAATCACAGTATATCCTCTGTCAGCAATCTTCCCTACAGATAGTAGATTAGTTCTTAGATCTGGCACAAATAGAGTGCCCTCCAGTGACAGTTTTATAGGTCTTTCACTATTTTTTACTGTAATTGGTACGTTCTCTTTTCCAATCACGGGTATCGTATGCTTACTTGCCAGTTTCACACAGCTCTGTTCAGCATCCCTCATATCAGTGAATGCATTCTCATCACGACACATATGAGTCGAGCATCCGCTGTCGAGAATCCATTTCACTATATTATCATTGTTCGTTTGTTCTGCCATCAATGCTATTGTCGCCTCTCCACCAGTTTCTTCACCTTCAGCTCGATTGTTGTCGTATTTCCTTCGTTGTGGACATTTAAATGACTTATGTCCCATTTTCTTGCATGTATAACATTTTACTTCTTGCTGTTTTTTACTTATAGGGTTTCTTCCAGATTCTACCTTTTTCCGTTGAAATTTTCGAGCTGTTAGGGCATCACTATTTGTCTGGTGTTGATTTGTTTCCCTTGCTTCACTTTCTTCTAGTATCTTTATTCTCAAAGCGTCAGGCGTGGGCAAATCATCCCTTGTTTCAATTGCTACTCGAAAATTCTCGTATGATTCTCCCAAGCTGTAGAGCATCATGATTGTCAGCAGGTCTTGGTGAATTTCCACCCCCATGTCTTGCAACTTGTCTAAAGCTTCCATGAACTCATTAAGATGTTCTCGGACTTCTTGATGTTCTTCCATTTTGCAAGTTATCAATTTCTTCAGTAACGTAGCCTTCCTCGCAGGCCCTGAAGACTGGTGTACTTACGAATTAGATCACTCGCGACGAGGTTGTGGAAACCCATTTCAATAAAAAACGGAGGTATAGAGTGAGAGAGTCTATTTCCACGAAAATAATGAGTACAATTGTTAAATCGATTTCGACGATTAGGTCATCATCAGTAACAAACATGAACTGAAGGTACATCATGAAATACAGCTTATATAGTAGCAGAAGTGAAAGGTATCATCCAATCGGATTGAAGCAGGTTACAGTGAAGGGAGAACTTAAATCCTATTAGCTCAGAGAAGGGAAGGGGCGGATCAACAAATGCCAATTAAGGCAGACAAAATGAAAGGGAGCTTAAGCAATGGTGAGGGTAACATTGTGGTGGATGGGGGGGGGGGGTACCAAGCTATTGCAGGAATAAACCTATTAACGGTGAAATATGTTGAGGGATCACCTCATTTAGACATTTACCAGACCTATCACTCTTAAGAATTTCGAATTTTTCAAGTACATCCAACATACCTCCCTTTGGGCAAAAATGAGGGAAATCTACATACTGTCTATTTGTTTGATCAAAACTAAAATCATGACTGGATTCGCTTAGGTGACTTGCAAAAGCAGAATCACCCTTGTATCCCTGAAATCTTTTTCATGTTCTTTTATTCCTTCCCTAAATTTCCTACCAGTTTGACCACAGTACTCAACCCCACAAGAACATTTCAGCTTATAAACTCCACTTTTATCCTGAACACTAATCTTCATCTTTAACAGAACCCAACAAAGCTTTGAGATTATTTTTATTTTTAAACCCTACTTTGAAACCTCTAGACGATAATAACATTTTTCCAATTTTATCCACATTTTAGCCACATTTTCACCCGCTGAAATATCACTATTGGAGAAAGGACTCAAGCATAACCCCATCGTGTCTCTCGGGGTACCATCATTGAGGAACATTGCGGATTGAGGATTGAAGAAGAAATTCATCGAAAAGAAGATTGTTGCTCTTAAGGCCGATAAAGGCAATACTACTGTTATTTTAACTAAGCAAGACTACATTAACAAAACTCTAAAATTCTTAGATGAAAATAACTGCATAGCTCTCCAATCGGATCCAACCACTAACTATCAAAAAATAATTAGTAAAGTAGTGAACAGCTCAAAAAGTATTTGTTGGCGCCACCTGTTACTTATGGAACAAGTGCCCGCAAGGATGGATCGTGTTCCATGTGAGGACAACTAACTAAAGGAAAGGAGTCCCACCTGCGAAAAAATACGTCCGAGGGATTCCCCTTTTTTTATATTATATACCACCATGTGCGTGCTCCCGAAGTTTCCGCAGTGAATTTCCATTTTGAACGTTTTCAAAATCCTGCCTCGGGTTTCCTTTGGTGAACCAAAACTATCACAGTGAAAATCATCGGTTCGTTCCAGTAACGCCGGATTTCATCTGCATACGGATTCACGAGATCATCTCCAGAAGTCATCTCTTCTTTCGTCAGTCGTCGCTGCATTTCAATTAATCAGTTTATTTTCTACGGATACCAGGTCGGACAATTTAATTTATAATTTCAATTCGATCGAACACGGGCCAGCTCCCAAGTATATTTAATTTCAATTCTTCTTTTTTTAATGTATTTTGCGGCATGCCTTAGGTAGCAGACGAAACAAATTGTGTACAAAATTAAATTTACAGTCCATTAAGTCGAATTATTAAGTCTTCTTTTTCCGTGTCCAACCAGCTCTTCATATTTTTCAATCGAGAAGGATAATTAGAATTCAACCTATGTTGATTCTTCATTTACTCAACATTTAATGGTCCTTGCGAACCACGGATTTTGTATTGGCACGGAGTTGGTCGTTATTGTAGCTAATTAACCACGAGCAATTTGTACACAAATTTACCTGCTTATACCAGCATTTTCACCTGCTCATCCGTAATTATTGGATAAATACCTCCTACGTATTTAATCGCTCTGATTTATCTGAGGTCAATTGTACCTACAGTATCATTTTTATTATTTGTACCTACATTAGAGACCTATTAAGATTATTGGTAATACAAATTTTGTATTTGTTCTCATTCGAGTTGAGGTCTATATACCTAGATATTCTAGTAATAATCGCACATTGCGGTACTAGCAGTAGGTAAAGCTATTCATTTTGTAGCTAGTTTCCATTGAAACACAATATTAACAAAATTGAATTTTGTCATTCAAGTTCCCTTTTGAAGGATTCAATTTATTTGTATTTGAATCTTCAGTTGCAGCTTTCCTTCCTTAAAAATGTCAACCGAGAAGAAGAAAATAGTTGCCCATGGTGTGAAGTTGGAATCAGCCAGTGCTAAAATCCAAAGTATCGCCAGGTTCGGTCGTGAGGTTCAGAGTGACCCTACGAAGTTGGGGCTTTTTCGTGGAATGATGGAAGAAATTCGGAACCATTATCAGGACTTCAAGGAGCATTGGAACAATTTAATAGATGCTCACGTCGAGGCAGGTTCCATAGATACATTTCCTACAACTAAGGAGAAGAGTTGCCAACAAGACTGTGACAGGTATTATTATGAAGCTCTTTCAACTTTAAAGGCCCTTGCGCCTCCACTTACGAGATCTCTGGACTCCTCCCACTCAGATTCTCAGACCTTTTCAGTTTCGCGTACACTACGCATTGGTAACCCAGCAGACAACCTCCCAAAATTTGACGGGACAATGGAAAAATGGCCTTTCTATCGAGACACGTTTAAGGCCATGGTTCATGGGGATGAAACTATTCCAACAATGGAAAAATATAGAGCCTTGCTCACCTCCTTATCTGGACCTGCCCTTACTATGATCAAATCATTGCCAATTTTGGAGGCAAACTATGGCCAAGCCTGGAAACTATTAAATGATCACTATGATAATAAACGTATACTTGGTGCTAGCTACTTGAGAAAGGTTCTTGATTATAAACCACTTGAGGAACTGCCTGACCTTCCAACACTCCGTTCCTTCATATCAAATATTTGTGAAACCATTGTGGCCTTCAACCAGTTAAACATTCCCAATGCTAGTGATTTCATACTACTAACTTTGGCTATGAGATGCATTGATCAACGATCTCGTCATGCTTTTGAGCGCAAGAATTTACAGACTGAATTTCCATCTTTTTCAGATTTCTACGAGTTCTTAAACGGCACTCACCTTGAGTGGAGGTGAGGTTACTCTGAGGGCGTCCAGTACAAGTAGTACTCAGAGGCCAACTAAACCTACTAGCAAAGCAAGTGGTACTGCAAAAACTGTTTTATTGGCGTCCGAAAAAGGGGGAAATAAAACTAAACAGAGCTCAAAGAAGATTCCGAGCCAATGTCCAGCTTGTCCGCACGCCCACACGTTACATCACTGTGAGACTTTCCGCGGTGCTTCACCAACTGACAGGTTTGACATGTTGAAGTATTGGTCAGGGTGTAGAAATTGTCTTTCTAGTCAACATAACTCTAAGACTTGCCCCTCTGAAAATACATGCAATACTTGTGGGAAAAGACATCACACTTGGCTACATTTACCTGAACGTACTGCTATTCAGCAGGTAGTGACAAATGGAGCATCGTTGCTTGGTGGTTCAGATGAACATGACAGTGTTGTCTTGGGAACTGTTGTGGGACAGATCATGGATTGTGCTGGAGAGTTCCATAACATCAGAATGGTTTTAGATTGCGGGAGCCAGTACTCCTTCATTACAGATTCTTGTGTCAGAAGACTTGGTTTTCAACCTGATGACTTTCAAGGGGCTATCAGTGGCATTGGTCAGATGGCGGTTGCTAACACCCACGGTGTACTGACATGCACTATACGTTCACCTAACGGAAATCCAACTGAACTCAGCACCAGAGCTATCATTCTGAATCGTATCACTGGAAACCTCCCACAGATTACCATGCCTGCGCAGCTTCGCAAAGCCTATGACAATTTTCCGCTTGCTGATGCTCAATTTTGGAAATGTGGCCCTATCGAATTTTTATTGGGCAGTGACCTCTTTTATGACGTGATCAGTGGAAAACCTATTCACGTAGCTCCCAATTTACCTAAGGTTACACCTACGATCTTTGGTTATGTTGTTGGTGGGCGGTTCCAGAAACCAAGTCAGCAGCAGAGTGCAACCGCGCTCTTTGTTCAAAACGACGAGCTTGCTGAAATTATGAAAAGGTTTTGGTCAGTTGAAGAGGTGGAGGAAAGACAATTAATATCAATGGATGACTCATGGTGCGAAGATTTTTTTCTCAGAACTCATTACAGAACACCCACTGGACGTTATGTAGTTTCGTTGCCATTCAAAGAGCCCCCGCCCAACTTGAACAGTTCTCGTCATTTGGCTGTTAAGAGATTTCATAACCTTGAGCTCAAACTTTCCAAGGATCCAGATTTAAAGTTGGCATATGCTAAATTTATTCAAGAATACATTGAACTACATCATATGTCCAGGGACTCATCACAATCCTCTGCATACACCATCCCACATCATGCGGTCTTCAAGGCCAATGAAATCAATCCTAAATTAAGGGTGGTCTTTGATGCGTCGTGCAGCACTTCTAATGGAAGTCTCAATGACTACCTTCACGCTGGTCCACGCTTACAAAATGATATTGGGATTATTATTCTGAGGTTTAGAAGGCATCCTGTGGTATTTACAACGGATATAGTTAAAATGTTCCGCCAGGTACTTATCAATCCCATGGATCGTAAGTTCCAGCACATCTTATGGAGATTTGACCCTACTCAGGAGCTTTTGGATTACCAGCTTGATACCGTGACCTATGGAACTAAGCCTGCGCCCTATTTAGCCATCCGTACGTTGCATCAATTGGTGAAGGATGAGGGAAATTCATATCCCCTTGCATCATCGGCACTTATTGAAGACTGCTATGTGGATGACATAGCAACAGGATCGGATTCAGTGGAGAATGCCTTAAAACTCAAAGAGCAACTCATACAATTATTAAAGAGTGGGGGTTTTGAGCTAAGCAAATGGTCATCAAATTGCCCAGAGCTACTTGGGAATGAATCAAATTCACAAGACCCACTCAATCTATCGCCAGATGATCAGATTATAAAGATACTGGGACTCCAATGGGACCCTGCTAAGGATGCATTCACCTACAACATCGACGTTCCTCCCACTACTCCTACCAAGCGCTCCATTCTATCATCAATTGCAAGGATCTTCGATCCACTTGGCTATCTTTCACCTATCGTATGTTTTGCCAAGATTATTCTTCAGGCATGCTGGAAGGAGAAAGTTGATTGGGATCAGCAACTTCCTTCTGCCATAGCAGATGTTTGGTTCAAGTTTGTTGATGAGTTACCACAGCTTCGTGAGGTAACTATACCTCGGCTTATTGACACAGTACATGCTGATCAAATTGATGTTGTGGGATTTTGTGATTCATCACAGCTAGCTTATAGCGCTAGCATTTATTTGAGAATTGAATCTAGTACAGGTAATGCTCAAGTTCACTTGATCAAGGCGAAAACGAAGCTGGCTCCAATAAAACCTCTCACCATCCCTAGACTGGAGCTATCAGCCGCCCTGCTGCTTTGTAGGCTGTTCAAATCGCTCAAGAGTTTTCTTTCCCCACTTTTACCTACCAATCATTATTGGTTCTCAGACTCAACCATCGTTTTGGGATGGCTGTCAACTGACCCTTCAATCCTGAAAACCTTTGTCGCACATAGGGTGGTGGAAATTGTTGAAACAACCCGTATGCAAGATTGGCACCATGTGTCCACTCACGAGAACCCATCAGATTGTTCATCGAGAGGTTTACCCCCATCAGAATTCATCTCCCATCCTCTTTGGATGAGCGGACCTCAATGGCTACAGTTACCCCTTCCAGAGTGGCCAATTGTTGACGCCTACAAGATCACCATAGAGTCTCTTCCTGAGGTGAAAGGTGCAGCATGCTTGAGCTCCCAGTTGGATACACAACCTATTATTGCCTGGATGGAAACCTTATCGTCCTATCCAAGAATGTGTAGGATCATGTCTTACATTTTACGATTTTTGAACGCTAAGGTGGGATGGCTGAAAGGCAAGGAAGACCTTTTTCAAGGAAAGGTTTGTTCAAAGGGTACTGAATCCATACAAGACATCTTGAAGAGAGTTCCACCTGTCTCTACTCGTGAATACCGACAATCTATGATCACCCTGGTAAAGATCACGCAGAGCCAGCATTTTGCAAATTTAATGGATAACTCCAAGCAACCAAGCCGTTATCTTCATATTTATCGGCTTAACCCTATTACTGATGGAGATGGGGTTATCAGGGTGGGCGGTAGATTGAGTAAAGCTCCCGTACCAGAAGGGGTGAAACACCCAATTCTGCTTCCAGGTAAATGCCATTTTACCCGCCTACTCGTTGATCATTATCATCAAATATACCTGCATATTGGACCATCTGCGCTACAAGCCCTTCTCCATAGCTCCTTTTGGATCTTGTCTGCACGAATCATAATCAGGCAGAGAATATACCGTTGTGCTGCTTGTTTCAAGATTTCCCAACAGCCCAAGGCACCATTTATGGGAGATCTGCCACGTTCCCGCTTTGCAGAGGGAAGAGCATTCCTGCAAGTAGGGGTGGATTTTGCAGGCCCGCTACAAATACGAGCTTCTCTTCGACGTAAGGCGCCAAACTCTAAGGCATATTTATGTCTTTTTATATGCATGGCTTCAAAGGCGCTTCACCTCGAACTTGTATCAGATCTTTCCACACCTGCATTCTTGGCTGCCCTAGACAGGTTTATTTCACGTAGAGGTTTACCTGTGAGAATTCACTCTGACTGTGGTACCAACTTTGTTGGAGCCAACCGTGAGTTGAATGAGCTACGGGAGTGGTACAGGAGTAAGGATACTGGTCACTCGATTACACAGCACTTGGCCATTCAGGGAGTGGATTGGTCTTTTAACCCTCCTTCATCCCCAAACTTTGGTGGTTTGTGGGAAGCCAATATAAAATTGACCAAATCTATTTTTCGTCACTTCTCAAAGGGCAGCCCTCTAACATTCGAGGAGCTATCCACTATATTGTGCCGCATTGAAGCAGTGCTTAACTCAAGACCAATCTGTCCTGTATCCAATGATCCAGAGTGTCTTGAAGCTCTAACTCCAGGTCATTTTTTGATTGGAGCGCCCTTGGTTGCAAGACCAGAAGAAATTCTTCTGGAATTGCCCCTGAATAGACTATCGCGTTGGCAATTGGTCCAGCAAAGAGTCCAATATTTCTGGAAGAGATGGAGGCGCGAGTACATCCATCAGCTTCAGCTCCGTACCAAGTGGACTACACACCGACCGAATCTTGAAACTGGCGAGCTGGTGATTCTCAAGGAACCAAAGGAGGCACCTTCGAATTGGACACTCGCAAGAGTCGTCAAGACCAGCCCTGGAACAGACGGCGTCACGAGGGTAGCAGAAGTTCGTACAGCCGGTGGAGTCTTCACACGACCTGTATCCAAGCTGGTGTCATTGAAACCCATCACTGATCCTGAGTCACCACCAGCTAATCCCATTCTTTCATAAAAATTTTAATTCAAATTTTGGTGGGCGGGATGTTGGCGCCACCTGTTACTTATGGAACAAGTGCCCGCAAGGATGGATCGTGTTCCATGTGAGGACAACTAACTAAAGGAAAGGAGTCCCACCTGCGAAAAAATACGTCCGAGGGATTCCCCTTTTTTTATATTATATACCACCATGTGCGTGCTCCCGAAGTTTCCGCAGTGAATTTCCATTTTGAACGTTTTCAAAATCCTGCCTCGGGTTTCCTTTGGTGAACCAAAACTATCACAGTGAAAATCATCGGTTCGTTCCAGTAACGCCGGATTTCATCTGCATACGGATTCACGAGATCATCTCCAGAAGTCATCTCTTCTTTCGTCAGTCGTCGCTGCATTTCAATTAATCAGTTTATTTTCTACGGATACCAGGTCGGACAATTTAATTTATAATTTCAATTCGATCGAACACGGGCCAGCTCCCAAGTATATTTAATTTCAATTCTTCTTTTTTTAATGTATTTTGCGGCATGCCTTAGGTAGCAGACGAAACAAATTGTGTACAAAATTAAATTTACAGTCCATTAAGTCGAATTATTAAGTCTTCTTTTTCCGTGTCCAACCAGCTCTTCATATTTTTCAATCGAGAAGGATAATTAGAATTCAACCTATGTTGATTCTTCATTTACTCAACAGTATTCACAAATGTATGTATAAGCCAAGCCTTGTAGAAATGAACCCACATGCTCCTAGGTTATCTTGTCTTCCCAAAATTCATAAAGTAGGTGCACCGATGAGACCAGTTGTGTCTTATATTGGGGCCCCTGCTTACAAATTAGCCAAAAAACTAAATTCTTTGTTTAGGAATTGGATCAATTTTCGGCCAAAAAATACCGTTCTAAATTCATACGATTTGGTTTCTAGAATTAGCGAGATTCAAGTGCCTCCGAATGCCAAAATTGCTTCCTTTGACGTGGTTAGTTTGTTCACCAATATCGATGTGGCTTGCTGCAAAGATGTGGTTAACAGACTTATCCATGAGTCCAATCTTGATATTTAAAAAAAAAAGAACTGTGTAATTTGATGTCTGTTTGCATGGATCAGAACTATTTTCTGTTTGAAGGCAAATATTATACTCAGCCGGGGGTGGCTATGGGTTCGCCTTTGTCTCCTTTGCTTGCGGATATTTACATGGATTATCTTGAAAAACAAATTTTTGAAAAATATAAATCAAATAACCTTTTGTATTGGTACAGATACGTAGATGATATAATAATTTTATGGACAGGAACTGAAAGACTTCTAAATTCGTTTCATGAAAAAATCAATACATTAGATCCATTTATTAAATTCACACTTGAATTAGGTGGAAATAAGCTAAATTTTCTTGACCTGTCCATCTCATTAAATAATAAAAAGCATGAGTTCTCCATTTATAGAAAAGACACTTACAGTGATATCACTATTCATAGTTCATCAAATCACCCTTTAGTTCATAAAGATGCTGCTTTCCATAGTATGATCAATAGAGCTTTGTCAATACCAATTAATGATCAAAATTTAGCAAAAGAAAAATCAGTTATTAAAAGTATAGCCGCGGGTAATGGATATGAGGGCGCTCTCATAGATTCCATATGGAATAAGGTTCTTAGGAAAAAATGTAGGGAAGGGGTATCAAATTTGGATAGGGAAACTGTTTTAGAAGAGAAAAAATGGATAAGTATACCTTATTATGGAAAGATTTCGAATAAAATTGGAAAAATGTTATCGTCTAGAGGTTTCAAAGTAGGGTTTAAAAATAAAAATAATCTCAAAGCTTTGTTGGGTTCTGTTAAAGATGAGATTAGTGTTCAGGATAAAAGTGGAGTTTATAAGCTGAAATGTTCTTGTGGGGTTGAGTACTGTGGTCAAACTGGTAGGAAATTTAGGGAAAGAATAAAAGAACATGAAAAAGATTTCAGGGATAACAAGGGTGATTCTGCTTTTGCAAGTCACCTAAGCGAATCCAGTCATGATTTTAGTTTTGATCTAACAAATAGACAGTATGTAGATTTCCCTCATTTTTGCCCAAAGGGAGGTATGTTGGATGTACTTGAAAAATTCGAAATTCTTAAGAGTGATAGGTCTGGTAAATGTCTAAATGAGGTGATCCCTCAACATATTTCACCGTTAATAGGTTTATTCCTGCAATAGCTTGGTACCCCCCCCCCCCCATCCCCCACAATGTTACCCTCACCATTGCTTAAGCTCCCTTTCACTTTGTCTGCCTTAATTGGCATTTGTTGATCCGCCCCTTCCCTTCTCTGAGCTAATAGGATTTAAGTTCTCCCTTCACTGTAACCTGCTTCAATCCGATTGGATGATACCTTTCACTTCTGCTACTATATAAGCTGTATTTCATGATGTACCTTCAGTTCATGTTTGTTACTGATGATGACCTAATCGTCGAAATCGATTTAACAATTGTACTCATTATTTTCGTGGAAATAGACTCTCTCACTCTATACCTCCGTTTTTTATTACTGGTGTACTTCCTTCAATTTCAACCACACGTCATGGGCTGTCTTACAATGCTTTACATGCTTAAGCTCTGAGGGTGAAATCGTTAGGATCAAGTCGGCTCTTGCTTCCTCATCCTCATCATCCCATTTTTCAGCTTCTGCTAATATCAAGGGGTCTTGATCTTCAGTTGGAACAGTTGGTCTCTTTCTGTTACCGTTCACGTACTTCCACGTCTTATTTTTCAGTAGAAGTGCAGCCACATGTATCGCCCATGTATCATAATTGTCCTTTTCCAAAAGTTCTATCTGGATCCGGTGCGTGCCCATAACCTCTTATGCAGAGTAATTCCACGTGGTGGAAATGATATATTCGTGTGATTGTTTTTGAACAATTATATTACGTGAATATATCAAAACGAACATTTCAACGCAATCGACCGAACTCTAGAAAAAAATTGTCCCGGTCATACATATGACATTCAGTAATTATACTGTAGTCACACATATTCTAATAATTTCATCCCACAGTTCTCAGTTGACTGAACAGTTGTATGAGTTTTGAATTGAATTAAAATTACATTCTTTTATGAGATTCGCTCTGGAATGTACTACTCATTTCATATATTTTAAGTTGACTTACAATTACCAGCATAGGACAGCCAGATGAATGAAAAAATAGCACTTTGTGATGATATTAAACATTGATGGACAATTTAAAACCTCTAAAAAAGCACTGCTTATGTAGTTCAAGTTGCTAACTTGTATAAAAAGTAAGAAAAAGTTAAAAAATTGCATAACAGTGAGATATTGACACTGGACAAGAAAATACACATTCTCGGAGAAAGACCCACCTATTACGTTTTCAAGCGAATTTTTGGTGAAAAATTGCTGTAGGAAGTCGCGCATTTTCATTGTTACCTTTAAAGACGCTTTGATGACGTCCAACTCTTCTGTTGTTCTTTCAGGTGTGGAAGTGTCCGATTCGGAATCCGACGAAGCTGACAACATCCGTTCAATTTACGAGCGCGATTGGTCGAATAAGGCAGGCAACGAAGGCCTACCGAGGGAACAGCGGGTCGAAGCTACTCGGGCCCAACTCCGCCGGCGACTCGCTCAGACTTTGAGGGGCCTAAAGGTCGCCGAAGAGCCCAGCACGAGCTTGTTGGCGGCTGTCGTCGCTGCAGCCCGCAAGTTTCCCAATGCGACTGCCGCAATTCTCGATCCGACGCTTGCCAAAAAGTCTCCAGCTGTCAAAGAGTACGTTGATTTCGTTACCTATTCAAATCATTTTGGCAATGAGGTTATAGGTTAAGTTGAGTTAAGGTACCCAAAAAACGCATTAATTTGCGGATTTTCTTCAGTGTTTTGCTTATAACTTTGAAACAACTCATCCTTAAGCACCCTTAGGCGAAAACCTTAGGAACCATGACAAAACATTGAAGAGCATTAAATTCTGCGTCCATTGACCTCTTCAACTCTAACACTGGACCAATTTATAGGGTAGTAATCGACGGCTAAGAAAAAAAGAAAAAACAAAACAATTTGTCCCACATTGACTAATATGTACCATTTGACGACTTCCTGTCGTGGAGTTCAAACTCGAAAAATATTTACAAATATTTACCGAAGAAATAACAGGAAGCAAGATGTAGGATGTCCCAAAATGACTTTTATTGGAATTTGGGATATGAGTAGGTACGGTTAAAATTGGTCAAATTTAAAAACTTTTAGGTAATGTTTTTTGAACATGCCAATAAATGTTCTACTACTTGGTTTTCAAGAGTATTTTGATAGGGCCAGTACTTTGGAGGCTACAGATGACAGAGTCGTCAAAATTTGAAGAACATTAAGTACAAAATAAGAAACATTAGAAGAAAATTAAGAGAACATTAAATTCTGCGTCAATTGACCCCCGCAACTTTAACATTGGATCAATTTATAGAATAGAATAGAAAATATGTTTATTAAACATCTGTCCGAGACTTCGTCATCCTCGACACAAAGATGATGAACACAATATGATGATATGAATTATTATTATTTTCATTAACGTAACAAAATTATTATTTTAATATAACGCGATAATTAATATTAAGAACACAACAAATTATTATTTTACTTTTTTTCAAACATAACATAATACAATAGAGTTAAGCCAATAAAATTGAAATTTTGCACCAAAAATGCACGGTATCCCAAGGTTCAGTTATACACTCTGAACCAATCAGCATCGTCCAGGCTTTCTATGAGCTCCCGAGATTCAAGGTAAGGTTTTCCGAAATGCCGAAGTCTGAACTCCGCAATTATGGGGCATCTGCAGAAGAAATGATGGCTCGTCTCCTCCTCGACCCTGTTGCATATAGCTCCCTGTTGCTTCAGCTCCCTCCGTATCACGGTTCCACCGTTTCGCACTGAGTCCAAGCTGCTCACAGCGTGCTCTCGCTACTAGCCTGACAACCTTGAGCGCTTCAATTTTCAGGTAGCTGGGGTTATAATCCACGACTGCATAAAACAGGAAGTGGTTTGACTCGAGTGCTTTTCTCTTGAAAATCTCTTTCTGTCTGGTTTCCATTTTAGGTATGACGGCAGTGAGGAATTTCTCAAAATGCGCTGCATCAGCCCCAATAAGCTCCGGGCCTATTGGGGCTGATTGGTTCACTGATCACCTCCTGAACCAGCTAGCCCTGAGTCGGATGGCTTCCTCGGCGATTTGACGCGGGTACCTAGACTGTGGCATCCTCAGCACCTTGACAACATAGTTCCCATGCATTTTGAAGTAATTGACGTACATAATCTTCAGCCCTGTAGATGCAGCATGTATGTTGGGGTGCTAGTGGGTAGCCCAAGGACCTTCTTGATAAAAAATCGCCAAAGTCTTTCTGCCTCCTCATATTCTTCAAATCCCCAAACCTGGGCCGCATACCCCATCGGCAGGCGTCTACATTCTCTCCCACGTAGTGTTGTCCCTTCCAATATGGCCACTATACCCAGCAACTGCATCCTTCGTAGTTTTCACGAGGTTTCCAGCGACATAAGCAGAAGCTATCGACTGCGCTAAATTGTACTGCATTCTTGCCTTATAATATTTGATTATTCCACATGATATTATCATGTGGAATAATCAAATACAAGATCAATTTTTTGCACAGGGGGTTTAGGTTCTTGGGGCTCCTACATCTCCTTGCAGAATAAATTTAGAACAGGGTAATATACAAACGTTATTACGTAGACTGTAATGTAGTCCGAAGAAGTGATGTAGCAATGTTGGATTTAAAGCAGATAATGTTAAACTCGTTAATATTGTCTGTAGCTTCTGCAAGAAGTGCTATTATGAGGACCACTTTCTGGTACATGGTTGAAGACTAGTTCAAGACTCCTTCATTTTCTAAAGTTCCTTGAAAATAATATCATGGCCTGAGTCCGAGATGGGTTCAAGCTTGGCAGGTTGTGCTAGTTGTACTACTTACAATCTTCACTTATTCTGTTGGATTTGCAGGGGCGCCCGATTCCTCATGACAGGGGAAAATTGCAGCTACGCCGACTGCCAGATGCAAGCGCTGCCGTGCACTCGACACTGTTTCAAACACATCATGTACGACGTTGACCAGCAGTTGTTTTCCTACTGCACCAGCCGAGGTCTGGACAACATGCAGTGCAATAGACCGACTTTCGACATACGACACGATCCGCCCTTGTGTTCCCTTCATGCCCTCCATCACGTGAGTTCATTGATTGAGACTCCTCTGAATGCATCTATGTAGTTAGCGATGCGATGAGTTGGTCCAAATCCTCTATCAGATAAGACGAAAATTTAGTGGGAAATGATTGTGAAAATTGTATTTTGTCTGTTTAGGAGCCCACATCACATTCAGGTAGTGACCAACATTCCCCTCCCGTTCTACCTCCTCCTTTGCTGCCAGTTCTAGTTCCGCCTTCCCCTTCAAGCTCGAGACGGACGGAGTTTCCAATGCTCATCGACGCAATGGCTTCTCCATCATCATCGCTCGACTCTATTGGGAATTTGATGCCCTCTCCAACTCTCATTGAGCAAGCCAACCTCCACTCTCTGCAGTCAAACGTTGTTTCTGAAGGTAATTTTCTCCATTCATTACCAGTATGCCATTTCATTCTAATGGTCCCCCTTGTGGTGATACTCCTAATAACATTCTAATTGCACACATGAGTTGAACACACCATATGTTTTCATACCAGTTTCAAGAACTTTTCATATATTTTTCATTCGTGATATTCTTGCCAAATAAAGCCTATTTCCAGGTATACATTCGTAAATGCAATTATAACAATTTATTTGGCAAGAATAAAATTTACAAAAAGATGGACAGGCTGTTGAAACCGGAACGATTCGAAGCGGACCATACATCAACTTTGGCGAAGGAGACATGGCTTCACTGGAAGACAACGTTCGCTAACTTTATTGCTTCGGTAAAAAATTTAGATGATTCCGGTAAGCTGCATCTTTTGATTAATTACGTAGCCCCAAATATTTTCCGCTACATCAACACATGTACCACTTACAACTCGGCTATTGAAGTGCTGGACAGCCTCTATGTTAAACCGGTTAACGAAGTATTCGCTCGTCACCGGCTCTTTTCACGATGCCAGCAACAGGGTGAATCGCTTGACCAATTTCTGGTAGCCCTCAAGGAATTAGGGAAAGAGTGTGAGTTCAAAGCAGTAACAGCAGAAACAAACGAGAACGACCACATTAGGGATGCATATATCCGGGGTATGACATCCTCGCAAATACGCTTACGACTATTGGAAAATAAAACTCTTACGCTTGAGCAGGCCCATACACAAGCAAGGGG
Source organism: Stenodema calcarata (assembly GCA_963920205.1). Taxonomy (NCBI): domain Eukaryota; kingdom Metazoa; phylum Arthropoda; class Insecta; order Hemiptera; family Miridae; genus Stenodema; species Stenodema calcarata. The sequence goes on along the minus strand of OY986048.1, from coordinate 66,139,011 downwards.
ACTTGAGTTGGCCCAATACCAATCGAGCTCTTTTGCATCTATTCAATCTACCTGTGGAGCGGTTGACGAAGCCACTGAAGAAACTGCACAACCAGTAGCCGCTAGTTCAAGTAAACCTAGGAAGTGTTACTTCTGTGGGTCCAACATTCATCCTCGTACGGTCTGCCCAGCACGAGATTCAAAATGTCAATCATGCGACAAAATAGGACATTTTTCCAAAGTTTGTCTTTCTCGTAGTCGAAAAGTTCCTATCAAAACCACCTCTGCCTTTACTAGCTCTTGCAACGTCATAGCAAGTTCATCGAACTACACTTATTGCCTATCAAAGTCCGTAACTCCAGCTGTTATAAACGGCACAACATTCAATGCTCTTGTCGACACAGGAAGTTCGCTTAGCTTCCTTAGCAGAAGAATTGCCAATTTATGCAATCTTAGTATACATGAAAGTAGTGATTCTGTCTCTATGGCTTCGTCATCGCTGACAGCACCTATCGATGGTTATTCCTTCGTAGACATAGAGTTTTTAGGGGCTAAAAATAAGAAGTATAAAATGTTCGTAATGCAAAATCTCTGCGCCGACGTTCTCATAGGTCACGACCTGCTGAGACAGCATTTGTCTCTAACAATTGACTTTGGAGGGCGCAAGTCTGCTTTACACATCTGCAGCGTGGCAGCCGCCACTATTCCGCCTGTGTCTCTCTTTGCCAACCTTTCGCCCAACTACAAGCCCATAACTACCAAATCCAGACGACACACACCAGAGGACCAGAACTTCGTCGCATCCGAGGTACGCAAGCTTCTTGACGACGGCGTGATAGAAGTGAGTAACTCACCTTGGCGTGTTCAGGTTTTCGTTGTCTCAAACACACACAAACGTCGAATGGTCATCGACTACTCACAAACCATAAACAAATTTACCTTCCTCGATGCATACCCAATTCCACGAGTAGACGACATTATAAATAAGGTGTGATATCTGGGAAAATATATTAATAAAAATGCGCACGTTCGTTTCACTATCACCGTATAATCAATAGATAAGCAAACAGGTGGTGGTGGTTCCCTACATTCTTCCCCCCCACGTCTTCAAAATTAATTATGCCCTCTTCATAAAACAAAACAAACAAAAAATGACAACTGTCAGTCTTCAACATACTTCAAAATACTTTCACTTTTGCTATTGTTCAAGTGCCTAGTTCCTCAATTAATCTGCGGACTGGCCTGCGTTCTCTTTGTGGTCTAGGGGTCCTGGTTTGGACGTTGCTAGGTTGATCAGCCACACTGGTAGAGAGAAATCTGCCAGAACATGGTTTTGCAGTGAGGTTGGCACGGCTAGCCTGTAGCCCCATAAAACTACATCTTTTTCTAGGTGCAATTCCTCTGCTCTGCGTTGATAAGGCTTCAGCTCCGGTTCGACTTCATCCGGCCATCCCAACTTGAGGTACATGATAACCTTCTGGAGGCTTTTATCCTTCTTGGTTTCCTTCACCATGTCTTGGTAACTCAATGGTAAGTCACCCTCAAAAACATAGTGCACTGATGGATCCTCGGAGTCCTCTTCTTCACTTAATTGGTGTGGTATTGGCGCCCTTGACAGCCAATCAGCCGAATTCTTGTTGGAGCTGACCCATTCTACAGTGTATGAGTAGTTGGATAAAAATAGAGCCCATCGCTGTAGTCTATTAGCCGCACATGTTGGTATGCCACGTTTTGGGCCAAATATTGTCAAAAGTGGGCGATTGTCATTTGCCAAAATCCACTTACGCCCAAACAGATAAAGGTGGAACTTTTTAACTCCAAAAACGAGAGCTGCTGCTTCCTTGTCCAACTGTGAGTAGCCCTGTTCCGCTTTAGTTAAACTCCGACTAGCAAAAGCTAGCGGTTTCTCCTCCCCATTTGGATATTTCTGGGATATGATTGCTCCCAATCCCTTATCAGATCCATCGACTGTCAGTCGTATCGGAAGTGATGGGTTGAAGTGGGCTAGTGAGTGGTTGGTTCGAACTATTTCCTTCACTTGCTGGAATGCATTGTCACAGTCGGCGTTCCAGTTCCATTTCATGTCCTTCTTTAGTAGACTGTACATTGGCTGCATGGTAGAAGCCAATGATGGAAGAAATCTGGACAAATAGTTCACAAACCCTAGAAATGCTTGCAGTTCCTTGATGTTCGTTGGGCTAGGTGCATTCAGAATCGCTTTCACTTTACTGTCAGTGGAGTGCAATCCGTTCTTATCTATCCGAAATCCCAAGTATTCAATAGCTGTTTTTCCCAATTCACACTTCTTGATTGACAAGGTCAATCCTGCGTTTTTTAAACGATCCAATACGATGGTCATACGTTTGTTGAGCTCGGTGTATGTACTTGCTCCCACTACCACATCATCTAGAAAAGCAGTCACGCCTTCTATACCAGATAGCAGTGTGTCGATAATCTTCTGGAATTTACCTGGAGCGGGTGATATACCAAAAGGCATGCGTGTTGGTCGAAATAACCCCTTCATGGTTGTAAGCGTGCAATAATTTCTAGAACCCTCTTCTAGCTCACACTATTGATAGGCCTGGCTCAGATCAAATTTGGACCAGACTTGGTTTCCACCAACTTGTTGATAGAGATCCTCGATTCTCGGAAGTGGGTGTTGTTCAACCTGCAGACAAGGGTTAAGCGTTAGTTTATAATCTCCGCAAATTCTTATAGTACCGTCTTTTTTCAGCACTGGTACAATCGGAGACCCAAATTCGCTGTACTCTACTGGTTCAAGTATACCCTGACTGACGAGACGGTCAATTTCTTGGTTGACCTTATTGCACATGGCATAGGGTATCGGCCTTGCTTTTATGAACCTTGGCTGAGAATTGGGTATCAAATCCAATTTGATTTGACCCATCCTGAACCTTCCCAACTTTTCTGTAAATACCTCTGGGTATCTTAGTGAAAGGTCTTCCTCCAAAGTACTCTTCTTTTGCAGGTGATGTATAGGTCTGGCAGTATTGGTATCTACTACCTTGAATCCCAAAATCTCGAACCATGATCGACCAAGTAGCGGAGGCCCTGAAGATTTCACGACGTAAAAAGTCAAATTGCGAAAAAGTTTCCCACGGTACCCAATATCGGCGATAATTGAACCAATGGGCGATGTTTTTTCCTCTAGATAAGTCACAAAACTCTTTGTTGTTGGACTCAATTTCAATTTGGATAACTTTTCTTGAAATAATCTCTCAGGTATTATAGTACTTTGACATCCCGTATCCACTTCAAATTCAATGTCTTCTGAATCAATTTGTACTACTACCTTGTAGCTGGACGCGTAGGTACTTCCGCTCTTGACGTTGTACAATGGTTCATTGCCATCACTACTCTCGTTTTCTTCCCCCACAAAGTGAGCTTTTTCCGGTTTTTTGTGATTTTTCTTTTGAAACTGGTAGTTCGATGATTTTTGGGGACAGACTTTCCATAAGTGGCCTTTTTGTGTGCAATTATTGCATTCGTATTCCCTATATCGGCAATTTTCGGGTGAATGATTTGCCTTACCGCCACAAACCTTACAACGTTTTGTGTTTTGCTTGTGAGGTACACTTTTCTTTTTATGCATGAAAAATACTGGTTCTTTTTTAATACTTAGCTCTTTGGAAGTAGTGTCCTCAAATTTACCCGATGCTTCTTTGGCAATAGCTATAGCAATCAATTTGTCTAGCGTTACTGTGCTGGCATCCTCTTCAAACAAGCGAGATCGAGTTTTTCCTTGGCTCATGCCCATTACAAAACGATCTTTCAATTGATTACTCAGATTAGTGTCGAATGCACAATCAGTTGCTATTGAACGTAGTCGAGCTACCCAATCGTTGATTGATTCTTGAGGCTCACGTACCGCATTGTAGAACCGGTATCTATGCGCAAAAATCGACTCACTTGGCAAAAAATGTTTGTCTAAAAGCGCCACTAATTCATCAAATGTTTTCGTTTCCGGTTTATCGGGCACCGCAAGGTTTAAAATCAACTTATACGCACCCTCATCGAACGAATTTAGCAAAAGAGCCCGTTTGCGGCCGTCGTTCTTTATGTTGTTTGCCTCAAAAAAATTTACCATCCTCGGTTTTGCGATTGACCAATCGTTCGTTAGTGTGAATTCCCTCAAGGTACCCACTAACGAAGTTGTTTCTTCCACGTCCGACATGTTCAGGACGAAAGGAAAAATATCACCAAGTCGCAACAACGTGGTCGAGCTGGATTCCCTTGTTGTTATCACCTACCGGTCGCACGGATCGCAGTTTGCCGTCGCCGGAACCTTACGCGAAATTACGATCACGTCGCAAGTCGAACTTCACTTCGCGGATTCGTAATAAAGTTCGCGGATTCGTAATAAAGTTCGCGGATTCGTAACTCGTCGCCACACATGTGATATCTGGGAAAATATATTAATAAAAATGCGCACGTTCGTTTCACTATCACCGTATAATCAATAGATAAGCAAACAGGTGGTGGTGGTTCCCTACATAAGGTTTCTCAGCATACAGTCTTTAGTACGATTGATCTAAGAAGTGCCTATCACCAAATTCCTATTCTTGACAGTGAAAAGCCGTTTACAGCTTTTGAAGCCTGTGGAAAACTTTATCAGTTTCGCCGGATTCCGTTTGGGGTTACGAATGGGGTTCCTTGTTTTCAAAAAACTATTGACCGAATAATTGAAGCTGAGGGACTCCAAGGAACGTTTCCTTATTTAGACGACGTGACAGTGTGTGGAAAGGATCAGGCAGAACATGATTACAATCTAAATAAATTCCTCGAAGTTGCAAAGAAGTATAATCTTACTCTAAACAAAGAGAAGTCTTCGTTTTCCCTGAAATCAATCAATTTATTGGGATACAGTATCGCTAATCATACGATTAAACCAGATTCCGATATGTCCCTAAGACCGCTACAAGCGCTTCCAATTCCGGACAACACGCCGACTTTGGAGAGAGTCATCGGCATCTTCTCGCACTACTCTAAATGGATATCACACTTCTCCGACAAAATCAGGCCACTCACACACACAAAACAATTTCCACTATCTGAGGAGGCCACAGATGCTTTTCACAAACTCAAGAACGACATTGTTCAGTCTGTAATGGTGGCCATTGAGGAGGGCATTCCGTTTCGCATTGAAACAGATGCGTCTGATTTTGCTATTGCAGCGACACTGACACAATCCGGTAGGCCTGTGGCGTTCTTCTCACGCACCCTCTCGACTAGTGAACAACGACACTCCTCAGTCGAGAAGGAAGCGTACGCTATTATAGAATCAGTTCGGCACTGGCGACACTTCCTCCTGGGACGTCACTTTCAGATTTTAACTGATCAGCGTTCGGTTTCGTTCATGTTTAATATGACACACACCAAGAAAATAAAAAACGAAAAAATTATGAGATGGTGACTTGAATTGTCCTGCTACAAATTTGATATTATATATCGACCAGGTAGGGAAAATAGGGCTGCAGACACCCTATCCAGGATCAATCCCTCATCAAAGCCACATACATGTTCCTTTGTTACAAACACACACCATATAAGCACAACCACTCTTAAAACACTCCATGACACCCTTTGTCATCCCGGCGTTACCCGACTGAGTCATTATGTACGCAGCAAAAATTTGCCGTTCTCGATTGACGATATCCGAAGAGTGGTCAGCGCTTGCCGAATATGTTCCGAGATTAAGCCCAGATTCCACAAAGATGCTGGCATCCTTATAAAGGCTACAAAACCGTTTGAAAGACTCAATGTAGACTTCAAAGGGCCCCTTCCTCAGGCACCATCGGGACATAGATACCTACTGACTATAGTGGACGAGTACTCAAGATTCCCTTGGGCATACCCTTGTACTGACATGACAGCAAGCACAATCATAAAAAATTTCTCGGACTTGATTTCCACATTCGGACTGCCATCCTACATCCACTCAGACAGAGGCTCCAGTTTCATGTCTGACGAGCTGAGGACATATTTACACTCACGCGGGATTGCTACTAGTCGCACAACTCCATATAATCCAGAGGGTAATGGACAGATTGAGCGATATAATGGGGTACTGTGGAAGTCTATCCAATTGGCATTGCGCACTAATAACCTTAGCCCTAACCAGTGGATGCTTGTTTTAAACGACGCATTACACTCAATTCGATCGTTACTCTGCACAACGACGAACACTACGCCTCATGACAGGATGTTCCTACACCCGCGCAGGTCCTGCCAAGGTAGCTCGCTACCGCCCTGGTTACTCGCTCCAGGTAAAGTTTCCATGAAAAGACATGTGCGGAACAGCAAATTTGAACCTCTGGTGGATGAAGTGGACCTCCTGGAAGCGAACCCAGAATATGCCTGGGTAAAACTAGCGGATGGAAGAGAAACTACCGTTTCTCTAAAACACCTAGCTCCAAGAGGAAACGCTGAGTCAGAAGAGCAACAATCTACACCCCTATTAGACATAGAACCACCACTGCAAGAAGAGGAGCCCATTTCACAACCCCAGTCGATCCAACCGCTGCTACCTACACCAGAATCAAGTCCCTCACAAGAAGAATCTTTAAGAAGATCATCACGAGTTCGAAAAGAACCCGCGTATTTAAAGGACTATGTTTCAAGATAGGGAAGGGGTGAATGTGGTGATACTCCTAATAACATTCTAATTGAACTCCAAATTCATCTTAAAGGTCCCTTGAAGGTCCGAAGCATACCTAATTAGTCAAAATTCAAAATGGCGGACAAATTAAATTTTCATTAAAGTTTCACAAAATCAACCCCTTTTACCCAAATTTGGTATAAGGGGTTGTTACCATTTGGGTAATATTCATAAAAGAAATAACTTATTACGGAATTCGTATTCTGACAAAAATTCCAATTGGCATCGGGCCTCGAACAAAAGACAACAGAATAACTCAAAATTGCCACAGCAACCGCTACCTTCTTTGCTTGCGACTTCAATGTTAATGGCTAGTAAATGCCGGATATAGCACAACTTACATCTTATCACTTTTTTTTTTTTTTTTTTAATCAAAATTTACCTAACTCAATCACTTAACATAACTGTTCATCCAAGCAGGTGGTCTCCTTACACGTCCTGACGTCCTAGGTGCATCGGTCTGGTGATCGTCCTCAACCAAGGGGTTAGTTTTGGGGGAAGATCGTTGTGTTTTGTCCTGTCCGCTCCTTAGTCGAATTTGCTGTCTATTTCTCCGCAGCACTTCTCCCTGTCGAGTTTCTAGGATGTAGGATCTAGGCTGATCAGCTGGTGTCACAATTGATGCTGGTTCCCATAGGCCTGTTCCTTGCTTCACGACGACATCATCTCCCCCTTGCAGCGGTTTTAGGTTAGCAGTTCCTCGATTGTAGAACCTAGCAGCTTCCTCTGCTGTCTTACGGAATTTATCCTGCACAAGCTTCCTTGGTGGAACATCAAAGTGAAGCAATGAAGCAGCAATAGGAAGTCTATCCCTTAAGCGCCTGCCAAAGAAAAGCTGGGCGGGAGAGAAACCAAGGGACATGATAGGGGAGTTCCTGTACTGCAAAAGACCCAGGTTCAAATCATCGTTTTTTCTCAGTAGGTTCTTGGCGATGCTAACGGCCTTCTCCGCCAAACCATTGGATCTAGGGTATCTTGGACTTGAATTTGTCACCCTGAAACCAAAGGTTTCTGCAAACCCCAGAAACTCTCGGCTATTGTAGGGGACATTGTCACACACACATTCTTCAATGATTCCATAGCGAGAAAATTTATCACTAAAAATTTTCACTAGTTTTGATGCGGTCTTTTCAGTTAACAGGTCCAACTTAAGCCACTTCGAATAGCTGTCATAAATGACTAGATAATTTTTCCCTCCAAATGACAAAATGTCAGAGCCCACTCGCTGCCATGGGCGGTCACTGATGGGAAAACTGAGCAGGGGCATTCGCTGATTTGATCGAGCATACTTCAAGCAGCAGTCACAGGACTTCACAAAATTCTCCAGGTCATGAGACATTCCTGGCCAGTAGAAACTTTGACGAGCTTTGGCTTTGCACTTGTCTGCACCCAAATGGCCAACATAGTGAATTTCCTTCATGATTGGGACTCTCAGTACTTCAGGTACAATTATCTTGTCATGGACTAACAGAATCCCATTGTCATTTGAAATCAGGTGGCCAATTGCTGCGTATGGTCGAGTTTCTACAGATGTTACTTTAGGCCACCCAGCAGCAACACATTCTATTACTGCCTTCAACGTGATATCTGCAGCTGTAGCTCCTTTAATCTTTTCAAGCCAGTGAGGTGATATGCATAGCTTAGTGGTCACTGAATGAACAAATTTCTCTGTTTCCTCTGAAACTAGAGTTGTGGGACAGGAGTCATATGCCTTGAGAGAAAATCCGCCAAATAAAGATCCCTCCCTGGAACATAGATAACATCTAGGTTATATAGGTGCAGTTGGAGCCTCATGCGTCGAAGCCGAGATGGAATCCTGGACAATTCCTGCTTGAAAACGGACTGCAAGGGTTTATGATCTGACTGAACTTGGACCCTGCGTCCATATATGAGGTAGTGGAACCTGGCGCAAGCAAAATGAATCGCAAGAGTCTCCTTTTCAATCTGGGAATAATTCAGTTCTGCAGATGACATTACTCTAGAAGCAAACAAGATAGGGTGTCCCTCTTGCATCAGACAGGCACCCAGTCCGTATTGGGAAGCATCAGCCTGAATTACAACAGGCTTGGTTGGGTTAAAGAACTTGAGAACTGGAGGTGAAGATAGGATCCCCCTTAGACGCGTGAATTCCTCTGCATGCCTGGCCTCCCAGGACCACCCTGCCTTTGACACAGCCAAGCCCCGCAAAGCCACCGTCAACTCTGAAGCATGAGGTATAAATCTGCTGAGATATTTCACAACACCAAGGAATCGTTAAGTTCCTTCTTATTTTTGGGTGGCTCAGTCCTGCTCATTGCCTCCACATGCCTTGAAGAAGATGTCACTCCTGCAGCTGAAATCCTCATCCCCACAAACTCCACCTCTCTTAAGCAAAATTGGGATTTTTCGCTGTTGAATTTCACATTCCGTTGTCGCGCCCTCTCCATGAAATTCCTAAGACGTATATTATGCTCCTCAGGAGTGGAAACCGAGATAATAGCATCATCAAAGTAAATCAGGACTCCGTCCAGGTCACAAAAAATTTCTTGAACCTTCCTGGTGAAAATCTCTGGGGACACTGAGAGCCCAAAGGGAAGTCTGTGAAAACAATAGTTTCCAAATGGAGAGCTAAATGTGCACAAACGTGAGCTCTCCTCATCAAGTTCAACGTGCCAGAAGCCGCATCTCATATCAATCACTGTAAAAATTGTTTGATTGCTGAGCTGCGCCAGAATTTCGTCTGGTGACGGGATCAAAGCAGGTTCCAAGATCAGTGCTGAGTTTAAATCCTTAGGGTCTAGACAAAGACGAAGCTCACCATTTTTCTTTTCCACAATAACTAACGGATTGACCCAAGAGCATGGGCCAGATACCTTAGAGATGATTCATCTCCATCTGAGCCAACGTATTCTTCAGTCTGTCAAGAAGCGCCAGAGGCACCCGACGGGGAGGATGAATGACTGGAGTTGCATTCGCCCTGACTTGAAGATGCACTGAGCCATGTATCTTCCCTAAGCCGACAAAAAGGTCTCCAAACTCAGATCGGATTTGAGCAGCAAAGTCCATAGCCACATCATATATTGGAATGATCCGTTTTATGAGTCCCAACTGCTTCAAAGTGGAAAATCCCAATAGTGGCACCGCATGAACATCCGCAACAACAAATTTTATCAGCACACAAGTTCCATTGCGTAGTTGGCATGATAGCTGTGCAGTGCCCAAGGCCGGAGTTCTAAAAGAGTTGTTCCCATAAGACATGAGGATCACAGAGGATCGTTGTAGGTCTGATATCTTACCGCCAACACGTCTGTACTCAGTCAAGGGTAGAACATTCACAGCTGCACCACAGTCAAGCTTACAAACAAGCCGGCAGGAATTCACTATAAGGGGCTCTAACCAAGCATTTTCATCATTGACTTTCAGTGAGTCAATATCTGGTACGCCTTTCTCAACTCTTATGATATGAACGTCATGGGTCTCAGAGTACAAATCAGCTGTGTATAGAGTACTGACACTGGCTGGCTCTTCAGCAGATAAAGTATTATTTGGGTCTTCTTCCTCCTCTTCCGCTACTTCAATATCTACATTGTTAGTGAATTTTTTTGGGCAACATTTGGCAAAATGATGAAGCTCACGGCATTTTGCACAATTTTTATTAAACGCAGGACAAGCCCTTATAGCATGTCTGTACCCGCACTTATTGCATTGAAAGGTGTGCTGGGCAGGGGTAAGTCTGTCCGTCTTCCTAGGACCCACTGCATCAATAGATTCAGCCTTAGCTTCCTTATCAATTAGACATGCATTTAATTTACTGACTTCAAACGCCCTACACGTTGAGATTACTTTATCAAGTTTAATATTAGGTTCTCTGAGTAGCCTAGTTCGTAGGTTTGAATCAGAAATCCGCATAATAATCTGATCCCTGATTATGGACTCCTCCTGATCGCCATACTCACACTTCCTAACTGCAAGCCTTAATTCAGTTAAAAATTCATCAAATGGTTGTGCAACCCTCTGCTTGAGTGATAGAAATTTGAACCGCTCCATAACTATATTATTAAATGGGACACAGTGTTCGTCAAACTTTGCATATATAGACGCGAGATCAGTAGTGTCTTCGTCCAACCCAAATGAGTTAAAAAGGCTTTCCTTCCCAATAATATTCAGAAAAACAGATACCTGGAATCCAGCTTTGCGCTCCTTGAAATGACTTGCCCTCATAAACAATTTGAACTCTTGTTTCCATTCAGGCCATAACACAGCGGCGTTCTCATTGAACACAAACGGTTCAGGTTTTACAGCCAAAAATTCCGCCATCGGAAAACGTTGGATTCGATCACAACTAAGTCCGGAAATCACTAAACTCGTTAACCAACTGTACTCAAGTGAAAACTAATATTCTGACACCATGTTACCATTTGGGTAATATTCATAAAAGAAATAACTTATTACGGAATTTGTATTCTGACAAAAATTCCAATTGGCATCGGGCCTCGAACAAAAGACAACAGAATAACTCAAAATTGCCACAGCAACCTCTACCTTCTTCGCTTGCGACTTCAATGTTAATGGCTGGTAAATGCCGGATATAGCACAACTTACAGGGGTTTTTGAGGTGACTGATTACAAATCCAAATTCAAGATGACAGATCCAAGATGGCTGACAAATTTTTCTATATCAAGCGATTTACACCAAACTTGATGTACGGGGGATGCTTTTCAGGTCACTGATTACGAATTCGAGGTCAAATTTGCCAAATTCAAGTTTTCACAGTCAATTTTCAAATAATTCGTCTATCTTGAATTTTGACTAATTATGCTTGAAACCGTTAAGTCCTTGAGCTACAATTTAATCTCAATTCCGACCAAATTGGTTACAATTGTTTAATTTTACTACAAAGCTTTGTAATGTAGATACGCCTTGTTTTGGAGGATTCCAGCAGCTATATCAGGTCCACCATATGCATTTTTGGAAACAACACCATTGCTTTGAAAGCTCTTGACAAGGCGAACATTTTTATACCTTGTTTGATACGGTAGAGTTAGTTTGATAGATGCAGTGGAAGCTGTAGTTGTGAATAGAAAGAAAAAAAGAAGATTGAAATAAGAGTAGAAAATAAAAGAGAATTTATTGTAAAAGAAGTTATACTTTATAGAAGAAACGAAAGAATGAAATGAGAAAAGAAATAATGCGCATTAAAAGAACTGTACCTAATGAACTTAGATAATATGGAAATAAATAAAAGAAAAATTTAGCTGTTGTGTGGCGACGTGGTGAGGTGACGGCAGCTGGGGTCGAACCCGAGACCTCGGACGACTCGACGATGCGGGTGTCAATCAGTTTCCCTGGGAGAGGCAAGGAGAGGGGCCTCAGACGTCAGGGGGGACTGCGTTGGCGAGCTCGGCAGCGGTCGGGAAAGGTCGGCTTCCGTCGGATCCGAACCAGCTCAAAGGGAAATTCACAATAGAAAATGAAATTCCGGCTTATTTCCGTTCGTGGCGGATAGAATATGTTAGCAACACATTCAGATGACCACTGTCCCGACTTATTTCCCTGCGTGGTGGGGGGGAGGATGCTACAGCAGAGTGTGTGCAACAAACACAATCGAAATAGTCGAAAATAGCGGACTGTGATGTGGTCGAGAGCGAGCATGGGAGATAACTGCTGGCTGATGTGCGCATCGGCTCGGGGATCGCGAGGTGTTGACTTGAACTTCAGCATCAACAGAATAAACGTCTCGTTTTCGTATCACCGCACAACTTGAAAACACTTCGAGTACACTTGGATATCACCACACAACTTGGATAACTAACATAATAAATTAAATTAAGGAAGGTGTTTGGGTAAAACATACCGCCCACCAAATTTAGAATTAAATTTCTGATGTCATACTAGGGTAAGGAGGGTAGGCTAGAGGAAGGAGTGGGACTAGATTGGTTGCAGCACGCTTGAATATGGAGCCAGTCGAGAGTCTGATTTTTACAACCCGGACAACTCCATGTTTGCCTGGGTGTGTTTCGATGACTCTGGCAACAGGCCACTTCATGGGGGGTGAATCTCCTTTTAACAAGACCAAGTCATCCTTTTTGAGGTTAGGTGTGGTCTTGAACCACTTGGGTCGGCGTTGTAATGTAGCCAAATACTCTGACCTCCAACGGTTCCAAAACTGTTGTGACATAGATTGAACTAATTGCCAACGAGACAACAAGTTCTCTCTAATGTCCAACAAGGACGGTTCTGGAACACCAATCAGCGGACCGCCCACCAAGAAATGTCCGGGGCACAGGTAGCTGGTGTCGGCTGGATCAGCAGAAAGAGGGCATAGAGGCCGGGAGTTGAGGATGGCTTCAATTCTCGCAAACAACGTAGACATCTCCTCAAAGGTGAGTGGTGTGTCTCCACTTATCTTCCGAATGTGGCCCTTGACAGCTTTGACTCCTGCCTCCCAAATTCCACCCATATGGGGGGTTTGCGGGGGGTTGAAATGCCACTTTATTTGGTGTTTCTGGACATAGGCAACTACATCTGCTTGATTGTCAGAACTCAGAAACCATTGATGGATTTCCTTCAAATAATTGGAGGCTCCTTGGAAATTTGTTCCATTATCAGAATAAACATGTGAAGGTGGACCTCGTCGTGCAGTAAATCTTTTGAATGATGCTAAGAATGCCTCAGTGGATAGCTTGGTGACTGCTTCTAAATGCAAGGCCTTGGTGGCCATGCATACATAGAGGCACAAGTAAGCTTTTCCCAGCGCTGCCTTTCTGCGATTTGTCTCCTTGAGAAGGAAGGGGCCGGCAAAATCAATGCCCACATGTTGAAAAGGACGTGTTCCTACCACTCTGCACTTTGGTAGGTCACCCATGAGTGGAACAACAGGAGCGGCTCTGGAGCGGTAGCATTTGATGCACATAAATCCACGGGAACGAATGAGGCGTCTCAATGAGGGTATCCAAAACATTGTTTGGATGAATGCTTGAAGAGTGGCTGAGCTAGGATGCAAATGAATCTGGTGATAGTGATCCACTATTAGTACAGACAAATGAGAGGTATGGGGTAGTAAAATTGGGTGCTTTGTGCCATAGGGAAGAGTGGAGTTATTTAACCTCCCGCCAACTCTCAGGATGCCATCTGCATCAATAAATGGGTAAAGATTGGCAAACTTCTTCATAGTTTGATCTAAGGGCATTAATTTGTGGAAGTGGTAAAATTGTGTTGCTCTGATACACAGCATTAACCCAGAGTTGCGCTCAGCAAGAGAGAGTGACCCAGATAGCAGCTTACAGCAGCAGCACTTCAAGTGTTTGATGTTATGAAGCCACCTTTGCAACCAAGCGGAAGAACGGATTAGAAGTTCATAATTAGAAAAGCGATTGATCCATTGACAGACAGGAAGAGGAAAATCAACTGTAATCATGACTTGAGTTTCATGCTTAATCTCGGGCAACTCATTGGGTAATTGAACTGGAGATTGAGGCCAACTGGTATCAGGATGTTCAAGCCAAGCTGGGCCTTTCCACCACTGTTCATTCTGAATGAGTTGTGCTGGTAATAACCCACGAGAACCCATATCACTTGGGTTGTCAGCTGAAAGCACATGACGCCAATGGTGAACAGATGTCAACTCCAAAATCTTAACAACTCGGTTGCAAACAAAGACATGTAACTTGTAGGTGGGGGTATGCAACCACCCAAGTACAATAGATGAATCCGTGAATAATACTGGCTCAAGAAGGTTGTTTGAAAATGGTTCCCAAAACTTTGATGAGGAAGCATAGAGTTGTGCTAGAAGAAGCGCCCCACTCAATTCCAATCTTGGTATAGACAAGGTCTTGAGGGGTGCTAATTTTGATTTGGATGCTAGTAACAATGAGCTCCATGCCTCAGATCTGAGATTGCGTGCCCGTATATAGTGGCAAGCAGCATATCCCTTTTCTGAAGCATCAGCAAATCCAACAATCTGAATCTGGGCATCATTGGTGGTGCGTACAAAGCGAGGGATTCTGAGTTGGTCAAGTGTTGGTAATTCAGAGATGATTTGATCCCACATGGTTTGGAGATGCACTGGGATAGAGTCATCCCAGTCCAGGGATAGTTTCCAAATTTCCTGTATGAAGTTCTTCATAAGGAAGGTAACTGGAGTGAGAAAGCCAATGGGGTCATACAATCGGGCTATGGTAGACAGAATTCCTCTCTTGGTATTTGTAGGTACTGGCTGCTTGGTTGTAAACTGGAATTCGTCAGACTGAGGATCCCATTGGAGCCCTAAAATTTTTATGTACGAATTGTCCTCATCCAAAGATATAGGTTCTGAAATAACAGGGGTTAGTGATTGAAGGAGTTCTGGGATGTTGCTTGCCCACTTGCTAAGTTGGAAACATCCATGGCTGAGAAGGTCAATTATTTGTTGCTTTTTGATGAGCGCTTCAGCAATGGATCCAGCTCCTGTCAATATGTCATCAACATAAATATCATGTGTTAGTGCTTCAGCTGCTAGCGGGTATTCCTTCCCATGGTCAATCACCAATTGTTTGATGACTCGGAGGGCAAGAAACGGGGCACAAGATTGACCATAGGTAACTGTACATAACTCATACGTTTCCAACTGATCTGAGCCTGGAGTTTTCCACAGTATATGTTGGAATGGGCGATCAGACTTGTCAACAAGTATCATGCGATACATTTTGACAATGTCAGTAGTAAACACGATGGGGTGACGTCGAAAATTGAGGATGACATCTTTGATCTCCCGTTTGTAGTTTTTCACCTGTGAGTAAGTGCTCATTGAGAGATCCAGCATCAGAATGAGCACTGGCATCAAACACAACACGGATTTTCTGGCCCAACCGGGTATCCTTGACAACGCAATGATGTGGTATGAGAAACTTTGAAGGGGTAGTAGTTTTCTCCATATGTCCAAGTTCTAAGTATTCTGCCATGAAGTCACAATAGAGTTGCTTCAGTTGCTTGTCATTTGCTAGCTTTCTTTCAATGTGGTAAAATCTTTTTGATGCCATTTTATAGGGATCTCCAAGTTGCGGAGGTCCAGACTTGAAGGGGAGATGTACCACATATTGTCCAGAAGGTAATCTGTAGTGTGTGTCCGGGAAAAATTGTTCACACTGAATGTCATCAGGTTTTAAAGGAGGTTTAGACAGCTTTACCTCTTCAATTTCCCAAAATTTTTGTAATTCAAAATGGAGGTTGTTGATAGGTGCATCCAGAGTGAACAATATATTGGTTGTGTGGGGAGTACTTGCTGGGTCCACCCTTCCAAGGACAACGTTACCCAATGTAGTTGAAAATAGCTTGGCATCAAATCCTCCAAGAGAAGTAGGCTGGCAATTCCAAATATTTGAAAACAAATCTGCACCAAGCAGAAAGTCAACTGGTCCCGGCTTCCAAAATTGTAGGTCAGCCATTTGGAATTTACTGCAGGCTTGAATGAAGGAGAAGGGTAGAGTAGTTGATGGCAAGTAGGAGGTAATGTTGTCAATTACAATAGCGTCTGTTTGGAGATTAACGCCATTGTGGTGACAAGGTCTAAGATGACAACGGACGACACCCTTTACACTGTCACACGATGTTTGGCCTATGCCAGCAATCTTCTTGACAGCCTTCTGCATAGTAAGTCCCAGTCTCCTAAGGCATTTGACAGCCATGAAAGAGGATTGACTACCTGAGTCAATCACAAGCCTGACAGGTTGAAAGAGTCCTCTGCTATCCATGAATTCAGCCACCGCAGTACCCAGGAGAACTGGCGAAGAATGTTTCTCAACAGCAGCCACATTACTACAAATGTCTTCATTAGTCGAATTTTTGTTCGCAGCAACCTTTGCTTTGTGGATGTGCAGTGATGAGTGATGCTTTTTGTTACAGAATCAGCATGTCCATTTAGATTTGCAATCTGCAACATTGTGATGTGGAGATAAGCAGTTCAAGCACCCTTTCCACTGCTTCAACAACTGATGTCTTTCTGAAGTAGAAGCCTGGTCATACTGTTCGCATTTCAAGAGATGATGGATAGATTGGCAAATCGGACATGGATGTGTAGCAAATGATGTAGAAGCCGCGCTCTTTGCTGGCTTGTTTTGCACAAGTAGCGAAGTTCTTGATGATTTTGATGGTTTGAAGGGCTTGGAGTTTCCTCTGTGTTGATTTGGAGATGGTGATGCAACTGGTATTGTTTGAAATAGCTGAAGAGCGTGCATGCGAGACCTCACAAAGTCTATTAGATTGCTGAATGTTGGGAAAGCTTCACCCTTATGTGCCATCTCAAAAGCCTCTCTAGTTGCTGGGTCCAGACAACGAATGCCCAGGTGAAATAGAACAAACTCAGGTTCATTTGGAATCTTCAATAGCTTGAAGGATGCAACTGTATCACCTATAGTGGACAGAAATGCTTGAAGGTCTACAGGAGAAGCTCGTCCATGAAGTGGCTTGAAGTTCACAATTTGGTCTAAATAGGTAGTTGCCAAACGTCGGTTGTTGTTGTAGCAATCCATCATTGCCCTCCATGCTGTTGAATAGTTTTGAGCCTCCAGAGGAATGTGGGCAATGACACCAGGGCAGGTCCTGTTAGAGCTGTGCAAAGGTAATGGAATTTCTCTGTGTCTGAAAGCAAAGGATCTTCATGAACAATAGATTCGTAGGTGTCACGGAATCTAGGCCAAGACAACAGAGTACCATCAAATATTGGTAATTGAATTTTAGGAAGAGCCCTAGACGCTCGGCTTTGATTTAAGGAGAGATCATGTGTGCTAACTTGTGTAGGGACTTCTTTTGCCTTTAATTGTTCCAAAATAGAATTGCAAGTAAAATAGCAGCGCTCTATAGCTGCCTTGGTGTCTTTATCTTGCTTTGTGGGAACAGCTTCAGCAGCAGTGTCACCAGAAGAGGTTTGAAAATCACATAGTTGGTCCCATAAATCATCAAATTTTTGGAAAGTCTTCTTTAAAGTGTCTGACATTCCTCGAAAGTAACTTATTTCTTCCTTACCAGCAGCAGCATCTGAAGCTTTTTTTCCTGCGTCGAAGACAGATTGAAGTCGTCGACCACAATCGTGAATCCTCCGTCTGATTGATGGTAGCGATGATTCCGTCATTGTGGAGAGAGATGACAAGCGTAGAATGAGGATAGAGACTGGATGATAATGGGAATTGACAGGATGATCGTATGAACACCAGTTGACAATTGAAGATGCTCACAGTAGGTATCTGATTAATTCAACCTGCAAATATACCACCAAGTTAGTACTTGTGATTATGAGAAAACAGTTATGATTGTGTACACATCAATCATCAATAGAAATATTTAGATATTATTGAAATGATAGCATAGTTAGTTGCTAATCATTAGATTTGATGAGCAGCTTGAAATAGAAATACAGAGAAAAAATAGCGTATTTATGTAGAAAGAAAACCACGTTCTGCTACCAGAAAATGTTTGATACGGTAGAGTTAGTTTGATAGATGCAGTGGAAGCTGTAGTTGTGAATAGAAAGAAAAAAAGAAGATTGAAATAAGAGTAGAAAATAAAAGAGAATTTATTGTAAAAGAAGTTATACTTTATAGAAGAAACGAAAGAATGAAATGAGAAAAGAAATAATGCGCATTAAAAGAACTGTACCTAATGAACTTAGATAATATGGAAATAAATAAAAGAAAAATTTAGCTGTTGTGTGGCGACGTGGTGAGGTGACGGCAGCTGGGGTCGAACCCGAGACCTCGGACGACTCGACGATGCGGGTGTCAATCAGTTTCCCTGGGAGAGGCAAGGAGAGGGGCCTCAGACGTCAGGGGGGACTGCGTTGGCGAGCTCGGCAGCGGTCGGGAAAGGTCGGCTTCCGTCGGATCCGAACCAGCTCAAAGGGAAATTCACAATAGAAAATGAAATTCCGGCTTATTTCCGTTCGTGGCGGATAGAATATGTTAGCAACACATTCAGATGACCACTGTCCCGACTTATTTCCCTGCGTGGTGGGGGGGAGGATGCTACAGCAGAGTGTGTGCAACAAACACAATCGAAATAGTCGAAAATAGCGGACTGTGATGTGGTCGAGAGCGAGCATGGGAGATAACTGCTGGCTGATGTGCGCATCGGCTCGGGGATCGCGAGGTGTTGACTTGAACTTCAGCATCAACAGACGGAGATAAACGTCTCGTTTTCGTATCACCGCACAACTTGAAAACACTTCGAGTACACTTGGATATCACCACACAACTTGGATAACTAACATAATAAATTAAATTAAGGAAGGTGTTTGGGTAAAACATACCTCAAACACAAAATTCCATCAACCCAAATTTTGGGTACAGAGGAGATCCGGTTGACGTGATACGATCCATATATGAAAGGAAGAAAGTTACAAAAATCAACAATACAATACATTTCTGGATTAATTTCCTCTACTCCAATGAATGCAATATAATATTCATTAAATGGCAAAGTTTTCAATTTAAACTCATTATTTGTCCTCTCAGCAGTAGAGTCGGTGGTGAAAAATATTGGTGGTCCAGTAGGATTCGAACTCCAGACCAGTTCACAGCAGACGTACGAGGGCACAACTGCCCTGTTAAGGAAAAACGCCTCAACTCTAAATGCCATTTAGAAATTGATTTTTCGTAATGTCATTGTTCATGTATTGTTCATAATGATTTCGAAATTGATTTTTCAGACATCAGCTTCAGAGTTCACCAGTGAAAACTCCCATTTTGTTCTCTGTGAAACACTCCCGCAACCCCATTTCACAGTACTGTAATCACTTATGCGCTTTCTTTATTCCTTATGTAAAACGCCTCCCAGGTGCTATTTGGGACGTAAAACGCCTCAACTCAGTTTTCAGCGAGTTGAAGGTTTGTAAAGAAATAACACGAAAGCATTAAGGTGTTTCAAACGAAGCGTTGAGGTGTTTCTACTCAACAAACATGCAGTTGAGGCGTTTTCCCCCAACATCAAGCTTATTTGAGATTTCACCCCAATTAATTTCAACCCCTTCTGGGTCGAATTTTGAAATTTCGACTCGACCGTTAGAATGGTGAGGTTGAATTAAGGATAGGTACGTAAAAGCCCCATTTTCGACAATTTTGGAGTTGAGGCGTTTTCATTAAGAGGGCAGAGTACGGGACTCATTGAATGTAACACCTTAATTAGATGAATGAACTTTAAGAGTGCAGTACAATGCTGAGAAAACCCTGGAAACAATACCTACTATATGATGTGTACAAATACCTGGCTGATTGGATGAAGGTAGAGGAGGTGATGAGAGTTGTGTGATGATGATGGGCGTATTAATGAGGAAATGTTCTGCTCAGAAACAGGCTGATGAGGAAGACCAAGGCTGAATATAGTTGGTGGGTACCTCGCTCAGGTTGTCACCTCTGCCCATCACTCACCGACTCCACGCCCACTTAATTATACCTATTATTCGTTTCTTTGAGTAAACTACTTTGAATATATCACCTCCTTATAATTACTAAGCTGAATGCTTCAAGACCCTCAAGGCGGGTTCACATGGAACAGAAAGTCCGGATTGCGGGTTTCGTATCGCTCTGTGATTGGTCAGCGTCGAAGGTTGAGAGTGTACTTCCATGGCCTTGACCAATCACAAAGCAATCCGCAATCCGGACTTCCCGTTCCAATGTGAACTCGCCTTCAGACCTGTTGAGGCTGGTTACCATCCTGGGAATCTATCCTAGGACCACCTGCGGTATCAATAGGCTTTGCACCAATGCACTAGACCTCCTAGGCGAGTGTGTGGGTCTAGATGAGGAAGGTCTTCTTAGTAGCACCTGAAATTCAATAAATTACGAATCTAGAGCTCAATTGAACCATGAACGGTCTCCCAAATCGCTAAGATGGGAAAGGGTTCACATGGAGTCACCGGTTTCAAAACAACCGAAACCGTTTTGTATACCATGTGGATACAGGTCACCTTTTCTTGCTACTCCAGTGTTCAAACTCCGTAACTAACAGTACTTACTATCGTTTTTCAGATATTTTTGAGGAAGTGCCTGAGGAGATTTTGGCATTCGCCAATCTGGACCCTGCTGAGCTCGACAACCAACTGGCTGGCTTTCTTGAAGAATCAGATCTTTATAGACTGAATCAATCCACCGATGCATTTAACGATCTTTTCACTGGTAATACTTTAAAACGCGATATGAATTATTTTTCGCGAGATTTTTTGCCCGAGCAACAACTCTTGTTGTTTCAGAATCAGAGTAGAATAATCCGCTCTAAATGATGATGTTCAAATAGACCGTCACTATACCTTATCAAGCGTATTTTAGACTTAATAGGGTGTCTGTATGCCTTAGAGAGCGTCTGTAGAGCGTTGTGAAGTGTCTTCATATCTTACAGGGCGTATCTATATCTTATGGATCGTTTTCATGCCTTACAGAGCGTCTGTATAGCGTCTGTATGGTGACTGACACCAGGTCTTTGTGGAGGTCGCTTCTATACAGGGTGTAAACTTCTTTGTGGAGGTCGCTTTTATACAGGGTGTTAAGGTTGTACCCCGGCCAGGGATCGAATCTACAACTAATTTCTGATGAAGAGTGTCCTATACAGTTTTACGTTTCTTTCATGGTTAACGTTTCAAGATACGTAGAATCAGATAATAAAATTAAAAAAATCCGTCCGCGGCACTGCCCAGTTAGCGTTGTGCTAAAATTACGAAATTTGGTTTATGGGCTAGGACCAACCCCACAATGATCCTCGAATCTTTTCATAACCCTAGGTCAAAAAGAGGGGGATCAAAACGAATTCGGAAAATTCCATATCTTGGAAAATTCAGACAGAACGGTATAGTTTTTAGTTTACATATACATAGAGTTTATTTTTTAGAATTTTGTACGACCAGCCGTTCGTTCACAATGAGGGCTAAAGTTGGAGCAGATCAAAAATCTTCAACATGAGAGTGAATCGTGAGGCTGCCCGTCGGGTCAATTTTCAAACTGGCTCAGCTGATTCAAACAGCACATGGTTTTCAAATATCGAGTTAATAAATACGAGTATTAATAATTTACACTACTTGATAATAATTATTGATAATTAATGATAATTAATAATAATTATAATTATTAATCTATCATTCAGTGATCTGCACAAAAAAAGATAATGAACCGTTGTGTCAAGAATTTACAGAGTTTTTTTTGTTTCACACCAGTTGAAATCCGACTTTTTTCATTTTTAAGATTTTTTTCGTGTTTTCGACCTTAAGTCACTAAAATGGCCATAAGTCCCGCATTTTTCAGTCAAAATTCAAATGTGATAATACAGTTGGAAAGAGCGTTAAGTTCCCTTTCTCCCTAGTGCTAAATTAAACTTTTTGAAGAAGATTCAGATTTTTAAAAATGAGCCCAAATAGGAAACCCTCGAAAATTTCGGAAATGTACAGTTTTTTCAAACGTTCGTAAGCCTAACTGAATCTGCCGGTTACTTGCATACTTTAACCCTTGAAGTTGGCCCGAAAGCTCAGCTTTCCAATGGTATGATTGAAAAGTTGTTTACAGTGGACCCATGGTGTAGAATCCTCGTTCCCGTGCCAAAAACCGTGGATCCCTCAGTAAAAATCAACAAGTAAAATTTTTGGCGAATATTTTTCGCCATTTTCGACATTTTTTACCGTAAAATGAGTTAGGCAGCAATCTTGTTTGCAATCTTTGTCTCGCTGAGTCAAATGATGACACAAGACTTCTCGAATAAGCAGTTACTGAGATCTTGTCAAATTTACTTTTCGAAAAATTGATGAAACACGAACTGACGAAAATTGACGAAAACATCACTATTGTTGGCAATTAAGTCAATGTAGTAGGTACTAGGCTTTCATGTAGCACTAGGGAGATATGGAATTCAACGCTCTTTCCAACTGTATAATCAAATTTAAGTTTTGACTGAAAAATGCGGGACTTATGGCCATTTTAGTGACTTAAGGTCAAAAACACGAAAATAAATCTTGAAGTGAAAGAAAAATCGGATTTCAACCGGTGTAAAAAAAAAGAGGAGATACTAAGATGGTATCCCGATATGGTTACAGGTGTTTAAAGTTGTTTACTTTATGAAAAATAAAGTTACTTGCGTTACGAACATTGAACTACTTGGTCGTGTATATTTACTAATATTTCAATAGGTTATGTGCTCAGCACTCCAGCACTGATTATGTAAATTTGTCAATCATTAGACATTCAGTCTAAAGCGTTGAAGTGAGAGAAGATGAATGCGATGAGGATCGATGGATTGGACAAAGATAATTACGGGACATGGAAGCTTCAAATGGAAGCGGTATTAGTAAAGAACAACAAAATTGGGTATGTGAACGGTCGGATTCCACAACCACCTGCAGCAACTGATGAACAGGGATCGCGCGATTGGGAAATGAAAGCTGACATGAAAGCTGAAGATTTCACCTTCGGAATTGACTCATATCAATGGTTGCAAGACTTCGAGAGACGTATGGCTAAAATTAGAAAATACATTTCAATCCAAGGGGGCAGCTTGGAAAGCAACTTTATTGAAGCATCTACTGAACACCAAGGTTGGAGATGATGACGATATTCGTGAGCACATGAAGGTTTTCTTCGATACTGTCGACAAATTTAGAGCAATGGAAGTGGACATAAATCAGCACTTACCAGATCTACTATCATGTATGCTACTCAACAGCTTACCAGACAGCTACGACAACTTCAAGTGTGCCATCGAAACGCGAGACAATATCCCATCTGCAGACATCCTCAAAGTAAAGATCTTGGAACAGAGTGATGCAAGAAAAGAGAAGAGCAAAGCTGCAAATAATGCTCTCATGGTGAGGAAGAACACTAGCCAGCATCGGAACAATCAGCCAGCGAAGCAATTCTACCAGAGAAATCAGCAAGATAATCCAAAACCAATTTGCTTCAAATGTAACATTTGCCACAAAAGAGGTCACAAAGGAGCTGAGTGTAGTATGAGAAAATCTCAGGACGCTCGAAACACGGAAGAGAGTATGTTAGCATTCCGAGAGCAAGCGTTGAATGTGTCTGAGTCAAGATGGTGTCTTGATAGTGGATGCACATCTCACATGTGTAATGAGAGTAGCAGATTTCACCCACTTGATTCAAGTAATCACACCAGCGTCAACTTAGCAAACAGCGACAGCACAAAGGTAAAGGCACAGTCAAGGTATGCGTTTCCGTAGATGGGTCGAAACAAGTCGTAAATCTGCAAAACACTCTCCATGTACCAGAACTACGTTCTAATCTGTTGTCAGTTGGCAAGATGACGGACTTAGGTCACACAGTTATCTTCAATAGTGCCTCCGCCGACGTCAAGAACCGAGAAGGGGAGCTTGTAATGAGGGCGAGGAGGTCAAATGGGCTATACTATGTAGAAGAGACTCCTACAAGAAGCAACCCAGGGCCAGAAATCACCATGAAGTGTGAATAAAAAATTGAACTTTGGCTTAAACGTTTTGGACATCTGAATGAGAAGGATCTGAAAAGCCTCTACACTGTTAAGAAAGCAGAAGGTATTTATCTACCCCAGAATGAAAGTCTTTCGGACTGCACAATTTGCCTGCAAGGGAAAATGACCCAAACTCCTTTTCCTAAAAAATCCAGTCAAACCACGAAGCAACTTGAGCTGATCCATATGGATCTATGTGGGCCAATGAGGGTACAGTCGAAGGGGGGCGCAAAATTCTTCCTGAATCTGATTGACGACTATTCTCGATGGAGCAAGGTGCGGTTTCTAGCAAAAAAGAGTGACGCCCTGGCTGAATTAAAGAAGTACAAAGCCTTCGTAGAGAATCAGAAGGGGTTGAAGATCAAATGCGTTCAGACAGACAATGGGAAGGAATTCTGCAATCGCGAATTTGATAAATTTCTGGATGAATGTGGAATCACGAAAAGACTCACTGTGAGCTACACACCAGAACAGAATGGAGTCGCTGAGAGGAAGAATCGAAGCCTTGTAGATACAGCAAGATGCATGCTCATACAAGCAAAGCTACCTCCATCCTTCTGGGGTGAGTCAATCTTCACAGCAAATCATATCAGAAATAGAAGTCCATCCAGAGCAATTAATGGAGACACGCCTTTTCACCTTTGGAACAAGCGCATCCCAGATGCATCGTATTTTCGAATATTTGGGTCCATTGTATATTTTCTTGATAAAACTCCGCACAAAGATAAATTTGCTCCAAGATCGAAGCAGGGAGTTTTCATTGGATACTCTGAAATCACCAAAGGTTATCGAATTTGGTGTCCTGAAAGCAAGACAGTCATTGTATCCAGAGATGTCAAATTTTTGAACAAATTCTCTGAGAACAATGCATACGATGAATTCATTTCAGAAGAAATATTTGAGGAGGACAGAGACAATGAAACTGAAAATAGAAAGTCGCCAACGTTTGTCGAATTTTAAAAAAAACCCAAGAAGCACCACCTTCACCAGCAAAGTCTACCAATGACGCAGAGACCCGGAATGAGGTAATAGAATTGATAAGGGACGATAATCCGGATCGTGTGGAAGAAAATCCATTGGGGATCACCCGTGAGGCAAATGTAATGTGAGCTGCATGCCTCACATTATATGCAATATCAGTATGCAATAGTGTAGCTATACCTTAGTGAGCCTCTTCATGCCTTACTGAGTGTCCCCCCATACCTTATAGAGCTGCAGTGATAACATATTTTCAGATCCCTCTACCTATTTTCTATTCTTCGATCCTCCTCTCTACCCCCCCCCCTCTTCCCATCTGCCCATCATAAGGACGCAACTGTTCGTTTCGTTTAATGGTTTTTCAGATATAATCGGCGAGTACGAGCCGACTCGTGAGGAGACTGAGGAGTTGGACTGGGCTCTCGAGGTTGTTGATAACGACATGCGAAGCTTGGAGCGCGTGTTTTGCTCGCTTCCTCTCCCTCTACGCAATCTCTCGCCTGACACGATGTCCCTATTGGACGATCCGTCTGTGAGTAACCCCTTCACACCTTTCGAAAACGGCCTGTCCACATCAGATATGCCCCACTCCTAGCTGCCCCTTCGTTGAAACGCCCCCACCGTAAACTGTAAATATCTTTAAATTAGTTTTCGTTCTCTCCTTTTTATTTGATGTATTAGAATATAAAATTATGTTTACAGAAAAAAAATGTTTGAAACTTTAAATTTGAAGATTTTTGGCAAAAACACCATTTATTCTCTAGTCATCTCTCTCGCGTCTCTTTTTCGAAATCCAACATCCAAGCATGCACACTCCGCTAAACATCTCCCCTCCCCCAGGACCGCCCCCACCCCCCGAGACGCCTCCGACAGGAACAAACCTGCTCGAACAATTCCGGACGCCCTCCACTTGTTCCACGACTCGGGTTTGCCCCTAAATAGGAAGGCATTTTTTTTTAACTTTAATTTTTTTTATATATATATATGTATTTTGAATTGTACCCCAGGTACGCAGTGACAATGTCAAGAAGCGAATGTTCTTTCCCTTCATTCCTCGTTAAAGTTAAGGAATTTAATTAGATCTTCGTGTTTAATTGTAAGAACAAACTGACGACATTTTGTTGAATAAAAAAGAAATCAAAAATCTCATTCGAATTTTGGCGTGTTTTTTCAATCTTATAATATTTTACTGTAAACATTCTTTATATGAACAACGAAGTACTCACCCCCACGAGCAGTGTTACTTGAATCAGATGGCCTAAAACAACTTGCCTACTTATAATTCATTTTATTGTACCAGTCAAAACACCTCATGGCCTCAACCGCACTATACAATTACTTTTTATTCAAATGTAATTTTCGTCTCATTTCGTTTCCTCGGAAGCCTTTCAGGGTGTTTTCAGGGAAAAACGTATTTTTCCTTAAGGAAGAACACAAATTGTGAGAAATATCGGTAAATGATCTTGTTTTATATGTAAAAGGAATTTTATGTGTAGAAATGGAGTCCCGATTGAAATGATACTGGAAATTTCGTTTTGTTCAGTTTCTATTTTACCGATTTTTCTCTTCTTCCTGCAACTTTCTCTTATTTTTAATTTTTATTTTTTATTTTTATTTTATTTTTTTTAAATAAAATTTCGTTGTTATTTGGTTTTTTTCTTGTTCTTTTGGTGGTTAGACGATTTTCGCCTTGTCCGGTTCAACCTTCCCTGGTATAACTTGGTTTTCATGTTTGAAATATATCGAAATTCAAAATCTAAGTAGCGAGTGTTCAGAGACGAGTAACAGGGTTGACCTTCGATTTGAAAATCAAAACAAAACCATCTTAAGTCGGAAAACATGGTGGAAACCCTCGATATCAGGGTAAAGGGCTGTACCTGGTGCCAATTTTCAGTCTATCTTAATTTACCAAGGTGTTGATATTGCGGTTACTTCGTTTTGCCTCAATCAATTAGGAGACATTTTGGGTACTCACGGTGTGTTCTTGCAGGGCCGCCACAAGCAACGGCGGGCCCGGGGGGGAAAAGTATCTCTCAGGCCCCCTACATTGTTGAGTAAAAGTCTTAAAATTGTTGAAATTATTAAGCTACAAAAACGGGGTTTTCACTATTTTTTGAGACACATATACTAAGGCTGCCCAGGCCTGGACCCCCCCACCCCACCACAAACGGCAGGCCTGGTTTCTTGAGCCACTCAAAGTGGGTACCTTGAGCCACTCATAGTGTGTCTCTTGAGCCACTCATGGTGTGTACCTCGAGCCACTCATGGTTTTGTTAATCCACAAAATACTGGACAACTTTATAGAAATTTACAGACAACTGCTCCCCTCAGACCTTGGTTTAAAGGGTACACAGTATCCAAACCATTCTGCAGAACCATATCAAGAATGAGGACCAATCACGGAGTGTGCGATCAATACCTTCATCGCTTCAACAGACAAGAGGACCCAGAGTGCAACAGATGTGGCGACCCATTTGGTAATTTAAAACATTTAGTGATGATGTGCCCGCTGTTCTTCTTGGAAAGAGACGAGATGTTCAGGAAATTATCGAAGGTAGTGGACTTTCCGACGAACTACAGTTGTCTACTATCAACGAGAAACTGTATTACATATAACATTATTTATGATTACATTCTAGAATGTAATATTTATGTATAACAATTATGAATTCCATATAAAAATGTAGATATTATAGAAGCACCCTATGGCTGCATGTGTTAATGCCAACAACAATAATAAATAAAACAAAAAAAACCTCCATAATAACCTCAGCTATGGACGGCGCTAAAGGTCTTCCTCACCATCAATTTTGACCCCAGAGTGACCTCGAAGGGTTAATCGATTTTACAGACAAGAAACCAAGTGAATATTGAATTTCCATCCATCCTTGACTCAGGTTTTAAATTTCAAGTCTCTTGTTCATCATCCAAATTTAATTTGTTTAAACAATTTTAAAAGCAATAAACCGAGTGAATATTATGAGATGGAGGATAGGGAACCACATTCTAGGAGGTGGCTTGATTTGCTATAAAGTGGGGATATATCTAAAAAAAATATGCAGGACAGACAGGTAGGAAGCTCAAGTGTGACATAGGGATGATCTTAGGCTTAGGAAGGAGGCATTCGAGAATCATTTGTAGAATCATCATAGAATCAATTACAAAATAGGTGGGAGTAAGCCTTTAGTTGAGATCGCCTATTTTGTAGTAAGGGCCCAAAACTGGAGGCATTGGAGGATTTCGAAATTCCGAGGATTCGCCATTTGGGAGTCTTGTAAATGGTGTAAGTAAAATGATCAATACGAATGCCTCGAGGCATTCCCCTTTGATTGACCTATTCTTCCTTAGCCGATCCAGAAGGCACTTGCCAAACTCCCAGCAAGTTACCTTTCACTTGGTTCTTAGCCAGCCATAATTCTGAACCGCATATGAACAGATGTCCACTCAATCTATTCTCATTATACTCGTATGTAGTACTAATGATGGTGTAACAACCGAAACCGGTGTACAGTGAGTTCTTTGTTTGTGCGAAAAACTGTGTAGGAGTCATTCGATTCAACCAATCTGTAGTTGGTCAAGATGTAAACGATTTAATATCACAAGCTATACAGAGGTGGAGGCTTTCAGAAGCATTAGGTACTTGGCCTTTTAAAAATTCAACATAAATACACTCGACAGTAATGTAGTAGTTTTGGACAGTTAAACAGCGTTAATTGTCAAGGTCTTTCTCACAATAACTTTGGCTTCACCTACCATCAGGGTCATCACTTTTCCTGCTTATTCGGTATTGGCACACAGATATTTTCTGACGTCTGCAACAGAGACGCGTATGACAATGACACAATCAATGTGACAGGGGTTGGGGAACTTGAAAGCTTGACTGACCAGGATGGTTCCCGAACCTGGGAGTTTGGTTCTGATGACGCCCGACAGGAAGCTGTTGAGGAGAGCGCCATGGTCAATGGGTTTGCCTGAGAAATGTACCTACTGGGTTGGTGTCAACAGGTCATACAATTGGTAGGTATCACAACGAAGGTATTAAATAGTGAAGAATTTGATTGCACTGGACATACCATGTGACTGCAATCGGCTGCGTTATGTGCCTTTTTTTGTTCCTATATCACAGAAGTAACTGGTAACTAAGTACCTGAAAATGAAGGTGATAATTAAACGCCTTTTAAATTCATCTCACCTGCTGTTAACCTAGTGAAATTCCTTCGGGTGTTCAAAATGTTTGTTCCTACCAGGGTTGCTCAGGTAGAATTACTGCGGTTTTTCGTAAGATTGCTCATTTCAAACTTGGCTCAATCATGATACAGGTTGGTAACCCTGAAGGCGGAAAGTGCGGATTGCGTATCGCTAAAAAGGGTACATCACTTCTCAACCACAAGGAATTCCTCACGAGACATGATTGATAGAAGTGTAATGTTGGGAGGTTCCAAGGTTTTGGTTTTTGGCTATCTCCGACTGCGCCAAAGTACAGGGTGGAGCGCGGCAAACAGATGGATTACAAAATAGAACAGAACACAGAAGTAATCAGAAATAGTCTAAGTTTTTATTTTTCCCTTACACTGCGTATTTTTTTTTTTTTTTTTTTTTGAACAGCGTATCTGACAAATGGGCGCCCTCACTCTGAATACACTGAAGAAGCCGGTTTCTGAAGTTTTCGTGTACTCTTCCAAGCATTGCAACGGGTATTTCGGCGATGTTGGCTCTGATGTTGTTCTTGAGGGCTTCAAGGGTCCTGGGATGATCATTATAAACCTTGGATTTGAGGTAACCCCACAGGAAAAAATCGCAGGGGGCTAAATCTGGTGACCGCGCTGGCCAGTTCAAATCGCCTCTCAGGGAGATGAGGCACCCGGGGAACCTTCCTTTCAAAAACTCCATCACTCTCCGTGCTGTGTGGGCGGTTGCACCGTCCTGCTGAAACCAGACGTCGTCCAGCTGCATTGCATCCAATTCAGGCAAGAAAAACTCCTGAATCATGGTTAAATAACGCGCGGAGTTGACGGAAACGGCTCTGTCATTTTCCTCAAAAAAATAAGGTCCGATTATCCCATTTCTCGAAACTGCACACCATACTGTTACCCTATCAGAGTGAAGAGGCCTCTGGTGGAGCTGTCTGGGGTTCGACTCACTCCAGTAGCGCATGTTCTGCTCATTCACACAACCACTGGGATGGAAATGTGCCTCGGTGAGATGGAAATTCAGTGTATTCAGAGTGAGGGCGCCCATTTGTCAGATACGCTGTTCAAAACCACTTAAAGTCAAATTTCCAATACCTACATGTAAGGGAAAAATAAAAACTTAGACTATTTCTGATTACTTCTGTGTTCTGTTCTATTTTGTAATCCATCTGTTTGCCGCGCTCCACCCGTTACTGTTGAATCATTCAAGTGTAGAAATAGTCGGTTTGCTTTAAAACAGGTATTTTGGATATCGAACGGCTGTACCACGAGCCACTCCCATGTTTGTTGATCCACAAACTGCTTCATTTCTAGTATGTGCAGTTCAAACCCCTGAATAAAATTTAGACGTTGAAAATCAGAAAAATATAAAATATTATTGGAATGGTAGGCTGTGGATGTTGAGTGGTGGGAATTGAGATGTTGATTACAAGCCCTGCTAACACTAGGGCTCAAGGCTCAGTCATTTCCAAACTAAAGGTTTCTATAGAATTTCTATACAAAGTCAGCTGACACCTTCAAATTTGTTACATATGCCGTTACATACACACTTCGATTTGCTCAACATCCAGAGCCAGTAGCTGTGGCTTAACATACAGCTGTTGCCAGTCTTCTTGGGCTCGTTTAGCAATGAGAGTGGAATAGTCGCTTGCTGGTATGGTTACATTGCTTGCAATTCCCAATAAACTTGCTCGTTTTGCTAATCCGTCGACAATCTCATTGCCCCTCAATCCAAAATCCAAAATCCATTAAAAATGTTACCCCTCAATACAAAATCCAAGATTTGAAGTGATATTTGTGCTACCAGCTCGCACCCACCCAATCAAACTAAGTGCTTCAATTTTACTCCAAACCCTCATGAAATACGAGTATAACAGCCTGAGCGCAACTAAAGCCGTTGGCCATATCACAATGACTTACTGATTTCAAATTTCTGATCATCGCGGCGGCCATCACGTACCTCGTCATTTTGGTTCAGTCCAGCATTCCGAAATGAGCGACGATTCCCATCACTCACGAATCCGCACTCGACTTGATAACATCCGTCACTTTCCTGCGATTCATCTTAACATACAGACGATTAATGTTTCTAGATGAGTGAGAAGCGGACGGACGGATTTTTGGTTTATTATCTTCGATAATGAACCATTGGAATCGACCAAAGAAAAAAAATTTTTAACCCCCCCTAAAAATTGGTTGGTTTACGTAGATACGTAGATTCAGAAAATCTAATTAAAAAAAAAAAAAATTCCGCCGTTAGCCGTCCGCGGCACTTCGCCCAGTTAGCTTTTAGCTAAAATTTCGAAATTTTTGTTACGGGTTCCAACCAACCCAACAATGATTCTTGAAACTTTTCATAACCCTAGTGTTACGTTGTAAGACGAAGTCGGACCTTAATCTGTGATAAGACGTGTAGCGTCATTAACCAGTGAACTTCCTCACCCCCCTTCTCCACTGTCTCGACCTAGCTGATACATGTGCCTGCAAACCTGAGGACAGTCAGTCCAAGCCCCCCGTACGTGTTGAAACCTGATTGTACTGCTTGGCAGGATTTTCTTTGTGAAAACGACGTTTTTTCACACGTGGGCGATTTGGATGGATTACTGCGCGTGCGCAGGATATTTTGTTTTTACAGGTACCCTATCTTCTTTTGCTGAAGATCCTATTGCTGAAGGATAATTGATGAGTGGCAGGTTGTCCACAGAATTTATCTACGACTTACTGTAAGAAGCTGTAAGAAGCTGCTTTGTGGCCTGAAGCTCCAATTTCACTGGAAATAATTGCACGTATACCTACCAGAATACTCCTTTTAAACCAGAAATAAAAAATGGACACACAGGAAGCTCCACATTGTGGTAATTCAGATTTATTTTGGGAAATATTGAATTATTTTTTTATACACTTACCTATTTGTTATCAGTAGGTATCCATTTTTTTTACTGGTTAAGTCTAACCAAAGGGATTTTATTGTCTGTGTAGGAGCTTCAAGGTCAGCCCTTTACTGCAGGTTTCAGTCCCTGAACCTCCAGGATTGTCCTTCGAATCTATACACACTTACCTAACTACTGAAACGTCAGGAAATCGATCTAGGGAGCATCACCTATATGAGCCACGTATTTTAAGACTTAGATATAAGGAGATTTAGGAATAATTTAGTTAAGATTAGGTTAGGGCAATAAGATAGGTTGGTGCACCATAGGGACTTTTCTTTTCTGTTCATCCAGTCTTGGTACAGAAGTACCTCGTACATTAGCCCGATTGGGCCAATTTTTTACTTCCCTCAGTGAAGGGCCAAGTACCATTTCATTTGCCATTTCTTGACCATTATCCCATATGCATTCCTTTAAAATTGTGGTTTGAATTTTGTAAAATATCCATCCTGTACAAAACGCACCCGCAGAGGGTGAGAGTTAGTTTTCATTTTTTTTGCATTCCAGCATACTAGTTTCCGGGCAAGATCACCCAGTTACGATAGGTATTGGTCCGTTTTTACCTTTTTGTACACTTGTTGATCAAATTTTCAAGTTAATTTCATTCTGCCCACAAGCGGACTGGCGCCCACCTCTTTGTTTTTACGTTGACACCTGACTTTTAAAATGCGAACCTTCGAAAAATCTTCACTGTGCTAGTCGACGGAGGGAATTAGTGACAACACCTAATACCCTAAGTTACCCACTACTGAACGGGGGTAACAAAATTGGCGCCCAACGTGGGGCCTTGCAAATAAATAATAAATCAATCGTCTACGCACCTCTAAAGCCAAATACAGATTAAAATCAACGCTTCCTATGCAGAATGGCAACCCCAATCACAGATGTCAAACTTGACCAATCCCTTTTGCTGAAAGAGGAGGTCCAGCATGAGTTATTAATCCGCGGATTACATAAGGAGGGTACTGTCAAAGAGTTGATCCCTCGATTGAACAATGCCTTAGCTGAAGGGGTTCGGCCAGATAAAGATGCCTTGAGAAAATTGAATCCCAAGAAAGAAATAATTCTGTGTAGCAACAGATTTTCAGAACTCTTTGCCAATATTGAAGTTATGGACGTCCAGGACAAAAATGAAGTTAGGAAATACCTCAGCAGAGTACTACATTTCTACCATCGATTACACAGACAGTCATTCTCAGTCGAGCTCGAGAAACGACGCGTCGAGTTGTGTGACCAATTCAAAGAACTTTACGACTCTATCAATGGTACTACAGTTGCTAACGAATCACCTGGAACCCCGCTGGCTGCAGGTACACCTTTAAACATGTCCATTGCTTCTGATGGAACCACTGGAACCCAAAGATCTACAAATGGGGAATAAAATTTTCCGGTGACTCTCCTGGTATGTCTTTGGGCGATTTTCTAGATGAAGTTGAAGATGAACGGATATGCTGACAAGTGTCGAAAGATACCCTCTTCAACTGTGCCTCAGACCTTTTCACAGGCACAGCGCGCATTTGGCTCAGAGCCAACAGGGAAAGATTCTTGACTTGGGATGCTTTGGTACACCACCTTAGACGATGTTTCCAAGACCCTGACTATGACGACAAACTACTTGACGAGATTAAAGGAAGAACTCAAGGGCCTGATGAGTCCCCGGCAATCTATTTCGCCAAGATGAAGTGCCTATTCAAACGGCTCACTAGCCCTTTGACAGAAATGCAGAAGCTTAGGATTTTGGAGAAAAATTTGAAGAGAGAGCATCTTCCACATTTGGCCAACACCTCTTACGTTACTGTAGAAGAACTGGAAATTGCCTTATCTCGCCTTGAGATATGGACCAATTGGGCTGAGGCTTATCATAGTCCTCAAACAAAGGGATTACTCGAACCACATCTGGGTTATCGTCCCAACCAGTTTCGGAAAACACCAACCAAGGTTGACGAAGTCAGAGTAGGAGCTGTCACAACTAGGTCACCCGCGCCGACAACTGGCAATGCAAGGTTCAGAGATGATACTTGTTGGAATTGTAGCAGGAAAGGTCACACTTACCGTGTTTGCCGCGCTTCAAAGAGGATGTTCTGTACTGGCTGTGGAATGAAAGAAACCCCCAGAATGGAGTGCAGCAAGTGCTCACCCAACCAGTCGGGAAACGAAGAGAGGGGAGGTTCCTAAGGCCACGTGCACCATCCCCATTACCATCGCTGAACCGGCAGGATAAAGAGTGGCAAGATTGGATCAAAACAGTGGAAAATGTGATGTGCAGCAGCATCAGCCATCCCCTCGCCAAAACTGATACTTCGTATGACCCAAGAGGATACATCAATGTAAATATATTTGGAATAAAATTTAAAAGCTTGCTAGATTCCGGTGCTACAGGTAGCCTGATGAATGCTGCAGGTTGGGCCAAGATTTCAACCCTTGGTCATAAGATGGAGTCTGATCAGCCTCCGCGTCAAGTAAGCCTGGCAGATGGGACCATGCAGGCTGTGGTTGGTTCTGCCCTAATGCCTATTTCGCTGGGTTCTACGTTAGATCTCACAAGAATTCTGGTTGTTCCAAACCTCAAGGGACAACTCATCTTGGGTGCGGACTGGTGGAAAGCCATGGGAATCGTGGTGGACCTGAAAAACAAATCCTATAGAGGTTTGCATGGCAACATCAGAATTTAACATCATTGGCCATAATCAGCTCACTAATGATCAGAAATCCAGATTAGAAGCACTGATTAAAATATACAAAAGTAAATCAGGTAAAAACCTTGGGTGCGCTATGAGGTTCGAACATATCATTGATACAGGAGACAGCCAACCGATAAAACAACGGTACTCTCAAGTTTATCCGTATGTCCAGAAGATTATGTCCACCGAACTTGACAAAATGATTGCAGATGGAGTTGTTGAAGCGTCAACGAGTGCCTGGTCTTCACCGGTCGTCTTGGTGAAAAAAAAGGATGGTGAACAAAGATTTTGCATAGATTTTCGCGAAGTCAATAAAGTCACAAAAAAGGACGCCTACCCGTTGCCATTTGTATCCTCCATCTTAGATCGTCTGCGAAACGGAAGATTCTTAACCTCCTTGGACGTGAAGTCCGCCTTTTGGCAGGTTCCGTTAGAAAAGTCCAGCCGAGAAAAGACAGCCTTTATCGTAC
Source organism: Stenodema calcarata (assembly GCA_963920205.1). Classification (NCBI taxonomy): domain Eukaryota; kingdom Metazoa; phylum Arthropoda; class Insecta; order Hemiptera; family Miridae; genus Stenodema; species Stenodema calcarata. Next base: position 66,103,679 of record OY986048.1, on the reverse strand, counting down.
CATATCGGGGACTCTTTCAATTTAAAAGGATGCCATTTGGACTTCATAATTCAGCTCAAAGGTGGCAACGCATCATTGATTCAGTCCTGGGTCCATCATTAGAGCCTAACGTCTTCTGCTATTTGGATGATGTCATCATCATAACGCCAAGCTTCGAAGAACATCTTCATATCTTGGGTGAAGTCCTGAAGAAACTCCATGCAGAAGGTATCACACTGTCATGGGACAAATGTCAGTTTTGTCGATCAGAGCTTCGATACCTAGGGCATATTGTGAATGAAAATGGACTAGGTGTCGATCCAGAAAAAGTACAAGCAATATTGGACTTTCCCGTACCCAAAACTGTGAAACAAGTACGCCGGTTTAACGGATTAGCCTCGTGGTACAGGCGCTTCATCCCAGGATTTGCCCAGACTATGTCCCCAATTACTGGCCTACTGCGCGAGAATAAACCGTTCCAGTGGGAAGACTCCCAAGAAATGGCGTTTCGAAAAATACAGACGCTCCTAGTTACTGCACCCCTTCTTTCGTGCCCAGACTTTGCGAGGCCTTTCATCATCCAGACAGACGCGTCCACTTCTGGCCTTGGCGCAATCCTCGCACAAAACTTTTAAAATGCGAACCCTCCCATCTTCACTGTGCTAGCCGGAGTCGACGGAGGGAATTAGTGACAACACCTACCCTAAGTTACCCACTACTGAACGGGGGTAACACTAGGTCAAGAAGAAGGGGTTCAAAACGAATTTTGAAAATTTCAAAACTCAAAAAATTCCCATCAAACGGTATGTTTTGGCTCATTATCTTCGGTAATCAAGTTTGGTTACTTAGTGGGTAGAAATGGGCAAATGCTAAAAATTATTGTGTAAGGCTATTCAAATAATTGGCTAATATTCAAGGGTCAGACAAGATGTCCGCCAACCAAATCAATATGGAATTATTGGGTGTTCTACTCTTTTCTTTCAAGTATTACCAATTACCTAATTCGCCTTTATAACCTTTAGAATGCTCATTCTTCCACGTTCATCACAGACATGATAGAAGTAACCGAGTAGCTTCGTACTTAATACCTATTATTACCCAATATGTTTAAGATTGCCCAGATTTGAATGAGATTTCCCCAACATCACATTTTATATAAAACCAGTTATTTCTTCGAAAATTTCCCCTTATGACCATGCTGAATGACTGTTTTTTTTTTTTTTTTTTTTTTATTTTTATTTATTTTTTTTTTTTTATTCTCTTGTTTCTCTTTAGGGCAACATTTGTCCGCCAAAGAGGTCACTCGCAGTTCTTCAACACTGATTATTAAATAAACAAGGACCAATTTCTTCTGCTACGAAAATGTTCATTGTAATAACCAAGAGGAAAGTCAAGTCTTAAAATTCCCTACCCAAATATGCAATTTGTGCATCCACTCATTCAATTCAGCATCCACAAATTATCGAGTAGGACCTTTTAGACTGATTGGCTTAAACAACGGAACCACCACACCAAGAGCGATGAGGAGATCTGATTTTCCATAACAGTAAAATCGCAGGAATACATAAAACAAGGAGATGGGGAACCACTGTATATTATCATATACACAACTACATCAATAATGAAATAAAAACATTGTGTACATTTATGTATTTATCACTGTAGAAGTATCAATATGTTTGATAATATCAAGTATATTATACTCGTACACGTATTAATACGAAGGACTCATAAAAACATTATTATGAAAATCCAACTTTAGTGGAGTTATAAAATCAAGACCTGACCTGTTTGAATAAAACGAAATAATACCAATGAGGACGTACTCGTACACAGTCATCTATCGTAAATGAGTAGCGACTTAGGCACACAGTGTCGTTTCCCCAATACAATGACTACCTACCCATTTACGCTAGAGGACTATATTACGATACACTGTGACGTTAAGATAAAAGATCCAGATGTAAAAATGAAACAAAATGAAAATTTTCACACGGATTAATTTTTGGAAGAGGTGAAAAATGAGTAGGTATAATGATATTATCTCATCGAGGAATATGACAACCACATCTAATTTTACATAGGTAACTAACTTATAAGAAAAGTAGAAGAAAACTCGTAGTATGTATATAAATCAAAGGGGAGTGTGTAATTCAACTGTTGTCGGCCTCATCGTGGTGGGGTGACGGAGCGCCAAGAAAGTCTTTCTTCGTAGAATTGTAGTGCGACTGAGCAAACAACAGCCGAAAGATGATCGTTCTGAACGAAGGATACACAAAGCAAAACGATAGAAGAATAAAACAAGATCGAGGAATTAGTCCAGTAAAATTAGACCTGAAAGGGACCGCACCCCGAAGTAAATGGGGGAAAGCAGGAAATCGTTCTAAAACCTTTCGATAGTCTTGAAAACTAGTAATCTGAGTTTGTGCCTCTCCACGAGGTGAGCATAACTTTTGGTGGCCCAAAAACGTCGAAATGGTTGGACTTTTTTCGTTTTTTCGCGTATAACCCCTAAACAACGCATCCTAGTGAAAACCTTACTATAAGACAAATTAAAGACCATTTAATTCTGCGTCGATTGACCTCCCCAGCTTTAAAATTGAACCAATGTATAAGATAGTAATCGACGGCTGAAATATGGCCATTTTTTCCATATTGGCTAAAATGTACCATTAGACGACTTTCTGTCGTCTGTAGCATCCAAAGTACTGGTCCTATCAAAACACTCTGAGGATCAAAGTTGTACAGAATTTAACGGCGAGTTCAAATAACACCTAAATTTCAAAATTGGACCAATTTTAACCATACTTATGTGCCAATTTCCAAAAACAGTCATTTTGAAATATCCTACACCTCGCTTCCTGACCATTATTTCTTGTATTCAGACTGTTCAGGCTACCTATCCAATTGAGTTATATCATCTTTCAAGTGTTACTCGATATGTATAAACATATGTATATTATACATATATAATTTACTTATTTTTTTTCCCCCAATAAGTTAATATAGGTATTTTGGAGGAGGATTGTGGTATGGAGAAACAAGTTATCGACTTTTCCATTGAGTTTATTATACAAAAAACAAGATAAAAAAAATATGAAAATACAAGTTTATGCTAGGTAATGAAAAAATTTGAATGATCAAGACGATCTCGTCCTCTTCGATGTCGATGGACCCTCGTCCAAATCCCCACCAGGCTCCTCAGGTTCAGGCTCTACCCCATCATCTTCTGGGTCATCTTCATGTTCGCCTTGTTCATTTTCATCTGCGTGTTCGCTGAGGTCCTCCTCCAATGTATGAGGGGCGGTGAATGATTCATCCTCACACACAGTCTCATCGTCAGGAAATCTCTCGCGAGAGCTAGTGAGTACCCTACTGTGGCAATTGTGGGAGAAGACACGGAACTGCTCATCCTTCTTACTGCACTGGCACCCTCATCTTGCAATACCTATACGAGTATATCTGATGTAACCCGGGAAGGGCACCTCATCTGACACTGTATTCTCTCCAGGGCTGCTGAAAAACTCCACCACCATCAAGGAGCACCTTCTATTCCTTCACGCTATCAGTGGATGCGACACCACGTCGGCATTTACCGCAGAGGAAGATGAAGATCGTAAAAGCCCTGGAGAGCGACCCACAGTTGCAGGATGCTGCCCTAATTTTCAAAAACCCTGAAGCATCTCAGGATGAGGTGGTGAGTGCAGGGGACAGAATGTTGCGGAGAGTGTACGCTGGCACTGCCCAGCCTCGACTCTTGATGAGCTGAGGTACCAAGGTGTTTGCCAAAAATTTGGCGAAGGCAACATTTAGCCTCGCATCCCTCCCTCCTACCTCAGCAGCCGCAAGGGAACACTCCCTCCGAGCGTACCATCAAGTACAGGTGTAGTGTGGGAGGGAAAAAGACCCCCTTGTTTGGGGGTGGACAAAATCCCGGGCTGGCCTTGTCCCAATTACCACCTCTGCCCCCACCGAGGTGCTTCACTCCATCTCGTGCAAGTGTAGGATGGAGTGCAGGGGGCGGCGCACCTGTCGAAGGGCAGGCTTAAAATGCTCGACAATTTGCATGAATTGCAAAGGTGAGGTCTGCTCCAACCATCCTGTTGAGGATGAATCATTCACCGCCCCTCATACATTGGAGGAGGAAGAGGAGGACCTCAGCGAACACGTAGATGAAAATGAACAAGGCGAACAAGAAGATGACCCAGAAGATGATGGGGTAGACCCTGGACCTGAGGAGCCTGGTGGGGATTTGGACGAGGGTCCATCGACATCGAAGAGGACGAGATCGTCTTGATCATTCAAATTTTTTCATTACCTAGCATAAACTTGTATTTTCATATTTTTTTTAATCTTGTTTTTTGTATAATAAACTCAATGGAAAATTCGATAACTTGTTTCTCCATACCACAATCCTCCTCAAAAATACCTATATTAACTTATTGAAAAAAAAAATAAATAAATAAATTATATAAGTATAATATACATATGTATATACATATTATGTATATACATATCGAGTAACACTTGAAAGATGATATAACTCAATTGGATAGGTAGCCTGAACAGTCTGAACCCTCAAACCGTCAACACCTGCGAGCGTCGCTCTCTAATCTTATCTCCATCATCCGACTAGTAAGTGTGAACTTCTGTACGGCGATCCCCTCTCAACTCAAGGGGGCGAGGCAATGAGTAGCTTTAAGCGAAATCATCGGAACAATTCTGATCCACCTAGGTGGACAGCCGATGACGTCCGCGACGCCAAAAAAACGGCAGTCGGACGAAAATTCAACCTGAAATGGTTGCTTACTTTACTTTACTTTACTTACTTTATCTCTAACTCGTACATTGCACAAATAACTTGACCGTCTTCCCTTCCCAGAAATGGGCAAAGAAGACGATCCACCTCAGGCATCAAGCCTACAGAACAATGAATTCAAAGCGCCAAAATCGACAAAGAGAACAAAATCAGCTACCCATGAAAGTCCTTATAACCGCCCATCTTCTTCATTGAATTCTCAGAAAACTCCTGAAACACCATCCATACCAATATTCAATAAATTTACTCCCCTGATCGATCCTGATCAAGTTGATCCTACAGACGTACAATTTGAAGATGAATCCGACAGGGCATCAACCACTGTTCCAAAACCATTAGGACTCACTGTGACCTGTACCTACAAGGGGTTACCAGCTGACTTCATCAGAATTATCCGCGGAACCGACAATGAAGCAATGATTAAAACGCTCTCAAACTATGAATATCGAATAACCCCTTCATCACAAACTGCTTACCGTGGCATCATACAAATTTTTTCTCAAACCAAAAACCTTGAATATCATACTTATAAGAACAAGGAAGAAAGACCCCATAGAGTGGTTCTCAGAGGGTTCCCATCGAAAATGGACACAACCTATATTGCTGACCAGCTTACCACGGAATACGGAATTAAACCCCGTCAAGCCTACAATGTCAAGCATACTACTGGTGAATTAAAAGGCACTCTCATGCCAATTTATTACATCGATCTCAGCCCCAACGAGGACCTGAAACCACTATTTTCCATTAGACACCTGGCATTCATAACCTGCAAATTTGAAGAATACATCCCCCGCTCTGGCCCAATACACTGTAAGCGCTACCAGCAGTGGAACCACGCCCGAGGGTCATGCTCCCGTCCAGCAAGGTGCGGAGTTTGTGCAGGTCCACATGAGACCGCTAAGCACCCAGACAATTCGCCTGATACTCGTAAATGTGTCAATTGTGGTGATTCTCACGCCTCTAGTTGGCGGAGATGCCCAGTTTATTTAAAGCTTACATATCGCATCATGAAACTGCCGAAAGGGGAAAACAGAAGCCATAGGCAAAATTCAAATGACCCGAAGACTGCTTTGAAATGCTCAATTTCCCTCCCACCCAATCCCATCCCACCTGTTCTAGTCGATAGACAAATCATAGATACTGGATCGACCCAAAAACCAGACAATAATGTAGCAAGTCAAAACCCCAAGCTCATGTTCCCCTCATAAAGACTACAACGTTAAGCATAATTCCTCTTCTGACCCTGAACCGTTCAACCTTGAGGACCTAGTAAGAGAAATAGTAGAATCCGTCGTGCAACAAGTTATGAAAACCATCAAGGATGAAATATCCGTGGCATTGAAAAACATCAACTTGTCAGCCCTTCTCAAACCATGAGGCCGTCAAACGAAGTCCTCTGCATCATGACATGGAACGCTCAATCCATTCGAGGAAAATACGATGAATTACTCTGCCATGCAACTTTACATAAACTAGATTTTATCATGCTATCCGAGGTTAAACTACCAGGAACCAACGACTCATGGTCCCTAACTGGATACAGGTCGTATATTGCCCATGACCCTCTTGAGACTAGCCGTGCTGGAGCAATTTTACTTGTTAGAGCTGAAATCAACCAATCTGAACTTCTCCCAATTCGAGAAACAGACATTCAAATGGCCAGGTGCATAATTTATACAGACGGTCTGGGTATCCATGTCGGAGCTGTGTATGTCCCTCCCGAGTGCAGGCGGATGAACCGTCATCTGTCAATGGCCACACTATGGGGCGTCATGCACGAGATAAGTCCAACATTCATTATAGGTGGTGATTTCAACGCGAAACACCCCTCTTGGAACTCCCCCAGGGCCAACAGGTATGGCACACTCATTGACCACTGGCGAAATACATTTCGTCTCACGATCGTAGATGCCGAAGTTCCCACCAGATATGACCCAAGACCAAATATAAGACCGAGTCATCTAGACTTTTTCATCACAAAAGGGCTAGCTAATCGAACATCAAACACACATGTCGTGGAGGACCTCAACTCAGACCATTTACCTGTACATACGAATTTACATGCCAAACCCACCACAGTTCTAGACCGACCAACTCTACTCAAGCACCCTATGAACTGGGAAAAGTATGCATCACACTTAGCTGAAGCACTATCTCTCCTATCACAATTAAAAAATGAAGAAGACATGGCAGTGGAGAGGCTAACGAGAGTAATAGAGGATGCCTGCAAAGTAGCCGCCCCTCACTGCCTGAAATCACCAAAAACTAATATTCAATTCCCTCCTCATGTGCATTCCATCTGGCAGGAGAGAAAAAGTGCAAGACGGCGTTGGCTTAGATCTCACAACCTGAGCGACAGAATCCTGATCAATAAATTAAGTAATTCTTTAAAAACTGATATTTTCAACATTCGACAAGAAGAAATACGAGAGAAAATACTAAATCTGAATGCGACAGATGGGTCCTTGTATAGAAAAACCAAAATATTAACTAAACGCAATAGAACTATCCCTCAGTTAAAAAAAGGGTCTCAATGGTTATCTCGACCTTTAGAAAAAGCCGAAGCTTTCGCGGACATGCTAGAAGCACGATTTACACCACACCCTGCGCACTCCGACCCCTCTGCGAACGATGAATACGATTCTGGATGTTTCCCGTCGCCTTCGATATTCTTCACACCCAAAGCTGTCCTTCGTGTGTGACGTGACAAAAGAAGGTATGTAATAACGCACGCGTAGTAAAACTGGTGTATTCGAATAAAAACGTACTGAATAATGAACATGTGAGATAACTGATAATGCAGGAGCTATATAGGTGGGGGGCAACGAACTGTTACAAGAACTGCTACATTATAATCTCCCCCACTTATTTTGTAGAAAACACAATGAAGGATGATAATTTAGTGAAAAATTTCCCTACTCAATTTGGCACATAGTCTTTTAGATATGCTGGTGGTCTTCTATTTCTTGTGGGCCGAGGAAGATCAGTCAGTTGGATCCTTCCAGGATCAGGAAGCTGTGCATTGTTTTCGGAAGTTTGGCATTGTGGCTGAGGTTCTCTGGTAGGCCATGTTGGGACACTGAATGTGACTGCTGGTCTTCTCTGCTCAGGATTCTGCGTCACAGGCTCTATTGGAAATGGTACCTCAGTTGAGCACAACTGGTTTATATGGCGCTTTAGCACTCGTCCACTATCGAGAGCAACTGTGTAGTGACGCGTACCAAGGCTTTCTGTGATGACACCAAACTCCCATAACTCCTTGTTTTCACGATAGATTCGAGCTTGCACTCTCTCGCCAACCTTTAGCGTTCGACTCGATGGAAATGGTGGTGTACCAGCGTTGGACCGCTTTGGAGGATCAGGAAACAGGGCATCCAGCTTAATTCGTATCTTCCTGCCCAAGTACAACTCTGCAGGAGTCTTTCCACATGCGAGGGGGGTAGCTCGGTATCTAAACAAGATTTTCTGGAGTTTTTGAGTGATGGTCCCAGGTTGGTTCTCGAGGGATTTGATGCGATGCTTGAATGTTTGTACATTTCTCTCCGCAAGACCATTGGTGGCAGGGTGCCCAGGCGCAATGAACCTCTGGGAAATGCCGTTTCCAAGGCAATACTGGCGAAATTGGTCACTCGTGAAAACCGTAGCATTATCAGATACCAATATCTTTGGGAACCCATGGAATGAAAATATGTCATTTAAGAGACAAATTGTGGACTGAGTTGTTGGTGCATCTCGGAGGGCTCTCACTTCCACCCATTTCGACTTTGCATCAACGCACACAAGGTAGTAACAATTATCCAGAGGACCCGCAAAGTCAATATGAATACGGTCCCAGTTGTCATTTGGTTCGTCCCATGGATGGACTACCACCTTAGGAGGATTGCTTCGCAGTTGTGCACATTCAGAGCAACTCTTCACCAGAAGCTCTATGTCGTGGTCAATCCGTTCCCAATAGACGTACCGTCGAGCCAGTTGCTTCATTTTTGTGATGCCAATGTGCGTCGCATGAAGCTCGTTTAGGATTGCGGACTGCAGGCTTTTGGGGATGACAATACGATCAGCTCGAAACAGGATTCCCTCATTGATGGTAAATGGAGAGTCTTCTGGTCTGGTTTGGAGTTCTTGAATTTTTGATTGCAACCCGGGATCATTGGCAGTCTCAGATGCAATCACATTTGCTGTGAGTATGTCAGTCGAAATGTGTAGGAGGGATTCCGTGTAGATGTGATGGACCTCTTCATTTATCAATAATTCAGACGACCGAGACGTCTGGGTAATTGGAGCTCGAGACAAACAGTCCACGTTTGCGTTCTCAACACCCTTCTTGAACCGCACAGAGTAATCAAAACCAGAGAGAAATGATGCGTATCGCAATAGGCGAGCTGATGTCATTTGTGGCAATGATTTGTTATGACCAATAATACGCGACAGAGGTTCATTGTCTGTCACCAAAAAGAAATGTCTTCCATATATGTAGTTGTAGAAATGAGACACTGCAAATACAATAGCCAACGCTTCCCTATCCAGTTGACTATAATTTGTTTCGGATACAGTGAGAGATCTCGAGGCATATGCAATAGGGCGTTCTTGGCCATTGACTTTATGGCTCAAGATTGCAGCTATTCCAACAGGACTGGCATCAGATGTAAGGATCAGAGGCAGTGCAGGGTCAAAAGGAACTAAGACTTGATCACTACACATGGTGTTTTTCAATTCGGTAAATGCTGCATCACAAGCGTCATTCCAGTGAAAACGATGGTTTTTCCTCAATTGTACCCTAAGAGGGTACGACAACGTTGAAAAATTTGGGATGAAACGCGCGTAATAAGTCAACATTCCCAGAAATCTGCGCACGTCGTCAGCAGTTTTTGGACGAGACATCTGTAGAATTGCCTTGACTTTGGCAGCTGATTTTCGAATACTGTTGTGTTCAATTTCATGGCCCAGGTACTCTATTCGTGTACTGAAGAAGTGGCATTTTTTTTTATTTAGGTGTAAGTCGTGTTTTGCAAGACGTTCAAGACAGAGACGAAGGTTTTTCGCACATTCTACATGTGAAATCCCATGAACAATAATGTCATCAAAATACGTTTCACATTTTGGGAGGCCTTGGAGAATCTGTGTCATTATTCGGTTGAACTCAGATGGAGCCACTTTTATTCCAAAACTGAGCCTGTTCATGCGATAAGTTCCACGATGAGTACTAATTGTTTGGATCTCACTGCTAGGTTCGTCAACTTGGAGATGTAGGTAAGCCTTAAACAGATCTAACTTGCAGAAATACTTGGAGTTTCGGAGGCTGGCAAGCACCTCATCAACTCGGCGGATTGGAAAATTAGCTGATACAAGTCTTTCGTTGACGCCACATTTGTAGTCAACACATAGTCTGACGCCATTGTCAGGTTTGGGGATAACCACCAGAGGAGAACCCCAATCACTTGTTGGTACTGGAGTGATAATACCAGCTTCCTCGAGGGCGTCAAGTTCACGTTCCACCCTCTCTCTGAGCGCAAAAGGGACATTTCGTTCGCGAGTGAAAATAGGTTTTGCACCATCACGTAGAGTCAAAGAAATTTTAAAATTAGGCACGCACCCAATTTTTTCGACAAAAACTTCAGAAAATTCATGGAACGTTTCTTCCACTTGGAAAATGGCAGGGGCTGAAGTTGAACTATTCAGGGACATCAGAGCATTATCTGCATCAATTTTCTTTAATTCCAGGTCAAGATCACGAATTAAATCTCGCCCTAAAACACAATCGTGGCCTACAGGCACAACACACAGCATGCCAGCAACAGTTTTCTTTTTGTAGGTCACAGAGACATTTGCTTCACCTTTGCACGGGATGACTTTCTTAGCATAACCACGGAAGTTAAATTTTGGGGGCAGCAAGTCAACACCCAGATTCAATCCGAGAAATTTGTCTTCAGGTATCAGGGAAAACTTTGATCCTGAATCAACTTCCGCTTCGAAATGTTTGCCATTGATTTTAACAGCAATCATGTACTTGTCGTTCACCAGGGAGACTTCATGCAAATCAACTATGTCCAAGGGTTTTATTGTAACTGGCTGTATATTGTAAACACCATACGAATGGTCAGAGTGTGTGTCATCTGAGTCATGCTGGTCAAGTGAAGAAGGGGCCAATAATTTTGCATCAGCATTCTGACTGGTCAAAGTTTTGATGCAAACCTTTGAAACATGGCCTTCACTTAAGCATGATTTGCATTTCAGTTTGCTTCTCTCCACTGGGCATCTATTCGCTTTATGGGACCGATCACCACACTTAAAGCATAAATTGTGGATTCCAAGAGCTCGGTAGTCAGTTCTGGATGACCGGCCACGAGAACGGGACTGTGAACGGGAGGAGCGGTGACGAGTATCAAAATACCGACTCTTTGAGTCGTGGGACTGTGACACACGGTTCACATTTTGGAACGACGGTTCAGGAACCGTTCCGGAATGATTACCTTGCTGCAGCTGTCGTGACTGAATTCGTGATGCTTCCAAAGATATAGCCTTCCGTACTATTGCATCGAATGGAGAATCGTCTTCAGACTGAAAAATCTGTTCCCTTATCCAATTGTCTCTAACGCCACTGTTGGAAATGGGTATTCAAAATAAGAACTCCATGGACCGTCTCATGGATCATATATATTTGTTGTATTGGTGACACTGTTTCTCGACCCCTGGAGGGGGACTCGTCTGTGCGACGGTCCTCTCCCACACTCGACTTCTTGTCCCCGTGCCTGCCTTGTGACTTGGAATTGTTTCGCGTACGCTCTTGATTCAATATCTAACTTGTATAAAACCAAGTGTTAATACAGTCCGTTCTTGTTCCAAAAACGTGTGTACTCTCTGACTTCACCCTATCAGGTATTGTACATTGAGTATCGAAGACAAACGGTGAGTGATCCTCATAATTCATGTACGTCTATATAAAGACTTCTTGTTTCTATATATCATTGAAACCATAATCAGATACGATATCGTGTGTTCAAGCTTGATTGATACGGTTGTAATGATTTGTAATTCAAAGTTTACCTTTTGACTCGGAACTTGACTAAAAGCCCATAATGATTGAAGCGAATGATCAATTGATTCTCTGAGCTTGGACCTTCAAGGTGACCTTCACATTGTGTCGTATTTCGTCCCGTTTGTCGTTCGTAACCTGAAAATGGCAGCCGACAGCGTCCGTCGTTTTTCGTCTCGGAGTTTCTGAATTCCGTTTTGACTCCCCTGGGCTAGATGTTGGTTTCTTTTCATCGGAGATCATCGTCTTATTAGCTTTTCCAAACTATTGGGTTGTGTCGCTCCACCAATTCTTCTTGTTAGGGTCTCTTGGTGACTCGAGTGCGAGCGGATTTGGCCAATCACGTTCACTTGTGCCTCTTGATGAGATGCGATTGATCGCATCAAGGCAATTTGCACTCATACCAGCAAACAGATGTGAAAGCATCGCTTACCCGTCCTCAGCGCAAGTGCGTATGTCTGTTCGAAATATCCCACAATTCGTTCAGGCGAGTGAGTACGCGAGGCTATGTTTTATAATTTTAATATATCAAACATTCTGCCTTCCGAGTCAGACGAAGACTGATTATGTAGTGCACGACCTTGATACATCTTGTCGCTAATCAGTGTGCACAAACTTGATTCCCGTCTGGCGATATATAGGATTTCCCAGTTCGTCCACAATCCGAACAATAAATGGGCCGTACTCAAAACAAAGAGGTGTTTGATTCGGGCAAGACCTCTGAGGTTAAAGTCCTAAGTTAATTGAATTTCTATTTAATAGAAGTTCAATTCACGAACGGTGTGTCTCAGTCTCTAACTAAACGAGACTCGGCGCGGGAAGCTGCTTGTATAGAAAAGAGTCACTGAAGGGGAATCTCGAATCCAAGCTCAAGATCTTGAAAATACTTGTGTTAAATTTGATTTCAATTAACGTGGGAGCGGGCCCAGTGGATCACCCCCATTCATGAAAAAAAAATAAGGGGTGACTTGGATTGTATGCTTCATGATTTTGTTTTAAGCATAATTTGTTCTGGTCATCCACGGGTGTCGTAGATCATTCTTTCATGCAGTCAAGCAGAAATACGAGAAGAGGTATTTGAATTGGGTTTCATGTATGTGCACAATTTTGTCTAACCCTTTTTGACTCCTAGCTTCATTACTCACCCGGATTTATTAACAATTTTGCGTTTGGGACTAAATGAAAAACGCTTGCAGCAAATCTTGAAATTTTGAATCAAACTTGCTTTTGCTCATTTTACTAATTTTTCTAATTACGTATTTTACGTATGTACATTTTACGTATATACACTTTACGTATTTTACGTATGTACATTTTACGTATTTTACGTATATACATTTAACGAACTCTAGTACATTTTGAAGTTCTAAATTTGCTTTGATTCAAGAACTTTTGAATCAAAATTTGATTTTGATTTTGCTTAAAGAGCTAAATTTGCTTTGATTCATTACAAAATCTATTATATTTACTTGCACCCTGATAGTTTTTGTTTATTTGCCACCTGTTGTTTACTTTGTTTGTTCAGTTCGTAATGCCAATTGCGCTTTACAGATTGAGAAAGATATCATGAGTGATACCGGCTCTCTAATTGATTTTGAAGAAGGTGGAATACTTGACTCGCCACTACAACCTCCAATGGCATCCTCCACTGGAAATGAGCAGAAGCCTTGCAGTCCCAATCAGGAAACTGAAGACTTGCGTCTGGAGGCTGCAAAGACGTCTGAGGATGTCCTCTCGAGGTTCTTAGAAAATATAAAACAACAGATGAAGGTAAGCCTTGGACAAATCGATGAACGTCTCACTCAATTGGACCAAAAATGTTCTGAGTTAGATCATCGATACCTTGCCCCGCCTGTCCAAGCCTCTTACACCAATCCTCTTGCTACATCTTCAATAATTGAACAATAATTGAAGAATTATTCTTGTACTACCCTCAAATCTTGCTCCCTCTGGAATTCTTGTATCACCCACAAATCTTGTTCCCACTGTAAACTCTGAACCTCCCACAAATCATAACTTGACTCCTTTGACTGATGAATCTGCCATGGATGTAGAGGTTTCTGTACATGCGGTACCTTCGACTTCGGATGCTTTATCTGCTCCTCTCTCTCATTCTGATCGACTTGCCCGCTCATCTGAGTTGTATCGAGTCAGAAAAATCGACGCTGTCAGGTTTCGACCTCTTGATTGTCGCTTGGAGAGTGAGGATCAGTTCAAGTAATGGAAGAGGGGCGTTGTCGGACAGGTCGAGACACAAGAGTGTCTCTTCCTTCTTGATCCATCCGAGCCTATTCCAGCATCATCTTCCTTCCAGGCCTGTCAACTTTAAACTACCCTCATCCGCTGGCACTTCTAAAGTCACTAAAAAGTCTGATTTTTGTATCTATTGCCGTCGTAGGGGTCATACTAGGGATATTTGCTCTTGGGCAAATAAAATTTGTTTCAAGTGTGGTACTCTGCTGCCAACTGTCCAAATCCCTCCCCCTCATTTGTTCGACGCAACACACAATCTGCTCAAAATCGACTTAACATGAAACAAAAGCCAAAAAGGTCGTCTAAACTAGCGGGTTCTTGCAACAATGACAAATCTTCACTTGTCAAAATGCCCTTAGGTCATGCGAAAGTACTTGTTGAAGAATTTGGCAAATTTCCTGACTCCGTGTTTGCCATTGTGGGGCCTCAAACAGGTTCAGACTCTGCTGAGGTTTGGGTTTCTATGGGTGCTGAGGAAGGGCAACATATTGCTCTCTTGAATTATGTGTGAGAACGTCAAGGATCTGGGAAAGCGTTCACTATTTCTGAAGGTAAAAATAGTTTTCTAGCAATTGTGGACACTGGTTGTACTGAACATCTTACATCCTCAAGAGAATGCTTGGTTAATTTTAGACGTAAGTATGTCTAAAGAGCGTGTTTTTAAATGTGCCAATCGGGATGAGTCTGCAGACTTGACTGTGAGATTCTGCGGGGATTTGAATTTTGTAAACAATGGTCAAGTCTCCACCTTGAAGGATGTTCTGTACACACCAGGTTTATCCACCAATTTGTTTTCTGTCAGAAAAATTGCTCAGGTTGGAATTAATACCTTCTTTTCACAGGATAAGGTTGACTTTATTCAGGCCTCCACTGGTAAAATCATTAAGTCTGGTTATTTCAAAGACGGGGTATGGTGGATTGAACTGCCGCTTGCTCCTGCTAAATCTGTTTCTGGGACACCTGGGGCTCATTTTGGTCCCAAGCGTTGCAGACTTGGTACAATCTTCACCACCTCACTTGTGCAGTCTGGTAGCCATTCAATGACAACTCCTTCTTGTAATGGAGCTGAATCTCAAATTTTGGGAGGGAGGTCTGGTCACTCGTCGTCTGAAGTCTCTGCCATCCTGGGAGGGAGGGTTCCTGAGGTTGGTTCTATTGATCCTATACAACAACAACTTTCTGACTTTGACAGGCAGAATTTAGCTGCGCCTGCTGCACTTGGGTCAGATTTCTTGTGGCACTTACGCCTTAATCACGCTTCTGGGCAATACTTGAAGGCCGCCAAGAAGTTCTTACCAGAACTCAAACTTGTCACGTTCTCGGATCAGATCTTGAATTGTGAGGACTGTCATCAAGCAAATACGATTCGAAAATCGCATACTCAAGTTAGGCACAGGGCTGATAGATCTTTTCCTTGCTCCACACAGATCTCATGGGTCCTATCAGCCCTTCAAACTTTCGAACTGGAGATACGTATGTAGTGATTTTTGTATGTGACTTTCCTCATTACGTTTTCGCTTACACTCTCAAGAACAAAAAGGAGGTTCACTTGGCACTCAAACAGTGTCTGCTTGAAATAGCGTCCATCACGTCTGAACCCATAAGCGTATTCAGGCTCCGGTCTGATCGTGGACTCGAATTTCAAACGCAGGAGGTGAAAGGACTGATGGACCGGGAGGGCATTCTTTGGGATCCTTGTCAGCCTCATCTTCCCCAACAAAATGGTTGTGCTGAAAGAGTTAATCAAGATATAAAACATAAAATCAGAGTAAACTTGCTGTCGGCTAAAATGCCTTACTCTTTCTGGGGTCACGCTTCGAAGTATGTCGTATTTGTTCATAACAGAATGCCTCACTCGTCTAATCTGTTCATTAGTCCATTTGTTAATTCTTGCGATGCCAAATTTATTGAATCTATAGTGTATGGCGATCGAATCAAAGATTATCCAAAGCCTCTTGTTACAATTCTTGACATGAACGACAACTTGAGCCAAAATAATTCACTGACTGAAAACTCCACAGAAATTGTGGCCTTGCAACGAAATAGTCAGGTAGACTCGCTGGAGCCTTCCTCCTACAAAGAAGCAATGGAATCCTCGGATAAGGAATATATTTATACTAAATATTTTTATATTCTAATTTTGTTTTGTATTAATTATATATATAGCTTATACTTATTTATAACTTGGTATATAATAATATCTTATATTATTATAATTATATAAAGTATAATATGTGTGTAGTATATATAATAAATTAATTTGAAATTAATAATATTATATAATTTTGGGAAGAGGCTATACTTGATGAACTTGAATCGTTGGAGGAGATGAATACTTGGGAACTTATACCCAGATCAGCTCTTCCCCCTTTGAACCAAAATTATAAAATCTCGATGGACACATAAAAGGAAACTTGAATCTGAGGGCTCCATCAAGTACAAAAGGCGTCTGGTAATCAAAGGTTTTGCTGATACTAACGAATATCTTGATTCAGAAATCAAAGGTTTTGCTGATACTAACGAATATCTTGATTCAGAAATACTTGCGCCTGTGGCTAGATTGGGTGATGTCCGCGTTTTCTTGTCTATTGTGAATAAACTGGACTTACACTTATATCAACTTGATGTAACCACTGCATGTCTGCATGGAGACTTGGAAAAACCTGTACATATGTACATTCCTGAAGGCCTGACTGAACTGAAAGACTACCCACTAACCTTGAAGGATTCTCATGTGGGTTGTCTTAAAAGGTCCTTGTACGGATTAAAGGTTTCTCCGAACTTGTGGTACAAAAAGTTCAGCAGTATTCTTCTTGCCATGGGTTTTGAAATTTACCCGTTCCAAACTTGCATCTTCAAGTGGCAAGACAGTACAATATACGCGCTGATTTTTATATATGTTGATGACTGACTCCTAGCTTCAAACGATGACAGGAAAGCCTTGGAAGTCATCAAGCAGCTGAAGCTAGAGGTTAAAATCAAAATTCTTGGAACACCTACAAAATTCTAGAGGTTAAAATCAAAATTCTTGGAACACCTACAAAATTCTTGGGATTTGAAATCAAGAGAAATAAGTCTAAAAGGCTGATGTTACTTCATCAAAAGTCAGCCATTAAAAACTTGTTAGACAAATTTCTCTCCCAAGAGGAAAAGGTTTCCTTGACTCCTATGCCTGCAACAGAGTGTACGTTAACTGCACAGCTGAGATCGACTGAGGATTTTGAATCATCTCCGGATGTCCCTTATCGAGAAGTAATTGGCTCTCTCTTGTATATTCAAAATTGTACGAGACCTGATATTTCTTTTGCAGTCGATTTCATGAGCAGGAAACAAATTGGGTATACACTCTCTGACTGGAAGTGTGTTCTGCGAATACTGCGGTATCTCAAGGGAACTTTGGATTTCGGAATTTTGTTTTCAGGCGAAACTGAAGATTTGGTTGCCTGTTCAGATTCCTCCCTTGGTACTAGCTCTCTTAATGGTCGATCAACCACAGGGTTTTCAATCAAGTCTTTTGGAGACTTGGTGTCTTGGAAATCAAAAAAAAAGCAAACTCACGTGGCATTATCGGTCTGTGAAGCGGAATACATTGCCATGTCTGAAGCATGTAAGGAGCTTACAAGTATTCGAAGCTTGTGTAAGTTCCTTATTGGATTAGATATGCTTCCCATCTTGAAATGCGACTGTGCTCCTGCAATTTCCGTTGCAATGACAAATGACTCTCGTACCTTGAAACACATAGTCAAATTGTCCATGCATTTCGTTCATGAAATGTTCAAAAATGGAAATGTTTCTATACTTTGGGTGTCTACCAATGAACAGATAGCGGACACTTTCACCAAGGCACTGCCTTTTGATAAATTTGTGTACTTTCGGAATCTCTTGTTGACCAACTTTAATACTCTCTTGTAACTTCCCCCAGGAAATGAAGAGTCTTGGAGTTGAATACCGGAACTTCGCACTCGCTATCCCCATGAATCATCGGCCTGCATCATCTTGACTCCGTGAAACATAGTGTCGCGTTCTAGATCACGTGTCTTGACATTGTTATCCAGTATAGAAATTGATCCAAATTATCTTGCTTCACGTAACATCTCTTGCTGTACGTTATAATCTAACGTATTATGTTTTCTTGATTTAATTTTGTTTTCTCTCACACCTTGCATCAAATTGAATTGTATGATCTAGTTACTTGTGAATTGTGTCTTGTTCTCCACTCAACTTTCTTTTGCTTCAAACTGGAAGATCATGTATCTTGTTTTAATTCAATTCTCTTGACATGTTACCAATGCTGGATTTTAAGCTACTATGGTAGGTTATCTTGTGTCAACCTTTCTTGTTTGAATTCTGGCTCCTCCAGCCATAATCTTGTAATTCTTGCATAGTAGTTATACTCTCTTCAGTCTTATCTTTGAATAGGAGGGAGTGTTGGAAATGGGTATTCAAAATAAGAACTCCATGGACCGTCTCATGGATCATATATATTTGTTGTATTGGTGACACTGTTTCTCGACCCCTGGAGGGGGACTCGTCTGTGCGACGGTCCTCTCCCACACTCGACTTCTTGTCCCCGTGCCTGCCTTGTGACTTGGAATTGTTTCGCGTACGCTCTTGATTCAATATCTAACTTGTATAAAACCAAGTGTTAATACAGTCCGTTCTTGTTCCAAAAACGTGTGTACTCTCTGACTTCACCCTATCAGGTATTGTACATTGAGTATCGAAGACAAACGGTGAGTGATCCTCATAATTCATGTACGTCTATATAAAGACTTCTTGTTTCTATATATCATTGAAACCATAATCAGATAGCCACGAATAAATTGGGCGCGCAAAAATACGCTGGCGATGGACATTTTCTGTGAGGGGTTACATGGGCATTGAACAAAAAAGTCACAATCTGGGAGACAGCGTTGGAGATCGGCAACGTACTCTGCAATTGTTTGTTTTTCCGTCTGGTAAGTTGAGAGAAAATAGTGCTGGGATACTACCACATTTGTTTTTGGTGATAGTAAATCCGTAAATCCTTTCACCAAATCGACATATGAGAGGTTGTTGACGGAATTTTGGGGCCCCAGAAAAGCAGACAAGTTGTTGAAATGGACAGGCCCAATTGATGCGCATAGGAGTTGTGCTTTTTTCACGTCCGTGGTGACATTTTTGACGTTAAGATAATTGTCAAACCTCTGAAGGTAGTTCGAAAACTTCTCGTTTTTTGGGTCAAAACTCTCGAAAGGACTAATATTTATCACTCCCTCTGACGGTACCGTGGCCACCCGCGAAGTTGAGAGGAAACTCTCAACGAGTGTTCTTTGGCTTTGAGCGATAGTATCCGCAAAAGTAGACAAAATCTGTGAGAGTTGAGCCGCATCCATGATGACGTAGGGGACAAAAGAATCGGGGAAAAATGTAACAGGCAACAGGCAAGATGGCGGTGCCGAGACGAGCTAGCTTTTGGCAGAAAACAAAATCAAGATTTATAAAGCGTACTCACAGTCGATCGGTGCTCAAATAAACAAGGGCGACATGTCACGGAAAACAATCACATAAGTATAGTTTAATCCTCGTCGACAATTGACGTGACAAAAGAAGGTATGTAATAACGCACGCGTAGTAAAACTGGTGTATTCGAATAAAAACGTACTGAATAATGAACATGTGAGATAACTGATAATGCAGGAGCTATATAGGTGGGGGGCAACGAACTGTTACAAGAACTGCTACATTATAGTGTGATAAGGAAGTCTGGCTTTCAAAAACCTTTGAAAGACTCCTCCTACCTCATTTCTTGAGGTTCACTGAACACCTTATTGTAATGGGGTTTTCGGAGGTTAAACTAATAGTTCACTTCGAATCATTCACATTAAAACAGTTTATTGAGTCTACATAATCGCACAACATAACATAATCGTAACTAACCGCACAACATAACATAACAGATTGACTCACTCCCTGCTCCAACCTTCCGCAGCGCCTAACCTAGCTCTCCTATTGGCAGGACGCTGAACTACTATACGGCTATATGAGGACACCTCGCTCTTACATTATCCCCCGACGGCAATTTGGGTTCCGTGAACATCTATCTTGCCCATTACAGCTTCAGAGGCTCACGCACTTTATCAAAAACAGTTTTCAAAAAAAGGAGGTCTGTAAATTGGCTTTTTTCGACGCAGAACAGGCGTTTGATAAGGTGTGGCATGATGGACTACTGAATAAACTTAGAGCCCACCTACCAAATAACATGTGTAGTGTACTGAAGCATTATCTCCACGAACGAACATTCACTGTTAGCGTACAGCATGAAATATCATCAACCAGAGCCATAAGAGCAGGGGTTCCTCAGGGGAGCGTCTGGGGGCCTTGGCTCTACACTGTCTTTTGCCAAGACATACCACTGCCCGAAAGTCCAGACTTTTCCGCGCTCTATGCTGATGACTTACTCTACGCCGTCAGCAACACCAACTCAGTTGTAGCTGAGAGGAAGCTCCAGCTATACGTCGAAAAATTAGGGCAATGGTGTACTAAATGAAGGCTCAAAATAAATCCCGGGAAATCGCGAATTGTAACCTACACGTACAATAGGATCTTCTCCCACCAGCCCATCACCTTCCTGGGAGTGGCTGTTCCGGCGGCCACTTCTCACAAATATTTGGGAGTAATTCTGGACCAACGACTGACTTTCAATGAGCACATCTCGAGTCTACTGCAACGTCTACGCGCCAGAACCCATCAGCTACGACCGCTACTCCGCAATCCTCACATGTCCATCCAAAATAGGATTCTAATATATAAAATGCTCATCCGACCACTCTGGACTTACGCACTTCCGATCTTGGGAACCTGTTCCAAATCACAATTTCGAAGAGTGGAACAGCAACAAAATTCATGCACCCCCGTTTGTCCGCAATAGCACCATATACAACGACCTGCAAATTGAAACTCCTTCCCAACTGCTTACATCAGCCACAACCAAATTTATTCGCCACAATTCCGGTCACAACAAACCAATGGTACTGGATGGGTTCCAGATACCCGACGGAACACCACGGCTTCGTCGAGTGCGATATGTTTTTTGTAACGCGTCATCAGAAGATTTTGTTTAATTTGAATTATTATTTTTTTTTTAAATCTTTTCTGCCATTCAATAATACACAAAATGTAAAACCAATGCTGTATGATGATAACTCACCAATAGGGTATATTTCTAATTGTAATGGGCCTAAATAAAGAACTTGATTTAAAAAAAAAAAAAATAATAATGGTCAGGAAGCGAGGTGTAGGATATTCCAAAATGACTGTTTTTGGAAATTGGCACATAAGTATGGTTAAAATTGGTCCAATTTTGAAATTTAGGTGTTATTTGAACTCGCCGTTAAATTCTGTACAACTTTGATCCTCAGAGTGTTTTGATAGGACCAGTACTTTGGATGACAGAAAGTCGTCTAATGGTACATTTTAGCCAATATGGAAAAAATGGCCATATTTCAGCCGTCGATTACTACCTTATACATTGGTTCAATTTTAAAGCTGGGGAGGTCAATCGACGCAGAATTTAATGGTCTTTAATTTGTCTAATGGTACTTTTTCGCTAGGATGCGTTGTTTAGGGGTTATAGGTGAAAACCCGAAAAAAGTCCGAAAATTTCGACGTTTTTGTGCCACCAAAAGTTATGCTCACCTCGTGGAGAGGCACAAACTCAGATTACTAGTTTTCAAGACTATCGAAAGGTTTTAGAACGATTTCCTGCTTTCCCCCATGTGGGAAGTTGCCGTGAGACCCTCGAAATATAAGGTCATCTGAGACCCAAAGTTATTTTTCATTCATTATTAATTTACTTTTCCAATTTAAGAATTTTCTAGATTTAATACCTACAAAACTTTAATTTGCTAATGTTGAAATTTTCAACATCAGCAAATGAAATTTTTGTAGGTAAATCTAGAAAATTCTAAATTGGAAAAGTAAATTGTTTCAAGAAGTTTAATTTGAAGTTTTTGATCTTAATCCAATCTTGACAATGTACCTAAAAGTCAAATAAAAAAATGAAAAAATCAATCAATTCCACCATACGAGCCGGATAATAGAGCATGTCAAACATGACTATTTTTTATGTTCCACGGAGCCAGGGTTTTTGGGGGGATGGTCACTAATCGAAGTAAACATATAGATATTAGATATCACTTTATTCGGCACCATGTTAAAAATCAAGAAATTGTTATTAAGTACATTCCAACTGATAAAATGATTGCTGACGTGTTTACTAAGGCATTGGCTGGGCCTAAGCACACAACTTTTGTAAATCTTCTAGGTCTTGTCCAAGTTTGAACCTTGAGTAGTCAATTATGTTTTTTCCCTCTTAAATTTATTGCGTCATTTCTAATCCTGTATTTTTGATATTTTGATTTGTGAAATTCTCTAATTGTAAATTAGCCAAATTGTATTTCGTTCGAAGGGGCGTGTTGAACCAAATTCAAACTGAAATCACAATTGGCGCCCTGCCGCAGGGCATTGCGGTTTAGTGGTTTGCCCCTGTTAACGAAGTTGAAGCCAACGCATGGATCGCATGTTTTACTGATCCACCCTAACCTTTATTTATAAAACTTTATTTAAATATTTATAAAATTAAATTAATTAAATATTTATAAAATTTATTCAAAAAATTATTTATAAAACTAGTCGTCTATACAGTTCACATCTAAATTCCATGCGTTCATGATGCGGCATTACTGGTGCATTTGAAAGTTGTAATGGCCGACCTCATTTCAGCAATTTGTTAACACGCTAGACCCATTTCGGGTGATTTAAGTTATTTTCTAGGTACTCGATTCTCAAATTTATCGTTCGGTAAATCATGTAGAGTGCATTGAGAAACCCGTTGTGTCCATTTTTCATGTCGGATGTGACGTGAAAAAGTGAAGATCGCCGTTCTAAATCAGTCGAGACGCTCAGTATTATAATTTTGCGTTTACTCCGTGTTATGTGCTTATAATTAGGTGTATAAAACTACTAATCCGACTCAACATCATCGTAACTCACTTGATTTGTTTACATCGCATGACAGACTACCCTCGTCTTGGTCGCAGACTGCTATTTATTCTCCACCGTCTAATAAAAGTTGAAACCGCGGTTTGCCGAATATCGTAAATGATGGATAAACCGGGATTGCCGGCTATTCAAACTTTTCGGCCCACTTGGGACGAATTCAAGAACTTCTCCAGATACATACAGTAAGTACATCGAATCCTGTGGTGCTCACAAAGCAGGACTTGCCAAGGTGAGTTTCATTGATGCATATCACATACATACAAACTTGTTACACGATTTTCTGTTCTAAGCAACCTATTTCGCATGTAATTAACCGATATCAACGGTGCGACTTCCAAATCTGTCCAGAATGACAGAAGACTCCTACTCTGTTTACTCACAAGACATTAGAAAGTTGGTGACGAGAAGGTGGTTTTGCACCTGTTCCAAGAATTACTTGCTCCAAATTACCTACAAAGTCGGAATTACTTACAATGCTTACGCTTCTGCTTACATGCTTTTAACATCCCTTGACTTCACGTCTTCCATCGATATCCCCCCAAAAACAACTCCGTTGTAAAAACTGGCCCGCCATAAACCTCAGCCGCAAAAAGGAATGATATCCATTTTGCCCGCCGGCCACGTATATAGGATGCTCGGTGCTTCGCACCTCGCTGTTGAGTGTGCATATAGAAACCTGATCCTCCTACCCCTAACCTCCACGGTCAATGTGTTCCTGTTCCCTGTCTCCTTCCCACGACCCCCTCTCACCCATAGTCCCCCTCGGTTTCACCTAATATGTTTCCTCTGTTACACCAGCAGGGAGCTTTACGCTTCTTTCAATGCTGTTGGCGGGAGCTTTTTGCCAGATGAACAAGCCTGAATTGAAGCATTACTTCATTATAGTTGAACCACCACTGATTACTCGTGACCACCAGTAATACTTATATTGTAAGTATTACTGGTGGTCACGAGTTATCAGTGGTGGTACACCTATAATGAAGTAATGCTTCAATTATATTATAATGTAGGAGGACTCCCAGGTGCGGCAGTCGATGTGTTGGGGGGCAGTACTTTCGCCACTTGTACCTTGTAGCAGCTGTCGAAGGAAGCACCATGTGAATATGATATATGGTCTACAATATGATATAAGCCTACATTTATGTTTGAAATATGATTTTATTTTATTATTGTAATTATTTTTGTACTTGAAATGGAAAAAATAAAAATAAACGATAAACAATAAAAAAATTATTCCCCATAATCTCCCATAATAGTCTAACCAAGGATTTGTTGCCAGTCCCTCCCAACTTAGTATACAAAAACCCCCCCAACCTACACAAAATTTTCAATAAAAACTCTGCTTCCTCAAAGCCTGGTACTCACCGTTGCCACCGTCCCAGATGCAAAACGTGTCCCCTGGTTGATGACTCCTCTACCTTAACTACCCCTAACACTCCCAACTCCTATTCCATAACCACCCCAGCTACCTGCACTTCCTCCAATTTAGTATACAGTTTAAAATGCCAAAACTGTGAGGCGTTCTACATCGGGGAAACCACAACACCCCTCTTGATCCAAATGAATGGCCATCGAGACTCCCTCAACAACAAACCCAACCTCCCAATTGCTACCCACGCCCATTCACACGTTCCTTCGACAGCTGCTACAAGGTAAAAGTGGCGAAAGTACTGCCCCCCAACACATCGACAATAGACCGCCGCACCTGGGAGTCCTCCTACATTCCAGTGTTAGGGGGATTCAGACCACTCGGTCTTGATAAAAAAACATTGACGTAACTAACACACTTACTCGAACCTACTAACACTTTCTTACTCACACTCACTCGAACCGACTAACACTTTCTTACTTCCACACACACAACTTACTTACTATTACACTTTTAATCACTTTTTTGACGTAACTAACACACTCACACGAACCTACTAACAGACATGACTAACACTTACATACTTACTATCACACACACAACATATTACACCCTTCCCTCACACAATACACGCAAACACATTAAACAAATACATTACACAAGCACAACCCTTCACAACACTTCCCTTCCCTACTACCTTCTACCAGCCCACATTATCCTGCTCGCTTCCTCCATGCCGCTCGTCCACTCTAAGGGGAGTTTTAGGGGAGGAAAATAACCGATAAATTCCAAAAATGAAACTGTCTGACTAGTGTCACGTAATTTCAAAGATTTTTTAACGATGAACACGATGGTGAAGCCAGAATTGCGATATCTTATTCCCTTCTCAAACTGGGGCACTTTGAAGATGAAGAAGCGTAGTACCTACATGAGTTGTTGTCAATCTATGAATTACATCGCAGTTATCAGATTTCTGTATGACACTTAATTGTAGGTCGCCAACGTCGGATTGAAGCTTGATACTTGTTGAACCTGAACGTCGTACAGATTTTGGTTTATATTAAGCTCTATTCCCCCATTTCTGACCACCCAAATTGAGAATCTTATTATTACAAAAATTCTACAAATTCTTGGACAATGGTTTATTATCTTCTGTACAGATCGCCCTTCTGTCTGGTTCATTGTTCTGTTTTATTTAATACGCAGTATCTTATACTTTATATCAAATAAAACAGAACTCCAAATGTTCTAGAATATTATACTTAACATTTATATTGATGATAAACTATTTAGAATCTATACCCGCTCTCTACAAAAAAAAAAAAAAAAAAACTGGATATCTCAAACCCATGAGGCTGTGCTGTTTGAATCAGCTGGGCAGAATGACAACTGATCCGAGGCTGTCGCATGATTCTTGCTCATGATGACTACTGTCTATCAGGTCCACCTTTTGAGCCCCTAATTGTGAACGAACGGCTGGTCGTACAAACCTCCGGATGGCCATAAAAAATTCTCTGAACTGAACTGAACTCTAGCCAAATGTGAACTGAAAACTATAAACTTCCATTTGAATTTTGAATGCCACTACGTACCTATACTTTAAGAGGGGGGGGGGGGGGCAGTAGCTAAGAGAAATAAGCTATTATTCTCGGTCCAAAACTTTTCAAAATTCGAATTTTCGAAAGTGTTTTATACCAAAATCCGTTCTAGATTCCAATGGTTCGTTATCGAAGATAATAAACCTCAACAGCATTGAAACCTCACTCGTTTGAAACATTGAATATTTTTTTTACCTGGGGAACTGGCCGCAGTGTAGACATTTTGAAAGAGTGTGTAGGATGGCTCACAGATGAACTTACGAAATTGTTATTGAATCTTCATATACTCGAAACAATGGTTGTAATGCGAGGGTTTCACATCAACATCCCACATCGTCACTTTTGGCCAAAATGAGTTATGCATACCATTTGAAGCGTCTTCCCCCGGCGGATCGATCTAACTGAGTATAAGTTAGGTAACACTAAAAAATCACGATTTATTTTACTGAATTACTCAGTAAACATAGGTAGTCATTGGCAGATGGTGTTTTGGCTCTGCTGAAAAGTCGCCCAAATGACGATGTGGGAAGTTCCCGTGAGACCCTCGAATGACTTGAACATTCATCACCTACTTCCTACTTTTTGCTTCCATTTTGATGAAAAAGGTTGATTTTGAATCGAATCGTTTGGGAAGAAATGGGGCTTCGGGAGACTTCGATTTGCGTCAAAAGCGGGGAAAAAATTTAGTGAATTCCTTAATTTACTACGGGGATACCGAGGACATTTTCAGTATATTGGAACAGAGAATACTTTTGCGGCGTATGATGTTGGCTTATGGCGCATGGATGTCATCTCCGGATGCTTTACGTTCTGAGTCATATCCATAAGTGTGGTTCTGAGCCATATCCACGCAGATACATCGGTACATGGACATTATGTCTTAAATTAGCCTTCAGTTATACCCTTGCTGGATGACTAGAAGCGCCTTGCCTTTTAAAAGATTTACTTAACCCATCATATCAACCCAAACAAATTATAGAAACAAAAAATAAATTTTAGGCTAATTTTGGCCACTTTGACGAGTCTACCACAACCTGGGTAACAGGACTTTAAATTTTGCACAGACCTTCTTTATAACATGAACCAGTGCCATTTGAGAGATTTAACCCGTTATCTCAACCCAAGAAAATTTTAGGAACGAAAAACTGAAATTTAGGCTAATTTTGGCCACATTGACGGGCCCACAGGCGATCAACTTGAAATTAGTAGTGGATAATAGAAAAAGGCCCTGAAAGTTGCAAGTCGCTAGGTCTAAAGGGAGCCTAGTTATATAACTACAAAACCCCGTTTTACCTACAAAAATTTACAACATTTTCCGAACAAAACATCCGTTTGATTGAGTTGTTTACGTTAAGGTTTACGACGCTGCCTCACGAGCAAATTACCTAAACAAACAATCCGAAAACGGAAGCTGGAAATTTTAAAATCGCCTTAACTGCAATTAATTGTAATTGTAAATCGATTATTTCGCGTGTTTTTCTTTTTCTTTTTTTTTTCACCGTTGAAGTCATATCGATATCTCACCAAAAAATGGAGTTTTTATAATGAGTTGCAGTCAACTTACATCAAAGGTTTCAGTGAAAACCTTTGAGGCGAATTTCTGCAATGTTTTGAGTTGAGGCGTTTCCCTTAACAGGGCAGATTATCTCAATCCAAGAAAGTTTTAGTCACAAACACCTTTAATTTAGGCTAATTTTGGCCACAGCCGATCAACATGAAATTTGGTGTGGGTAATAAAAAGCCCTTAAAGTTTTCAGTGGGTTCAAAAACCATTCATCAGGATCAGGGGGAGAAATAAAACTGTAATTATGACCGTTATATTTATGTAAAATTAATGTACCAATGCTGTGACGTATTCATTTGAATCCCTTGTGGACTCTCACTGACACTGCTGCACACTCCTCTACAATCCCCTTAATCTTACGCTCTATTTGTACGTTGTAGATCATCCCACCGAAGGAATGGAAACCCAGAGCTGGAGGCTACGACGTTTCCAAGATCGACATAACGATCCCCGCGCCAATATGCCAGGTGAGTCGCAAACTTACGCCAAAGTCATCTTTAATGTTTATCGGCGTTTACCATTCTTCAAACATTAGGAGTTTACTTTCGGCCAATCTGACACTTGATTTCACCTACTTCAAACTAGGGATGGGTATTGAATATGTACTAGATGTTTCTCTTCAAAAATCGATGTTTTTCCTTGCTCTGAAAATACTTATACTTACAAACCTATTTTACGTTTCAGTATACAATTATTTTATTTCTGTGCCTTGTTAGGAACATTACTCACCTGCTACATTATTTCTAATTTTACATGGCAGCTTATTGTTATAATTGATTGTTCTAAGCAGCTTCAATGTTTATGTAGTAATTTTTTTTTTTTAATAATAGTAACTTTATTGTGTTAGACACTATTTAGTGCGATTACATAGATATATAATAACAAAAATCACATGGTACATGAGGCAGTAGTCCTCACCCAATGGTGGGCTAAAGCATTAACTTAGATTTTTATGTGCAAACCTTACAGCACCGAATTTGTGTGATGATGTCAACAATAAGTAACAATGAAATTGATATAAATATTAAGATTGATAGGTATGAAGAGGAATGATTTAATTAGTTATGGAACTTGCGAGCCGCTCAGGTAAGTCCACTAGGTTGGTTGCGATGGTGGTGCATGCGGTTGGCAATATCGTTGTAGGCTTTGGACAAGATGTCGGTGACAATTGGTATGTTCAAATCCGAATGTAGGGTTGAGTTCCGTACAAACCAGGGGGCATTCGTCAGCAGGCGTAAGATTCGGCTTTGGAGCGCTTGCAGCCTTTTAATTTGAGTATTGGATGCAGAACACCATATTTCACAGGCGTACTGCCAGATTGGCCAAAGTAGGGTGAGGTATAGGAGGCGCTTGATGTGGAGGGAAATAACTTCGCTGGTTAATAGGTATTTCAACTTTGTTATTTTCCCACGAATATTGCCAACGATTGTACTGATGTGGGATCTCCAACATAGTCTGCAGTCCAGAGTGACCCCAAGATACCTGACGCTATCTTCTCTGGTTACCTGTTCGCCGTTGAGTATCAAGGGAGGAATCAAAACATTCCTGTTGTATGTGAAACATACCATGGTTGTCTTAGAGGCGTTCATTAGTAGTTTCCATTTCAGTGTCCATTGGGAAAGTGCATCTGTGTACTCTTGTAGTATCTCGTGGGCACTCTCTCCAGTGGGCCGTCGTACCAGTACGGCTTGGTCATCCGCAAAGTGAGCTGTGAAAACTGAAGGATTACGTGGGTGTAGAAAATGTACAATAGTGGACCCAGTATGCTTCCTTGCGGGACGCCTGCCTGGATACTGTAGGATTTGGAGATGGCTGATTGATATTTAACTGCGTAAGTTCTTTTGTGGAGATATGATTGAATTATTCTATAGTGTCAGGTAGCAGTGGTTTAAGTTTCACAAGTAGACCTTTGTGCCATACTCGGTCAAAGGCTTTCTCTGTATCCAGGAAAAGCCCCAAACAAACTCCCTTGTTTTCATAGGTTGCGAGGATTTCATCTACCACTCTATGTAGCTGCAGTGGGCTGGAGTGTTCCGTTCGAAAGCCAAATTGTTCATTTGGTAGTAGGGGTTTGAGAAAGCGCATCAGTTCTGGCAGCAACAACCTTTCAAATGTTTTGGCGAGTATTGGAAGCAAACTGATCGGTCTATAACTTTTTATGTCCCTCGACGGTTGTCCCTTCTTTTTTATCATGATCACGTGAGCGAATTTCCATTTGGCGGGGAACTAGGTTTGTCTTAGTATCGCATTGTAGATATTAGTTAAGAGCACCATTGGTTTGCGAGGTGGGTTAATTAGGAGATTTCTAGTGATGCCATCGAACCCTGGGGCTTTTCTAGAGGGGGAACTCTTGATGACCTCTTTGATTGGATAGGGCCGGAAAAACTTACTAAAGGGAGTCAGCAGTAGAGGAATATTTAATTCATCATCAATTTTGGCGTCGAATTCAGGGTCTCCAAGTTGATGAGGGAGAAATTGCGTTGATAATTCTTTGGCAAACGCATTTGCTTTTTCATTTGGTGTGCAGAGCCACCTGTTGTCACAATAGAGAGGAGGGAGACCAACTGGTTCTTTTGTGACATACTTAGTTTTTTTCCATAGAGAACCGTCCTCGGCGTTTAATTTTTCTAGTTTCGGCCATTTGCGATTACTCCTTTCAGCTGACAGGGCTTTTTTCAGTTCTTCGGTCGCTCTATTGTAGGCTCTCTTGTGATTTGGGTACCTGGTCGTATACCAAAGCGTTCGTGCTTGTTTCTTAACCTGGTGGAGGTCAGAGATGTGTGGCCTTATGATATAAGCTTGGGGATTGTTGGAAGGTTTGTGAAGAGAGCTTGCCAGGTTAGCTGCGAATTGAATATTGCGAGTTAACGTTGAAACCGTCTTATCTATGTCCGCGGGGGTTCGCAGGGGTAACTGGAGGTTCGTTGCGATCTGGAGGGTCTATGAGTAGACCTCCCAGTTGAAAGGGTGATTGATTAAGACCCTTGGAGGTGTATGTACTTGGTGTGCGCTACCGAACAGGGTCTTCACTTTTTCACTGGATAATGGTCAGAGGACAAGTCTGGTATCACCTCTGGTTGGGAGCAGAGATTACCAACATTCTCCCCATTAGGCGAAGTAACATTGACAATCATTATGCAAACTTATTGAAATTCAATTGCTAGAATTCCCTCTTGTCAGCATTGATTGACAGTTTCCAATTGCATTGCGTCTGTTGAGCATGTAGTCATTCTTGATATTCTAAAAGAAAATATATGTCGAAATGACCAAATCGGGTTTTTTCCATAACTCTGGGGGAGTATTCCATTCCTCTCGCAGTAGGCCCTATTCTGTACCCCCACCCCTTATCGAAATTCTGGCTAAGTCACTGACGGGGATGGTTACGGACTGCTTTTGACTGTTTAAAATGAATAGAGGTGCCTGATGAGGCTGAAGAGGCCTTGAAATGTTGAGGAAGGCTTGGAAAGGTGAACGATGACTGGGGTTGGTTGAGCACTGCTCGAGGGTGCCTTTGGGCTGTCTAAATGGTAGGGATGGGTATTGGATACTCGAGCTTTGAACCGTTGAATTTATTCAATTTGCTTATTATTCATATTGTACTAGATTGAAATGCCAACCACTGAGTACCAGCGATAGTTTCGACGGCGGAGGTGAAATGGTGTGGTTTGTAGGCGATGAGGACGAGATCGAAGTGGTAGTAGGATTTCGTCTTCATCCACGAAACTCGAATTTTCTCGACAAAATTGTGTTACGGTTCGACAACGAAGAGTTGTGCAACAATTCAAAATTTTCTGATTTTTGTGAGAGGTAAACAGAAAGCTCGAGTATGATCGTTCTTCAGAAACCCCTTCAGAAACGGCTTAGAAACCCCCAAAATTCAATAAAATGCATTTTAAACAGAGATGTTTCGACGGATTTTCCATGCCTTTCCTAGTCCACCATTTTAGACATTTGAGTAAAGATTTTTTACGGTGAAAACTGCAATTATTCAATCAAAACGGAATTGAAAAACTGTCCTTCTCATGCAGACAAAAAAATCTAAACAGCTACGGGCTTCACGCTGTCTGAACTCATGAGAAATATTATTTTTAACTCAGTTAAATAAAAAATGGCAGTTTTCTCTCCTTGTTTTAACTATAGCATGAAAATTTTACCGCGACCCACTGGCTGCAAAGTTCCTTTGCTGGTCTCTACCAATTCTTGAAAGATACCTGAGGATCCTCAACTGGGATTAATATACGATTTGTATTTGCTTCAAGGGCACGACAGCAGCACAGGTAACACGAGTTGAGTAAGGTAAAGGCGGGTTCACATGGAGCGGAAAGTCCAGATTGCGTATTGCTCTGTGATGGGTCAGCGTCGAAGGTTCTCCTAGAAATCGATGTTTTTTAATTTCTTCAAAATGACCTACAACTATCCACCTATTGTACGTTTCAGTATGTAATAGCATTATTTCTGTGTTGTTTTGCCTTTAATTGTTCTAGCCGCTGCAATGTTTAGGTTTCTTATTTTTCTTGTCTGTCATGGTTGACTCAAGATTAGAAAGTAGGAATGAAACCAAAACCACCAACACGTCTAGCGTAACCGTGCAACGTTTAGGTTACCGTTTATCGTTTGCAGATACCGAAAAGTGGGAGAAGAAGAATCGAATTTTGCACTCGTCAATCCCTGATGAGCTTCATCTATATTTGAACTCTCCACTCGAATAAAATGAACAAAATGTCTAGGCATTTTCAATTTCAATGAAGGGTACACATCGAGGGTGAAGTGGCAACAAGGCCTACCTCAAATGGGGCTGAACAACATGGCCTACCTGAGATAGGGCTGGTCAACATGGCCTACCTCAAAAAGTACAGAAGATCATGACCTAACTGACAATTTTGGGCATATTGACTTTTTTTATTGAGCGGCATTACAATTAAAATCAATTAAAATTTTTCATCATCACGTAAGTTGTCTGTGGCACCCAGAAGTGTCTATAGTTGCAAACATTCACGTATATGTTCCCAAATCTTAAAAAGAAACAGTTTTTGTGTCTCCTGCATAATTTAAACAAAAAACACACACACTTAGGTCATGTACAGCACCATTTGAGGTAGGCCATGTTGCCCAGCCCTATCTCATGTAGGCCATGTTGCCACTTCACCCTCGATATCCTAAACTTCATGATGTAGTGTACCTGAGGTCGCCTCCTCTGTTCCTACGGCGAGGCTTTTTTCTCAAGTGGGTTTAATTTTGAACCCTCTCCGAAGATATGGCTGGTTTTGAAACATCAATGTTTTTCATGAGATGTTTTTCAGACATCGATGTTTTCAGTTTAAAAAAAAATCGATGTGTAGGTAACCATTGATGTTTTTCCAACCGATACCCATACCTACTCAATGGACTAGTCAATGAAGAAGCCTCGAGATGCTCATGATAGGTTTGGTATGGTAAAAGATGACTGGGGTTGGTTGAGCACCGCTTTGGGCTGTCTAAATTATCTTGGAATCATCTAATGATGACATAGTGGCGTATGGATGTTATATTCGCTTTTACGAAGGGAATTAAAAATGATAAAACACTGCTGTCAGCAACACGCCCTTCTCGGACATCCCAAGGCTCGGGCAGTCTCTTGTCTAACGTGATCCCGTTTGTTAGTGCTCTCTCCCATAACCAATAAATTTATGAAGTGATATTACATGTTTTAAACTTGTGAATAATTTGGGAAATCAAATAAACGTCTTTTTAACACTGTTTCCAGTGACTGCCGAACATTTCTTGGTTACGTACCAAATTATCGTCAGGTATCTCTGGATAGTCGAGGAGGACTTGAGAAGGTTAAGTAAGACTGGGGTTAGCTAGAAAGGTATAGGGAGGGCTTGAGGCTGAGGCGTTCTACTCGTATATTGACTGGGGAGAGCTTGAAATGGTCCAGGTCGGCTTGCAAAGGTTAAGAATGACTGGGTATGGTTGGACTTAGAATGGTTGAGGATGACAGGGAGGGACGAAGCCAGGGGCTGGGTTTAGGAAGTCACTACCCCTTCTGGGTTTTTTCCATACCTTTGTGGGAGTATTCCATTCCTCTCGCGGTAGCCACTGTAACGCTAGTCACTGTAACCTCATGAATGTTGCTCAGAAAGTTTATAGAAGGCCAACCTTACTACTGACTGGTACACACGCTCTATCAACAGTTGCTGTGACCGTCAGCACTTCAGGAATTTAATGAAAATTTGTCCTCTGGGGAATACGTAAAA
This sequence comes from Stenodema calcarata, assembly GCA_963920205.1. Classification (NCBI taxonomy): domain Eukaryota; kingdom Metazoa; phylum Arthropoda; class Insecta; order Hemiptera; family Miridae; genus Stenodema; species Stenodema calcarata. The sequence goes on along the minus strand of OY986048.1, from coordinate 66,069,783 downwards.
ATGTTCTCACCACGGTTTCTTACACTTTTTCCGACACCCAGAAAATAATAAGCTTCAGATTGTATGGAAACAGGATGAACTCAAACTAAATAATAGAAAAATTTCACATATTTTAGTAAACACAACTCCCTGGTAATTCTAGAACCATCACATAAGTGTTCTTCTCCCTTACCCTTGGTCTCCTCCAGAGTTCTTAGGTAACCTCATCATCATTTTATGAACCAAGGTTTTGTCCATTAAATTGAAGATGGTGGTCTTGATCATAAATTCTTACTAGTGGTCTGATTTTATTATGTGAAATTTAGTTTCAGGAACTGGTCCCTCCAGCTCTTCAGCCTTTGGCAGTGGTAGTTTAGTGAGGATAGATCCTAATTCGTCTTATGATGAGATGAAAGAGATTGAAGAGTACGTGTCAAATATAATGAAGACAGGGGTGAATGTTGAAGGGCCTGATAGTCCGCCAGAAGATGAATGTGAAGACATTTTGGCTCCAGCACTCTGTAAATTGACTCCTCGGAAACGTATAAATTACATAAAAAAAGTTGTATTGGGTTCACCTCCCAAACCGGTTGGAACTCATGATAGCGATTCCAGGAAATTAGCTCCAAACCCATGTCTTACAGTTCCACTGCCGCGACAAGAGAGTAATGGCTCAGTGCCGTCAATTCTGCGGGAAGGCTTGTTGTCCAGGGTCGCCTTCAATGGGAGCGAGTCCCAGTCGTCGTCACAAACAATCATCATCGGAGAATCGTCCGATCACAGTAAACCCTCATCCTGTCTGAAGGAGAGCCTGCTAGACCTCACTGGCGAAGGTGGGACAGACTCGACGTTGAAGCAAGTTCCGCACAAGTTGAACAGTTCGTATCAGCAGCCGGGGAGGGATGACTCGAGCGAGTCCCCACCTGATGTCAGACTCATGAAAGAACTCCTGACACCGGCCACTTCCTCTTCCACGGCGACTGACGATTCTATTGCCTTGAAGAGCACTCCACCGTCCATCGCCAAGTCTACCATCACTGAACAATCTACCAAATCGGTGAGCATTTCATTTACATAATTGAAATACTTTTTATGGGGTAAATCATTGTTGGAATGAACCTTTCCGATCAAAATGATACCTACTCACGATATCTGCTAGCTCCACTACCGATGAACACCTGATCGTTTTTCTTTGATAGGTATCTGATATTTCCCTGTTGAATACCCTTTTCTTCTTGCTCTTCCGCTATTATAGGAAAACACGAGATTGTTCTGAGTTTGAATTCTGCCGTGTTTTTCTTACACTTTTTCCTAAGTGAGTTAGCCGCTACATAGTACGTTTGACTAGAATACTTGAAGATTCATGAATCAGTTTTGGATCTACGCAAAAGGTCTTAATCAAAAACACCGATCAACCTTCAATCATCTTTAACTGGACGGGCGTGGTAACAGTTTTGAATGTATTCAGGCAGTAATATGTTGCTAACGGTCACTTGAGGGTTGATGGTTTGGGGCAATTGTTTGATATTTAGGGACAGTCGGTTTGTAACGGTTTAGGTAACAGATAACCTTTTGTTTGATTGTAACAATTGTAGCAAATTTTGCAGGACATAACCTTCTAAACACATAATTGAGTTACTTGATTAATGCTGATTCATAAGTTCTTTTCACTTACCTCAACATTGTTTTTTCAGTCTTCACGAATGAATATCTTTGGAACACCAAAAACTCTCCTACTTCCTGGTGCGCAAGACTTATGGAAAAAACAGGCATCTTCCTCCTGTAAGTAAATATTCAGATATATATATGTATATAACTTGATAGAACTGCAAGCACTAAACATACCTATCAAATAATGGCCTATCAAATTCGTGACTAGTAATTAACACATTGAACATTACATGAATTTCAGATGAGTACATCCGCTATCAAGAGGCCAGCAAGAACATCAATGCCAATGGTTAGTAACGATTTTGCATTCATCTTCCCCTCGGGTTTCATTGAAGTTGACTTTTAGATAGTGGAAAGTTGAAGGTAGAACTGACAATTTCCGTACGCACAGTCTGGCAGGTGTGCACTCAATTGAGTTTGTCTGATGAATCGGTTTATCTGATATCATTCAAGCAAACCCTTTCTGAAAAGCCAATACAGCTTGTGGGTAATTTGATCTCCATTAGGCGAAGTAACATTGACAATCATTATGCAAACTTATTGAAATTCAATTGCTAGAATTCCCTCTTGTCAGCATTGATTGACAGTTTCCAATTGCATTGCGTCTGTTGAGCATGTAGTCATTCTTGATATTCTAAAAGAAAATATATGTCGAAATGACCAAATCGGGTTTTTTCCATAACTCTGGGGGAGTATTCCATTCCTCTCGCAGTAGGCCCTATTCTGTACCCCCACCCCTTATCGAAATTCTGGCTAAGTCACTGACGGGGATGGTTACGGACTGCTTTTGACTGTTTAAAATGAATAGAGGTGCCTGATGAGGCTGAAGAGGCCTTGAAATGTTGAGGAAGGCTTGGAAAGGTGAACGATGACTGGGGTTGGTTGAGCACTGCTCGAGGGTGCCTTTGGGCTGTCTAAATGGTAGGGATGGGTATTGGATACTCGAGCTTTGAACCGTTGAATTTATTCAATTTGCTTATTATTCATATTGTACTAGATTGAAATGCCAACCACTGAGTACCAGCGATAGTTTCGACGGCGGAGGTGAAATGGTGTGGTTTGTAGGCGATGAGGACGAGATCGAAGTGGTAGTAGGATTTCGTCTTCATCCACGAAACTCGAATTTTCTCGACAAAATTGTGTTACGGTTCGACAACGAAGAGTTGTGCAACAATTCAAAATTTTCTGATTTTTGTGAGAGGTAAACAGAAAGCTCGAGTATGATCGTTCTTCAGAAACCCCTTCAGAAACGGCTTAGAAACCCCCAAAATTCAATAAAATGCATTTTAAACAGAGATGTTTCGACGGATTTTCCATGCCTTTCCTAGTCCACCATTTTAGACATTTGAGTAAAGATTTTTTACGGTGAAAACTGCAATTATTCAATCAAAACGGAATTGAAAAACTGTCCTTCTCATGCAGACAAAAAAATCTAAACAGCTACGGGCTTCACGCTGTCTGAACTCATGAGAAATATTATTTTTAACTCAGTTAAATAAAAAATGGCAGTTTTCTCTCCTTGTTTTAACTATAGCATGAAAATTTTACCGCGACCCACTGGCTGCAAAGTTCCTTTGCTGGTCTCTACCAATTCTTGAAAGATACCTGAGGATCCTCAACTGGGAGTAATATACGATTTGTATTTGCTTCAAGGGCACGACAGCAGCACAGGTAACACGAGTTGAGTAAGGTAAAGGCGGGTTCACATGGAGCGGAAAGTCCAGATTGCGTATTGCTCTGTGATGGGTCAGCGTCGAAGGTTCTCCTAGAAATCGATGTTTTTTAATTTCTTCAAAATGACCTACAACTATCCACCTATTGTACGTTTCAGTATGTAATAGCATTATTTCTGTGTTGTTTTGCCTTTAATTGTTCTAGCCGCTGCAATGTTTAGGTTTCTTATTTTTCTTGTCTGTCATGGTTGACTCAAGATTAGAAAGTAGGAATGAAACCAAAACCACCAACACGTCTAGCGTAACCGTGCAACGTTTAGGTTACCGTTTATCGTTTGCAGATACCGAAAAGTGGGAGAAGAAGAATCGAATTTTGCACTCGTCAATCCCTGATGAGCTTCATCTATATTTGAACTCTCCACTCGAATAAAATGAACAAAATGTCTAGGCATTTTCAATTTCAATGAAGGGTACACATCGAGGGTGAAGTGGCAACAAGGCCTACCTCAAATGGGGCTGAACAACATGGCCTACCTGAGATAGGGCTGGTCAACATGGCCTACCTCAAAAAGTACAGAAGATCATGACCTAACTGACAATTTTGGGCATATTGACTTTTTTTATTGAGCGGCATTACAATTAAAATCAATTAAAATTATTCATCATCACGTAAGTTGTCTGTGGCACCCAGAAGTGTCTATAGTTGCAAACATTCACGTATATGTTCCCAAATCTTAAAAAGAAACAGTTTTTGTGTCTCCTGCATAATTTAAACAAAAAACACACACACTTAGGTCATGTACAGCACCATTTGAGGTAGGCCATGTTGCCCAGCCCTATCTCATGTAGGCCATGTTGCCACTTCACCCTCGATATCCTAAACTTCATGATGTAGTGTACCTGAGGTCGCCTCCTCTGTTCCTACGGCGAGGCTTTTTTCTCAAGTGGGTTTAATTTTGAACCCTCTCCGAAGATATGGCTGGTTTTGAAACATCAATGTTTTTCATGAGATGTTTTTCAGACATCGATGTTTTCAGTTTAAAAAAAAATCGATGTGTAGGTAACCATTGATGTTTTTCCAACCGATACCCATACCTACTCAATGGACTAGTCAATGAAGAAGCCTCGAGATGCTCATGATAGGTTTGGTATGGTAAAAGATGACTGGGGTTGGTTGAGCACCGCTTTGGGCTGTCTAAATTATCTTGGAATCATCTAATGATGACATAGTGGCGTATGGATGTTATATTCGCTTTTACGAAGGGAATTAAAAATGATAAAACACTGCTGTCAGCAACACGCCCTTCTCGGACATCCCAAGGCTCGGGCAGTCTCTTGTCTAACGTGATCCCGTTTGTTAGTGCTCTCTCCCATAACCAATAAATTTATGAAGTGATATTACATGTTTTAAACTTGTGAATAATTTGGGAAATCAAATAAACGTCTTTTTAACACTGTTTCCAGTGACTGCCGAACATTTCTTGGTTACGTACCAAATTATCGTCAGGTATCTCTGGATAGTCGAGGAGGACTTGAGAAGGTTAAGTAAGACTGGGGTTAGCTAGAAAGGTATAGGGAGGGCTTGAGGCTGAGGCGTTCTACTCGTATATTGACTGGGGAGAGCTTGAAATGGTCCAGGTCGGCTTGCAAAGGTTAAGAATGACTGGGTATGGTTGGACTTAGAATGGTTGAGGATGACAGGGAGGGACGAAGCCAGGGGCTGGGTTTAGGAAGTCACTACCCCTTCTGGGTTTTTTCCATACCTTTGTGGGAGTATTCCATTCCTCTCGCGGTAGCCACTGTAACGCTAGTCACTGTAACCTCATGAATGTTGCTCAGAAAGTTTATAGAAGGCCAACCTTACTACTGACTGGTACACACGCTCTATCAACAGTTGCTGTGACCGTCAGCACTTCAGGAATTTAATGAAAATTTGTCCTCTGGGGAATACGTAAAAATGTTCTCACCACGGTTTCTTACACTTTTTCCGACACCCAGAAAATAATAAGCTTCAGATTGTATGGAAACAGGATGAACTCAAACTAAATAATAGAAAAATTTCACATATTTTAGTAAACACAACTCCCTGGTAATTCTAGAACCATCACATAAGTGTTCTTCTCCCTTACCCTTGGTCTCCTCCAGAGTTCTTAGGTAACCTCATCATCATTTTATGAACCAAGGTTTTGTCCATTAAATTGAAGATGGTGGTCTTGATCATAAATTCTTACTAGTGGTCTGATTTTATTATGTGAAATTTAGTTTCAGGAACTGGTCCCTCCAGCTCTTCAGCCTTTGGCAGTGGTAGTTTAGTGAGGATAGATCCTAATTCGTCTTATGATGAGATGAAAGAGATTGAAGAGTACGTGTCAAATATAATGAAGACAGGGGTGAATGTTGAAGGGCCTGATAGTCCGCCAGAAGATGAATGTGAAGACATTTTGGCTCCAGCACTCTGTAAATTGACTCCTCGGAAACGTATAAATTACATAAAAAAAGTTGTATTGGGTTCACCTCCCAAACCGGTTGGAACTCATGATAGCGATTCCAGGAAATTAGCTCCAAACCCATGTCTTACAGTTCCACTGCCGCGACAAGAGAGTAATGGCTCAGTGCCGTCAATTCTGCGGGAAGGCTTGTTGTCCAGGGTCGCCTTCAATGGGAGCGAGTCCCAGTCGTCGTCACAAACAATCATCATCGGAGAATCGTCCGATCACAGTAAACCCTCATCCTGTCTGAAGGAGAGCCTGCTAGACCTCACTGGCGAAGGTGGGACAGACTCGACGTTGAAGCAAGTTCCGCACAAGTTGAACAGTTCGTATCAGCAGCCGGGGAGGGATGACTCGAGCGAGTCCCCACCTGATGTCAGACTCATGAAAGAACTCCTGACACCGGCCACTTCCTCTTCCACGGCGACTGACGATTCTATTGCCTTGAAGAGCACTCCACCGTCCATCGCCAAGTCTACCATCACTGAACAATCTACCAAATCGGTGAGCATTTCATTTACATAATTGAAATACTTTTTATGGGGTAAATCATTGTTGGAATGAACCTTTCCGATCAAAATGATACCTACTCACGATATCTGCTAGCTCCACTACCGATGAACACCTGATCGTTTTTCTTTGATAGGTATCTGATATTTCCCTGTTGAATACCCTTTTCTTCTTGCTCTTCCGCTATTATAGGAAAACACGAGATTGTTCTGAGTTTGAATTCTGCCGTGTTTTTCTTACACTTTTTCCTAAGTGAGTTAGCCGCTACATAGTACGTTTGACTAGAATACTTGAAGATTCATGAATCAGTTTTGGATCTACGCAAAAGGTCTTAATCAAAAACACCGATCAACCTTCAATCATCTTTAACTGGACGGGCGTGGTAACAGTTTTGAATGTATTCAGGCAGTAATATGTTGCTAACGGTCACTTGAGGGTTGATGGTTTGGGGCAATTGTTTGATATTTAGGGACAGTCGGTTTGTAACGGTTTAGGTAACAGATAACCTTTTGTTTGATTGTAACAATTGTAGCAAATTTTGCAGGACATAACCTTCTAAACACATAATTGAGTTACTTGATTAATGCTGATTCATAAGTTCTTTTCACTTACCTCAACATTGTTTTTTCAGTCTTCACGAATGAATATCTTTGGAACACCAAAAACTCTCCTACTTCCTGGTGCGCAAGACTTATGGAAAAAACAGGCATCTTCCTCCTGTAAGTAAATATTCAGATATATATATGTATATAACTTGATAGAACTGCAAGCACTAAACATACCTATCAAATAATGGCCTATCAAATTCGTGACTAGTAATTAACACATTGAACATTACATGAATTTCAGATGAGTACATCCGCTATCAAGAGGCCAGCAAGAACATCAATGCCAATGGTTAGTAACGATTTTGCATTCATCTTCCCCTCGGGTTTCATTGAAGTTGACTTTTAGATAGTGGAAAGTTGAAGGTAGAACTGACAATTTCCGTACGCACAGTCTGGCAGGTGTGCACTCAATTGAGTTTGTCTGATGAATCGGTTTATCTGATATCATTCAAGCAAACCCTTTCTGAAAAGCCAATACAGCTTGTGGGTAATTTGATCTCCATTAGGCGAAGTAACATTGACAATCATTATGCAAACTTATTGAAATTCAATTGCTAGAATTCCCTCTTGTCAGCATTGATTGACAGTTTCCAATTGCATTGCGTCTGTTGAGCATGTAGTCATTCTTGATATTCTAAAAGAAAATATATGTCGAAATGACCAAATCGGGTTTTTTCCATAACTCTGGGGGAGTATTCCATTCCTCTCGCAGTAGGCCCTATTCTGTACCCCCACCCCTTATCGAAATTCTGGCTAAGTCACTGACGGGGATGGTTACGGACTGCTTTTGACTGTTTAAAATGAATAGAGGTGCCTGATGAGGCTGAAGAGGCCTTGAAATGTTGAGGAAGGCTTGGAAAGGTGAACGATGACTGGGGTTGGTTGAGCACTGCTCGAGGGTGCCTTTGGGCTGTCTAAATGGTAGGGATGGGTATTGGATACTCGAGCTTTGAACCGTTGAATTTATTCAATTTGCTTATTATTCATATTGTACTAGATTGAAATGCCAACCACTGAGTACCAGCGATAGTTTCGACGGCGGAGGTGAAATGGTGTGGTTTGTAGGCGATGAGGACGAGATCGAAGTGGTAGTAGGATTTCGTCTTCATCCACGAAACTCGAATTTTCTCGACAAAATTGTGTTACGGTTCGACAACGAAGAGTTGTGCAACAATTCAAAATTTTCTGATTTTTGTGAGAGGTAAACAGAAAGCTCGAGTATGATCGTTCTTCAGAAACCCCTTCAGAAACGGCTTAGAAACCCCCAAAATTCAATAAAATGCATTTTAAACAGAGATGTTTCGACGGATTTTCCATGCCTTTCCTAGTCCACCATTTTAGACATTTGAGTAAAGATTTTTTACGGTGAAAACTGCAATTATTCAATCAAAACGGAATTGAAAAACTGTCCTTCTCATGCAGACAAAAAAATCTAAACAGCTACGGGCTTCACGCTGTCTGAACTCATGAGAAATATTATTTTTAACTCAGTTAAATAAAAAATGGCAGTTTTCTCTCCTTGTTTTAACTATAGCATGAAAATTTTACCGCGACCCACTGGCTGCAAAGTTCCTTTGCTGGTCTCTACCAATTCTTGAAAGATACCTGAGGATCCTCAACTGGGATTAATATACGATTTGTATTTGCTTCAAGGGCACGACAGCAGCACAGGTAACACGAGTTGAGTAAGGTAAAGGCGGGTTCACATGGAGCGGAAAGTCCAGATTGCGTATTGCTCTGTGATGGGTCAGCGTCGAAGGTTCTCCTAGAAATCGATGTTTTTTAATTTCTTCAAAATGACCTACAACTATCCACCTATTGTACGTTTCAGTATGTAATAGCATTATTTCTGTGTTGTTTTGCCTTTAATTGTTCTAGCCGCTGCAATGTTTAGGTTTCTTATTTTTCTTGTCTGTCATGGTTGACTCAAGATTAGAAAGTAGGAATGAAACCAAAACCACCAACACGTCTAGCGTAACCGTGCAACGTTTAGGTTACCGTTTATCGTTTGCAGATACCGAAAAGTGGGAGAAGAAGAATCGAATTTTGCACTCGTCAATCCCTGATGAGCTTCATCTATATTTGAACTCTCCACTCGAATAAAATGAACAAAATGTCTAGGCATTTTCAATTTCAATGAAGGGTACACATCGAGGGTGAAGTGGCAACAAGGCCTACCTCAAATGGGGCTGAACAACATGGCCTACCTGAGATAGGGCTGGTCAACATGGCCTACCTCAAAAAGTACAGAAGATCATGACCTAACTGACAATTTTGGGCATATTGACTTTTTTTATTGAGCGGCATTACAATTAAAATCAATTAAAATTTTTCATCATCACGTAAGTTGTCTGTGGCACCCAGAAGTGTCTATAGTTGCAAACATTCACGTATATGTTCCCAAATCTTAAAAAGAAACAGTTTTTGTGTCTCCTGCATAATTTAAACAAAAAACACACACACTTAGGTCATGTACAGCACCATTTGAGGTAGGCCATGTTGCCCAGCCCTATCTCATGTAGGCCATGTTGCCACTTCACCCTCGATATCCTAAACTTCATGATGTAGTGTACCTGAGGTCGCCTCCTCTGTTCCTACGGCGAGGCTTTTTTCTCAAGTGGGTTTAATTTTGAACCCTCTCCGAAGATATGGCTGGTTTTGAAACATCAATGTTTTTCATGAGATGTTTTTCAGACATCGATGTTTTCAGTTTAAAAAAAAATCGATGTGTAGGTAACCATTGATGTTTTTCCAACCGATACCCATACCTACTCAATGGACTAGTCAATGAAGAAGCCTCGAGATGCTCATGATAGGTTTGGTATGGTAAAAGATGACTGGGGTTGGTTGAGCACCGCTTTGGGCTGTCTAAATTATCTTGGAATCATCTAATGATGACATAGTGGCGTATGGATGTTATATTCGCTTTTACGAAGGGAATTAAAAATGATAAAACACTGCTGTCAGCAACACGCCCTTCTCGGACATCCCAAGGCTCGGGCAGTCTCTTGTCTAACGTGATCCCGTTTGTTAGTGCTCTCTCCCATAACCAATAAATTTATGAAGTGATATTACATGTTTTAAACTTGTGAATAATTTGGGAAATCAAATAAACGTCTTTTTAACACTGTTTCCAGTGACTGCCGAACATTTCTTGGTTACGTACCAAATTATCGTCAGGTATCTCTGGATAGTCGAGGAGGACTTGAGAAGGTTAAGTAAGACTGGGGTTAGCTAGAAAGGTATAGGGAGGGCTTGAGGCTGAGGCGTTCTACTCGTATATTGACTGGGGAGAGCTTGAAATGGTCCAGGTCGGCTTGCAAAGGTTAAGAATGACTGGGTATGGTTGGACTTAGAATGGTTGAGGATGACAGGGAGGGACGAAGCCAGGGGCTGGGTTTAGGAAGTCACTACCCCTTCTGGGTTTTTTCCATACCTTTGTGGGAGTATTCCATTCCTCTCGCGGTAGCCACTGTAACGCTAGTCACTGTAACCTCATGAATGTTGCTCAGAAAGTTTATAGAAGGCCAACCTTACTACTGACTGGTACACACGCTCTATCAACAGTTGCTGTGACCGTCAGCACTTCAGGAATTTAATGAAAATTTGTCCTCTGGGGAATACGTAAAAATGTTCTCACCACGGTTTCTTACACTTTTTCCGACACCCAGAAAATAATAAGCTTCAGATTGTATGGAAACAGGATGAACTCAAACTAAATAATAGAAAAATTTCACATATTTTAGTAAACACAACTCCCTGGTAATTCTAGAACCATCACATAAGTGTTCTTCTCCCTTACCCTTGGTCTCCTCCAGAGTTCTTAGGTAACCTCATCATCATTTTATGAACCAAGGTTTTGTCCATTAAATTGAAGATGGTGGTCTTGATCATAAATTCTTACTAGTGGTCTGATTTTATTATGTGAAATTTAGTTTCAGGAACTGGTCCCTCCAGCTCTTCAGCCTTTGGCAGTGGTAGTTTAGTGAGGATAGATCCTAATTCGTCTTATGATGAGATGAAAGAGATTGAAGAGTACGTGTCAAATATAATGAAGACAGGGGTGAATGTTGAAGGGCCTGATAGTCCGCCAGAAGATGAATGTGAAGACATTTTGGCTCCAGCACTCTGTAAATTGACTCCTCGGAAACGTATAAATTACATAAAAAAAGTTGTATTGGGTTCACCTCCCAAACCGGTTGGAACTCATGATAGCGATTCCAGGAAATTAGCTCCAAACCCATGTCTTACAGTTCCACTGCCGCGACAAGAGAGTAATGGCTCAGTGCCGTCAATTCTGCGGGAAGGCTTGTTGTCCAGGGTCGCCTTCAATGGGAGCGAGTCCCAGTCGTCGTCACAAACAATCATCATCGGAGAATCGTCCGATCACAGTAAACCCTCATCCTGTCTGAAGGAGAGCCTGCTAGACCTCACTGGCGAAGGTGGGACAGACTCGACGTTGAAGCAAGTTCCGCACAAGTTGAACAGTTCGTATCAGCAGCCGGGGAGGGATGACTCGAGCGAGTCCCCACCTGATGTCAGACTCATGAAAGAACTCCTGACACCGGCCACTTCCTCTTCCACGGCGACTGACGATTCTATTGCCTTGAAGAGCACTCCACCGTCCATCGCCAAGTCTACCATCACTGAACAATCTACCAAATCGGTGAGCATTTCATTTACATAATTGAAATACTTTTTATGGGGTAAATCATTGTTGGAATGAACCTTTCCGATCAAAATGATACCTACTCACGATATCTGCTAGCTCCACTACCGATGAACACCTGATCGTTTTTCTTTGATAGGTATCTGATATTTCCCTGTTGAATACCCTTTTCTTCTTGCTCTTCCGCTATTATAGGAAAACACGAGATTGTTCTGAGTTTGAATTCTGCCGTGTTTTTCTTACACTTTTTCCTAAGTGAGTTAGCCGCTACATAGTACGTTTGACTAGAATACTTGAAGATTCATGAATCAGTTTTGGATCTACGCAAAAGGTCTTAATCAAAAACACCGATCAACCTTCAATCATCTTTAACTGGACGGGCGTAGTAACAGTTTTGAATGTATTCAGGCAGTAATATGTTGCTAACGGTCACTTGAGGGTTGATGGTTTGGGGCAATTGTTTGATATTTAGGGACAGTCGGTTTGTAACGGTTTAGGTAACAGATAACCTTTTGTTTGATTGTAACAATTGTAGCAAATTTTGCAGGACATAACCTTCTAAACACATAATTGAGTTACTTGATTAATGCTGATTCATAAGTTCTTTTCACTTACCTCAACATTGTTTTTTCAGTCTTCACGAATGAATATCTTTGGAACACCAAAAACTCTCCTACTTCCTGGTGCGCAAGACTTATGGAAAAAACAGGCATCTTCCTCCTGTAAGTAAATATTCAGATATATATATGTATATAACTTGATAGAACTGCAAGCACTAAACATACCTATCAAATAATGGCCTATCAAATTCGTGACTAGTAATTAACACATTGAACATTACATGAATTTCAGATGAGTACATCCGCTATCAAGAGGCCAGCAAGAACATCAATGCCAATGGTTAGTAACGATTTTGCATTCATCTTCCCCTCGGGTTTCATTGAAGTTGACTTTTAGATAGTGGAAAGTTGAAGGTAGAACTGACAATTTCCGTACGCACAGTCTGGCAGGTGTGCACTCAATTGAGTTTGTCTGATGAATCGGTTTATCTGATATCATTCAAGCAAACCCTTTCTGAAAAGCCAATACAGCTTGTGGGTAATTTGATCTCCATTAGGCGAAGTAACATTGACAATCATTATGCAAACTTATTGAAATTCAATTGCTAGAATTCCCTCTTGTCAGCATTGATTGACAGTTTCCAATTGCATTGCGTCTGTTGAGCATGTAGTCATTCTTGATATTCTAAAAGAAAATATATGTCGAAATGACCAAATCGGGTTTTTTCCATAACTCTGGGGGAGTATTCCATTCCTCTCGCAGTAGGCCCTATTCTGTACCCCCACCCCTTATCGAAATTCTGGCTAAGTCACTGACGGGGATGGTTACGGACTGCTTTTGACTGTTTAAAATGAATAGAGGTGCCTGATGAGGCTGAAGAGGCCTTGAAATGTTGAGGAAGGCTTGGAAAGGTGAACGATGACTGGGGTTGGTTGAGCACTGCTCGAGGGTGCCTTTGGGCTGTCTAAATGGTAGGGATGGGTATTGGATACTCGAGCTTTGAACCGTTGAATTTATTCAATTTGCTTATTATTCATATTGTACTAGATTGAAATGCCAACCACTGAGTACCAGCGATAGTTTCGACGGCGGAGGTGAAATGGTGTGGTTTGTAGGCGATGAGGACGAGATCGAAGTGGTAGTAGGATTTCGTCTTCATCCACGAAACTCGAATTTTCTCGACAAAATTGTGTTACGGTTCGACAACGAAGAGTTGTGCAACAATTCAAAATTTTCTGATTTTTGTGAGAGGTAAACAGAAAGCTCGAGTATGATCGTTCTTCAGAAACCCCTTCAGAAACGGCTTAGAAACCCCCAAAATTCAATAAAATGCATTTTAAACAGAGATGTTTCGACGGATTTTCCATGCCTTTCCTAGTCCACCATTTTAGACATTTGAGTAAAGATTTTTTACGGTGAAAACTGCAATTATTCAATCAAAACGGAATTGAAAAACTGTCCTTCTCATGCAGACAAAAAAATCTAAACAGCTACGGGCTTCACGCTGTCTGAACTCATGAGAAATATTATTTTTAACTCAGTTAAATAAAAAATGGCAGTTTTCTCTCCTTGTTTTAACTATAGCATGAAAATTTTACCGCGACCCACTGGCTGCAAAGTTCCTTTGCTGGTCTCTACCAATTCTTGAAAGATACCTGAGGATCCTCAACTGGGATTAATATACGATTTGTATTTGCTTCAAGGGCACGACAGCAGCACAGGTAACACGAGTTGAGTAAGGTAAAGGCGGGTTCACATGGAGCGGAAAGTCCAGATTGCGTATTGCTCTGTGATGGGTCAGCGTCGAAGGTTCTCCTAGAAATCGATGTTTTTTAATTTCTTCAAAATGACCTACAACTATCCACCTATTGTACGTTTCAGTATGTAATAGCATTATTTCTGTGTTGTTTTGCCTTTAATTGTTCTAGCCGCTGCAATGTTTAGGTTTCTTATTTTTCTTGTCTGTCATGGTTGACTCAAGATTAGAAAGTAGGAATGAAACCAAAACCACCAACACGTCTAGCGTAACCGTGCAACGTTTAGGTTACCGTTTATCGTTTGCAGATACCGAAAAGTGGGAGAAGAAGAATCGAATTTTGCACTCGTCAATCCCTGATGAGCTTCATCTATATTTGAACTCTCCACTCGAATAAAATGAACAAAATGTCTAGGCATTTTCAATTTCAATGAAGGGTACACATCGAGGGTGAAGTGGCAACAAGGCCTACCTCAAATGGGGCTGAACAACATGGCCTACCTGAGATAGGGCTGGTCAACATGGCCTACCTCAAAAAGTACAGAAGATCATGACCTAACTGACAATTTTGGGCATATTGACTTTTTTTATTGAGCGGCATTACAATTAAAATCAATTAAAATTTTTCATCATCACGTAAGTTGTCTGTGGCACCCAGAAGTGTCTATAGTTGCAAACATTCACGTATATGTTCCCAAATCTTAAAAAGAAACAGTTTTTGTGTCTCCTGCATAATTTAAACAAAAAACACACACACTTAGGTCATGTACAGCACCATTTGAGGTAGGCCATGTTGCCCAGCCCTATCTCATGTAGGCCATGTTGCCACTTCACCCTCGATATCCTAAACTTCATGATGTAGTGTACCTGAGGTCGCCTCCTCTGTTCCTACGGCGAGGCTTTTTTCTCAAGTGGGTTTAATTTTGAACCCTCTCCGAAGATATGGCTGGTTTTGAAACATCAATGTTTTTCATGAGATGTTTTTCAGACATCGATGTTTTCAGTTTAAAAAAAAATCGATGTGTAGGTAACCATTGATGTTTTTCCAACCGATACCCATACCTACTCAATGGACTAGTCAATGAAGAAGCCTCGAGATGCTCATGATAGGTTTGGTATGGTAAAAGATGACTGGGGTTGGTTGAGCACCGCTTTGGGCTGTCTAAATTATCTTGGAATCATCTAATGATGACATAGTGGCGTATGGATGTTATATTCGCTTTTACGAAGGGAATTAAAAATGATAAAACACTGCTGTCAGCAACACGCCCTTCTCGGACATCCCAAGGCTCGGGCAGTCTCTTGTCTAACGTGATCCCGTTTGTTAGTGCTCTCTCCCATAACCAATAAATTTATGAAGTGATATTACATGTTTTAAACTTGTGAATAATTTGGGAAATCAAATAAACGTCTTTTTAACACTGTTTCCAGTGACTGCCGAACATTTCTTGGTTACGTACCAAATTATCGTCAGGTATCTCTGGATAGTCGAGGAGGACTTGAGAAGGTTAAGTAAGACTGGGGTTAGCTAGAAAGGTATAGGGAGGGCTTGAGGCTGAGGCGTTCTACTCGTATATTGACTGGGGAGAGCTTGAAATGGTCCAGGTCGGCTTGCAAAGGTTAAGAATGACTGGGTATGGTTGGACTTAGAATGGTTGAGGATGACAGGGAGGGACGAAGCCAGGGGCTGGGTTTAGGAAGTCACTACCCCTTCTGGGTTTTTTCCATACCTTTGTGGGAGTATTCCATTCCTCTCGCGGTAGCCACTGTAACGCTAGTCACTGTAACCTCATGAATGTTGCTCAGAAAGTTTATAGAAGGCCAACCTTACTACTGACTGGTACACACGCTCTATCAACAGTTGCTGTGACCGTCAGCACTTCAGGAATTTAATGAAAATTTGTCCTCTGGGGAATACGTAAAAATGTTCTCACCACGGTTTCTTACACTTTTTCCGACACCCAGAAAATAATAAGCTTCAGATTGTATGGAAACAGGATGAACTCAAACTAAATAATAGAAAAATTTCACATATTTTAGTAAACACAACTCCCTGGTAACTCTAGAACCATCACATAAGTGTTCTTCTCCCTTACCCTTGGTCTCCTCCAGAGTTCTTAGGTAACCTCATCATCATTTTATGAACCAAGGTTTTGTCCATTAAATTGAAGATGGCGGTCTTGATCATAAATTCTTACTAATGGTCTGATTTTATTATGTGAAATTTAGTTTCAGGAACTGGTCCCTCCAGCTCTTCAGCCTTTGATGAACGCGTTCCTTACGACTACCCATTATCAAAGTGAGTATGAATAGGTTTATTTTCTTCTTCTGTGGAGAACTGTGAAACTCAGGGGGTGCACATTGATAAAGCGGGAATATGGCGAAGGGGACGGGAGAGATGCATTTCTCAGCCAAATACAAATTTCAACCATATGCAAATGGGATAAATCCTGTAAGCTTTCTCATCTTCAAATCACAAACGCGACTAAATACATACTCGTACAATAGACATGAAAAATGTTCTCTAACGGAAAACGAAATTCTGAAATAATCATGATGGGGTAAGCCCAAAAAATGTATGTTATTGTTAAAGCTGAAATGTATATCTGCCCAGCAAGAACCAGCGTGTAGGTGAAAGCAACTCTCGCCAGGGAGGGGAAGGAAAGAGGATGGGTAGAGGAAACGGTTATGGGGAAAGTGAGGGGTTAGTGATCATTGAGGTAAATAATGGGGAATACAAAAATAAAATAAAATTATCGTATATAAATGGGCGATAACACCCCAGGAACAAAAATATCACGAATCGGGTGTCTACCCTAGGAACAAAAATATGTATCACCAACACCCATAGGTATCAACCCCAGGAACGAAGACATTACTGATCGGGTGTCTACCCCAGGAACTAAGATATCACTAATCCCGGCGTTGAACTTCCAACACGAATCAGGACGATTTTTCACTCTCAATGTTATCAATGATAACTGGCTGATTTGAGATAACAGATAGTTCAATTTTCACCGCTGAACAACTCCAGCGCTGTAATCGCCGTCAACATTTCTCTCTGTCCAGCGATTGTATTATGTAATACATATGTGATCTGCGGTTTGGGGATTTTTATTTTTATTTTTGAAAGTACTTGGCAAATGCAAACAAGGGAGCGAGTGGGCATTCAACTCCAATGATTTACCTCGTCCGCTTTGGTGGCATTGGAACGGAGAATGAATGACAGCGCCCCTGGTAGCAGAGCAGCAAGTTAGTGTTGCGCTCTGAAAAGCTCTCATTTGGTCAGTCTCACAGCGTTCAGATTTAGTTAGAGTTTACTGTTTTAGAATTTGTTAACACCATCCGCAGATTTGTACGACCAGCCGTTCGTTCAGAATGAGGGCTCAATGTTGGGGCAGATCGAAACCCACCAACCATCACTTGAGTCTCACTTAGCATCAGTTTTCTCTTAATTGAACCTCCTTACTGACTTTCCGTCCTTGCTGCTCTTGTAGCCCTGGGCAAGTAGACCATCTGGCGAGGATTCGATCTCGTGAACCTCCACACTTCAGGGACCGCCCCTCCTCAACGGGTCGACCCCAGAGTCACGAACGCCGCAGGTCTCAGTCTCGAAAAAGAATGTGTGCGAACCCCGGAATATTGTGGAGGTTAGTAATTATTTTCATAACATAAAATAAAATAAAAACTACACTCAATTTAAGTATAAACATTACAGCATGGTGTAACCGTCTGCCGGAGGTTCGGGTTCTACTTCTTTGCAATAAATTAATGCAGACACGAAACTAATGAAAAACGTCCTCACGATCATGGAGGTTGCACAAGGAGCACTCCTCACTCGGACGGGAAATGGCATTGCATTCACGTTAAGTAGCTCACAACGTATTTGTTGAGAATAGTTTTATTTCTCTTTGCTTTACGTTTCTCATTTAGCAGAACCCTTACTTCTATTGGATACGGTTTGAAATAATTATTATTATCACTGTTATTAACATCGCTTACTGGGGTGCTTCGCCAGGCTGCTTGCTGTTTGTTATTTATAAAGAGGTCTAGTTCGTCTTCTAGTTGTTTAGGAGTTTTCAGAGGAACGTTTAGGTCTATTGTAGATTCTAGTTCCTGCCTAAAACAAGACCAACAAGTTTTTTTATTATATAAGCTGGGAGCATTTTCTTTTTGGATCACTTTATCGCTGATAGTTACAATGACGGGCGAGTGATCTGAGGGCAGGTCATCACTATCGTCTACATGTATGTATCCATTTGAGATACCTCTGGTTATAAAGAAGTCTATTAGGTCAGGAATTTTGTTAGCATCTGCAGACCAGTATGTAGGCTGGGAAGTTGAGAGGAAATCGCACTTGATTGATCTCGCTGCTTCATACAATTATTTACCTTTCGTCGTAGTTAGTCGTGACCCCCAGTAGGTAGATATTTTTGGCATTGAAGTCTCCTCCAATTACAAAGTTTTTCCCCAATGTTTTAAAAAGACCTCTGTAGTCATTTTTTTTTTTTCAAATTATGCCTGGGGACAATAGATTGCTGCGATATTGAATCTTTTGTTTTTGAGTTGCAGATTAACCGTAGTTACTTGCATTTTTTCGTCTTCAATTGTTGGTTCTTCGAAGTGTGCAATGTTCTCTTTAATTAAAATAGCTGATCCTCCTCTTGCTTTGTTCCTAGGGTGTACTGTATGGTAACAGTTGAACCCTCTTATTTTAGTGTACGAAGTTCCCGTAAAATGGGTTTCAGAAATTAGTAACAGGTCCTAATTCCTCCATCTTATTAGAATGAAGGAAAGCTTTACTTCCTTTACGTGATTCAATAAGCCGTCTGCATTCCAGGTAGCTATCCTTCGAGTCGGTTCCATCATATTATTCCGTAGTTAGAAAGACCTTTTTCTAGCTTGGTTATTCTTTCAAATAACAGTTTATTGGTATGATTCTGATCGCTTAATCTCTCCAGTTCTGTGCGAGCATTTTTTCAGTGTTCGACACATTGATCCCTTGTTTTGAAACCATCTTGGCATAAACAACTATACAAAATCATACATACAATATTATACCATACCATACTCATACTATGTCATACAAACCGAGTGAATATTGAAATGTCATCCATTTCTGACCTATATTTAAAATTTCAAGTAGTATGTAGCATATCATCAAAATATAATTTGTTTAAACAAATAGGTATTATTTAAACAATTTTACAGACAAGAAACCGAGTGAATATTGCATTGTGATCCAGTTCTGACCTACTTTCAAAATTTCAAGTCAATAGCTCATCATCAAAACTTAATTTGTATTATTGCAAGAAGGTGGGTATTATTTAAACAATTTTACAGATGAGAAACCGAGTGAATATTGCAATGTCGTCAATCCCCGACTCACGGTTAAAATTTCTAGACTGTAGTTTACCGGGAAGATGAAAAAAGGTAGTTTTATTCTGGGCGTCTGGAGGTTGACCCACCTAACGGCCGTTTTCGACGCGAAGTTTAGAGTTTTTCCTAAACCTTTGCGCGCTCACTGTGAACGAACGGCTGGTCGCACAAAAATCCAATTGGTCATAAAAGATTCGTAATTTTTCAGGTCATTCAAAAGTGAATTAACATTACACGGTTCAGTTAAATATTTTGAGATATGACATTGTCGAAATTTTAAATTTCGTTTTGAACTCCTTCCCCTTGACCTAGGGTTATGAAAAGTTTCGAGGACCATTGTGGGGTTGGTCGGAACCCATAAAAAAAATTTCGTAATTTTAACTCAACGCTAACTGGGCAAAGTGCCGTGGAAGGCGGACGGACGGATTTTTTTTATTCGATTTTCTGAATATACGTATCTTGAAACGTAAACCAACAAATTTTGAGGGGGGTTAAAAAAATTTTTTCTTTGGGCGATTCCAATGGTTCATTATCGAAGATAATAAACCAAAATCCGTCCGTCCCCCGTCCGCGGCACTTTGCCCAGTTAGCGTTGAGTTAAAATCAACAAATTTTTTTTATGGGTTCCCACCAACCCCACAATGATCCTCGAAACTTTTCATAACCCTAGGTCAAGGGGAAGGGGTTCAATCAAATTTTGAAATTTTGAAAATTTCAAAACTCGAAAAATTCCCATCAAACGGTATGTTTTGGTTTATTATCTTCGATAATGAACCATTGGAATCGCCCAAAGAAAAAAATTTTTTAACCCCCCCTCAAAATTTGTTGGTTTACGTTTCAAGATACGTAGATTCAGAAAATCGAATAAAAAAAAATCCGTCCGTACACCGTACGCCGTCCGTGGCACTTTGCCCAGTTAGCGTTGAGCTAAAATTACGAAATTTGGTTTCTGGGTTTGGACCAGCCCCACAATGATCCTCGAAACTTTTCATAACCCTAGGTCAAGGGGAAGGGGTTCAAAACGAAATTTAAAATTTCGACGATGTCATATCTCAAAATATTCAACTGAACCGTGTAATTTTTAGTTCACTTTTGAATGACCTGAAAAATTACGAATCTTTTAAGACCAATTGGATTTTTGTGCGACCAGCCGTTCGTTCACAGTTAGCGCGCAAAGGTTTAGGAAAAACACTAAACTTTCGCGTCGAAAACGGTCGTCATGTGGGTCAACCGCCAGACGCCCAGAATAAAACTACCTTTTTTCATCTTCCCGGTAAACTACAGTCTAGAAATTTTAACCGTGAGTCGGGGATAGACCACATTGCAATATTCACTCGGTTTCTCATCTGTAAAATTGTTTAAATAATACCTTTTTGTAATAATACAAATTAAATTTTGATGATGAGCTATTGACTTGAAATTTTAAAAATAGTTCAGAACTGGATCACAATGCAATATTCACTCGGTTTCTTGTCTGTAAAATTGTTTAAATAATACCTATTTGTTTAAACAAATTAAATTTTGATGATGAGCTAGATACATGAAATTTTAAATATAGGTCAGAAATGGATGGCATTTCAATATTCACTCGGTTCGTATGACATGGTATGAATATGGTATGGTATATTATTGTATGTATGATTTGGTATAGTACAATATGGTATGATAGGAAAGAAATTCGTATGGTATGGTATGAGTACGCTGAGAATATGGTATGGTGCCGATTTGCAACACAGTCTGGTATAGACAGAAGGGTGATCTGCACAAGGAAGATAATAAACCGTTGTGTCAAGAATTTGCAGAGTTTTTTATTTCATATTTAGATAGAGTTTATCCCGTAGAATTTTTTAAGACTATCCACAGCTTTGTACGACCAGCCGTTCGTTCACAATGACGGCTCAAAGGTTGAGCCTGTCAACATGATCGTGAATCAAACGGTTGAAATACAGGTCAATTGTCATACTAACGAGCTGTTTGGAACATCATATGGTTTTAGTGATGTCAAGTTTTTTGTTCTGAGGTACGTTTCGTGCTACGGAATGAAGGTAATTTCGAATGTTTGTTGGTAGGTACTTCTTTTATAGAAACATTATTGCCGACGTTGTATTAAAAACCCCAGAATTATATCGGTACATTTTATTTGTAATTAATTCATCATCTCTATCATTCAGGTTCTGCACAAAGGAACCCAGTCGATTCCAACAGCCGGATATCGTATGAATTAATCATAATTAATAATAATTATTATTATTATTAATAAATACAAATTATTAATACCTAACATTAAATTATAATAATTTTCACTAGGTAGGTACTTGATAAAATTATTAATAATTAGTGATAATTCATAATAATAATAAATCTAACATTTAGGATCTAGACATTTAGACCAATAATCTAGACAGAAGGGTGATCTGCACAAGGAAGATAATAAACCGTTGTGTCAAGAATTTGCAGAGTTTTTTGTATCTCTCTCGCTATTTCGCATCCGCGATAGTTTGCAGGATGATTTCCTTTACAACTGACGCATTTGGGAACATCCGTCTTGTTTAGGGCACACTCAGCTATTTTGTGCTGCCCAGCACATTTCACGCACACAGGTTCCTTTCCACAGTACGACTGTGTGTGGAAACTCTGGCAACGTTTACATTGGGGGATGAGGTTGGTAGTTTTCTTCATTGGCTCGATTTTCACAATTATGTTAAGGATTGCCTTTATACCACGGATCTTTTTGACATCTTCGTTCTTGTCCAATGTCGGCATAAAGAGAGGTAGCGGTTTATAAATGGTTACAGTTTCCCCACTCTCGTTTTTAATTAGGTTGCATCAAGAATGTTCAAACCTTGATTTTTGAGATCTTCTTCGATTTCGCTTTTTTCGCAAGTTCAGTGTAGGCCTCTCTAGTGATGACCTTAATTGGCCTGTCAGCTTTATCTTGGTAGGTGTACCATTGCTTCTTTCTGCACGAATTGTATCAGTTATCGATTTCCAATTTTCTTTGATTTTCTAATCGTTGTTGTTCAAAAGAGGTAATTTTTAATTGCTCTTTAGGAATATTCTTAAGAATATCTTTCAAGCTCGAGTAGCTTTTTAGACCCATTACATTTATGCCACGTGGTGAGGGTTCTTTTTTTTTTTATCTTGGATACAACAATCTTTGAAGCATCCTTACTAGCATTAGCCTCATTAGGGTTCTTTACCACCTATGGCGAAAAATCCGCTTTGCGCTTCTTGCGAGCCCTTCTGAGTATCCAGTCTGTCTCTCGTTCAATATCTTCTTCATCTGTATTAGAGGACTTTGGAGGTGCGTAGGGTTGAGTCAATTGGAATCGCCCTTGTTCCTCCCCCGACATTTTCACGTCCTGGCTCAATTTCCGTATTTGATCATTTGCCTGACGGAGATATTCATACACTGAAGCAACAATATTATACAATTGATTAAAAGAGTCACTTACGTGGGGATCCACACTCCGCAACGCGCTGCTTTTTTTGACTTGTCAAGAGCTCGCACAAGACCGTATCCTGACGTCAGACTACCATAGTGGTCAGCCCAAAATTGCTCTTCCCGCCCAATCTTCCTCGCAGCTTTCTTAGGAAGACGTGAATCTGGCATACCCGCCACCCTTGAGATAGATCTGAGGTGCAAGACCAGGGTAAACAAGGACAGTGTGTCCAGTTCAGTCTCGAAGTAAACCAAATAATTGGGAGCACAGAGAGGCAAGTAGAAGAGGTTTTTCAGAAACAACAACTGCACAGCCTCAACGCATGCATACTCCAAATAAACCCACAGCTGCGCACCATAACCTAAAATTGCCCTCCCTATCGCATTAAAAATGTTCAGCTTCGCTTGCAAAAGCCTTCCCCCAAACATAATTCATGGCGAAATTGCTGTCTTAGCCTTACGCTTCAGGTGCTTCGCAAAAGAGACTCTCGGGGTCAGTGCCACGCCCAGGTAGATGTACTCAGAAACTAACAGAAAGTGACAAAATTTGTCTACATCATTTAATTATGTATAAGATAGTTATTATAGTATTGTTGATTCCATGTGCAGAAAATACATGTATACATTCTTGAGCAAAAAAAGTACTTGTTTCTCATTGGTTTCAACTGACACAGGAGAGATCAAATCTTCGACGCTAACATCCGGGAAAAGATGCTTCGTGTTGAAGAGGGAAGAGACAGAAGAACCAACATCACTTCGCCTTGCGGTGGTAACATTCTTTTCCTCTTGACTCTGTTCAGTAAAATGACCGTTTGAATAATGTTTACACGTTTGTAGCTAATCCTTTTATATCGCCTGGTCAACACTAGAATACGTTCTATTCCCCGTTCGGTGGTTCCTCTTCCTCATCTCTTGCCTTCTCTTTCCAAACCCCCGGTAAAAATTAGGGTCTCTAACATAAATTTCAGCCGCTCGAAACGTATTGAAATCCTACGTCCCTCCCGAATCACGTTATACCTCCCATCACACACTATATATCCACTTGTTTTAGACTAATTGAAATTGGGAACTCGTTCAGAAAAATTTCCATACGTTACTGTCAGTTACATTCTACTTCAGAAGAAAGATTTCCATTCGTTTTCCAAAGTTTCCTAGTTATATTCAAGGATTCTTTTCCATTGGATCAGAACCAAGGATATTCCTTATAGAACCTATCAATCCTTCTTGTTGCTGCATTAAGATTTCTCTTTCAAAGCAATTTTGAAAATAACTTTAATTATTTTGTTTTTCAGATCAACTGAAACCGTTGATCCATTATACGTTCAAGTCAATGACTACAAGATTCAGTACATATTACACGTAATTCATACTATTGTTCAATGTGTTAAACACATTATTGCTTTGCATTATTACTCAAGACAAATTTTCCTTTTGTTTCTGTGAGTTTCATTCTACTTAATTAAAGTTCCTTTCGTTTTAGTGAGTTACATTCTACACATTTAAAGTTCCTTTCATTTTTGTGCGTTACATTGTACTTTACAAAAATTTTCCTTTCCTTTTGTTTCTGTGAGTTGAATTCTACAGAATTAAAGTTCCTTTCGTTTTTGTGAGTTACATTGTACTTCAGAAAAATATTGTTTTGTTTCTGTGAGTTACATTCTACGTATTTAAAGTTCCTTTCATTTTTGTGCGTTACATTGTAATTCAGAAAAATTTTCCTTTTGTTTCTGTGAGTTAAATTCTACAGGATTAAAGTTCCTTTCGTTTTTATGAGTTACATTGTACTTCAGAAAAATATTGTTTTGTTTCTCTGAGTTAAGTACATTCTACTTATTTAAAGTTCCTTTCATTTTTGTGCGTTACATTGTACTTTACAAAAATTTTCCTTTTGTTTCTGTGAGTTAAATTCTACAGGATTAAAGTTCCTTTCGTTTTTATGAGTTACATTGTACTTCAGAAAAATATTGTTTTGTTTCTCTGAGTTAAGTACATTCTACTTATTTAAAGTTCCTTTCATTTTTGTGCGTTATATTGTACTTTACAAAAATTTTCCTTTTGTTTCTGTGAGTTGAATTCTACAGAATTATAGGTCCTTTCGTTTTTGTGAGTTACATTGTACTTCAGAAAAATATTGTTTTGTTTCTGTGAGTTACATTCTACTTATTTAAAGTTCCTTTCATTTTTGTGCGTTACATTGTACTTTACAAAAATTTTCCTTTTGTTTCTGTGAGTTGAATTCTACAGAATTAAAGGTCCTTTCGTTTTTGTGAGTTAGATTGTACTTCAGAAAAATATTGTTTTATTTCTGTGAGTTACATTCTACTTATTTAAAGTTCCTTTCATTTTTGTGCGTTACATTGTACTTTACAAAAATTTTCCTTTTGTGTCTGTGAGTTGAATTCTACAGAATTAAAGGTCCTTTCGTTTTTGTGAGTTACATTGTACTTCAGAAAAATATTGTTTTGTTTCTGTGAGTTACATTCTACTTATTTAAAGTTCCTTTCATTTTTGTGCGTTACATTGTACTTTACAAAAATTTTCCTTTTGTTTCTGTGAGTTGAATTCTACGGAATTAAAGGTCCTTTCGTTTTTGTGAGTTACATTGTGAGTTACATTTTTTGTTCCTTCCCTCTAAAAGAAATTAACATGCCTCTTCAAAATAATACAAAAAAGAAAAAGAACAACTTGTCATAGTTCAAAATTACATCTGGTACAAACTCCACATTTCAACACTTGGGATTGTAGCGCTCAGGGGGTTTCACTATTTCACGCAGAGGTCTGGCAGTGCTGCGGGAGGTTCCGAGGGTAGCAGGTTGGTTGCTGCTTGGAACTGGTTCAGGTGGAGGGCCAGGGTCTGGGGAGAATCCACGGAATGGGAGTGGTCCTCGAGATGCTGGTGATTGGTAGGAGTACGGGGAGAACTCTTCAAATGGGAAGGGTTCCTCGTCTCCAGGAGATCTGATGGCCTCATGGGGGGATCCACCAAACTGGAGGGACCGTCTAACCGCAGGCTTTTCAGGTTGTCTGGGGTTGCCAGTCTCTTGCTTCTGTGAGGGATGGCCATAGAACTGCCCTGAGGTTGCTGCGGAGTCCGCTGCCATAGCTGATCAAGATGTCTGGTCCATGACATACCATCTTCAGTCTGGACCCTGTAAGTTTGAGACCCAAGGACTTGCGAAATGATGGCTTTGGTCCATTTTGGAGAATGAGCACGATAGTCTCGTGCCCATACTTTTTGACTGAGTTCAAAGGTTTCTGAACGGCGTCCTCCCCTGGCCACCCAATCATCTTGCAATGCAGCTACCCGATCTTCTGGATTTGGTAAGAGTAAATCAAATGGGGAACGCGCTTTTCTCTTTAGAAGTATGTTGGCTGGGCTGTCACCAATTGCTGCATGCTCAGTGTTTCGATACTGAAACAAGAACTTATTCAGCGCAAGTTGGAGAGGCCGGCTAGAGCTGTCAGATTTAGCTTTCTTGAGGAAGGTCTTGACGGCTGACTCTCCAGCTCCATTCGTTTGGGGGTGAAACGGAGCGCCAATCAGATGCTTAATTGATGAATGTTTAAGAAAGTTTCCCATTTCTTGGCCTGTAACACATCTGGCTCCATCCGAAGCGATAGAGCGAGGTAGCCCGAACCTGGCAAAAATTTCGCTGGGGATCTCAATTGCAGTTTGGGCAGTTGCATTCTTGACTATTTTGGCCTCAATCCACTTCGACGTTGAGTCGCATACTACAAACACCATTTGGTTACCATTGATGGGGCCCAAATAGTCCATGTGTAGCCTTGTCCATGGTGTATGTGGATGTGGCCAGGGGTGCAGGACTGACCTTGGTGGTGCTCCTCGAACTGTGCAACACACTTCGCAGCTTTTTGCTAGCTCTTCTATATCTGAGTCCAGTTTGGGCCACCAGATATAATTACGGGCGTAGGCCTTCATTTTTGTGGCACCAAGGTGGGTACTATGTAGTTCTTTAAGGATTGCAGGTCGGAATTTCTCTGGGATTATGGCCCTGAAACCCCACATAAGACAACCTTGCTCGACAGTGAGCTCATTCTCCCTGTGGGTATATGGCTTCAGGTCTTCTTCAGAAGTTGGCAGCTTATGCCCTTTTACAATCCTTGCCAGGACCCTTGACAAGATTGCATCGTTTCGAGTCTGGCGTTTTAATAGTTTCCAGTTCAGTCTGAAGGGACAATTTTCTTGCACGAAATGTAAGTGTGATACTTCATCTAAACTGTTGCTCGAGTTTTGAGGACTATTTACTTCAATCCTGGATAAATAATCAGCAGTGTTTTCTTCTGATTGAACGCATCTGACTTTGTAGGTGAATCCGCTCAGAAAATACGCCCATCGCTGTAGTCGGTTTGCAGCGTAAATCGGAACCCCTTTATGTTCACCAAAGATGTGTACTAGCGGTCGGTGGTCAATTCAAACTGCTTTGCATACAGATAATCTTTGAATCTTGTCACTCCAAAGACAATCGCATAAGCCTCGCGCTCAATTTGAGCATACCTTCGCTGAGTGTCTGTGAGCGACCTTGACGCGTAAGCAATCGGGTGTTCGCTAGCATCCGGGTATACATGGGATAAGATTGCTCCCACTGCTTTGGCCGACGCGTCTACCGTCAGACGCAATGGTAACTTGGGGTCAAAGTGTGTCAAAACTGGCTTGGATGACAAGATATCTTTGATTTTATTAAATGAAGCAGTGCATTCATCGGTCCAATTCCATGGTGTATTCTTACGGAGAAAGGAATACAGATGATCCAGTATTTTGGCTGCCCCTTTTACGAATTTGACATAAAATGTCACCATTCCTAGAAAAGACCGTAGGGAATTGACATCCTTCGGGAGGGGACATTTTCTTATGGCGCTGGTATGACGATCCGTTGGATGGCACCCATTGACGTCAAAAACGTGCCCTAGGTATTTGGTTGACTTAACCCTTAAGTTGGCATCGTGTAGGGCCTTGAGCACATCACTGAGGCGTTGGTTATGTTCTTCAAAACTAGGCCCAATTACCACTATATCGTCCATCAGTACCTTGACGCCTTTTATTCCGTGGAGTAAACGTTCCATCACTTCTTGGAATTCATCTGGCGCGGTGGTAATTCCGAAACAGAGTCGACGGTACCTAAAAAGGCCAAGATGCGTGTTAATAGTTGTCAGTGGGCGTGAGGAGTTGGAACGCATCTCTCAAATCAATCTTTGAGAAGAATTTTGCACCAGCAAAGTCACTGCATAAGTGCTCCATATGAGGTAAAATATAGCTACTAGGTTTTAACTGAGAATTTACCGTCATGCGAAAGTCACCACATATGCGCATTGTGCCATCCGCCTTCAAAATGGGAACAATTGGCGTGGCCCAATCGCTTGATTTTACAGGTTCCATGATGCCAGCGCTGACGAGTCGATGGATTTCATTCTCCACTTTTTCTTTTAGAGCCAACGGCAGGCGGCGGGCCTGCTCCTTCCTTCAGTTTCAAAGTTATCTTATACTTCGAAAATGTTCCTACACTCTCATCAAAAACACTAGCAAATTTCTTCAAAATCTGTTGGACTTCGGTTGGAACATTAGGAAATGATTTTGTTGTGTCATCACTGGTAAGATGCAAAAATGATGAACACTTCACCTCATGTAGGCCTTGGCGTCCAATTAGTGGGGGTCCACCCTCCTTCACAACATAAAACGTTAGCATACACGAGGAAGTTTCATGTTTGACATTCACTGTGAATTTGCCAACCGGAATAATGGGGTGGCCCACATAATCGGTCAAATGTAAGTCATTTTTAGACAACTTAATGAGACTAAAATGCCGTTTATAAAATGTTTCATTCATCACGTTATAGTGGGATCCAGTGTCAATTTGAAACGTCATGGGTTTATCGCAAATTTCCAACTTCAACGTGTAGGGTGAGGAAACAGCCTTTGACGTCATTATATTGAAAAATGTGTCACTGAGGGTAACCTCATCATCACTACTGGCACTATAGTCTTGTCTTTCTAGATACCAGTGTTTTCTCTTATCGTCTGTTGACTTGTTCTTATATTTCTTGTTAGGACAAACGGTAGCCAAGTGACCCTTTGTGGAGCAATTGTTGCATGAATATTCCTTGAATTTACATTTGTCGGATTCATGATTCTTACGACCACAGTGATTACAGGGCTTATTCAGGGTCTGGGAATTATTCTTACGAGGGGGTGCATGCCTTTTCTTTTTCGAGCCTTGATGTAGGAAAACGCCAGAATCTGGTTTGACTTGTAAGCTTACCCTTTGTTTCCGTTCCTCTGCAGCAGCTTCTTTTCCAGATGCGAGATCAACTACATTTTTCAGGGTCAGTGTGGTCGAAGATGCGTCCTCCTCAAATAATCGGTCTTGAACTTTTCCTTCCCCATAGCCGGATACAAATTCATCTCTTAGGACTACAGCTAACTCGTCTCCAAACTTACATTCGGCCGCCAAGTTTCGTAGTCTAGCTGCCCACTCACGAGCTGACTCGTCGGGCCGTTTTGTGGCACAATAAAACATATGCCTATGACTAAAATAAGATTTGGAAGGCGCATAGTGCTCTTGAAGAAGCTTGATCAATGTATTGTACTTGACATTGTCTAATGGGTTGGGCACACACAGACTTTCGAGAAGTTTTACAGCTGTATCCGAGATGACAGTTAGAAGAGTTGCCTTTTGTTTCGCTTCGTCCGTAACATCTTCTCGAACGAAATAGTTTTTCAGCTTTGTATGAAAAACGGTGAAATCTCCCTGTTCATCGAAATAAATGCCGTGCAGTCGTAACATTTTGCCGACCCGTTTTTTTCGAGGATCGGGGAAAACAAAGAAACATACACGTCACTGTTCACACGCGAGAACGTCATATAATCGTCGCCAAAATGTTAGTTCCGGGGTTAATATGAACCCTTGAATGAACTAATTGATGTACTAATATATACTAATAATTTGATGTACTAATATATTGATGTACTAATTGATGTACTAATATATTTATATAGAATAGCGAAACGTGGATTGAGCAAAAAAACTGAACTGTATATTGCGGTAACATGGTTTTTCTCTAACGCTAATACAATTAGTAGGAAGGTACTCAATGGTTTCCCTTTGAATGTCTTCTGGGTGAGGTGACGTCACAAGGTAAGTAACAACAGTACTTCAGAAAAATATTGTTTTGTTTCTCTGAGTTACATTCTACTTATTTAAAGTTCCTTTCATTTTTGTGAGTTACATTGTACTTCAGAAAAATATTGTTTTGTTTCTGTGAGTTACATTCTACTTATTTAAAGTTCCTTTCATTTTTGTGCGTTACATTGTACTTCAGAAAATTTTTCCTTTTGTTTCTGTGAGTTAAATTCTACAGGATTAAAGTTCCTTTCGTTTTTGTGAGTTACATTCTACTTCAGAAACATTTACTATCATTTCTGTGAGTTACATTCTACTTCAGAAAATTTTTTGGAGTTTTACGACGTATTTGAGTTGACAATTGCTCCATTTGACAGTAGCTCAAGCGCGCGTAGATCCCGTCCAATTATTTACAAACGTTTCTCCTAACATCAAACCGATAGCTACGAAATCTAGACGGCATTCTTATGAAGATTCCGAATTTATCGCTAAAGAAGTCAAAAAGTTGCTTACAGAGGGTGTGATCGAGGAAAGTACGTCTCCTTGGAGAGCTCAGGTAGTAGTAGTCAACACTGAACACCATAGGAAACGCATGGTGATTGACTACTCACAAACCATAAATAAATTTACATTATTAGACGCATATCCTGTTCCCAACATTGACAAGATGGTATCTGAGATTTCCAAGTACTCTTATTTTAGCACACGCGATCTAAAAAGCGCATATCACCAAGTCCCTATTCCCAAGAAGGATAGACCCTTACGGCCTTTGAAGTAGGAGGAGCGCTCTACCAATTTCGAGTTATAGCATTTGGTCTGACTAATGGAGTACCTATCTGGTTTTCAAAGATTCATTGACAAAATGATTCGAAACGACAATCTCCCAGGGATTTTTGCGTACGTTGACGACGTCACTGTCTGTGGCAAAACCAAGCAAGAATATGACCTAAATCTGAACATTTTTATAAACGCGACAAAACGATAAGGTCTCACCTTAAATGAAAATAAATGTAAATATTCCATCAACACCATTTCGATTCTTGGACATCTGATATCCGACCATACCATTCGACCTGATCCTGAGAGAATGAAATCTCTTCTGGAATTCCCACCCCCTACTAATGCTGGGTATGCTGGGCTACTACTCCAAGTGGATTCGGGATTTCTCAAAAAAAAAAATTCGCCCTCTCGTTGAATGCAACACGTTTCCTATGCCTCAATCAGCTATAGATTGCTTTTCAAGATTGAAAAATGACATAACGGAATCATCTGTAGTTTCCCTTGAAGAGGGGATACCCCTTGTTGTAGAAACTGACGCTTCTGATTCAGCTCTTGCCGCTACTCTTTCCCAACGACATCGTCCGATCGCTTTCTTCTCAAGGAGTCTTACTGCTAGTGAAAAGAATCATTCTTCGATAGAGAAAGAAGCCAGTGCCATTGTGGAGTGCCTCCGTAAATTTCCTGCTAGGAAGGCATTTTACCATCATAACTGACCAAGAGGCTCTTTCTTACATTTTTGAGACTAAACATTCCAGCAAAATTAAAAATGACAAAATACTTCGATGGAAATTAGAATTGTCATATTACAACTTCGACATTACTTACCGTCCAGGAAAAGAAAATATCGTGGCTGATGCGCTCTCACGAATATGTGGGGCTACACGTGCCAACCAACTACACGAACTTCATCAATCCCTCTGCCATCCGGGTGTCACACGATTCTTCCATTGGATTAGGAGTCAAAACTTGCCATACTCTCTTGAGGAAGTTCGTAAGATAGTTTCTAACTGCCCCTTATGCGCCGAAGTCAAACCTAGATTTTTCAAGAAGTCTCCTGGCACCCTAATTAAGGCAACTCAACCCTTCGAGCGACTGAGTATAGACTTCAAAGGGCCACTACCTACAAATAATAGGAGACCATACCTACTGACAATAATCGATGAATTTTCGCGTTTTCCGTTTGCATTCCCTTGTAAAGATATGAGTTCCTCGACTGTAATTAAATGCTTCATTGAATTATTCACCACTTAGGGAATGCCTGTATGTATGATTTAGTATAGTACAGTATGGTATGATAGGAAAGAAATTCGTATGGTATGGTATGAGTACGGTGAGAATATGGTATGGTGCCGATTTGCAACACAGTCTGGTATAGTCAGAAGGGTGATCTGCACAAGGAAGATAATGAACCGTTGTGTCAAGAATTTGCAGAGTTTTTTCCTAAGGAAGTAGAGGAAAACGTAGTACCTACACCAAAATAAATGGACATTTGTGTACACTTCAGTCTTATATTATTTCTATAACTGTACAGTAATAGACCAGAGTGCCTGTCGTGACACCCAAAGCGACAAAATTTGGTACAAGGGAAAGGAGTAATTGCAGCACACAGGAATAAGAAAATAAAGAAACTTATTTAACACTGTCCCACACATCACGTAGAAAATCTTCAATCGCCACTGGTGAAACAAATGATAAAAACTGCAGTGCAAACAACCTGTGGCAGTGATGGGCGGGAGCACTACGCGCGTAGGACGACATTACAATTGGCTTTTCCAACTAGAGCTGACCTCAACGGCTAGTAAGGGAACACGATTTTGTAAACGTCCTTGTAGTTGCTGACAAAATGGACTTCGAGGCCGTCGGTGATGTATTTTGGGAGGTCGTCGAAATCTTTGCGGTTTTCGTCAGGGAGGATGATGCAGTCCACTCCAGTCCGTTTAGCCTGAAACATGAGGATAATAATAGTTAGTAGTTCAAAGGTAAATGTGAGGCGACCTTTGGGACAAGTAGGAATGGACTTACAATACTAAATTACAGCCCCAAATGAGACCAAAATGAGTGACACGTAGGTAGGGACTTAAAACAATCTTCTACTCGAGTGTCATCTCTCCAACAGGGTAAGATCAGTGTTTTGCTGTCGAATCAACAACCAGCTGAGCCCCCATTTTAAAAGCTCGGTTGCCAACCATTATTCCTCAAAACCCCCTGACCTATACTGAAAAAACCCTAAAAAAATCCCTAAATCCTTCTTGAAGTGAAGCCTGTATCTAAGAATTCACTCCAGTAAAAACTCCAGTGTTGTTGAGTATAGATTGCAGTGGAAGTCGTTTAAAGAAAAAGAACAAGAAAAAAATGAAAATGTCCTCTTATCGGGAAACGTAAAGAATAATGTCCTTTTTGTTTTTGTGGAGATATAAATTATATTTGAAAGAAATAAAACAGGTAAATTACCTATGGAAGGTAAATATCCTTCAATATTGTATATAAGAAAAAAAAGTAAAATGAAGATTTCTTTATGTATGAAATAAAAGTTGCCTGTGCGGGGTTTGAATCGTGGCGGTCTCGACGCTGAGAAGAGCACGGGGAGTGGAGCGAAGCCTCGATGAGATGTGACGTAACGTTGGAGAGGGGTTGATACGCCCGGAATCGTGGGGTCCCGTTTCCAAATTTCTACCGAGATGAATTTATAGATTCTCGGAATACCGGCTTATTTTCTTCCGTGGCGGGGGATAGGTGGTACCGACGCAGACCTACACGTTGAAGAAAAATATCGCCGAGAACGAAATATACTGCTCGCTATGCGATAGGTCGTGGAACTGCCGAGCCGAACAAGGGGAATCGGTGATTGGAGAAGGCAGTCTTATCGAGGTGAACTTCTGCCGCGTGAAACCAAAACATTGCGCAAAATCACTCCACAATAAATAACAACAAAATAAAGGAAGAAAGCTTCTAACTGGTGTTTGGGTCAAACAAGTGTATATTGGAAGAAATGATATAGCTAAATATTATGGATTACAGATAGGTAGGTACAGACAATAGAATCAGAGAAGTGGTTTATTTAAGAGTTGAAACAGTATATTCCGCATACCAGGTACTACCACAAAACAAATACTATTCTACCACAAAACAGTCTAAATCTGCCAATACCTCCTCCAAAATTTGTCTCTCAGTGTCTTTGAAAATATGATTGTAAATATGCTCATTGAACAGAGAGAGCATCTCCTCTGTTTTCTGAAACTGTTGGCTCGAAGTTGAAGGTGATGAACTGACTGTCCGGGATTTGATCGAGTTTGGATGGTACTATTTTGTTCAAAAAGGACTTGAACGGTAGCAGTAAATCTTCAAATAGAAGGAAACCATCTACGTCTTCGCTTTGAAATGCACCCCCTAAAAAACCCTAACTAGGATAAAATAACCCTGAAGAAAACCCCTATACATTCCTTCCCCCCAAAAAACTCCCTGTCAGCGGAACAGAAAAACCCTAAATCTAGGGGGAAAATCCCTGACTTGGCAACCGTGTTTAGAAGGAAAAACTCTGCAAATTCTTGACACAACGGTTTATTATCTTCCTTGTGCAGATCACCCTTCTGTCTATACCAGACTGTGTTGCAAATCGGCACCATACCATATTCTCACCGTACTCATAACATACCATACGAATTTCTTTCCTATCATACCATACTGTACTATACCAAATCATACATACACTAATATACCATACCATACGCATACCATGTCATACAAACCGAGTGAATATTGAAATGTCATCCATTTCTGACCTATATTTAAAATTTCAAGTATCTAGCTCATCATCAAAATTTAATTTGTTTAAACAAATAGGTATTATTTAAACAATTTTACAGACAAGAAACCGAGTGCATTGTGATCCAGTTCTGAACTATTTTTAAAATTTCAAGTCAATAGCTCATCATCAAAATTTAATTTGTATTATTACAAAAAGGTATTATTTAAACAATTTTACAGATGAGAAACCGAGTGAATATTGCAATGTGGTCTATCCCCGACTCACGGTTAAAATTTCTAGACTGTAGTTTACCGGGAAGATGAAAAAAGGTAGTTTTATTCTGGGCGTCTGGGAGTTTGACTCACCTAACGGCCGTTTTCGACGCGAAGTTTAGTGTTTTCCTAAACCTTTGCGCGCTCACTGTGAACGAACGGCTGGTCGCACAAAAATCCAATTGGTCTTAAAAGATTCGTAATTTTTCAGGTCATTCAAAGTGAATTAACATTACACGGTTCAGTTAAATATTTTGAGATATGACATTGTCGAAATTTTAAATTTCGTTTTGAACCCCTTCCCCTTGACCTAGGGTTATGAAAAGTTTCGAGGACCATTGTGGGGTTGGTCGGAACCCATAAAAAAAATTTCGTAATTTTAACTCAACGCTAACTGGGCAAAGTGCCGTGGAAGGCGGACGGACGGATTTTTTTTATTCGATTTTCTGAATCTACGTATCTTGAAACGTAAACCAACAAATTTTGAGGGGGGGGGGGGGTTAAAAAATTTTTTTCTTTGGGCGATTCCAATGGTTCATTATTGAAGATAATAAACCAAAAACACTCATCTCAAAAACTAGACTATAGTAGCGGACTCGAAATTGGGTGGGTCTGTAAAATTGCGATGTTGCCACCTCTCGCACAAATGAGATAGGGATTGTGGTCGAGCGTTGTGGTTGTTGCCACCTATTGGCGATTTGAGGCTGAACTACGCTGGTCGTTCATTCGTTGGGGTGAGGTGTGGCAACGCAGCGAAAAGCCTAATTTCCACTACTAGGAGTGTACTTCCTTAAACACTATGTTGTTGTTTCAAATCAAACTTGAGTTATTGTTGCTTCCAATTACCAATTTCCTCGACATTTCAGACTCAATTTAGGTCAAAAGCCCATTGTCGAAAATTTTTGAATAGCTCTTGAATTGAGTGGTTCTTTGTCACAGCAGTATATAAGGTACATTTAGTAATTTAGTAGGTAATGAGAATGCAATATTGAATGTCACCACATTCTTCATTCTAACTTTCATTTAGAGTCCAATTGATGAAAAATTATTATCATCATTGGATAAGGTCATACTCAACCCCAACACGTTACTAACACCAAATCGTGTACGAAGATACGAGTAATTATTCTCAGATTCAAACTTACAGCTATGGTTTTCTCTTTGATGCCTCCAACAGGAAGGATTTTGCCGTTGAGGGAAATTTCACCGGTCATCGCGACGTTTTGTCTGATCGGCCTTTTCTGGGCAAGAGACAGGAGAGCAGTGCAGATTGTGCAGCCAGCGCTGGGCCCATCTTTGGGCATGGAGCCCTGCGGCAGATGAAAAAGAAGTTGTTAT
Organism: Stenodema calcarata; assembly: GCA_963920205.1. Lineage (NCBI taxonomy): Eukaryota > Metazoa > Arthropoda > Insecta > Hemiptera > Miridae > Stenodema > Stenodema calcarata. Next base: position 66,033,775 of record OY986048.1, on the reverse strand, counting down.
ACATTACCTCGTAATATTTTAACATTCATGAAAATTACAGCAAAACCCTAGTGAATACGACTAGGCCAATAGACAAATTCGAGGAAAAAGTACTCCAGTACCCATACCTATTACCCGTACTGCGATTGTTCAAAACAATTTTGGCTCCACAGACGAGTTGTAAAGAATTAAATTCTACATTGATTGATAACCAGCAATTGCAAAATTGATCAATAAATAATGTCATAGGCTGTTTTTAAAATTTAAAAGTTTTATAATTTTCTATGGGGGTGAGAGGGAGTTACGAAACCGGAAAAAACCGTGAATATATTCGAAGAGAAATTAAAATTGCTCCATAACTCCATAATTCTGACTCATTTTTGGACATTTATTTGAAATTGAGTCTGGATAATTAGCTGTATTTTCCATGTGATTTAATTTCCTGGATATTATAGAACTTTACAAATTACACGTTCTCGTGTGTTCTGACTCGAAAATTCTCATTTTCACCGTGTTAATCAGCATTCATGAGTCGTTTAGAGTGATGGGGGCCGACAAAATACTACTAACAAGGAAAACAAGAGTATTTGAAAAAATCGTCTACTTCCATTGAAATAATATGAGTAATGTGTTAGACCGGTTTTGGTCATTAAACCATCGTCAGTAACAAAACAATAGTATTTGTTCAATCACCGAAACCGGTCTAACAGTGTATACTCATAATATTATTTCAGTGGAAGTGGACGATTTTTTCAAATACTCTTGTTTTCCTTAACATGGGTTTCCACGATTTCGTCGCTTGTGATTTAGATTCATTTATTTATTCATAGCTGTAATTACGAGCAGTACATAACATCGTCAATAACAATATTATTTCAACAATCTCAGAATTATAGTTAATTCGTCGTAATACAGATTCATTTGTAAAAACAACTCGACTAGGACTGCCTAGAGATAACAAATAAGTTAAAATTTAAAAAAAAAAGCATAACAAATAGAAAAAATATCACAGATAAAACACATCAATCAAGTATCATACTTAACGTATCATACTGCCGAAATTGAGAGAACGAAGAGCAACACAATTAGAAAATATGGTCCAAAAACTCTTTACAGGAATAAAAAGCTCCATTCTTCAACAACCAGACGATATACCGCTTGTACTCGTAAGCCACAAAATTTTGATCTCGGGCGGAGAGTGGCAACTTAATGAATAACTTGAAGGACCAGGACATTCAACGCATTCTGAGATCTCTTCAGACGATTATACTTAGGTAGTAAGTAAGTAAAAGTAAGTAAAGTAAGCAACCATTTAAGGTTGAATTTCCGTCCGACTGCCGTTTTTAGGCGTCGCGGACGTCATCGGCTGTCCACCTAGGTGGATCAGAATTGTTCCGATGATTTCGCTTACAAAGCTACTCATTGCCTCGCCCCCTTGAGTTGAGAGGGGATCGCCGTACAGAAGCGTGAAAAAATTACTTGGACGGGAGACCCACTTACCGGCGGTTACCCATCCAAGTAACATCCACGCCCAACGTCGCTTAACTTCCGTGATCTGACGAGAACGGGTTCGTTGCGACGCCTGCCCCGTACGGCTTATAGATTATACTTAGGTACCTACGTAGTTTTGGCAACCTCTAGTGAAATGGTTATGGATGTCGTTGCCCTTACACCAAGTGTCTTTTTTGTTATGAGCCAAAATGAGGCATTCCTTTATGTATGTGGAAGGCAAGGTCAGTAGGTATTCCCAGTGATTTAAAAGAACTACGACAGTCCTCTCCAGCCTAGATTGGCCAGAACTCTTACCGCTCTCCTCTGTAGGCCAAATACCGTCTCAGAAGCTGGTGAATGCCCCCAGGCTATAACCGCTTACGACAGAAGAGAATGGAAACATCCACAATAGCCTTGCATCAGGACGCTCTGAGAAACATGGCTGGATAGACTCCGCAGCAGGTTAATCTTGTCGAGAGGTGCACTGGTCATTCCAAGTTAACTTCGGCTCAATTCGTACTCCCAAGAATTTAACAGATTTATATTTTGTTCAAGAGGGTCTGCAGGACTTGGGCTAAATTCAACACTGCCGTTTTCTAAACATTAAGCGAAATATTATTGCAGTTGAACCACCGCTGAGTACAAGGACTCAGCAAAACCCTATTTGAGACTTGGATTTAGTTCGTACCTACTACTAAAAGACGGGAATGGGCGGTCCTCTCAAATGAGACAACTTTTGATACACCTCTCCAAGAACTGTAGATCTATGAATCAAATTCGGTAGGATCACGAACGGAATATGAATTTCTTCAATTACGAGGAAACTAACTAAATGGGTTGAAATGGGAACTTGCCTCAGGAACGTGCAGGTGAATGTGGTTGACGGTAAGGAATGTATTCATAGGGTCGATCTGAGCCATAAAATGTCTCGCGACGGTAAGAGCGATTCTAGCCGACTCCTTCATGACGTCACCAAGGTGTCCAGTCAGCTCAAGAGTTCCTTCGGCCTTCATGATGGGTTTGTCCATGAATGGTGGACGGCGGAGAGCTGTTTCGATGTAGAGCGTGAAACCACCTGAAATCGATTCAAAGGAATAACAGCCTCAAGTGATAGAGGAAAAAGTGTTCTACGGAGGTTGCCGCTTGAGCAGAGCACAGCAAACTTCTGCAAGTCATAGTGGCAGCTCCAAATTAGAAAGAAGAATGAAAGTGCCAACTCATAATTTATACATAAGATTTACAAAGAGAAAACTTTAGTCAAATGTTGAAAATGTTGAAAATTTAACATTAAAATACAAACTCTGCAAACTCTACTTTTAGGTCTACAAAACCCTTCTTGTTGCGAAGGCAATACCCCATTTATCACTACATCATACCTGCTACAACCCTGCATGGACAACACTGCCACTAGTTTAGAGAAGATCAGAATTCTGCGAGGGCGCTAGAGCTGGTTCACCTCTCTATCAACCAGTAAATTCACGCTCCTTACATTTGACTTTCCAAAACTAAATTCAAATTGCTAAGTCAACGTAATACTTGATTGTGCTGGTTTGACGTCAGTTCAGGAATATGTCAAATATTGAATATCTGGCAATGGTTATCTCTATAACGTGATACAGTGAAACGCCTATCAACGGACACTACTGCCTAACCAAAAACCCTCTTTACGGACATTTTTACCCCAATCCCTCCGGTACAAAATTGTTACAAACAACAACAGAACTATAACCAATACTGGTGCACACTTGAGATTGGCCTTTGAGCATGTCCATTTTATACATTGTAGCAGCTCTACAATGTTAAAATCTGACTTTCATCCAATCCTCAAACCCTTCTTCAATTCTATGCGCTTCTAAATTAACCCGGTGACCGTGGAGAAAAAAACTAAGGGCCTTTATGAGCTAAGGGGTTTATCAATTGCGTTTGATCGCCGATTAAACACCGACTATCAATGCATCGTGAAGGTTCTGTTTATCAATACACCGTAATAGCCGATCTAACACTAAAGTCCCATCAGTTTAGTGTTAGATTGCAATTGGCCATTACTTCCTAAATCTCCGATTGCAGTGCTGCTACCTACTGTCATATTGACAGACTGGCTATTGTCAGCTTACTGGAACATCGCATTTTATTCGTTTCCGATCTGTTTTAAGTTGATCCTCGATAAGGGAAACAAACAAAGCTGAGCTTTTCGAGTGGTGAATATCGTCAAGAGTGCGAAATAATCTGGCCGGGGCTTTATACTGTATGCTCTCCTTTTGTACTCCAAAAAGTTCAGAAACTCCTCGTCATTTCCATTAGAATACAAAGAAGTATACATATCCATAAATACCAGCGACGAACAAAATAACAAATCGGTTATACAAAACTTTCAACAATCCTACAAACTTCTTGTATTGGTTATACTTTCGTGGAAGTTCATTCGTTGTTAGAGAATCTTTTTGATGGGACAGTTTGTATCAGTTGCACTGGCAAGATGAGATAATTTATCGTTGTTGTGGTGGTACGTCTGTATTCCCTCTACTAATGTTCCATTAGCTCATCGACAACAAGAAGATTGATAAACACGGAAAGTTCGCTAATGGGAGATTTAACCGGAGATTTGATAAACCAGCCCTAAACCTGCTAAATCATAAGTGATCCTCGCATTTATAGAAGGCTGATCACACTGATCACTTTAGAAGAACCCAACGAGCTGCCACGAATCCCTCCTTCCCGGTCCATAGTCCACAACAGCACTCACCCATCGCTGTCCACGCGAGTCCCATGACAACTCCTGGAGGCGTCTCCTCATACATACGATTCTGCGAAAATACCGGCTTTCCCACAAAGTCCTGAAGATTTGCAGGGGAAACCATAACCTTTTCTGTTTCTTTTCTTACGACTTTGTATGCCACTTTCCGTGTCACCTGCAACACAATCAGATTTTTCAGGGGTCACAACGTAGCAATAACATCAGCGTTTTTCAGGGGTCACAACGTAGCAATAACATCAGGATTTCAGAGAATATCGTTCAATTACCTTTTCAATGTGTTTTTGAAGATTCCTAACACCGCTTTCTCTGCAATAAGCCTTGATAATTGTGTTCATTGCGTCGTCACTTAATTCCACCTGTAATTAAAAGGAGAAGAAATGCAATCTCAATTTTGTTGGAGGAATGGCCGAGTAGGTAATCAAAAGTGGGCATAATCTATTCTGACGTCCTTACCAAGACAAGGTATTTAAATTTATTACGTTTCATGGCTTTAGCACAAATTGGATAAGGTAAATCATTCGACCTCGTATCCCTCTAAGCCACTAATAAAAGTGGACGTATTTCGAAAAATCAAATGACAAGACATTTAGCTATATCAACCTCACGTTTCCAAACCAAAGGCCGATTCTCTACGAGACCGCCGAACCAACCTGATTTTGAGTGAGTCCAGAATCCATCATCGCCTGAGGCAGTAAATACTGTTTGGCGATCGCAAGCTTCTCTTCTGCGATATAGCCTGATACGTCAATCATCTCCATCCTGTCTCTAAGAGGTTCGGGGATTGTGTCCGTCACATTGGCAGTGCAAATGAATAGTACCTGAACAGAATAGATGACAACCCTTATTTCGATTTGCAGAAAAATGCCTAGAATTCAAATAGGCACACAACAAATAAGGCCTTTAAGAGTTAAAGTGGATAACTCCAAATTTCTTTTGACATTTTATGTCTTTACTATGGCACATAACTCAAAAAGTGTGACGAAGAAAGCGTTATGAAACATTGTTGACCGTTTGGCGCTTCAACTGCTGGATAGATTTTAATGCGGTTTTTCCCTATATAACCGGATTTGCTACGGGAAGGTTTATCTATACTATATAATAAAATCGTGTCTGTCTGTTTGTTTGTCTCATCATCAATTGAGAACGGCTGAACGTAGAAAGTTGCGGCTGGTACCATTTGACAAAGAATTTATCTGGAAAGGTTTATGAAAAATCCGCGTTTAAATCTGTTCATCCGTTGAAACGCTATGAATGAAATACAGTAGGTAGTTATAATCACTTCTATGAGGACGTTTATGCTTATGACTTTTGAACGGTTGAACGTAAATCCGATTACGTAAACCGGCAATCCAAAAACTACTTGACGAATTGGAGTGAAACTTTGAAATTGTGTTGTGTGAACATTGGGAAGGTTTCTGACCAGTTGAGGAGGGGGGATACAGGCATATCAAAATACATGACCCGAAACATGCCCCGTTGCAAAGCGCGGGTACACAGCTAGTGGCTAATAAAAAATCGTGTTTCTCGGCTCCTTCGTCTGCTTTTTATGTCTTTACTATGGCACATAACTCAACAAGTGTGACGAAGAGAGCATTATGAAAAATTTCTAATGATTTTCACGTACAACCGATTCGTTGCTACGGAACTTTAACTTCGCCAGTGACTTCGACAGGTGATCATTCTCAATAATTTATTACAACAATTTTTAAGCGAAAAAAAAAAAGAAGTACGAGGTACGTGGTATGTGCTGTGGGTGTGGGAGGGGGCGCAAAGACATAAAATGTCCCTCGTGGTTGCGTACTTGTACAAAAGCTGTTTCACACCGATCTCACCCCCGAGTGCGGAGAGGAATAATTCTTTATTTGCTTCTTTATGCAAGTCCCCAAACTAAAGGCCTTTCGAATCATTAACACCGCCAGCTCTATGAATAAATAAGCAGTTAATTGAAAATTAATTGAAGTTTTCTCTACACTGTTCATTTGTCCTTTGAGCCAGATCAAATTTAACGGAGGCCCTGGAGAACCTGATCATGTTCCTAACGTGAGAGCCCTTAGTTCTGGAATTTTTCCCGTAGGTCGGTGAGGACATCTTTAAGATTTGTAGGTGGCATTTGGATCTCGTAAGTTACCTGGAAAGGACCGACCACTCTCAGCAACATCTCCACATATTCTGATGAGAAGATCCAATGCTGCTATCTCTGCTACATCTGCAAGTTCTGGTGAAATATTGGGAGACGTGATGTCCAGTGCTTCCTTTAGCCAGCTCCTTTCCTTTGCCCATTGTGCGCATCCAAAGAACGTGTGGAGCGCATCATTTCCCACATCCCAACAGCTGCAGCATGATGGGGTATCCACATTTCTTATTCTGTACAAGTTGGCGTAGAAAAGTCCATGTCCTGAGAAGAGCTGAGTCAGGAAATAGTTCACTTCTCCATGTCCCCTTTGCATCCACACCTGGATGTCAGGAACCAGCCTGGCAGTCCATCTCCCTCTCAACTCACACGTCGATATTTCCTGCCATCTTGTCATTGTGCGCTCTCTTTCTTCCCTGGAGACGCCGGGTCTCTGACCTTTGCCTTTCCGCTCATACACCCGCTTCCTTCTGCTGCCAGCAGCTGTATGGGTGTCACACTAGCCAGGACGAGTATTGCTGGTTCTGATGTCATGCGCTTCCTGTAGTATGCAACGCTCAGAGCATCTGCCCAAACCTCTGCCCCATACAGCAAAATCGAATGTACCACCGACATCATCAGGCACCATTTACAAGGCCTAGGCCTGTTCGTATTTCTCATTAGGCGACTCAGGGCAGAGGTCCTCTGTGCAGCCTTATCTGCGGCTTGCCTGATCTGGTTCCAGAAAGTGATCTTTGTATCCAGCATGACTCCCAAATACGATCTCCTCGTATCTCTTGGCCGGCTTGCTCCAAACCTCTGCACCTTCATTCTTATTGGTAGGATGGTGGGTTCCGATGATGGCGCCAAGAGTGTGGCTTGGGATGTACAGGTAAGTGTTAGATATCTTGGGCGTCCTTGAGGACAGAGGGATGGGTTTGTAGACTGGATGGTAACTTTTGGAGTAGAGACCCCCCTCATAGCCACCGCGGTCTCCCTAGCCCATTCTTCTCGTCGCCATCATCGCCATTGGGTGGAGTCCTGAGAACATCACGCTCTGAGGCGCCATGGCCTGGAGGTCATTTTAGGAGATCTGTCTCAGTTTAGCGCTGATCATGTTCTCGATTGATCCTTTCACAGTGTCAAAGCAAAGGTTAAAGCTTTTGATGTCATTGATACTTGATACAGTAATTGTTGTGTCTGTTTCTTGCATAATTCTCTTGATGGTTGGTCCACCTTTGCCAATGGTGCGTCCAATTAGATTTCACCCTTGTTGTTAGTTGTGACTTCTGTCGCATGACCTCAAGGATCCTGTTGCAAGCGCTGGTGCAGTTGTCGGGATTGCCATAAAGCCTTTTTCTAATGAAACAACGTGGTCTTTTATGTGTACGTCAACTCGAGCTCGGCTTTGTTGAGTGATGAGCCTGATGGTCGAACCTTAATGGCCGACTGGACTAGGATCCTCAGAAGGAAGTCAAGTCTAATTCAGATTTCAGTTTTTGTTAATCTTAATTGTGTTATGGCTAATGTCGGTGCGTTTCAAAAACGAATATAGGCCATTTTGAATATCAAAATCGGTTGAAACATCTCTAATTCTTTTTAAATATCTCTGTGGTAGCAAAATTTTATTGGGGCAGTCAGGTAGGAATAGAAAAGGGCCCACCAAATGAAATCTTGTTCAAACAAAAAATAACAGTGTTTGGGAGCTTGCCGAGAGCTCCGAACGCTTTATGGTCTCTCTCTAAAATTTGACATTCCGGAGTTAATCCACTTTTGGTACGAACAATTGTTCCCGGAATATAACCTGATATGGATTGGTGCTAATAAAAAATTCGCTTAATGGTAGGGCAAGTGGAGGCTGTCTGTGTGGGATATTGAAGAGCGAAGAACTGAATAGAATGGTCAAGGCCGGAAAAATAGGGCGGTATACAAAATATTTCGAGTTATAATATAATGTTAGATTAATAATTTACATTATTTATCATGTTAAATATGTATAATATGTATGTGTAATATGTTAAATATAAAATAACCATGTCAACAAATTATAAAATTATCTAACCTGGGAAGGAAAGAAAGAAAAAAAAAAAAAAGAAAAAAGAAGTAAAATAAATAAATAAATAATAATTATGTAAAATTTGATAGTTTTTATGGTGGAAGCGCTGAGTTTGTGGAACTCCATTATCATGTGAGTAGGTTGAAAAAAGACTTCAGTTCCACAATCTTTGTACTTTAAATCACTATATATTTCAGGCACTTTATGCCCATCTGACCCATTATGACCTTATGTTTATGTCTTCCTTTCGATCTTTTATTCTGGTGTTTCAACTGTTTCAAGAACTATAATAATAACACCTGATGATGGGCATAAAGTGCCTGAAATATATAGTGATTTAAAGTACAAAGATTGTGGAACTGAAGTCTTTTTTTTTTTCAACCTACTCACATGATAATTATGTAAAATATGATGAATAAAAACAGTTTTGTAGCAGTACATTAGTGTCCACATTTGTTAATTAGATAAACCGACTCCAAAGGCGGACGGCCTACCCGGCCATGCCTTAACAGCCTGTTGCTGAATTTAGAGTGTATGGTAATCAAATAATTTATTGTTTGGTTGAATAACACCACTTCAGATTCATTTTGTATCTTGTATTTTGTGCATGTCAACCAATACTATTGTTCATTTGTTGTATTATTATTTTGAGAATAAAGGCTTTTATCTATCTATCTATCTATCTATCCACTTTTGGTTCTAAAGGGCATTCAATATCAACAGAAACCCCAACATTTCCCATAACCAAGATTTACCACTATGTTTATGAGAAAATGAAGATGTTAATATTATGATGTAAGTACAAAATGTAAAAGTATTCACAAGCCTTTGATAAATCGACGGGCACAGCTAGATAGTGGTCCAAGAAATTTGAGTTCTGTTCAGGATCCAACATTTCCAACAATGCAGAAGCTGGATCTCCTTGGAATCCCCTGAGGTGCAAAAAAAAAGAAGTTATTCAACATTTATTCATTAAGAATTAAAAAGTTTATTAATTAAGAGTGACAGTTGAAGTAATGAATCATACGCCGATTTCGGACACCAAATGTCTGACAAGTAGCACTAACACGCACCATGGGGGTTCCTACGAAAATATAATAATGGTCATATTCCACAAAGAACTGCACTCACTAGAGGAACGGATTTGGAGCAAGTATCTTAAATGGATGTCAGATCATGGGTGCTGTACAGTTACAGGTAGACTTGGTGAATAGCCACTGATGAATTTCAGATCAGAACTGATGATGCTTGTTGCCATAACATCGTTTATAAGGTTACCAGGCGCTGTTGGTGAAACGCGTGTTCCATGCCTTCCAATTGTTTGACATACGCAACTATAGATCTTCCTGTTATACTTACAAACATCATCAAGTTCATAATAATACACGATAATGCCCAACCGCAAGACTGTTCAACGAGACTTTCATAAACATACTCACTTTCCAATTTTGTCAACTTCGTCGATCAGTATGAGTGGATTCTCATTTTTGGTCTTTTTGAGACACTGAATCACTTTACCAGGCATTGCACTAACGTAGGTCCTTCGATGGCCTTTGATTTCAGCCACATCTGTCATTCCTCCAACGCTGAATCTGAAATACTACAATTCACTTTCATTAACTACAAAACTATTCCAAATTTCAACTGTACATAAACGATGATTATAAACTTAATTCAAAGCTTAGAACATGAGTTACCTCTCTATTTAATGCTCTAGCAATAGATTTGGCAATACTGGTTTTTCCAACTCCAGGCGGTCCGTGGAAACAAAGTATTTTCCCCTGAGTGCTACCTTTGAGTTGACTCACAGCTATGAATTCTGTACAAAGCAAAAAAACAACATATTATTATTTAGTGGTGCATAGTGAATGAAGAGCGATACGCTGCTCGATATACTTACGACTCTTTACTAAAATATCAAATTAATTACCTAAAACTCGTTTCTTGACATCTTCCATTCCATAGTGATCTTCGTCTAGAATCTTAGTAGCTTGTTCGAGGTCAAGATTCTCAACACTTGTCACGCCCCATGGAAGGGATGTCAGCCAGTCCAAGTAGTTCCGAGTCACACTGTCAATTTACAAATGAAATACAAAACAATGAGATATCATTCAAGAGGAATAACGAAGTAAACAACTTGTGAGCATAGCACGAACTTCATTTCTGTTTGATGATGGTCACATAAAAGACCGAAAATCAGTGTCATTTAAACCAATTACAACCCAGCAGGAATTTCGAGGTAAGGAGTAAATCGTATCACTTCACATTCTACTTTCACTTTTTCTGTCCTCAATTCCTCAGGTTGAAGTACCTACGTTACTACTGAAGAAACATTTAAATGAAGACAGGTTATCAGGAAGAAAAGAATCATCGTCGCAATTGGAGTAAACTAAAATCTGAAAGTCAATAAGAGGTCGAAATCGACATCTTGGACTGATTTCTAGAACATACTGGTACGTTCACAATTAACTCTAAACAACGACGAAGGTTCCAAATGAGGAGCGAGTTTGAGAAATTGTTCAAAAGAAAGCGAACTTTGAGAAAAAGCTCAAGGACAAAATGATCCAAAGGGATGAGACCTCTGGACCAAAATAAAGATCGCCATGTTTAACGATGGCTCAAGGATTGATGGAATGTCAGGGGCTGGCATCAGCAGGATGAGAGTGTTACCAGGACACACTGGGTAGGAGAGCAAACAACGATCAGGCGGTTTGGCAAGGCGTCCACAATGCTCGTGGGGCCAGAACCAGTCTTGGGCAATGCTAAATGCATGGTTGAATTGGGAAGACGTCCTGGCACAAAGATTCAGGAACTTGACCAAGGCAGCACCTTGTAGGAGGAGGAGCTCAGAAGCGTTAAAGCTGCCGAGCATAGAAACAATGAGACTCCTGGGTGGTATGCTGACTGGGCATGGGTGCTTCCATAAGCATCTGCACAGAATCAGAGTATAATTCAGAGAACCGCCGGGCAGACGTTGTGGAGAGGAGGCACCTCACCTCTTCAAGAGCCCATCACTCAAAGCACGTTGATACAGAGTCTTTGATGAACAACCTGGAGGAGGGACCAGTATTCTAGTAATGGAAGTAGACTGAACCCAGGGTCAATACAAAAGCCAAAGTTTCAGTCCCATCCCGAGTCCCTAGGACAATCTACCTAACGACCTGGGTATACCTACCAAACAATCAGCAATTTTTATAACCTGTTTCGTTCGGCTGACCAGAATTTGAGTATTTGAACTCTAACCTCGCTTCATGTCATAATAAATCCACGTGTACACATAAGTTGCCTTACAATTTTTTGACACCCACATAATTGCATTCCCAGGCCCTCTAAATTTAACAGGACCCTACTTACTTGAATTCGGAGGAGTGACTTTCCAGGAACCCTAACTTATTTAGTTCTTCATTAAGTACTTCCATGACGTTTTTAGGGATGTTTTTGTCCTGAAACAAAAAGTGCTTGATCAGCTTAGGATAAATTCTGTAAAATCCACTTTATCGATTTTAATTAATAAACAGTTATTGAATTATGAAAAAGTTGACAAACAAAACTGGTCAAATTCGTGGTTTTTGGCACACCGTGTAATATATTGATAAGTATTAGAAGGACATTGAGGGTGGGATGTTTAAAGCACGTTACTTCAAAAATTTGCTCATTAGACCATGCTGCACGGCTGGAACGTTCTTCTTCATTCATTCGAAAGTAGTACTCAAGAGATCACTTTTAATGTATATGGGAACCCAGAACAGTTGGAGAATACAATCCATGACACATTATTTCGCAGGGAATAAATGACTAAATACTTGTATTCACGATTTCATCTGTATAATGCTCCTGTAACTCATGATCCCAGCAAACTAACTACAGAAGAAACCTCAACCAACTTCTGGCCTTAACATAATATGAACTTAACACAATATAAATAAGAGATCTGTACTTTTATTCGTTCTCGGAATTTCTCTTCTATAGCGTCCTTATCATCTTTTTCCGGACCCAATTCCTTCTTAATGACTTTGAGCTGCTCATGGAGCATGTACTTCTTATGCTGCTGTTTAACTTTTTCTTCGACTTCTTTGCCGATCTTCTGCTGGAGTTTACTCAGTTCGAGTTCTTTTTTCAGTAATGAGAGCGATAACATTAACCTCTTGGGAATCTGGAATGAATGTCAACAGAGAGGTTATTATTGAAAACATGAAAAAAAACTCTGCAAATTCTTGACACAACGGTTCATTATCTTCTTTGTACAGATCACCCTTCTGTCTAGATCACTAGGTCTAAATGTCTAGATCCTAAATGTTAGATTAATTATTATTATCAATTATCACTAATTATTAACAATTTCATCAAGTACCTAGTGAAAATTATTATAATTTATTGTTAGGTATTAATAATTCGTATTTACTATTAATAATAATTATTATTAATTATGATTAATTAATACGATATAATTCTGGGGTTTTTAATAATACGTCGGTAATAATGTTTCTATAAAAGAAGTACCTGCCAACAAACATTCGAAATTACCTTCATTTCCGTAGCACGAAACGCACCTCAGAACAACAAACTCGACATCACTTAAGCCATATGATGTTCCAAAGAGCTTGTTAGTATGAAAATGGACCTGTATTTCAACAGTTTGATTCACGATCGTGTTGTGAGGCACAATCTTTGAGCCGTCATTGTGAACGAACGGCTGGTCGTACAAAGCTGCGGATGGTCTTAAAAAATTCTACGGAACAAACTCTATCTAAATATGAAATAAAAAACATACCGTTCTATATGAATTTTTCGAGATATGAGATTTTCAAATTTTCAAAATTCGTTTTGAACCCCTTCCCCTTGACCTAGGGTTATGAAAAGTTTCGAGGACCATTGTGGGGTTGGTCGAAACCCATAAAAAAAATTTCGTAATTTTAACTCAACGCTAACTGGGCAAAGTGCCGCGGACGGCGTACGGCGGACGGACGGATTTTTTTTTATTCGATTTTCTGAATCTACGTATCTTGAAACGTAAACCAACAAATTTTGAGGGGGGTTAAAATTTTTTTTTCTTTGGGCGATTCCAATGGTTCATTATCGAAGATAATAAACCAAAATGAAGTACGAGGTACGCGGAGTGGGTGTGGGAGGGGGCGCAGAGACATAAAAGGTCTCGTCGTATGACGCACTAGTTGCCCTCCTGCCAGCCGTATTACGTCATACGCTCGTGCGTCATAGGCTCTGACGTACTTGTTGGCCTCCTGCCAGCCGTCTTACGTCATACGCTCGTGCGTCATAGGCTCTGATGGACTATGTAGTTGGTCTCCTGCCAGCCGTCTTACGTCATACGCTCGTGCGTCATAGGCTCTGACGTACTTGTTGGCCTCCTGCCAGCCGTCTTACGTCATACGCTCGTGCGTCATAGGCTCTGACGTACTAGTTAGCCTCCTGCCAGCCGTCTTACGTCATACGCTCGTGCGTCATAGGCTCTGACGTAATGGCCCGCCGGTCGCTTGTGTTCTGACGTGATCTGAGGGAAAGGGTGAATCAAGGGAACAAATTTTTCCCGTTTCAGTTTATGTGCCAAAGCAAAGACATGAAAATGTCAAAAAAATATGTAAATAGGTACCTAAAACCAACTGTAATGTCAATTTTCTGACAATGAGTTTTCGACTATAGTTTTCATACCTTTTTACTTAAGTACTTATTGCAATTTGAGACTGATAATGAGCTGTTTGCAAATAAAAAGTCTGATAACTACTTTATTACATCTTATTAATCTATTTTCAAGTTTTGATTCACAGTTGAATGTATTTTATTTAGATGTCGTAAAATTCGAAAACGATGGAATGACGAAACCTGTCGACTACTGACTCAAGTGATACTGTCGACTTCTACCACATGTAGGTCGACTACTAGTGCAAAACCATGTCGACTACTGAAGAAAATGTTGGTCACTGGTATCGACTACTATCTAGAGCATTGGGATTTTTTACAAAACTTGTTTTTCCCTTTTCAAACCATGTTGAATAATATTTCCCGCTGCCAGGTCTTTTAGGGAAGGATCTTGGGTACACAATGAACAGGTTTGCAATGAGAAAAAAACCGAGTGAATATTGAAATGTCATCCATTTCTGACCTATATTTAAAATTTCAAGTATCTAGCTCAGCATCAAAATTTAATTTGTTTAAACAAATAGGTATTATTTAAACAATTTTACAGACAAGAAACCGAGTGAATATTGCATTGTGATCCAGTTCTGACATATTTTTAAAATTTCAAGTCAATAGCTCAGCATCAAAATTTAATTTGTATTATTACAAAAAGGTATTATTTAAACAATTTTACATATGGGAAACCGAGTGAATATTGCAATGTGGTCTATCCCCGACTGACGGTTAAAATTTCTAGACTGTAGTTTACCTGGAAGATGAAAAAAGGCAGTTTTATTCTGGGCGGCTACCCGGGACCCACCTAACGGCCGTTTTCGACGCGAAGTTTACCTTTAAAGTTTACCTAAACCTTTGCGCGCTCACTGTGAACGAACGGCTAACCAAAAGAAGATTTTGGTCTGTGAGTATTTGCTGTAGACATTGAGGTGCAAGTATTCAAATAAAGAGCTACACAGAGTGGGAAGACATACATCCATTTCTTCAAGGACAGCTTGAAGTTCTGCAGGTTCAGCACCAGTCAGAGCCGCACCCAAATCTGACAGGTACACGGGGTTGTCGACAACTCTATGGCTTTGGTGCAGCATCTGCTGAAGGGATTCTCGGTAAATTGAATTTAAGCTGATGATGTCCTTGATGGTTTTGATAACTTCCTGAGTCAGAGCCTGAAGAAGAAAACGAACAATAAGTGGAAATTGTAAACCATATAAATTATGGAATCAACTTAGAACACCATTTCACAATTACACACAAGCAGTGGCGGCTGCTGATAGGAGCATAGGAGCATGTGCACCCCCAGCCAATAAACCAAAAATAATAACCAAATTCTCCCATCCCATTTGAAAAGTAAGTTGGATATTGACAGAAAAAAGGATTTAACCATTTGAATCGACGCCTGAAACAGCTGCCCTGGTAGGAAGCCCAAGCCTGACCAATCAAAAGCAGGTTGGAGCAAAAGGCAGGCCGTTGTAAAAACTGGCCCGCCAAAAGGAATGATATCCATTTTGCCCGCCAGCCACATATATAGGATGCTCGGTGCTTCGCACCTCGCTGTTGAGTGTGCATATAGAAACCTGATCCTCCTACCCCTAACCTCCACCGTCAATGTTTTCCTGTTCCCTATCTCCTTCCTACAACCCCCTCTCACCCTTAGTCACCCTCGGTTTCACCTAATATGTTTCCTCTGTTACACCAGCAGGGAGCTTTACGCTTCTTTCAATGCTGTTGGCGGGAGGTTTTTGCCTGATGAACAAGCTTACATAAGTATTACTGGTGGTCACGAGTAATCAGTGGTGGTACACCTATAATGAAGTAATGCTTCAATTCAGCCACTTATCGACATTTTACGTCATCCAATTTGCAGGCAAAACCACTTATCAACAGAAATCTGGTGACAAGTGGTTTTTGCCTCGATACTCATAATTGTTTTTCCATAGCAAGTGATTCTTCGCTTCACGCCCAAGTGGTTTCTCCTGCAAATGACTTAACTCGAAACTCGGGATTGCTGTTTTGTAAACAGATTTGGCTCAAGTGGTTTTTCCAATGAAGGATGCGTCAGAAATGGCGAGTGTTTGCAGGCGAAACAGCTGAAGTGATTTTGCCTCCAAACTCAGTGCTCGAGTTGACATTGTCGAAGGAAAAAAAGTTCTTCCGAAGAACAACGTAACTACGATTACCTAATCGAAGCGAATCGATGTTTTCTATATTTAATCGATATCACCATGAGCGATAGGACCTAACGGTAACATCGAGCGACAGTATGGATTCGGAACTCTAAACTGGAGTCGAGCAAGGGACCAGCTAAAAAACCTAGAGGCAATTTTTGGACGTCGAAATTTTTGCAGATAAGTGGGTTTTCCTTGAAACGGCAGCGTATCCCTCCTCATGTCCATGAAAGTACATTGATTTTATTTCACTTTTTTGGCCCTTGTAGTAACAAACTTCATTACTCTATTACAAGAGCATACAGACGTACCTTCACTTCTTCAGTAGTTTTAAAATCATCATGTTGAATATTCTCCACCTCTACCATGAGAATGGGAAGACTTGAAGACTTGAAGCGGGAAGATTGAGCGGTTGTAGTTTGTTTCGATGTCGGAGTAAGTCCAAGTTCTTTCAACTTGCGAGCCGTTCTTTTTATCCGAGTTTCATTACTTTCAGCTGAAATCCACCAAAAAAGTAAGTCTTTACCACAAAGCAACTTGATGAGCTAGAAACGTTACTAGTTTAAAATGGGTGATATTAATGAAGTCCAGGAGCTAGCAATATTTTCACAACCTTATAAGCAGCAGGTTTGATTAACAGATACAAAAGATCTCACCAATTAGTAGGTCCAAGAACATTTGTCTGGCAAGTTCTCAGGGTGGTTTTAGCCTAAACAGATTTTCAAAATTGAAAAGTTTGACGTTATTTCAGCTTTGAAATCAGCCTGAAGGATTGCTGAAGGGGAATTACGTCGAAATGTCGTGCTATGAATAGTGTTCCAAAAAATTCTTTTTTCTCGATCCAAAAATAATATTCCTCTCGACAAATACTTTGGATAATTTATCCATGTCAGATAGCAAAATGTAAACATTTTAGTAGAGAATGAGATACATAGATTATTTAAGTCTTTAATGCCTTTTGGATAACATCCATAGCAAAATATACAAATTATACAATCATTGTTACAAATTGTGGTGTGTCTTACCATTTGAAAATAAAAATAAATCCTCCCACTAGGAACTTATAATAAGCAGTCTAATTTCACTTGCCTCACTTAAATAATAGAACAATCTGCTGGCCACATTACAGTCCCTCGTCGCGAGTATTCGCTTATACTGCTCTTCAAAAGAAAGAGGCATGGCGAGAACTGGCAGCAAAAACTTCAAGCGGGGATTAGACAGTATAGGGCATTGACGAATAAAATGGAGGGCTATATATCGCTTACACCCCAGCATGCAGACAAGAAAATCTATCTTGATCCGCAACCAGGATCCTTGGGGTGTGTTTGCCAAAAACCCGTAGCTGAGCCAGTGTGCAAAGAATGGACATTGACCAATCCTGGTCAGATGCTTAGACCATAGTCAGGGCAGGCCCTTGACATTGTTGCCAGTTGCAGGTCAATGTTACGGGACTTAAAAGGCAGGGAAGTCAAAAGGGCATGTATTTTTCTTGAATTCGGCATCAGTTGGCAGGCTCATTCCAAAGGACTCTAAGGCATCCTCAAGCTGTCTATACCAATACAGAACAGGCAGTCGGTCAGGTTGCATACTAATGACCTTTAGCAGCCATTTCATAGCGTGCCTCTGCACGATGGTACCTACTGATTGAGAGCACGCCTGTCTTCGAACTCACACCACTGTTAAAATTGCCCTGAGGGATCAGCAGGATGCGCTTGTAGAAAGTTTCAACTAGAAACTGACCTGCATCCGCTCCAGTGCAACTCCGTACCGGAGCGCCCACACAGAGGAGCCATCAAACAGCACAGATCTCACAACTGCCTCAAAAACCCTTGCTTGGGCCGACCAAGAATTGACCCTGGCTCTGACCAAGATGTCCATAGCCGCAGCTGAAGCCAAATTCGCCCGGCTTAAAAAAATGACAGCATACCCCTGGGAATACAGGAAAACCAGAGAAGAGCACACCCAGATAAGTGTCTGATGCAACCTGCTCCCAAACCAAACAGGCGTTGGCCGGTACTTTGGATCATTTATCCATGTCAGATAGTAAAATTTGAAAATTTTAGTAGAAAATAACATTACAGAGGAATATGCAATACCACCATTAAAATTAAATATGACTAATAGGCAAAAGGTACATGAACCATTGAGGGATTTCCCACAATCTCTACGCAATGTTGATCAAATTTTATAGTCCACTCACTTGAGGTACCAGCGTCTTCAAATAGTGGTCCCAAGAGCTTGATCCTCCTATGCGACATAATGACCAGTCGCAACATGTCGCCCAGGTCTTGCATTTCATGTATTTGACCAAAAGTTCCAATTTTGTACAAGTCGTCCACTTTGTCGACGACCTGTTTTTCATTGCTAAGGAGAAAAAATACATCAAGTTCAGTACAAAGCACTACTTCGTACATAAACGATTCAAGACTCATAATTTGGTGAAACCGTATTGTCTTGTCAGAGTTGGGGTGAGCAGTGGTACCAAACCCCTGCATAGCTGTAGGGAACCCACTTCAATTAACATCACTGTTAGTCTTAATGTTTTCATGCTCCACCTTGACAAGCTACAAATTTCGCTTAGGGAGTTGAAGTCAAACTGAAATCACTCACTCATCTTTCTTTTTCAAAAATATTCCGGCGTAGGGTTGATTTAGCCGAACTTTTCGCCTTATTAGTTCCACCAGATCCGGATCAGTCACCTGCAACAATGTGTCGAACAGAGATATTGAATCGTATTTTAAGGCCCATACAGCAAAACACATGTATATTCGTCTTCCTGAAAGAGTAGATTTTCCTTTTGGGTTCGTATTTAGGGACGTCAAAAAAAGATTAAAAAGTCGCCAATGACTATTCAATTCGAGCTGAAGACAAGGAATCTTCAGCTTTGACTTCAGACGCATCAGTTGCCCGACACGCCAATCTAGAGGAAAAACCATATTGTTGACCACAACTTACATTGAAACATAGTTCTTAAATGTCTTGAAGGTTGCACAAATATAAAACTTTTATACTTGGTTAGATTAGATTTTTCATTAGATTTATGCTCGATCAGTCCGGCTCTTTCTTTGTTGAGGTTTCGTAACTTGAGGTTTTTTAACGGAGCTGGGGTGTTAATCCTGCGTCCAACCCCCATGCTTGGAGGGCCAGGGAACTACAGCTTCCCGGTGCACTCGCAGTTCAAGTACCTTGGCTCCATGGTGACGGAGGATAATGACATCCCTACAGAAATAAAAGGCCGGATGGAAGTAGGAAACAGATGCTTCTGGTCGCTCAGCAAGGTGCTCAGGTTCAATGCTATCCCAAGAAAAGCAAATCTGAGGTTGTACAAAACCACGATTTGGCCGGTGGTAACATATGGCTCAGAGTCGTGGGTCCTCACACAGGAATGGGAACAAAGGCTCCGGATTTGGGGACGGAAGGTCCTGAGGCGCATATTTGGGCCGATCTTTGACCCTAACGATATGCGCTGGGGGATTTGGACAAACGAGGAGCTTCGGGAGCTGTACAATGAGCCTGACATTGTGGCCTTCATCAAAAAGGGCCGACTGCGCTATATCGGGCACGTGGAACGAATGGATTCCTCGTCCCTCGGAAGATGCTCTATGGGAAGCCAGGTGGCAGCAAAAGAAGAGGCAGGCCGCGCACAAGATGGGTCGATGACGTCGAGGCCGATATTAGATCGACTGCGGCACTGGACAGGGATGCATGGCGGAGGATTGTTCAGGAGGCCCAGGTTCTCTAGAGGACTGTAGCGCCACAGAAAGTAAAGTAAAGTAAGTAATGCTCGATCAACCGTAAGTCGACTTAATGTTCACTGTAATAGCCAGAGGGAGGCTCCAAAATTAATGTTAACGATGGTAAAGAGTAACGAAGGAGTAGAAGTATGCAGGAGATGGTGCCTCAGTGCATGGGGGACAAGGAAAGGTAGTACCTGCTGAGTACATTCAGCAGACGTTGGTTAACCAAGTAGTACAGATACCAAAAACTCTGCAACATTAATCCGTCATAGAATATGTGAACTGAATGTCAACCTTGGCGTTATTTTTCGTTATATCTGAGGTTCAATCACACGCCCAATAATAGATCATAATACATTAATAAGAATATTCTTCTTCTTCTGAATCGTAAGAAATACGAAGAAACAAAATATCAAAGTAACGTTTAGGACGACCGAAGCACTTTACACACAGACCTGACGTGTGAGAAATATGACCAGGATATTTTGACATGCATAGCCTGATACGATGTTTGGATTTTAGGCCAGCAGTATGGTAGTTTCAGGTCGCAATAAATAGCAGAAATGTGCATTTTTGATATGTTGTTTGGGCATGTCTGAGTAGTGTATATCCAAGTTTGCAACCGAAGAAAAGCAAGGGATACCTTTTGGAGGCTGAAAAACCTCGAAATTGTCGGAGTTGTTTTAGTTGTTGGCCTATATCTCCAAAACGATGCTTCTGAGGTAAAACCATGCCGTATACATTTTTAAACTACATTAAATTTGCTAGAAGGTGAGCCCGACCGGAGCTCTGTGGGTCCAATTGATTCGGAGTTATGGCCCTGTGAAAATTGGCCATTTTGTCAAAAGTTTCAAATTTTAAGTTTTGGCCTTCATTTCGTGAGGAATATTGGCCGAAGGAGTGATCCTACGTGGAACTCACGAGAGATGACGTTGTAGCCAATGTAATTAGCTTCAATTTAAGCACAGACATAGCTCTGTTGGTTCAATAGTTCTCTTTTTATTTGAAAAAAAAAAATGGGAATCTGGGAATCTCAAGATTTCTGTTATTTATTGCGACCTTAGGCCCTTCTTTCTACCGTACCTACTGCTGGTCTATTTGCCAAAACGCATTTCTGTACCAGTGTGCAGTATCATGTGTACATTACGTCACTCACTGTTCGGAGTGGAACTAGAAGTAGATGATACGTTCAAAATAGAGCAAACCTCAACGAGTTTGATGAACCGGGGGAACGCTGGGTTGCAGTTGATAGCGATGAGCGGCAACTGAGGCCAAACTTCTGGCACCACGACAGACGCAGAAAGTGTAGTGCTTTGATTTGACTCTTCATTGCCTTCCAAAGGCTGTTTTCCTTCTTCATCCGGAGGGTTTTCATCTCCTGTAAAGATTTTTGGTTTAATTTTAAATCAAAATAGTTCTGATGTTAAAAAGCTCGTATCAATGACTGTGTTTTAAATAATTATAATACATTCTGCCAGGAAATTCCAGCATTGTTCAAGCTGTTCTGATTGAGTTCCGGTATTTTGACATTTTACGACTTTGCTTTGGCACATTAAAACTACTTTGTTTTCATCTTCCCGGTAAACTACAGACTGGAAATTTTAACCGTGAGTCAGGGATTGACCACATAGCAATATTCATTCGGTTTCTCATCTGTAAAATTGTTTAAATAATTTTGTAATAATAAGCTATTGACTTGAAATTTTAAAAATGGGTCAGAACTGGATGACAATGCAATATTTACTCGGTTTGTATGACATGGTATATTATTGTATGTATGATTTGGTATAGTAATGGAGTTCTTGATATCGACCGTAGATATTATATGTTGAAGCGAAATTTGCTGCCGAACCTCGATAACAACAGCAGCAAATTTCGCTTCAACATATGATTTGGTATAGTACAGTATGATATGATATGAAAGAAATTCGTATGGTATTTTAAATTTAATTTGGATGATGAGCTAGAGTTTCATCTAACAGTTCGTTAATTGGATTAGGGTGGTCTGCTCAGGGAAGATAATAAACCGTTGTGTCAAGAATTTGCAGAGTTTTTCCATACCCCAATCTCATTGATACTCATTTTGAAGGTTTGTCGCCTTGACCCCAAACCCATTAGATTTTCGGAGTTTCTTGTTCCCAAACCCATTGAAATTCCAGTCCCATTCCCCCAAACCCGTTGCACCCAACCTTTCATACATCCGACCAACTTGTACTTCTTCGTATGTACCTAAATGGTTTGGTGCTGATAAGGATCAGTCGAATGAGGCAGCACGCAGCCCCTGACGTGAATTGATTTTCTCACCTTTTTTTGGTCCTCCGCCTCCAGGTGCACAATAGAATCGAATGGTCTGAAGTCTGCCCTGGAAGTCCGGTGGTCGGCACGCCGTAGGAACTCCCGGATGAGGACACCGCCAAATTCCGTTCAGTAACTTTGCGTTTCTAGCGCGAAGCTGTCGGCTCACTATTGATCTAACTAGACAAACGTTCATTTTCGTTAACTAATTGACATTCAACTCTTGAAAGTAAGACCTCAGTGAGGCTTCCTAATAAAACCGATCATTTCCTGTAGGACGATTTGCGAGTGTGTGTGTGTGTGTTTCCTTAGATTATTGTCTCCGGTAGATTTGCGAAAATGACGGATCCTTATTCACCATGTCTAAATTCAACATATGCTTATTCATCCTTATCCTTATTCATCATATCCTTATTCATATCCTTCGTTCATAAATGTAACCGGAGGGAGGTTACGATTCTCATTGTTGCCTTCTAATACTTGTGTCGGACATAATTCCCAAGATTGTCAGTTTATTTATTTATTTATTTATTTTTTTTTTTTTTTTTGTAATTTGCTTCTTACATTTCAAGTTCCTGGAGTAATATCACTCCGATGGTAGTGGTAGAAACTGGTTCTGTACATAAGTTAAGGAAGTGAGTCCGATAAAATAGTTACATAACACAGACTTGTTACATAACAGAAATTATTGTTCATTGACAATTGAAGTCATTGTTCAAAGAAGCGTGAAGGAGCGAGTTTAAACAATAATAAACCAAAAATTGAGACAATGGTTCCTCAATCAAGAATAATTTATTGGTAGAAATAAGCATACAAAGTTTGTACAGGATGTTTGGGGCTTATACAATACCGGCCTGGCGGCCCTAAAGTTTTAACGAAAACGGGGGATGACGGAGGGTAGAGACATGGAGTGAGGTTTGTGGTGGGATGATTGCGGTAAGAGAAAATTTTTCATACAAAACTCTTGACTGGATGGTGGGTCTTAACACTATGGACACTTAATAATATTAAGTGTCCATAGTGTTAAGACTCACCATCCAGTCAAGAGTTTTGTATGAAAAATTTTCTCTATTATACAATATATACAATGGGCAATTCCAGTCAATTTTTTTTCCAAAGTACCTTGTCTAATGTTAGCGAAAATCGGGTCCATTCGCCAAGAAAATGTTCACAAAAATTTAGGAAAATAAAAGAAAATTGGTAGTTTGAAAAAACCGCCGGACGAGTGACAGGGGTGTGACGTCAAGACGTCACCATTATGGATACTAGATTATGAAGCTATCCATGCATAAAGCATCCATGGATTCCTGTGGCGTGCGGAACGTTCAATCCTTGTTACTAATCAATTTGTTATGGCGAACGGCGATAATCAAACGATAATGCAGAATAGAGATCGAGAATGCTGGAGTGACGCAAAGATGGAGTGACGCGAATGCATGGATCATTTTTCTTGAAACATCGTGGATACTACAACTAACGATATTGCCTATCCATCCTCGTTTGAGGTGTCCGATGACGTCAAGGTTTCAGCGCGCACAGTACGAACAAGTACTAGTTTTGATTGCATTTCCTACCAAACTGTACGAAAAAACTGATCAACTCATGCTATTTTCGTAATCTTCACACGTCCCTTGACCGAAAAATACTGTCCTATTGTAAATTTTCGGACCCAATGGAATTGCCCATTACTTAACACTAATTACAAAAATATACAAATATAATACATATATATTTCGCGTATGCTGGGAAAAGCAGATAGGTAGTTGAAATAAATGAGACCGCACTGACTGTTAGACGAACGAAACGTATATTACGAGGTTTGTTACTGAACTGATCCCGAGAAACACATCTAGGAGGAGGTAGCCACCCTCGTGTGAGAGGGGCAAGTTCCCCCTCTCCATTTACATTGTTCCCTGTTCGTGGAACGTTCTCTGTGAACCACGTGTTCGGTATTGGGCGTTTAGGATGAAAAATATTATTGGGACGAGTGGGACGGACTTCTTGGTCTAATACCCGATACGGCTTTTCCTGACGTCCGACGGTCCCACGGAGGAAACGGTTAAAAGGTTTAGGCGTAGTAGTCAAAGAGAGAGAGAAAAAAAAATTTTCACATAAAATATTTACAAAGGTAAGGTTTCATCTGGGGCTAACAGATCCTAAGTAGGTATCTGAGGCTAACAGATCTAGAGCCTAAAATGACGCGCACGTGACTTTACCTTGAGTGGCTAAAGAGGTCCCTGCCTAGAGCTCCTATGACTCCAGGAAACCCAGTGGGATAAGCCTGGACCGGCTCCAACTAACCTAAGGTGATGTGTTCCGGGGTTCAATAGGTACAAGTTATTTTTCTTTTTTTTTTTTGTTCACAAAGATAAGAATAGAACTTGAATGTTAACAATAAAATCGTAAATTTATGCAATGTAAATACATCATCAAATCATGTGAATATGTGCTGAAGAAAAATACTGACTCTAAAAGAATGATCAATATCCACGTGCATTTGGCGTTGATTGACCATAGTTTAATTACTTTTGTTGCAAAATAAGAAAATAAAACACAAAGTTATGATATGAACAGAAACGCGCCGTGGGCACGCACAAGCCTTTTCATTGAGAACGCCCTGTAAAAAAAATTCAAAACGTATTAGTAAAAATCGTGACATGAAAAAAAAAAGGTCGGAGATCCGTGAAAGGGCCTTGGCGAAAACAATGCATTTAGATCATTTTTAGGTTGGTAAAAGTACCATCGGAACAAAATATTCCGGATAATCAGTCGTCACCGAATGAAAGACAGAAGAGTGGGTACGTAGTTAGGTATACGATAAGATTCACAAATAAGTTTCGCCTTTCAAAGATCTCAACCACTCGGCCATTTCCTGTGAAGAAGAAATGTAAACAGTTAGTAGTTTGCGAACAATGCCAAAATAAAGTGTGTTTCGGGAGAGCAGGTAGCAAAACGACCCTTTTCGCCCGGCGAGTTCCCCAAACGGAACCGGACTTTACCCTGTCTCGAAATGGGCAGGTGGCCTACGCGACGTAGTTGAATGCAGTCTAATAATATAATATAACATAATATAAAAAGATCAGGAAGACCATGTTAGCCAGGCAATCGCGCGAGTAACCTTTATCGTACACCAACCTTCACCATGACGTGTTCATGATCAGGTACTTCCAGTCCTCATACGTGAGCCATAGGCAATAACAAGGGATGAACGTGTGCGCATCACGTATCATCCTAAGTCATAATTGATTGATTCCAATAACAGTCGTTTGTAAAAATGTATTGTATTTTGTACAATTTTCTCAATTTTCTTGCAATTTGTTTTCGATTGTTATCATTTTTAATTTTTGACTTGAAATTTAACATTTTTATTCACTCCATATCACTTTGTTCTGAATCAGACGAACACACCATCTGAGGTAATATTTCATCATCTTGTTCAATCTTGCGAAGCCGTTCGTGAACGTACTTCAATCGTTTTCCCGTTATTAAGTGTTCTATGATATAACGGTCGTTATCAAGAATTTCCACGACTTTGTATGTACCTTTAAATTTTTGATCAGTTTTTGCAATTAATCGTGGTTCTAAGTGTCTTAAACATAAATCGCCAATTTTCAACGGGATCACGGGAGCTCCTTTTCCCGCAAATCTATTCATTTCGTATTCCGCGGAACGATCAATATTTGCCTTAGCCGCAGTTCGAATTTCGTTGAGATTTGAGCGAGTCGATGGAATAACGTTTTCATTTAGTTGAATTGAATTAGGTAAATTCGGCTTTTTCCCGGTTAAAAGTTCAATAGGTGACATACCAGTAACTCGGTTCATGGTTGCGTTTATTACTAATTGAACCCGGGGAAGTAAATTTTTAATTGATTGTTTCTTTAGTGTTAGGGCAACTGTAATCAAATTTGTAATTGTAGACATCAATCTTTCGACCTGTGAATTTGCTCTTGAAGCACCGGTCGCTATCGGGTGAGTACGAATGTTATTCTTCGTGCAATATTCTATGAATGCTTTACCCATGAAACTTCCGCCCTGGTCAAAAATAACACGTGTTGGTGTTCCAAATAAACCGACTACTTCTGTTAATGCGTTCACAGCGACATTAGCTGTAAGCCTACGCGTGTAATATAAAAGTACATATTTTGTAAAAGAACAAATAATGACAACAAAATATTCGGACGTTCCTGACGATCCGCTAAGCTTCCCTGTAAAATCCATATGAATTGTTTCAAATGGAATTGCTTCTTTTGGTACCATGTACAGGTTTCTTTGTTGTTGTCCTGTAGGCGCCTTGGCCAGCTTGCAGGTAATGCAGTTATCCACGAATTTTGTGACAAACTTACGCACACCCGGAAACCAAAATTTACTAGTAATGGTATCGATCGTTTTATTTATGCCTGAATGAAGTATTGCTTCATGTACAGAATTCGTAATGACCCATCTGTAAGCCTTTGGAATTATGGGTGCTATTCTCGTCTTTTTGTTTACTTGAAATTTTCTAAACAAAATGCCATCTCTAATCTCATATGTATTTAATAATGACGGTGGCGTTAATGTGTCATTTATGATTTTTCCTATAATCAACTGAATGTCAGCATCCTTCTGCTGTGCCATCAGCAACCATTCGCCTGTTAATTCAATCAATTTTACGTGTTTTTCTATTAATTTATTGTGTTCAAAATCTGTAATTTTTGGTAAATTGTCCTCTATGATTTCTGAATCTGGTGATATGTTTTTATTCGAATAGTCCTCGGTTTGTACTTGAAATACATTCACTTCTGTAGATTCACTTACAGGGTAACGGCTTAAGAAATCTACTGTTTCCAATTTTGATCCAGGTTTATAACGAATTTTAAAAGTAAACGTCTGTAAATATGCCCACCATCTATGTACTCTCGTAATTAAATTTTGCTTAACGTAACTTGCCTGAAATGATTTGCAATCTGTAATTAATGTAAATTCGTGATACAATAAATAATGTTCCCATGCCTTTAAGGCCTTAACTGCTGCGAGTGTTTCGTTCTCGTAAGAGTGGTACTTAGACTCCGCCAGAGTAGTTTTCTGACTGAAGTAAGCAACAACTTTATGTTTGCCATCTATAACATTAAATAATATCGCCCCATATCCAATGGATGAGGCGTCGGTCCACACTTCGATGGGGTATTCCGGTTGAAATATGGTCAATATAGGTTCACTTGTCAATAATTTTATTAATCTTTGTCGAACCTCTTCGTGTTTATCTGTCCATTCAAATCGAACAGCTAGTTTTGTATGCTCGTATAACGGCGCACAGATAATTGAGAAATCCTTAATAAAATTTCGAAAGTAAGAGCATAAACCAATAAATGAACGAAGCGCGGTTCTATCCCGTGGTGGTGGTAACTCATGGAGTGCTTTCAACTTTTCATTATGTGGTTTCACAGTACCGTTTTCTACTTTGTATCCTAGGTACACGACTGACTTTTTAAGAAACGAACATTTATCGGGGTTCAAAGAAAAACCTACCGCGGCTAATTTTTCGAGTACATTTCCTAATCTTTCGAAAGCCTGTTCTTTTGTTTCACTAATAATCAGAAGATCATCAATATAGGCCAAACAATACGTATTGGCTAATTCTCCTAGTGCATCATTGCACGTTGGTAACAAACAGGTGCGTTTTTAACGCCGAATGGAAGACGTTTATATTGATAATGTCCGTCAGGAGTAGAAAATGCGAGTATTTCGCGAGCGTTTTCTGCTACAGGTATCGCATAGAATCCCGAAGCTGCATCTAACGATGTGAAATACAATTGATTGGCTAATCTAGCAATTTGCTGCGGAATCAGTGGAATCGGGTAATGTTGTGAAACAGTGTTTGCATTTAATTCGCGGAAATCCGAGCACATTCGTAGTTTACCGTTTTTCTTAGGTACGAGTAGTACGGGACTCGAATATGGACTATTTGACTCTTCAATTATATCAGCGTTTAATAACTCATTAATATAATTTCGAACTGACTCACGATCACGTGGATGTAATGCGTACGGTTTTCTATAAACGATTTTATCAGAATTAATCAATCTTATTTCAAAAGGTTCTGTTTTTACTGGTTGTTTTGGTAAACCCCTAGTAAAATTGTCATTAAATTGCATCAATAAGTTCTTAAGTCTAGATATATCCTCAAACGTTTCCAGATCTGTATCCAGTTCCTCAACATCTGGGTGGAAGCTTTCAACATCAGGGTCAGAGTTTACTGATCCCTGGAGCTGCCCTGATCTAGTAGGGCCCTCCATAGCTGTAAGGGATTCAACGGTCAAGTCCACAATAGGTTGTACACAAGGAATCGGCATGATATTTTCATCTGATGACTTATTAATAATTTTATCTTCATCTAATGAATCATCCATTATTTCTACGGGCTTATTTTTTTGGTTAAATTTTAATAATTTTGATTTTGGTTTTAAGTAACTTAATTTTTTATTTTTCTTCTTATCATCTTCTACCTTTTTTTATTTCGTATTTATCGTGAGATATGGTTATCAAAATTCCTGAATCTATAATATCTCGGCCTATTAGTATATTAAAAGAAATCAATCCATTAGGAACTATGTGAAACAAAATCGGAATTTCAATATTATCAATCGTTATCATCGTTGAAATTTGAGTATTTATCATCGTTTTCTTATTACCAATGCCGGTTAAAATAATAGGATTTGTGTATTTTTGCCCTTCAAATTCATTCAATAACTTTTCGTTCAATAGTGAAACCTCACTGCCAGAATCAAAAATATATTGAAAGGTTTTACCTCTATGTGAAAGGTTCCCTGTAGGATTTGCAGCACAGGCGTTCACATGCCTCTGTGGCGTCTGTTGTACTCCCTGCGGCCTGTATCCTGATTGTCGAGGTCCTCCAGGACCTCGGGTCATTCCGGAAGATCCTGATGGTTGCAGATTAGGTGGTCCAAACCTCTGTTGTGATGTGCCAGGTCCTCTGGGTAGAATGCGATTTGGATTAAATTTGCAAAATGCCCAATCATGGTTGTTCAGGTTGCATTTCTGACAAAAGCGTCTTTTAGTCGGGTCTGATGGTATATTTGGAGTAGTTGTTTTAAATTCAACTTTTGGTTGTTTACTTGTCGGCTGGTCGAAAGTATCAACATTCCTCCTCTTGAAACTTCCTCTCTGGGTAAATCCTCCTCGAACATTCTTAAATCCTCCAAATCCTCTTGCTCGAGAGGCCTTAACTGATGCGACCTCCTTAAAAAGTGTCAATTCATTTGGGTTTTCTTCCTTGTAAATCCATCTTCTAATTTCACCATCCGCTTTTCCAGCTACCGCCGACATTAGAATGTCAGCGCATTCTATGCCAGGCTTATTCTTAAAAATCCCTTTTATTTTGGGATAGTATTCAGACAGTTCCTTTTCAAATTCTTCCTCTTTGAAATAGTGCGTTATTATTGTTTGTATATTTTGATACGGTTGGCGGTCCTGTTGTGGCCCCCCTCCTATTCTATGAGCCCGTCTTTCAGCCATCTTCTTGTCTGTGTCGTGTAATGTCGTATCGTATTCAAATAAAACAGTTTTCATGTTGGTTAATTCAATATACATAATTCAATAGGTTATGGGCCCAGTGTTCACGTTTTCTGCGCGGCTTAATCGTTTGTCGAGTAAATCGTTTGTCGAGTTTCTCGTTTGTCGGGTTTCGAGTTGTGAAGTTTAGGTGCGAGTTGGATTTCGTGAAGCAAGATGGCCGGTTCGAACCAACAAAACCAACTTCCTTCTATTAGGCCGTTCGACGGGAAAAATTTTGGAAACTGGGAATTCCGGGTTCGGTTAGTGCTCGAGCAGAACGGAGTTGTGGACGTGATCGATGGAGAAATTCCGGAAAATGACGAAAAGGCTTTGGCTATCTGGAAAAAGTCGGACGTGAAAGCTCGCGGAA
This sequence comes from Stenodema calcarata, assembly GCA_963920205.1. Classification (NCBI taxonomy): domain Eukaryota; kingdom Metazoa; phylum Arthropoda; class Insecta; order Hemiptera; family Miridae; genus Stenodema; species Stenodema calcarata. The sequence goes on along the minus strand of OY986048.1, from coordinate 66,003,617 downwards.
TCATAGTTGATCGAGTTGATGATAGCATACTTGTGATGGTGAAGGAGAAGCGGACTGCGAAAGAAATGATCGAGAGCCTTAAGAAGACCTACATGAAAACAGGGATGGTATCCCGAATTCAGATTCAGAAAAGATGGCGCCGAATGGAATTTAAAGGTGATAAACCCCTGCATGAATTTTTCGTTGAGTTTGGAAATGTCTGCTCTGATCTCCATACTGCTGGCGGGAAAGTTGATGAGGCTGAAGTGATTATTCAACTTTTGGTCGCCATGCCGGAGGAGTACGACAACGTTGTTTCGGCGATTGACATCGCATTTAACGACGGAATCGATGGGGATTCGAAAATCACCTTGGATTATGTGAAAAATCGGCTTTTGGCGGAGGAGGACCGTCTTCGAAGGAGGAGCGGCCATGATGATGACGTTGAGAGGGCGGGGTCTGGTCAATCTGACCAACACGCATTTTCATCGTTCAAGAAAGGATCTAGGAAGCCGTGTTGGAAGAAATCGAACGATACCTCGAGAATCGATAACTCTACCCAAAGGAACAGCAATGAAAATTATTTTTCTGGAAAGTGTTATCATTGCAAGAGACGAGGACATCGAAGAGAAGATTGTCGCTTTAGAAAGCAACAGGCCATGATAACGGAGCGAGAGGGAGAGGGTGACAATAACGGACACTCTGTTTCTTTCTTATCAACCGAATGTGATAATGAGTTCGGACTTTTGAGTGATCATAACAAAAACATTATTTCTATGTGTTTAGATAGCGGAAGTACGAGACATTTAATTAAAAGTGATTTTGGATCATTTTTGATCAACAGAAAACCGGATGACAGAAAAATCGGTGTTGCAAAGGCGGGAGAGTCGATCCGAGCTGTGAGCTGTGGTACGTTGCCTGTTCAAACCGTAAACGGTGTTGATGTCATGATCCAGGACGTTCTGGTGTGCGAGAATTTAGTTTTTAATTTACTTTCAGTCCGTTGCCTTGAATCTAAAGGGATGAAAGTTGTTTTTGGAGGCAGCTGTGCAAAAGTTATTCGCAATAACAAAGTCATTTTGACTGCGAATTTGTCTGGTAACCTGTATGTGGCAAGAATGAATTTGGTTCGCGAATCAGCAAATAGTGCTTCAGCTAGTGTTGATGCTGACATATTACACCGACGTTTTGGGCATTGTTCTACACGGTATCCACCACGTAGTATTTGCGAAGTATGCCTACAAGGTAAACAAGCACGAACCAAGTTCGATTCTACTCCTCAGGACAGGAAGGCAAAGCGACCTCTCCAAATTGTATCCACAGATATTTGCGGCCCTATTACGCCGGTTTCAAAGTCAGGTTACCGATACTATATCAATTTTGTGGATCATTACACTAATTTCACAATAGTATACTTACTCAGAAAGAAAAATGAAGCTTTGGAAAAATTTCGCATGTATGTTGCTCAAGTTGAGGCGAAATTTGGACGGAAAATTGAAATGCTTCGCTCTGACTGTGGTACTGAGTATTTGAATCGCGATTTCAAGAATTTCTGTGCTGAAAAGGGAATTCGTATGTGTCCTTCAACCCCTAGGACACCTGAGCAGAACTCAAAAGCTGAGAGAATGCATAGGACAATTTGTGAAACCACACGTTGCATGCTCTTTGGATGTGATTTAGGAAGCAGCTTCTGGGATGAAGGAATTTTGGCAGCTACCTACATTATAAATCGGTTGAGTACGACTGCCCTTCCGGATAACCAAATTCCAGCTAAGTTGTGGTTTCAGCATGAGCCAAACTTTCGGAAAATACGTGTGTTTGGTTGTCCAGCTTATGCGTTCATCCCAAAGGAGGATCGTCGTGGAAAATGGGCATCTCACTCCAAAAAGATGTACATGGTTGGGTACTCGGACAACGGCTATCGTTTATGGGACCCGGATAAGCGAAAAATCGTCATTGCTCGTCATGTGCGTTTTGATGAAGCATGGAAGACTCCAAACTTGATTCCAGTTGTTCCTGTAGGTTCGTTGGAGGCGGAAATCGAGGGGGCGGAATCTGATGACGTGAAACCTAAAACTCCAGAGAAACTTACACCCGAAAAGTTGAAACCGAACCAGTCTACTCAGAAGAATGATGAAGGGGGACCAGGGGAGCAGAAAGGAAATTTTAAGAACGACTCAGATGAGGGAGTTCGACGTAGCGGACGACAGACTTGTCCTCCTGTGTATCTGAGGGACTATGACTGCGAACTGCTGGCGTTGTGTGTTGGTGGAACCCTACCTGAATCATACGATGAAGCTGTCAAGGATGGATGGGGACCTGCAATCCAGAAAGAGCTGACGTCACTGGAAGAAAATGGTACCTTCGAGATTGTGGACCGTCCACCTGGTGTTAAGGTGATTGATTCTCGCTGGGTGTTTGTTGAGAAGGAGGTGGAGGGCAAAAAGCTGAAGAAGGCCCGTCTAGTTGCTCGAGGTTATCAGCAACCTAAGGAGGATCGGGATTTCTACGCTCCTGTGGCCCGGCTCACTACCTTGAGAGTCCTGCTTTCACTGGCTGTGGAGAGGAACCTGTACCTGCGGCAAATGGATGTGAGTAGCGCTTTCTTGGCGTCCCACCTCAGCAGTAACGTGTTTATGGAAGCCCCAGCTGGTCTCAATTGTGACCGTGGTAAAGTGTTAAAATTGGTGAAAGCTCTATATGGTTTACGTGAAAGTCCTTCTTGTTTTAACAAATATTTGGATTCGTTTTTGATGAAGCTTGGTTTTCAGAGATCACAGATTGATCCATGCTTGTATTCCAATAACCAACAAACTACATTTTTACTTATTTTCGTTGATGATTTTTTGTGTTTGACTGACAGTCTGGATGATTTTGAGAAAATTAAAGAAAACTTATCTTCAAGTATGAAAATTAAAGAATTGTCACGAGGGAGTAACAAGATAGTTTTTCTTGGAATAGAAATTGAAATTTTTGATGGTGTTATTACCATAACTCAAGGTAGAATGATTGATAAGATTTTGCAAAAATTTGGAATGGAGAATTGTGTTCCTATTTCGACGCCTATGGAACCTAAATTGTTTTTATCTAAAGGTGATAAACCGATTGATAAATTTCCTTACCGTGAACTAGTAGGCAGCTTGATGTACCTTATGTTGGGGTCTAGACCTGACCTGTGCCATTCAATATCTTATTTTGGTCGTTTTCAGACTTGCTATAATGAAATTCATTGGTCTCATCTCAAAAGAGTTTTGCGTTACTCAAAATTTTCAAGAAACTACAGTCTGATTTTCAAACGTAAAGGTAATATTGAAAATGTATTGGAAGCGTACGTTGACGCTGACTATGCATCTGACCCTAACGATAGAAAGAGTAGGTATTTCTGGTAATATCATAATTTTGAATGGTAATATTGTAAATTGGTGTTCAAAGAAGCAGAATGTGGTTGCCCAAAGTAGTACAGAAGCTGAATATTATTCTATTGCTAATGTTATGTGTGAATGTATTTTCATAAGGAATTTACTTGAGGAAATCACTACTGTAAAATCATGTGTTAAGTTATATGAAGACAATCAATCTGCAATGAAGATAGCCACAACAAAGGAAACTAAAAGGTCTAAGCATTACGATGTAAAAGTGCATTTTGTTCGAAATTATTATTTTTTTTTTTTTTTATTTTTTTTTTTTTTTTTATTGGCATTGTTCAAAACATACAGCCACATAAGTACCATAATATAAATTAAACTAAATTATACATCTTAATTATTTAACTTAATTATCTTTATATATTGAACTGGAAACAAAAATTAAAGCCTTATACAATTTACCTCGAGAAAATTAAAAAGTTCCTTGTACACCTGAACATTTCCTTTCAACATACATTCAAAATTAAACGGGGAGGTCAAAATACGACTTAATTTTCTAAATAACCTATCTCTAGACTCCGCATATTTTGTACATTCCATTACAATGTGCTCTATATCCCCGTCGCCTCCACAATACTCACACCTCCCATCATCATCCCTATCCCGCAACAATCCTATCCTAACGTTGTACTGGGGACATAGTGCATGTCTGCTCCTAAGCCGACACAGTACCCTCACAAATTTCCTCTCTGACGTTACATTTCTGAACCAAGGTTTCCTTAGTATTTTAGGGTGTATACTCTTAAACAGCATTCCTTTTTCGCTTTTTTCATATCGCCGTTGCCATTCAGAGAAATGTGTCCTTTCGAACGAGGGATAAAAATCTTCTTTCGGCAAAAAGGCCGCATAAATTTCCCCAGCTAACGCTGCCATCTTAGCTGCCTTGTCCGCTCGTTCATTATATCGCAGACCATTGTGTGCCCTCACCCACACGAACTCAATCTGAACTCCTCTCCTTCTACAGGTAGCCACTGCCTGAACAATGCGTGCCACTAAATGGTTTCCAAATTTTGCCAATTGGGGACTTGAGATGGCTCTAAGCACGCAGGTAGCACCGTGGTAGACTCAAGAATATAGCCAAGAGATAGCTCGATCGCCAACGCCTCCGCAGTGAAAATGCTCGCCGCCCCGGGCAGCCGGACTCTTCTTTCCACGTCGTGTTGTACATCTACAAAAGCACAGCCAACCAAATCCCCGGTCTTCGAACCGTCCGTAAAAATGAGACCACACTCCCTCCAGCGCCGGTATATATAATCCCTAAATTGCTCCGTCACTGTTATGCGATCAAACAACGGTTTAAAGTAGTGAATTGCTATGGACGTGTACAAAATGTGATAGTCCATGGAGAAAGCAACATTTCCTGGGCTCGTAAACAGTTCGGAACACTGGGAATAACTGTGTATGAGGCCATTCACGATATCACCCTCCCTATCCATCTAGCATCAAACATAATCTGGTCTGCTAGTTTAACAATGTTGTTCGTGACCACACTTTGTTGAGATCTAAGACGCGTCACGTATCTATCTGCCAACATTTGTCTCCTCAAATCTAGGGGCATCTCGCCAGTTTCGGCCAGTAATACATCAATCGGCGTCGACTTTAAATACCCAATACACTGGCGTACGCATTTGTATTGCAAGCGATCCAGTGCCTTCAAAGTAGTAATGCATGATTGTCCGAAAAAAACCGACCCATAATCTACAATGGCTCTCACAGTAGCCCTGTAGAACATAATCGCGACGTTTGGATCTGCCCCCCAATCCAGGTTGGTTACAACTTTTAAAACATTAAAGTATTTCTCGCATTTGCCTACAACGTATTGGACGTGATCATACCACGTCAGGGTCCTGTCCAACCACAATCCCAAGAATTTGAATTTCCTATGGACCGGAATGGGAGTTCCGCCGATCTCTACCATTCGATCTATCCCCAGGTTTCGTTTTTTGGTATAAGGTACAATCACTGTCTTACCGTATGATATTTGAAGTCCTTTGTCATCACACCACGCTTTAAATCGACCCATGAAATCACTAAGAATTTCGATTCCGGAGTCCATATTTCTGCATTCAGTAAATACACAAATATCATCGGCATATTGCACAATTTGACAAGTCTCGGGAACAACCAGCACCAAATCCGCCACATACAAAGCGTACAATAAAGGACTTAAAATTCCCCCTTGTGGTAACCCTCGACTGGAATACCGAGGTCCCACATTCTGATCACCTACTCGCAGGAAAAGTCTCCGATTGGTTAATAAGACGATAATATTGTTCACGAACCGCGACGGTACCCCCATTCCTAACAAAGTATTCATCAAGTTCCTAAGTATCACCGAGTCGTATGCAGAGGAAATATCAATATACATACAAAGTGTGATGCCCCTAGAAGACAATGATCGATGAATGCTGCTTACCACTGTTGATATACCATCGTATGTGGATCTGTTTTTCCGAAACCCAAACTGGGACGTTGGCAATTTAGAATTTTGCTCTACCCACCACTCCAGTCTATTCTTCATCATCCTTTCAAAGGTCTTCCTAATACAAGAGGACAATGATATGAGTCGAAAAGCAGAATTTTCCGTTGGTGACTTGCCCGGTTTTAGTAGCGGTATTAACAAATATTCGCTCCACTCCTCTGGAAATTCACTATCCCGCCAACATCGATTGAAAATTGCGAGCAGTGCAACTTTATAGGATTCAGGTAGGTGGCACATAATTGGGTAATCAAAATGATCCATCCCAGGGGCTGTATTTACGCCCAGTTTTAGCGCTGTATTGAGTTCAGCGAGTGAAAAGTTACTATCAAGCGTCTCATCATCCCTGCTATTGCCCAGATCAGCTGAAAGAGACTCGTTCACATATGGTGGGGCATAATTGTTAAATAATTCTTCACTCCATTCTCCAGCTCTTACTATTTGCCTGTGTTCACTATTCCCATTTTTAATTCTTTTTATTTGAGTCCAAATATCTTTCAGAGGAGTCTGTCGGTTTAGATTGGAGCAATACTGCTGCCAAGACTTCTGCTTGCTGTCAAAAACGGTTTTTTTAAATATTTCATCCGCTTCCACATATTCTAGGTAATTTTCTCTGTTGCCCACTAGTGAATAAGAAACCGCTGCAGCTTTCCTTCGTCTGAGAGCCTGTGAGCACTCAGTATTCCACCATACCGCAGATTTACGAAAGGATAAGACAGTATTAATCTTAGGGATACGACGTTCACAAACTGCCGCTATAGCCTCACATATCTCCATGTAATTTTCAGCAGGTTGCGTCCTATTCAAAACCGAGTGGAAATCATCCCAATCCACGTCAACGGTTTTCCATTTCCTTGTGGTGTTCAGTTCCCTATGCCGTACTTCCCACTGATCGGATTGGAAGAAAATTGGGTAGTGATTGGATCCCAGTGGATCATCATGAACCCTCCAAGTGATGCTACTACTTATGTTAGGAGAGGCCAAAGTAATGTCAACAGCAGAATCATTTATAGTTCGTACATTACGAACGAGTGTGGGTGATCCCGAATTTAGGTACACCAAATTAGCTGCATCCATCGCCCCCAAGAAATCCCTTCCTTTATCATTTGTAACTGACGACCCAAAACATACGTGATGTAGATTAAAATCCCCCCCGATAATTTTCGGGTTAGGCACTGAGTCAAAAAATCTTTGCCATTGTTCGAGAGACACGCGACGTGAGCCGTCATTATAAACCGCAACAAAATTTATCGGTAATGATCTATTCGGAAATTTAACCTCAGCCCCAACACATTGCACTCCATCTATTTTGCGAATGGTGTTAGTGATATCCTTGTATTCTAGCACATATTTTAGCAGCAAACATGCTCCGCCATATCCGTCGTCCCTATCTGCTCTCAAAACATTGTATTCACGGAAATTCACCGCTCTCCCAGGAGTAAACCATGTTTCAGATAACATACCAATTGACACACTCTCTGACAATAATAAATGCTGCAGAACATCTCGTTTTGAGATCACAGATCTCGCGTTCCACTGGATACATTTAAGAATTACCATGTATGTATACAGATAATTCGAATCAACCAAATAGGTATGACATTAATAGTAGAGATGTGATGATATAGGTAAATTGACAAATAGGTACCTACACTAGAAAATAGGTACATCAAAAAATAGGCACATGATAGGCATAATCTGAAAACCAGGTACATTGAAAATAGGTAGGAACCTACTCCGAAAAACAGGTACATAAGATAAATAAAAATATTGAAAAAAAAAAAAAAAAAAAAAAACATTTTTTTTTTCTTTTCTTTTCTTCCCTTCTTCCCTCCTTTTTCTTCTCCTTCCTTCCTTCCTTTTTTTCCCTTCCTTCTCTTCCTTTCCATGCACCCACTTTGAAAACAGTTTATAAAGTAGGTGTTGGCGTTCGAAATGCAATAATAGTAAACATTACAACAGTAATTATTTACTGATGCTTATGATCATGCTAGCGACTATGCTTTCAATCTATCCCGTACTATTTCACGCAATAAAGATTCATCTATATTGTCAGATAACATACCCTTAACCTTCTGAATAACTGCCACAATCACATCCGTCATTGTTTCCATGTCCTGTGATAGGTTCCTAGCTGAACTAGTGTCAGCAGAGATAGTTTGTGGTGTGGAATGCTGGTTGTGCGATATCCTTCCTCCAGGACGATTCTTCAGTATTGGTTCGGTTATGAGAGCATCCCTGACGTCAGCAGCTACCACCTTGGTCGTCAAATCATTCTCCATTTCTCTGCCTCGCCTCTTGCCACCCCGGACGCCAGTATTATATGATCTTAATGGGGTTGCATCCTTCGATAAACTTGGGAAGGCTGTGATACTATTCAACGGCGGAACAGCCTTAGCATACGTGTTCCCGGAGACGAAGTTTTTGGCATCGAAGTATGAAATGTTATTAGTCCCCATCATTTGCTTAATCGCCTGTTCTTTCTGATATTGCGGACAAACACTACGATTTGAAGATAAATGGTTCAAACCACAATGAACACATCGGGGGTCGGCAGCCAAACAAGCATCGGCATTATGACCTTCCCCACATTTGACACACCGTGCAGCTCCTTTACACTGGTCCTTATAGTGACCGTACCTCCAACACTGACCACATTGGATGACTCGTTGTATATATGGGACCACTTCACATCTAACGTGCAGTAATATTACAGAAGTCGGGAGACTCTGACCACGAATAGTTACAGCAACCGACTGAGTGGCAACATAGACTGTGTTATTAGTTTTAGGATCGGTAACTTTACGATTCATGCGTTTAATTTCGAGTATATCCAATGGATTACCCCGAATATCCCTCATATACGTCTTCATGTCATCTTCCGTAAGAGATGTGTCCACTCCTCTTACGATAAATTTCCTTTTAATTAAATATGTAGGGACATACGCCTTGAATCCTTTTTCTTTCATCACTTGAGACCCTATAAGTTTGTTTGCTGTCATGTAGTTTGTCACCTCTACCCGAATTTTATTTCTTCCGATCTTATGAATACTTGAAATATGCACCGAAATCTCTGGATGATGTGAATGCAACAGTTTACCCACAGCCATGGGGTGCATGCGAGAAATACCGGATAATTCTGCTTTTTCACTTTCAACAATAACTTGAAAAGGGCCCACATCGTCAAAATTATACAATGTTTGTGGTACCTTGGATGCGTCTATTTCGAAATTATATTGAGGAAGGTAAATTTGAGCTGGTGTTTGTTCCTACAAGTTTACAACTTGCCGATTTGATGACCAAACCTCTTTGCAGTGTTAAATTTGCTAATCTGGTCAGGAGATTGAACTTCCAAATGTGATTATGTATGTTACTGATGTTTAGAATGATTACGTTGTTATGCTATCTTACTTTGCTAATGTGCAGAATTGAGGGCGGGTATTGTTTGTATATTTTGATACGGTTGGCGGTCCTGTTGTGGCCCCCCTCCTATTCTATGAGCCCGTCTTTCAGCCATCTTCTTGTCTGTGTCGTGTAATGTCGTATCGTATTCAAATAAAACAGTTTTCATGTTGGTTAATTCAATATACATAATTCAATAGTTATCAACTTATGCACTAGTGCAGCTGGTGTCTCCTTCTTACAATATTGTTGCTGAAACAGTGTTTCAAATGTAATCCATTCCAATCCTTCTTCCATTACGTTTGAAAGCCATAAAGTAGCGGTACCTCGCATAGATTCTGTGAGAGCTGATACAAAATCAACCGAATCTGGTTGTAATTTCTTCACGATCATTTTTGCTGTTTCCAACCATACATCTGCGTTGGTTAATGTCGGGTCGAACGGAATAAATTTCAATTTCTGCTTCGCCATAGTTTCCACTAGTTTCCCTTGCAATTCGAGCATCTGTTGATTCATAAGCATCACTGTGTCCAATGGGTTTGATGTGGCGATAGTAGTATTCGTGTCCTGTGACGTCGAAGGTAGTTGTTCTTCTCCTCCTGTATCGAGAGGTTCAATTTCCCAATTAAACATGTTGGATATTTTATTTCCCGTCTTGTACGTTGAAGTTCACACAATTCACGAGTTTTTCAAAAGTTTTGGGAATAAGCTTAAATCTACCGCACTCTATTCTCAGTTCATAAAGACTCCTCGTAGCACTGACTTAGAAACTAAATCACTCAACTATAAGAGATATGAAAAAAGCACAAAGTTTCAAAAATGTCACAACGTTAAAAAAATTGTCACGGAAGCACTGTGGTTGTGTGAGCCAATCCCACTATCTGATTTCGCGTATGCTGGGAAAAGCAGATAGGTAGTTGAAATAAATGAGACCGCACTGACTGTTAGACGAACGAAACGTATATTACGAGGTTTGTTACTGAACTGATCCCGAGAAACACATCTAGGAGGAGGTAGCCACCCTCGTGTGAGAGGGGCAAGTTCCCCCTCTCCATTTACATTGTTCCCTGTTTGTGGAACGTTCTCTGTGAACCACGTGTTCGGTATTGCGCGTTTAGGATGAAAAAATATTATTGGGACGAGTGGGACGGACTTCTTGGTCTAATACCCGATATATATACAGAACTGTAACCAACGATAATTTGTATATTATAATAATATAAATAGTATAAATACAAATTATAGTTTTTTACAGTTCTATATATACAGTTATTTACAGGTCTATGTACAAATTCATTTTTTAGGATATTGTTTCCTTATAGTGGGAAGTGGTGAGTGGGTTCTCAGATCCGCCTCGTGTGGTGGGTTCCCCATTGGGGCTTTTGAAGGGCGTTAATGTGTCGGACAAGTGCGTTTGGGTGGGATCGAAGTTTATCAGTGGATTTATTTTTGAGCTTTGTGATGAATGAGTGAATTGTGTCGATTGAGTGTAGTTTGTGAAGTGTTTCTATTCTACAGCGTCGGGATGTGTGGGTAGAAAGGCGGATGCATTTGTTTTGAGTAATTTGCAATTTGTTTATGGAGGAGGGAGCTGCCGTATGCCAAATTGGGGAAGCGTAGGTGATGGAGGAACGTATCAGGGCTTTGTACATAAGGAGTTTGGCTTCTTTGGAGAGGGCGTGGGATTTGAAGAGGTGAAAATGACGACCAAATTTTTGCCCCCCCCCCCCCCCCATTGAGTCTAAACTTACACAGGATAAAACGGGAAATTTCTGAAAATATAAAAATTGTAACATGTCATTTATGGGAGTTTGAAACAAACAAACAGAATCTGTTACTTAAGTACGTATTTTATAAGCGGAGGATTACAGAAGAGATCCAATGTTTGTAACCAAAGAAAACAAAATGTAATTTATCGAAATTAATTGCTAACCTGTGTCAGAGGACTATTACAGTGACGTCATAGTCACCTAGAAGAGATACCTTTATTTGTACATGTCATGAAGTGATAACAATGATAAAGAAAATACATTCATTCTTTTTACGAGACTAGCTTGCGCGAGTGCTCTTTATAAAACCCTTTCCCTATTCATAGTTAAATATTTACATGGTGCCGAAAACCCGTGGTTATTCAAGTGTTCGGGACGAGTAAAAACCGCGACAGTTTTCGTTTGAACCGGCTGTTCGAAATGCCGGATGATAGCGACTCTGACGATCCCGGGGTGAGCCTGCGACCACCTAAACCGCTAAAACTTGACCACTCTCAAAACATTTCCGAAGTGTGGAAACAGTGGTTACAAGGATTTAGTTGGTACGCGGAAGCAACGAACCTAATGAAGAAGAAACCTGAGAAACAGGTGGCTACTTTTATGACAGCTTTAGGATCGGAATCATTCATGACATGGGAATCTTTCAAACTATCCGAGACCGAGAAAAAGGACCTTGCAACAGTTCAGAAGAAGTTTACGGAGTACTTTACCCCCAAGGTAAATACAACCTACGAAAGATTAATATTTAATCGACTGGTGCAAAAACAACATCAACCTTTCGATGAATTCCTTACATTGTCAATAAATCAAGCAAACAGATGCGGGTTTGATACATTACGTGATGAATTTCTCCGTGATAAAATCGTAGTTGGTATATATGATGACGAATTACGGAAAGAACTTTTATCAGTGGATGACCTTAAGTATGACAAAGCCGTCTCATTATGTAAAGCCTCCGAATTGGCAAATAAACACTTATCAGAAATGCATACACATGAATCATTAGAAGTACAATTTGTCAAGAAGAAACATAAAATTAAACAAAAAGACAAAAGATGTGATGAAACGTTCTTTTGTCGGCGTTTTAATTCGAAACATGGACGTAAACAATGCCCTGCCTTTGGAACAACATGCGGAAAGTGTAACATTAAAAACCACTTTACCTCTTGCTGTCGTTCGAAAAATGTGAATGCGATCCAGTATTCGACAAATTCACCAAGTAATACACCCATAAATGCCACCGAAAATGATCAATACGATTTGTTTGTGGGTAGCCTACAAAAATGTTCGACAGATGACCTTGATTGGAAAGAGGATTTAATATTTCCAGGTAACAAAATCGTTACTTTCAAATTGGATTGCGGTGCACAGTGTGATACCATCACCGAAGATGTTTTGGAAAAATTGAACATAACATCATATCAAAAATCTAATATTAGGTCACTAATATCCTATACCAAAAATACATTGCCAGTGAAAGGAGAAATCAAAATTGACGTAAAAACGAAAAGAGGTATTCAGAAACAACTTACCTTTATTATTGTCCCAAATGGATTTCTTTGTTTGTTGGGAAAACGATCTTGTGAGAAATTGGGGTTTATAAAACGGATTGACTCTATCTCAAAAACAGATGAGCTATTTTCAGGAATCGGATGTCTCAAACAATTCATATATGACATCGACCTGATCGATAATCCAAATTTAAAAATTTTACCTCCCCGCAAGATTCCATTTTCTATAAGGGACAAAGTCAAATCGGAGCTGGATCGAATGGTTCAAAGTAAAATTATTGAGCCTATCACAGAACCTACACCAGCTGCGTCTCCAATGATAGTTGTTTGGAAACAAGGAAAACCTCGTATATGTATGGACCTCACAGATGTCAACAAAAATTTGAAAAGGCGTCACTATCCACTGCAAAACTTGGAAGAAGTTGCTGCTAAGTTGCATGGAGCCAAAAGGTTCACAAAATTAGATTGCATGAAAGGATTTTGGCAAATCCGAGTAACACCGCGCACTTCAAAATACCTGGTGTTCTCAACTCCTTGGGGCAGGTACAGCTGTTTACGCCTTCCTTTCGGTTTAGCGTCAGCGCCCGAAATATTTCAGCAAATAATGTCACATCTACTGCAAGATATTGATCGAGTTGAGGTTGCAATGGATGATATGTTGATTTATAGCGACACATCGGAAAATTTGAACAGAATTAGTCAAAAAGTTATGAACAAACTCAGAGAAGCTGGATTAAAATTAAATCCAGAAAAATGCGAGTTTGACGTCGGCCGCATCAAGTTTTTAGGACACGTTTTTACAGAAAAAGGTATGGAGGTTGATAGAGAGAAGATTGAAGCCATTGACCGACTGAAGGCTCCCACCAATGTTACTGAGCTTCAAAGACTCTTAGGGATGGTTACCTACCTGGCGAAATTCATGAAAAATCTTTCAGAAATAACAGCCCCTCTAAGAAACTTACTTTTGAAAGAAACGGAATGGTATTGGGATCGAGAGCAAAAAATAGCCTTCAAAAACCTGAAGATGATGCTAAAAACCACGTCAGTTCTTCGTTACTACAATCCCAAGGAAGGAGTTACGTTGTCAGTGGATGCAAGCAAACATTCGGTTGGGGCAGTGCTTCTCCAGGGGGATCAACCTGTGGCTTTTAACTCCAAGGCTCGGACAAAATCCCTACTAAACTATAGCCAATTAGAAAAGGAAGCGTTAGCCATCCTAATAGCATGTCGGAAGTTTCACACTTTTATTTGGGGAAATCCAAAATTGGAAATTGAAAGTGACCATAAGCCCTTGGAGGCGATCCTGAACAAACCATTACATGATGCTACAGCTCGTTTACAACGGATTCTCTTTGAGATTATGCCGTATAATCCAACAGTGAAGTATAAGAAGGGCACAGAACTCTTCATCGCTGACACACTCAGTAGGGACTGCGTAAATGAACAGTCACCCGATGAACCTCGAGATCAAAGTGTTCAAATCCTCGTTAATATACCTATGACTAAATTGCGCTTTGATGAGTTGAAACAGGTGACAACTCAAGATCCGGTAATGGAGCCATTAAAGAGATTTATTTTGGAGGGTTGGCCTACAAAGCAAACTGACCTACCTGAGGAGCTAAGAAAATATTACAGCTTCCGGGAAGAGTTGGGCGTTTACGAAGGGGTAGTGATAAAGGGTTCTCAACTCGTTATTCCAGACAAGTGGATACCCTTCATGATGAAAGAAATACATAGAGGCCACAAAAGTGCAGAAAGCAGTTTGAAGATGGCCAAAGAGAATGTTTTCTGGCCTAATATGGCTCGAGACATAAAACAATTTGTCCAGTCCTGCCCAACATGTCAGGCAGTACAGAAAAATAAGCCTATGGAGCCGCTCAAAGAAGCAGAAGTCCCCACAAGACCGTGGCAGTGGGTTGCTTCTGATCTTTTTCACTTCAATGGCAAAGAGTACATGGTTGTTGCTGATAGCTATTCTGGATTTTTTGAACTCTACCACCTCTCTACAACGACGAGCGCTGCAGTTATAGCCAATCTCAAGAAGTGCTTCGCAACCCATGGAATTCCGGACGAAATAAGATCGGATGGTGGACCTCAATATTCCAGCCAGGACTTTAAACAATTCGTTGAAACCATCGTATGTCCAGCCCACACTTTCCACGTTCAAATGGGTTGGCTGAACGAAGCCAAAATGCTACTAAAAAAATGTCATAACGAAGGCTCGGACATCTATCTGGCACTGTTGAACCACCGCAATACTCCGAGAGAAAAAATAGGTTCCCCAGTTCAAAGACTGATGGGAAGGCAAACTAAATCGTTGGTACCGTGTACTGATGCAGTACTCCAACCCAAGATCGTCAACCCTTTGGAAGTGAAGGCTGCCCTAAAGAGGTTTCAGGATCAACAGAAGAATGCAGCGAACAGAGGAAAAACTCCTGGACAAGTTTTCACAGAAGGAGAGAAGATTCTGTGGAGGCGCAACCCTAGGGACTGGGTTCCGGCAGAAGTTGTTCAACCCGTACAAGGGGGAAACTCTTATATCATTAAAACCTCAGAGGGCACCAAATATAAAAGAAATTCTTGGTATCTTCGCCCTAGATATGAACGGGAAGAGTTTCCTGCAGTGCAGGCAAAACCACTGGAACACACTGCTCCACCTCGTCGTTCATTCGTTTCTAAAGAGATTGGGACATCCCCCAGCAAGCAGTCTCTGCCAGTCAAAAATCCATCGAATCCAACGACACCTGCCAAATCCAGCTCACCGACAAAACAGAGGGAAGTTGCCAAATCGCCGGGAGTAACTGAACCAAATTCTTCGGCAATTGGTACAACAGTCACCAGCAGTGGACGGATTTCGACGAAACGACCTGATAGGCTGAATTTGTGAGAGTGCTGATGTTCCAAAGAAGGGGGGATGTCAGAGGACTATTACAGTGACGTCATAGTCACCTAGAAGAGATACCTTTATTTGTACATGTCATGAAGTGATAACAATGATAAAGAAAATACATTCATTCTTTTTACGAGACTAGCTTGCGCGAGTGCTCTTTATAAAACCCTTTCCCTATTCATAGTTAAATATTTACAACCTGGAGACGACTAATACTGCAAGAGCACAGTCGCCATCTCACACGAGAGACGGCAAAGAGACGTGGCACGGGCGGTAGGGCGAATTTTATTCAAGGGTCCTTTCGATGTGGGCACTTGCAGTGGAACAAGTCTAAATAAATCACACGACATTGGTCTGGCTGTTGGAAAAATTATCGATGAAAATGAAAAACTAAAATGTTTGACTCAAGACTTGGAACCCTCATTTGAAATATAATTTCCCAACTAAATTTGAAGGCAAACAAAATCCGGAATTCAGAAGGGAATGGTTGGAGCAACACGACTGGCTTGTCTATAGCGAGTGCTTGCCTGTAGGATTTGGTAAAATATGCGTTCTTAACAGAATTAGGTATGAATTATTGAACAGAATTATTAAGTATACAGTTAACAGAATTATGAAGAAAAAAACCGACAATTATATCTACCGGAATGACATTAAAAATAAAATTACTATTGAAACTAAGGAAGGCTTTGAGTGGGGATTAGAGAAAATGTTTTGTTGAGAAGAGAAAAAGTCAAGATCGGGATGGATCTGCAGCATCGCATTTTTTTTTTATTTTTATTTGGCATCAGACTTATCCATACAGCCATGTTACATATAATATAATACAATATACAATAATATAATATATATTATATTACAGTATTATGATTTCAGCTATTTAACATGTAAGCATGATTACATTAATAATTAATTATTATCGTGGATGGTACTAAATGTCGTGGCCAATGTTCCGATCTAACTAAGATAGATGTAAAATTGATTGGGTAAGGTTCAGCGATCCCATCTAACATCAATTTCCGTTGTCTATCAAATTTTTTTTTTTTTTTTTTCAACTTTATTGTACAAGGTACATTACAGTTGAGCGCATAATATGTATATATAAATAACAAGGAACGTGTGAAGTTGCTTCCACCCATTGGTGGTCAACTGTAATGAATCTAGAGCTAAGGAATAAATAATATCACATAGAGGACTTTTACAAAACAACTAAATCTAAGGGACTGTAACATGAATTGGAGAACATAATTTAATAGGGTAACATTTGATTTTCATTTGACTAGCATGGGTTCTATGTTAAGGTGAATTTTATCTGACTATCATGGAATTTATTTTATTTATTTTATGTTGGAGCCAAGTCAGAGTGCCGTTTTCTTTTTAGCCGTCGTTCAACGCGGGGAGGTGGAGGGTTTTCCGTTATTAATGTTAATAAGTCGTTGGAGTGGCTGCTCAATCGCTGATGGTGTCGTTCATAGTTTCGTTGAATAACATCTTTCACCTCAGGGATGCCCAGGTCGTTATGTATGGTACTGTTTTTAACGTAGGTACCACGGAGCACCAGTAATTAGTCTTAGGATCCTATTTTGGACTGTCTGCACTCTTTTTATTTGCGAATCGGAGGCTGATCCCCAGATAACGCACCCATACTGCCAGACAGGGCGGATCAACAGGAGATACATCAACTTTTTCGAATGTAGATTCTGTTTTATTTATTTATTATTTATTATGTTACATATTCTTTATACACAAATAATGACAAATTAACAAATCTCCTAACATTATTGTGGGCAATAGGCATTAGCCTGTGTCGCCTCACAAGAGTTGCGCCAAACTTAATTAATCTTAATTATTTACATTTCTCTTCATGAATAATAAACATCAATTTTAAATAAACATCAGTTTTAATAAACATCAATTTTCTATATATACATACTAACAATAATATTTTCTACCTCCGTAATGCCTATTTTTATCAACCACTCATATATTTTCTTTTTATATACATTACGGGCGTATTGTAGTGGGGACTTAAGTGGAGAATCCACCGCACGATGAATCATGTATACCATATATTGATGGACTGTGATGGACTTTTCAGCAGATGTTTTAGCGCATACATACGAGTTCTTGTTTTTTGGACTGTGCTTGAAATATGGGAATTCCATACCAACTTGGCGTCCAGTATCAAGCCAAGATATTTGGTTTCTGGGGTATAGGGCACAGCACACCCCCCAATTGTTATTTGTGGGTGGCTTATCCGCTTGCGATAGGTAAACTGCACCAAGTGTGACTTTGAGGCATTCACCTTAACCCTCCAGTCAGAGCGCCATTGCTCAATTTGATTAACAAGCTCTTGCAGCTTGGAGTGCGCTTGTTCACTCGATATTCCCCTGGCTAGGGCAGCCACATCGTCTGCGTAGTGCGCAATCTTCACCGAGTCTCCTACCGGGTAGTCGTGGGCGTAGATGAGGTACAGGAGAGGTCCTAAAACACTGCCTTGGGGAACTCCTGCTGCGATCTGGTAGGATTTTGACACAGCGTCTTCACATTTGACAGAGAATGTGCGTTTGCTGAGATAGGAAGCTAAAACAAGAAATAAGGCGTCTGGCAAATGAGGTTTCAGTTTAGCTAGGAGGCCGTCGTGCCAGACTCTGTCGAACGCCTTCTCTGTATCCAAAAACAGTCCCAAGCAGACATTCTTCTCTTCAAATGCGTCTAGTATTTCGTCAACGACTCGGTGAAGTTGCTGGGCGCATGAATGTGCGGGTCTGAAACCAAACTGAGTAGGTAAAAATGATCGGCTCCAAGTACTGCAACAGCCTTGACATGAGAAGCTTCTCAAATATTTTTGACAGCAGGCTCAATAGACTTATTGGGCGGTAGCTGGCTGCATTATCACTCTGTGCGTTGGGTTTGGGAATGAGGATGATGTGTGCGTGCTTCCACTGTTGAGGGAAGTAAGTGGTTCTTATAATCGCATTATAAATTTGTGTAAGATAAACCAGGCCTTTCCGTGGGAGATGAAGTAGGAGCGGTTTAACGATCAAGTCGTGTCCAGGGGCCTTCCTTGCACCAGAGTCCTTTATGGCAGCACGCACTTCAGAGGGGGTAATCAGTTGTGGAAGGGGTGATAGCTGTAGAGGTTCATCCAGATTATTTTTCACTTCTTCGCAGAAATTGACACTTCCTGGTGGATTGGGAGTGAATTGGTTTTGAAGTTGTTCTGCAAAATTATCGAAGATAATAAACCAAAAAATCCGTCCGTCACCCGTACGCCGTCCCCCGTACGCCGTCCGTGGCACTTTGCCCAGTTAGCGTTGAGCTAAAATTACAAAATTTGGTTTCTGGGTTTGGACCAGCCCCACAATGATCCTCGAAACTTTTCATAACCCTAGGTCAAGGGAAAGGGGTTCAAAACGAACTTTGAAATTTCGACAATGTCATATCTCTAAAAATTCTCATGAAACGGTGTAATTTTTAGTTCACTTTTGAATGACCTGTTCGTGTTGACAGGCTCAACCTTTGAGCCGTCATTGTGAACGAACGGCTGGTCGTACAAAGCTGCGGATGGTCTTAAAAAATTCTACGGAACAAACTCTATCTAAATATGAAATAAAAAACATACCGTTTGATGGGAATTTTTCGAGATATGAAATTTTCAAAATTCGTTTTGAACCCCTTCCCCTTGACCTAGGGTTATGAAAAGTTTCGTGGATCATTGTGGGGCTGGTCCAAACCCAGAAACCAAATTTCGTAATTTTAACTCAACGCTAACTGGGCAAAGTGCCGCGGACGGCGGACGGCGTACGGCGGACGGACGGATTTTTGGTTTATTATCTTCGATAATGAACCATTGGAATCGCCCAAAGAAAAAAAAATTTTAACCCCCCCTCAAAATTTGTTGGTTTACGTTTCAAGATACGTAGATTCAGAAAATCGAATAAAAAAAACTCTGCAAATTCTTGACACAACGGTTCATTATCTTCTTTGTACAGATCACCCTTCTGTCTAGATCACTAGGTCTAAATGTCTAGATCCTAAATGTTAGATTAATTATTATTATCAATTATCACTAATTATTAACAATTTTATCAAGTACACTAATTATTATTAATTATGATTAATTAATACGATATAATTCTGGGGTTTTTAATACTACGTCGGTAATAATTTTTCTATAAAAAAGTACCTACCAACAAACATTCGAAATTACCTTCATTTCCGTAGCACGAAACGCACCTCAGAACAACAAACTCGACATCACTTAAGCCATATGATGTTCCAAAGAGCTTGTTAGTATGAAAATGGACCTGTATTTCAACAGTTTGAGTCACGATCGTGTTGTGAGGCACAATCTTTGAGCCGTCATTGTGAACGAACGGCTGGTCGTACAAAGCTGCGGATGGTCTTAAAAAATTCTACGGAACAAACTCTATCAAAATATGAAATAAAAAACATACCGTTCTATATGAATTTTTCGAGATATGAAATTTTCAAATTTTCAAAATTCGTTTTGAACCCCTTCCCCTTGACCTAGGGTTCTGAAAAGTTTCGAGGACCATTGTGGGGTTGGTCGAAACCCATAAAAAAAATTTCGTAATTTTAACTCAACGCTAACTGGGCAAAGTGGCGCGGACGGCGGACGGCGTACGGCGGACGGCGTACGGCGGACGGACGGATTTTTGGTTTATTATCTTCGATAATGAACCATTGGAATCGCCCAAAGAAAAAAAATTTTTAACCCCCCCTCAAAATTTGTTGGTTTACGTTTCAAGACACGTAGATTCAGAAAATCGAATAAAAAAAAATCCGTCCGTCCGCCGTACGCCGTCCGTGCCACTTTGCCCAGTTAGCGTTGAGCTAAAATTACGAAATTTGGTTTCTGGGTTTGGACCAGCCCCACAATGATCCTCGAAACTTTTCATAACCCTAGGTCAAGGGGAAGGGGTTCAAAACGAACTTTGAAATTTCGACAATGTCATATCTCTAAACATTCTCATGAAACGGTGTAATGTTTAGTTCACTTTTGAATGACCTAAAAAATTACGAATCTTTTAAGACCAATCGGATTTTTGTGCGACCAGCCGTTCGTTCACAGTGACCGCGCAAAGGTTTAGGAAAAACACTAAACTTTCGCGTCGAAAACGGCCGTTATGTGACCCAACTCCCAGACGCCCAGAATAAAACTACATTTTTTCATCTTCCCGGTAAACTACAGTCTAGAAATTTTAACCGTGAGTCGGGGATAGACCACATTGCAATATTCACTCGGTTTCTCATCTGTAAAATTGTTTAAATAATACCTTTTTGTAATAATACAAATTAAATTTTGATGATGAGCTATTGACTTAAAATTTTACAAATAGGTCAGAACTGGATCACAATGCAATATTCACTCGGTTTCTTGTCTGTAAATTTGTTTAAATAATACCTATTTGTTTAAACAAATTAAATTTTGATGATGAGCTAGATACTTGAAATTTTAAATATAGGTCAGAAATGGATGATATTTCAATATTCCCTCGGTTTGTATGACATGGTATGAGTATGGTATGGTATATTATTGTATGTATGATTTGGTATAATACAGTATGGTATGATAGGAAAGAAATTCGTATGGTATGGTATGAGTACGGTGAGAATATGGTATGGTGCCGATTTGCAATAAAGTCTGGTATAGACAGAAGGGTGATCTGCACAAGGAAGATAATAAACCGTTGTGTCAAGAATTTGCAGAGTTTTTTTATTCGATTTTCTGAATCTACGTATCTTGAAACGTAAACCAACAAATTTTGAGGGGGGGTTAAAAAAATTTTTTCTTTGGGCGATTCCAATGGTTCATTATCGAAGATAATAAACCAAAATGTGTAGTATTTGCAGTAAATAGGTATTCCAAAATATGTGAAAAAATTGGCAGTATTCAAATAAAATTTATTTATTTGTGTCTTAAATATTGGATGATTATATTAACTTTTGAAAATACCAGACTGTATTGCAAATCGGCACCATACCATATTCTCACCGTACTCATACCATACCATACGAATTTCTTTCCTATCATACCATACTGTATTAGGTATACCAAATCATACATACAATAATATACCATACCATACTCATACCATGTCATACAAACCGAGTGAATATTGAAATGTCATCCATTTCAGAGCTATATTTAAAATTTCAAGTATCTAGCTCATCATCAAAATTTAATTTGTTTAAACAAATAGGTATTATTTAAACAATTTTACAGACAAGAAACCGAGTGAATATTGCATTGTGATCCAGTTCTGACCTATTTTTAAAATTTCAAGTCAATAGCTCATCATCAAAATTTAATTTGTATTATTACAAAAAGGTATTATTTAAAGAATTTTACAGATGAGAAACCGAGTAAATATTGCAATGTGGTCTATCCCCGACTCACGGTTAAAATTTCTAGACTGTAGTTTACCGGGAAGATGAAAAAAGGTAGTTTTATTCTGGGCGTCTGGTGGTTGGGTCACATAACGGCCGTTTTCGGCGCGAAAGTTTAGTGTTTTTCCTAAACCTTTGCGCGCTCACTGTGAACGAACAGCTGGTCGCAAAAAATTTCAATTGGTCTTAAAAGATTCGTAATTTTTCAGGTCATTCAAAAGTGAACTAAACATTACACGGTTCAGTTAAATATTCGGAGATATGACATTGTCGAAATTTTAAATTTCGTTTTGAACCCCTTCCCCTTGACCTAGGGTTATGAAAAGTTTCGAGGATCATTGTGGGGCTGGTCCAAACCCAGAAACCAAATTTCGTAATTTTAGCTCAACGCTAACTGGGCAAAGTGGCGCGGACGGCGGACGGCGTACGGGGGACGGCGTACGGTGTACGGCGTACGGCGGACGGACGGATTTTTTTTTATTCGATTTTCTGAATCTACGTGTCTTGAAACGTAAACCAACAAATTTTGAGGGGGGGTTAAAAAATTTTTTTCTTTGGGCGATTCCAATGGTTCATTATCGAAGATAATAAACCAAAATCCGTCCGTCCGCCGTACGCCGTCCGCCGTCCGCGCCACTTTGCCCAGTTAGCGTTGAGCTAAAATTACGAAATTTGGTTTCTGGGTTTGGACCAGCCCCACAATGATCCTCGAAACTTTTCATAACCCTAGGTCAAGGGGAGGGGGTTTAAAACGAATTTTGAAATTTTGAAAATTCCATATCTCGAAAAATTCATATAGAACGGTATGTTTTTTATTTCATATTTAGATAGAGTTTGTTCCGTAGAATGTTTTAAGACCATCCGCAGCTTTGTACGACCAGCCGTTCGTTCACAATGACGGCTCAAAGATTGTGCCTCATAACCCGATCGTGAATCAAACTGTTGAAATACAGGTCCATTTTCATACTAACAAGCTCTTTGGAACATCATATGGCTTAAGTGATGTCGAGTTTGTTGTTCTGAGGTGCGTTTCGTGCTACGGAAATGAAGGTAATTTCGAATGTTTGTTGGTAGGTACTTCTTTTATAAAAAAAATTATTACCGACGTAGTATTAAAAACCCCAGAATTATATCGTATTAATTAATCATAATTAATAATAAATACAAATTATTAATACCTAACAATAAATTATAATAATTTTCACTAGGTACTTGATAAAATTGTTAATAATTAGTGATAATTGATAATAATAATTAATCTAACATTTAGGATCTAGACATTTAGACCTAGTGATCTAGACAGAAGGGTGATCTGTACAAAGAAGATAATGAACCGTTGTGTCAAGAATTTGCAGAGTTTTTTTTTATTCGATTTTCTGAATCTACGTATCTTGAAACGTAAACCAACAAATTTTGAGGGGGGGTTAAATTTTTTTTTTCTTTGGGCGATTCCAATGGTTCATTATCGAAGATAATAAACCAAAATTGTTAGGTATTTGTTTTTTTTTAAATTTTATAATTTTTTATTTTTACAAAAATATTTATACATTTGTATGAACTTGAATGAATGTACAGGGGGATGAAAATTATAGCAAACACTTACGTAAATTTAGAAAAACTTGATGGAAGTGGACAATTTTCGCGTCACAGCGTCGTCAACCCGGGAAGAAAATACATTTATATATTTATACAAAAAATTGTTTTATTCTTCCATCGGTTCAATTTCTTCTGCAGTAACACTGAGTAACAGTAAGTAATGGGCGGTGATGTGAAAAGTATGAAGTGTATGCCAGTGTCTTGTAGGTGATGTTTGTTAGAGTATCCACTCTTATAATATCCATAGAGACATAAACTATGATCCACCTACGATAACCAAAAAAGGAAGAGATAGAAAGTTCCCATGTGCTCTCGTCCGACTAAATAAAGTGAATAATATTAAAATCTTTTATTTGTATTGGAGTCAGATATAGCAGAATAAAACCCCCATAAAGTGGTGACGGCCGACGTGATTGTGAGTTTTTGTTTAACGTATAATCGGACCGATTCGGACGAGGACCGCGAATTTCAGTGACTTGTCAAACCCTAACCTCAGTTCGTGCGTTGTTTCCGAAAAACGAAGGTTGCGGGAACAATAATAAGTTGCAGTATGGATGTCCAGGACGACAAAACGTACAAAGAAAATCCAACCCGTACGCAAGATATGGATTCGACCGAATTGGTAGCAGATACTTGTAAGGTGAGTGTGAAACTTCCACCGTTCTGGCAGGAAAGACCAGACGTTTGGTTTCGCAGAGTAGAAGCGCAGTTTAAACTAGGCGGAATCACGACAGAATCGACCAAATTTGATTACCTCGTGTCACAAATTGAATGCAAATATGTCTCCGACATTATGGACATACTCGATTCAGAAGAAAAAAATAAGTATACGTCTGCTAAGAATAGACTACTCAGCATTTACCAGGAAAGTTCTGACAAACAGATCAAACGCCTCTTGGCGGGTTTAGAACTAGGTGATATGCGACCTAGTCAATTGCTACGGAAAATGCAAACACTTGCTGGAACTGAAATTTCTCAAAAAGTTCTACGTACGCTATGGCTAGAAAAACTACCGGAAAATGTTAAGAGTATTTTGATAGTCTCAGATGAAAACATGGATAAACTTTCAATCATGGCTGATAAAATCACTGAAATGTCTAATCCCCGAGACGTCTTTACTGCTAGTAAAACTACACCCAACAACCCAACAACTAGTGACAGTAGCTTGGAAACTCTCATTAAACAACTAACCTCCCAATTGCAATCATTGGAAACACGAGTAACTGCACTAAGTAGGGAACCTCGCAGTACTGAACGGAATCCAAATCAACATCGGAATTCTAGTCGCAATAGAAGCAGAAGTAAAAACAGAAAACGCCGTTTTGACCCCAAAGGGAAATATTGCTATTTTCATTTCCTTTTTGGCGAGCGTTGCAGACCAGAAAAATGCATTGAACCATGTTCGTGGAAGAACCAGGGAAACTTGAAGCAGCAGTAGATGCTGCGACTCAATCTACTGCCGAATTTCCAAATAAATGTCGCAAATTCCGCTTATTCTTAACCGATAGAAAAACCGGATTGCGTTTTCTCGTAGACAGTGGTGCCGAAGTGTCTATAATTCCTGCTAACAACAATTCAACTAAAGTTATTACTAACTTTAAACTGTACGCAGCAAACGGCACAGAAATACCTACCTATGGCATAAAAATGCTGAATATTGACCTAGGACTTCGCCGAGATCTACGATGGCCATTTGTTGTTGCCAAAGTTACCAAAGGCATAATTGGTGCCGACTTTTTGCACAATTTCAACCTTCTCATTGATTTGAAGCATAAACGACTGGTTGATGGTCTTACCAAACTCAGTGCTTTTGGGAATATCTCTGAAATTTCCGAGGTTGACATGGTCAGCAGCATGACCAAAACCCAAAAATTTGGCCAGCTTCTTTCTCAATTTCCAGATTTGACCAAACCAAACTTGTGCCCTTCTAACATAAAGCACAAAGTCGAACATGTTATCGAAACAACTGGACAGCCTGTTTTTTCTAAAGCCAGACAGTTGGATTCCTATAAACTTAAAATTGCCAAAGAAGAATTTCAATTTATGCTCGAACAAGGTATCATACGACCATCAAAGTCTCAGTGGGCCAGCCCACTACACTTAGTAGTCAAGAAGGAGGGAGGTCTTCGACCTTGTGGCGATTATCGTCGATTAAACAACCAAACCATTCCAGATCGGTACCCAATCCCACGCATTGAGGATTTCCAACATATTTTGCGTGGAAAAACAATTTTTTCCAAAATTGACTTATTTAAAGCATATTTTCAGATACCTGTTGCTGAGGAAGACAAACCAAAAACTGCAATCATCACCCCATTTGGTCTATGGGAATTTAATGTGATGCCATTTGGTGTTAGGAATGCTCCCAGTACCTTCCAACGATTTGTCCATGAGGTTTTCAGAGGACTAGATTTCGTTTTCCCGTTTTTGGACGATATTTTACTGTCATCTTCGTCACTTGAAGAACATGAAAAGCATTTGAGGATTGTATTTGAGAGGCTCAATGAGTATGGTCTACGAATCAATATATCAAAATCTGTCATTGGTGTTGAAGAACTGGAATTCCTCGGCTACTTCATTACTTCTGAAGGATCCCGACCACTTCCATCAAAGGTGTCAATTATCAGAGAATACAAACTTCCTGAATCACTTCACAACCTCAGAACATTTCTTGGTATGATAAACTTTTACCGAAGATACCTACCAAACGCTTCAGAAACACAAGCCCCACTACATGAATTCTTGAAAGGAGCTAAGAAAAATGACAAACGAAAAGTACCATGGACTTCACAGACAATATCCTTGTTTAACAAATGCAAAGAAGACTTGGCAAATGCGGCAATGTTAACCTACCCAAATCCAGAATACCCACTTGCACTAGTCGTGGATGCAAGCGACTTTGCAGCTGGAAGTGTTGTCCAGCAACTGGAACCAGATGGATGGAAACCACTCGCTTTTTATTCCAAGAAGTTCAATGATGCTCAGAGAGTGTACAGCACATATGATCGCGAACTAACTGCCATCTATCTGTCAATAAAAAACTTCAAACATCTTCTAGAAGGTAGACAATTCTGCATCTTCACGGATCACAGACCACTAATATATGCCTTCAAGCAAAAATCCGAGAAAGCTAATCCCAGACAACTGCGTCAATTGCAATTCATCTCAGAGTATACAACGGACATTCGCCACATAAGTGGAAAGGCAAACATAGTTGCTGATACCCTTTCACGCCTAGAAGAAGTCAACATCATAGAATTCGAGAAATTGGCAGATGCACAGCTGATGGATGATGAACTACAAGCGCTAATAAATGGTAGTACAACCCTTAAGTTGAAACCTCACCGACTACAAGGACAAAAAATATTATGGTGTGATGTCTCAACTGATCAAATTCGACCATTTATTTCTAAACAATTCCGCAAGCAATTTTTCGAACAAATCCATGGAATGTCTCACCCTGGTATCAAAACAACAGTCAAGATGATGAGTGATCGGTTTGTTTGGCCAGGAATCAACACTGACGTTCGAGACTGGACCAAAGCCTGTATTGCATGTCAGAAAAGTAAAGTGAATCGACATACCAAATCACCATTCAGTAACTTTACAGAACCTGATGAACGATTTACAGTTGTTCACATTGACATAGTTGGCCCATTGCCACCGTCAGATGGAAACCACTATTGTTTAACCTGTATTGATAGATTCTCTAACTGGATGGAAATCGTACCAATGCCTGACATCACCGCAGAAACAGTTGCAAGAACTTTCTTCCATCAATGGATATCGAGATTTGGTGTTCCTTCAACTGTTATCACAGATCAAGGTCGTCAGTTCGAGTCTTCCCTGTTCAAACACCTCAGCGAACTATGTGGCATTAAATTACAGCGTACCACACCATATCACCCCCAAGCTAATGGAAAAATTGAGAGAATGCATAGAACACTCAAAGCGGCGTGGAAAGCCCACAACAACATCAACTGGACCAGGACACTACCAACAATCTTATTGGGACTTCGTGCGGCGATCCATGAAGAATATCAAGCCTCAATATCCCAGATGGTCTATGGTAAAACAATCAAGTTACCAGGTGAATTCTTGGGTGAGACTTACAAACGACAAAACCCTGAAGCCTTTGTGAGCCACCTACAAGCGACAATGGCGTTACTCAAACCTGTGCCAGTCAACCACAAGACCAATAGGAGTATCTTTGTTCACAAAGATTTGTCCAAATGCTCCCATGTATTCTTGCGCATTGACCGTGTGAAGAAACCACTGGAACCATCATACGAAGGCCCTTACCAAATCATGGCACGGACCAATAAATTCTTTACACTGCAAATCAAGGGTAAAGAGGTAAATATTTCAATAGACAGATTGAAACCTGCCTATTTACTGGCTAGTGACGACCGGACTGCTCAAGTGTCACCGCCACAAACAGTAACTCAGGATGGTGGTGAACGTTCCTCACCATTAGTAAACCATGACGAACCACCAGACTTACAAACGCATGATCAACTTCCAGATATCAACCCAAGAGCTCCAGAAAGACCTACGACTCGATGTGGACGAACTGTGCGATTCCCAACGCGATATCTAGAAGTAGTGATGTGTTCAACAACGAGAATTAAGTCTGAATAGATATGTAAGATTAGGTTGAAAAAGAACAATTAGCTTTGTGTAAAACTGTGTTAAGTAAGTACATATAAGTTGAACCAAACATTTTAAAATACCATTATGACGGCAATACCTCTAAGTGTTTTTTGTAATGTAATATTTTTTTTGTAAATGTACTTTTGTAAATTTTGTATCGTGACCTAGTCACTGAAGGGGGAGTCATGTAGGTGATGTTTGTTAGAGTATCCACTCTTATAATATCCATAGAGACATAAACTATGATCCACCTACGATAACCAAAAAAGGAAGAGATAGAAAGTTCCCATGTGCTCTCGTCCGACTAAATAAAGTGAATAATATTAAAATCTTTTATTTGTATTGGAGTCAGATATAGCAGAATAAAACCCCCATAGTCTTTATATTAGAAACGTTCCGTTTAAATACTCCATCAACGCAAGTCATATTGCGAGTTGTTGATACATCCAGCGAGTTATTTAATTGGCAACCGAATGTTTCAGTCATGAATTTGCGACCATAACGACCATAATGTTGTGTGCAAACAAACTTCGTATCAATTCATGCGCATATCTCAGCTTTTCGAAGGGCGACAACCGAGTGAGAGGAATGTATTCTAGTTCTATAAATCGAGAGGTTTCCAACGAATAGTGAACGGCTTTTGTCCGATGACAAATGACGAAGTACTATTCCCCTAGCAACGACTCGGTTGTACGCGGAAATGTCAAAAGCCCCAGTCATGCAGCATGGCTATAAGAGCCAATTTACGAAGAAGTAACCAGTTTTATGTGAGTCAATTGCTATCAAAACCAGCTCATTCCATATTTTTCCGAAATCCACTTTTTTGAAAGTTTAGTCCTTCATAACCTGACGAAGGGATATAGCTCAAATCCAGCTCATTCCAAGCTTTTGCCATCTCCCACCAGGAGCGCTCGTATCCACCTTGCAGAATACCTTCCCTGGAAATGTTATTCTTCTTTGATTAAAAAAAAACATTCTGTTCCACTTGGCGTTGCAATTTATGACCTTTTTCACATTGTGCCAAAGTTTATGTCTCAACTGTGCAATTCCAGATCATTTGAAAAATTGAAGTGTCATTTATGTAAAACTCGTAAAGACACAGATAAGTATAAGTAAAAAAAAAAAAAAAAAAAAAAAAATTCACACAACTTAATTGAACAAAAAAACTTAAAAAAAAGCGTTAACAATCGTGTTTTTGCATAAAAATCAGCTCATTCCAACCTAAGTAGTGTAGTTACGCCCAAGGTAATGCACCTGCAATGAAAAACTAATCGAATTCTAGGTGGTTATAGGTACCTACAATTAGGTAAACATAAAAAAAAAAAAAAAAGTTTTTGGTCTCCCCTGTAAAATTTCCAAAAATGGAATGAGCTGGTTTTGATAGCAAACGCCCCATGTGATGTTTGGAACATCTCATTCATCTGTTTTCTGCCGAGTTAGATCTCAATTTGTAGATTTTTCAACGCTGAACACGATGGTGAAGTCAGAATTGCGATATCTCATTCCGTTTCAGATTAGAGCAGATGAAGAACGTCTCAATTAACAACCACGTTTCTTCACCTTCAAAGTGCTCCAGTTTGAGAACGAAATTCGGACTTCACCATCGTGTTCAGCGTTAAAAAGTCTTTAAAATGAGGTGTCACTTGTCAGACTGTTCGATTTTTGAAATGTATGGGTAATTTGTCCCCTCTCAAAATCCCCCTTAGAGTGGCCCGATTCTACCCATCTATCAACCCCATCCATGGAGACACTCCTGTCCTTGGCCGGGAAGAAAAGCTTTGTTTCGGCCTTTCCCACAACCTCTGGATCCACTGATCCGCCTGATTCATCCCGAGTTCTTCCAACGACTTTGGCCGCTCCTGAGAGTGTTGGGGTGTTCTGTTTTCTCGGGCGACTGGAGATGCTTACAGGCACTCGGCTCACTCGGTAACTGTTTGATATCAAAGTACAGCGGCGTTTACCGCATCCCTTCCAATCCTCTCCTGCGTCGACGTCGGTGATATCCCCACCCCTCTTTCATTCTCTCTCTCGACGCGGCCAGCTGTGGATCTCTCGCTACGCTATCAAATCCCTCAATTTACCGGGTTGGCCAACCCCACCTTCCCTCTTCGTCGGATGCCTTTCCAGTACCGGATCATACCTATGTTGACAGCATCACCACACTCAGGTCAGATCAACCTATTTCTTTCCATCCATCTATGTACTGCACTCCTCCCATTTCATATTGATTTGCCATTATTCAATTAAGATCGCACATATAAAAGAAAAGATGATCCTAGCGGGCCGGATTAATTGAATATCGAACCATTTCAATTATACATACAGTCCATTTCATTCTCATTTTATAATAGCAACGTGGTAAAATCAATCGGGGTCAATGAAGGTGGGTATCTTGGCTGGGGAACTGTAGAAACGTTAACAAGATCATTCTTGTACTCATAGTTGTATTGCTTGGAAGCTCCAATAGTTTAGGGTTGAAGATAATCTCGCTTATCTCCCCTCATTGTTACCGGCTTCGGAGCGTAATCCTCAAAAGGTCTGTCCTGTACTCACACGTCCGCTCCTCACCTATCCCCTTGTCGTCAACACTCAATTCCTATTCGTACCTAATTATTTCTTCCAACCAAAACATAAATAAAACTCTCGCACATTGCGTCGGTTCCTGGCGAACCTTCGTCACCTTGCCTGCCCCCAGCTTTATTCCCCAGAACTTTTCATCCACTTCGAGATATCTACATGTCTCACGACGGTATTGACCTTGAAATGCGTCACAAGAAATATTCCGAAAAGAAAGTAACTTAAAGTAAAGTACTTACGTGTTTTTAGCTGAATTAAAGTTAGGTACGTATGACATTCTTTTCTTTCAGCTTTTCTTCCATAGTCAATAATCTGGGGAATAAAGTGATACGTAAACGATAAGAAGACAAAAGTCACAATGATTACGTAAACGATAAGAAGACAAAAGTCACAATGATTACGTAAACGATAAGAAGACAAAAGTCACAAAGCTATATGTTTGAACGGGTAAACGAAATAATCACGCGTAATAAACACCGGATAACAACTCTTTAATTTACACAAGAGAACGGATGAACATCGATAAAATAAACGGTATTATAATGAAAGATAACAGTGCAACTTTGATAGTGATAACAATCCGTCTTTATCAACGAGCTGGGACGGGGGAACAGGTTGGACAGCCGAACAACGGCTCCCACCAGCCATCATGGTGAGCACTCTGTTGGGGCAAGTAATAACCACTACCTACCAGCCCAAACACTATAGGTACTTCAAAATCGTCAAAACTTTACTGGAAGGAGTTGAGTAGGCAAGGAGTTGAGTAGGCAAATCCGCAACGCACGTCAAGATTGACCCCGGATGACATCGACAAAATGTAAGCCGTTGATCCGAAACGATGTTGACTAACATTATCGTGTGAGAAGATTATCCAAGATTGAGCTCAAAGAAGCATTTTCAAGTGAAAATGACTCAGAGAATAACCAGAACAGGAATAACACAGCATGCACCAACCCTGGTCTCACGGAACAGACGTTTTCAGGGATGTTTCTACAATTATTATTATTCTCAAGAACCTGGCTTCTTTAGTGAATGAAAGTAAGAGACATAAAAATTGTACTTACCGCTTTCTAGTTTTCTAAAACACGACGAAACACCGTAAAAACGTAATCGAAACCCTGAAAACACGCGTCACTCACCAAAAACAAACATGGTGGCTACTCCCAGTAGCCACAATCACGATTCGATAATGCAGTGTTACCAACGAAGTTTCTCCTGTTTCCCCTGGTTCCTGTTTTTGTACTCGGCACCGATACAACACTGCATTGAGACCATTATAAATATCTAAAAACCTACAACAAAACAAAGAGGTGGATACTGGGAGTAGCCACAAGTCTCTTCACATAGACAAACGCCCGGGCTTTCCAAGGTTAGGGAAGTGGATACTGGGAGTAGCCACCAGTCTCTTCGCATACACCTACCCTTGGTCCTTAAAGAGTTAAATTCATGAAAAGTCTTCAGTAGGTAGGTAATTTCTTTCTCAGTGATTTACGATTAGGCACGAAGGATATTGAAACGGGAATGGAGGGATTTAATAGGTAAAAGGTCGCAGGATTAATCGTTCTCTATGTTATTTCCGTATAGCAGCAGGGTCAGGTAGCTGGAGAGTTCTCGTGAGTGACGTCACTGCGCAGTAGGTGCGAAAAACGGACCCTTGACGTAGCACACCCTTGTTCCTTTCACCATGGGTTACACCAAGGAGTCTATAATACTATAGTATTATAGTATTATAGACTCCTTGGGTTACACAACATACGAGTATAACCAAAAGAGAAGGTTACAGTATCCATCATCATGGAAGTGTATAATGTGACGTCATGATCACAGAATCCAACAAAACATTCGAAATTACCTTCATTTCCGTAGCACGAAACGTACCTCAGAACAAAAAACTCGACATTGATAAAACCATATGATGTTCCAACAGCTCATTAGTATGAAAATTTACCTGTATTTCAACCCTTTTGATTCACGATCTTGTTGACGGGCTCAACTTTTGAGCCGTCATTGTGAACGAACGGCTGGTCGCACAAAGCTGCGGATGGTCTTAAAAAATTCTTAGGAATAAACTATATCTAAATATGAAATAAAAAACATACCGTTTGATGGGAATTTTTCGAGTTTTGAAATTATCAAAATTTCAAAGTTCGTTTTGAACCCCTTCCCCTTGACCTAGGGCTATGATAAGTTTTGAGGATCACAAAAATTTCGTGATTTTAACTCAACGCTAACTGGGCAAAGTGCCGCAGACGGCGGACGGACGGATTTTTTAATTCGATTTTCTGAATCTACGTATCTTGAATCGTAAACCAACAAATTTTGTGGGGGGGTTAAAAAATTGTTTTCTTTGGGCGTTTCCAATGGTTCATTATCGAAGATAATAAACCGAAAGGTGTATCTGGCGGTGGGGCTAACACGGGGCAGGTTATACTAAACCGGATAACGCAAACTCTTGAAGGGGCAAAACCCGCAAAACCGATGGGCCGTCTTGAGACGTTCTGCCATTCACGAATCTTGATTCTACACACATGTGTTGAGAGATGCAATCCTTTGTAGCATCCATCTAAGTACATATATTACTTGTTCATGTTGCGATACCAGTGACGTCTATCGGTAGTTGTTGCAATTCCTTGGAATGTGTTGAGAGATGCAATCCTTTGTAGCATCCATCTAAGTACATATTACTTGTTCATGTTGCGATACCAGTGCAGTATTCCTAAATTCCGTGGTTATTACAAAATGTACCATCCGATATGTATTTTTTAGCCTACCGATACTCATCAGATTCCAATTTGAGCCGAGCCAATTACCACACATCTGTTTTTAGCTTTTTAATTAGCAAAGGACACCGAGAGTGCGAAAAATTATTTTCTAGTGTCTATGTAATTAGTTAATAAGATAAATTAAATTATGAGATGTACTTAACTCTGAATCTCACTCCAACTTGTAAAACAAATGTTAATATAATTTTAATAACTTAATATAATATAATACCTATTAACTTAATATAATTTTACTATAATATGTTCGAACTCCCCAACTCAGCACGGGAGCACTGCGTTCCAAAAAGTGGGGTATTTCCACAATTATTCATTAGGTTTCTATTCTGTGTATATTAGAAGGAATAAATTATTTGCATTTCATTTCATTTCTATTGTGTTAAAAATTAAAAATTTCTTCTTCCCCACCAATAAATCAACCATAAATACATCCGGCACAAACTATCCATGTTCGCAGATAGGTAGCTTCCTTAGCGCTAGCATCCATACGATCAGCTGACAGGCGACTCCAGTTTGAACGATACGTTAGGGTATGTCATACGATACTAAACGATTCCCTTCGAACATCGTTCGGCCTATTTGTTCCCGCTTGCTTGTCGTCTCCTCTTATCCGAATACTGGTGAGTAAGCTGGCTTAGTTCGCCGTAATTCTCATATATTTCGATCCATCAAGTTGTTCGGGTTTGTAATCTGATTTTTATCTAATTGGAGTAAACATTATCGTGGGATCCGAGCTCTAGCTTCAAGTTCTTTTCCTCATCGTTTACTTAGTTAAACTGTCGAAGTACATACCTCGTGCTTCTATTCCCTCTAGCTCTAGCTTCAAGTTCTTTTCCTCATCGTTTACTTAGTTAAACTGTCGAAGTACATACCTCGTGCTTCTATTCCCTCTAGATCAGCGATTCCCAACCTGGGGTGCGCGGGAGCCCTTTGGGGGTGCGTGGAAAAAATAGAGTACAGGTAATGGCGGACATTTTTGGGAAAAATTTTGATTATAATATTTTTCGTTCTTATGCCACACCACCTGTTCGCTGGCTTTCTCGCGGATACGTTTTGACACGACTATTTCAACTTCGGCAAGAAGTAGCACTTTTTTCAGAGGACTATCCATTTACATTGTCGTCAACATTTCATGATGCTCAGTGGCTGCAAATCCTCTCTTGTTTAACTGACATCTTCAACAAAGTTAACCCAAAGGCGCCCGAATTAATTTTTTGTAGCCGATATTGACAAAAGTTACATTTTTAGAACCTCTTGCGCACATATTGATAGGAACAATTGGTATTTAGTAATAATTATCACCAGTGTTCGAAATTTTGAGCGTTACCATATCGTAACGCTAGGCGCCTCACCGATACTCATGAGAAGACGTTGGATTCCGGCCTGCTGTGCCACTCCACTAGCGCTACCTCGCGGCCTGGAGGTCAACTTGTACCAACTACTTTCATCGGCTTTGACCGTTTCAACTCGTTCACTGTGACCAATATTTAAGTGCCAACCTCTCATCTGGTTTAGTGGTTAGGATGTCAGGCAGTCACTCAGAGGGCTCGGGTTCGATTCCGGCAAGGGAAAATTTTTTTTTTCCTAAGAGTATGTTTTTTACACCAAATTTTAACCCCAGGTGGGTTGATCTATATGTCCAACTAATCTATATGGTACTAATCAGTTGTTTGGGGGATGTTTTTATTCCGCAACCCCGTCCACTTGATCTACATGTCCAACTAATCTATATGGTACTAATCAGTTGTTTGGGGGATGTTTTTATTCCGCAACCCCGTCCACTTGATCTACATGTCCAACTAATCTATATGGTACTAATCAGTTGTTTGGGGGATGTTTTTATTCCGCAACCCCGTCCACTTGATCTATTTGTCCAACAAATCTATATGGTACTAATCAGTTGTTTGGGGGATGTTTGTATTCCGTAACCCCGTCCACTTGATCTATGTGTCCAACTAATCTAGAATAAAAACATCCCCCAAACAACTGATTAGTAGCATATAGATTAGTTGGACATATAGATCAATCTAAAGTCATGGGTATATTGCATTGTAAAAATGAAAATAATATTATGTCAGTTTGGGAGAAACAAGTTCGATAATCGAGTTCACTGGGCGTATAATGCACCGTCGGTCACACCGAAGAAGTGTGATCATCATTGGGCATTTTAGGTTGAATTGCACGGTTTGAAACGAACCGCGAAGGAAGGAGTTGGTACAAGTTGACGTCCAGGCCGCGAGGTAGCGCTAGTGGAGTGGCACAGCAGGCCGGAATCCAACGTCTTCTATACTCATGGGTGATTTCTTAGAATTCACCAGTTACACAATATTTGAATGAATAGTGGTTACAATAATAAAGATATGCATCGTCAAAAACTTCACAACGATTTATTAAATTAAAGTGCAAAAATGGAACAAGAAAAATCGAATTGAGAATATATCAAGCTGTGGATGGTTATTATTTTTTTGTATGAAACCCTCTGAAACAATCGATATCCCCAATACATCTACGCCGCTTATTCCCCTCCGAATGTGTCACTAAATGATTTCCGGTATACGTACGTCAGGAATTCGGAATTTTCCCGAGGCGTCTTTTGACAGCGATGGTCGTCCTGAACCTTTTCGTGGTTGCCCATACGTAACCATATTCCCTCGTGAATTGTAGCTGGGTTATGGAAGGATGATTTTCTTTGAACAATAAATAACTGTTATTGCGTGCTGCGTCCAATAACCATGTAAAAATCGACCACCACCATTTGTTTCCATGGATGCTACAGCGGTAGCAAGCAATATTTTGGTCCATCTGGTCTGTTTCCCCCATACTTTGATTGTAACACCCAATAACTTTCGGCTGAAACACTGGAATTCTTCTTTTCCTGATTCGAGTGTAACGCTGCACTGGTTTCCCACCAACTGCACCCACATCAGTCGAAAGAGTGGTGACAGCAGCATTCTCATACCAACGACAGTAGAGCAAACCATCCTCCTTATGGATTGCTGTCTCATGACTTCCTCTTTCTTTCGTTGCAAACATTTTCTTCTCAGTAAGACCCTGGTGGAATCCTGTTATCTCTCATTGCACCAACTGCCGAATATCCACCATCTTTCAAATATGCAAATAGGTTACTCCCAGTAAATAGATTATCCATATGAAATCTGTACCTCAAGGACTTGTTTGGTAGCTCCTCTATCATCATGATCAGGGGAGAAGACCACTTTCCGAAAATGTTTTCAATATTGGGGTCACCCGTCGGATTTTTTCAATGATAAAGGTCAAAATTGATCAAGTACCCATCAGATGTATTTAGGCACCACATTTTATATCCGAATCTGATGGGTTTCCCCCGAATGAATTGCTTACAGCTTTGAGGACCAAAGTACCGAATCATGGATTCATCGAAACTCAAATTTTGTTGTGGTACAACGGCCACAGTTAAACCTTCTTGCAGTTGCACATCGCCAAATACCTCATGGTCGATTAGCCCTTCCATTCAGTACCTAAAACAGATTGTATCACATTGTAGCTGGTGAGGCGCCTAGCGTTACGATAACGTAACACCCAACATTTGAAGGGTACAGCAGACAGACAGGGAGTGCTCTAAATGCCAAAAGTAGCCATAACCATTTGTTATTCATATCCGAAGATAATTCTAGAAGATTAAGAAAAAATTCAACAAGCAAAACATTTTATTTTACTTACTGATGGAAAAAACGATGTGAGCGAAGAAAAACTTTCAGTCTTTTTTTGTTCGAAACACTACTCGCGACAACGCACTTGAATGAGGTTAGGTGGGCAACTGAGGTAGGCTAGGGACTCTTCCAAACATATTGGAATCCAAACTTTGAACTTTGGTCTCTCATTGAACTATCAGTTCACTTGTAAACAAACCTCTCCTCCTGTTACGTTAACGTAACGCTGGGCGCCATTGGGTTAATGACCTCAACCTGTCTCTTCAAAACAATACCAGAATCTTTTACGTCGACGACAAAATAGAGTCAATGAAAATGTAAGTGTTCAGGTTCAAGCTTGGGAAAGTACTCCTCGAACCCTTCGATTCTAATAAAAAATCATGGAGGGTCTCAAAAACTTGGTGTTGGCCGTTTTTACACATACCTAATATGTGTAAAAAACGGCCAACACCAAGTTTTTGAGACCCTCCATGATTTTTTATTAGAATCGAAGCTTACACTATCTTAAGGTGACAGGATCTTGGAGCATTTGGAGGGTTCGAGGAGTACTTTCCCAAGCTTGAACCTGAACACTACTAGATTTCGGATCCTTTTCTGGAGGAATACCATCAACGATATATATTATAGTTACATATTATACCCTTCCTACTCAACTCCTACTCTTTTGATCTCTTTAGTTACCTACCTACCTGTGTTACTTTTACTTTGATGCTCATGTGCATTGTTTTTACTACAAACATTTTTTAAAAATCTGTCTGTGTACTTATACACTATATTTTATACTTTTATATAACCTTTTTTCACATTCAAGTATATTATACTTGAATGTGATAAAAGGTTGGGAACCGCTGCTAGATGTCTAGATTGACATGCTTTTAGTGCTACGAGCTTCCATACGTACCTTTGTCTTTGCGTGTGTCACCTCTCCGATAAGTCTGTTGGAGAGGGGGGGGGGGGCGGGGCGTCCACCCATAAATTCCAAAAATGAATGATTCAAAAATCCATTTCATCCCGACCTTTCCGCATACAATGTGTTCAAGTTACTGGGTATCAGTGTAAGGGGAAAACTCATTGTAATGCTCCTATACAGTTAAGAGCTATGTCAAATATGAATTATGCATTTCGTGTAATGGGGTTTCAATGTTTTAACATGAATAATGTTTTTGCGGTGGCCTACCAGAGTTGAAAAGCGTAACGAAGTTTAAGTCACGAAATTATGTCACGAAGATTTTTAATGTTTTTCACGTACAACCGAGCCGTTTCTAGGGAAATGAAACTTCTTTAGTTTTCAACGGACAAAAATCGTTCTCCATTCGTTGGAAAGCCTTTAATTTATGCATAAATTATATACTGCCAAAACCGCTGTAAATATCGAAGAAGCTGAGATACAGTCCTGAAAAAACTAATAAATTTTCCGCACATTTCTTAATATTTTCCATACAGACAAAGAAAAGGGATAAGGAAAAGGGGAAACGGGACGCAAAAACATTATTCATGTTTTGCATAGCAAATACCTCGTTCTATACAAAGTATAGAAGAGAAAAGATCCGGGGGGTCCAGGGGGGCTTACCCCCCTGGCGAGGCGCGAAGCGCCGAGTTTGTCTTTCAAACAAGTCTGGTTTCTTGAGTAGTCACACCTGTTTTTTATTTTTTCATCTAATATTTTCTCCTTTGCTCATATAATGGAAAGACCCTTATTTGCAGCGCCAACATTGACATAACAACTCGTGTTTATTCTCTCTTTTTAGGATTTCTTGATGAGAATGAAGGACCAAGGTATTATCCTCGCCACGTGTCTGGCCATCCTGGCCACCAACTATTGTGATGGGGTTGGTATGTTTTCGTGATATATTAATTTTACTCGACTCAAATTAGGGTTTTTGTCGCATGACCTAACCCTACTCGACCTGGTTGACTTGAGTAATTTTTTTGACCCACCTGTTGGTAGATTGTTTTCCATCACAAGTTGAACGGAATCTTTTCCGGCTCTGCTTTACTAGTCTTTGAAGTGTAGCCCTTTTTAGCTCTCGATTGTATGAAGTAGATTTACCTGTATTTCTTATTGTACAAGCTTTCTAGCATGTCCACGTGCTGACCAGTGGAAGTAGGCAGTATCTTCCAACTATCCATATTTGCGAATCTTATTGTTGATTTGATAACTACTTACGTCTGCTACTATGTAGGTTTCCATTTTTTGTTCAGATGCTTTAATGTGGCTATCCATGCATGTAGATATCATAATTGGTTGCTGAAGATGACTCATTTTTTTTCTAATACTTTTTAGATATCTCCTGAAAACGAATATTCTGTACCCCGGGAGTCGATAATGCCTGGATTCACTCCCCACTTTGGTGAACTATTTAATGACGCTAAAGAATTTACTTCGAAATGGATTTTGTCAGAAGCTAAGAAGGATGGAGTAGAGAGTGACATCTCCCGATATGATGGTATGTCGTTTCCTCATATTCATTAACTAATCCTAACTGGTGTCAAATTGGGTGCCGTTCTAGTAGGCGGTCCACAGTCTTGTTTCTGTTGCAGTACGCGACACAACACTAATAACGGGAATTTCCAATATGAACAGCAAAACAAGCTCAAGGATTTCACATAAATGTAAACGCGAATTCATCTGGTCATTTGAAT
Organism: Stenodema calcarata; assembly: GCA_963920205.1. Classification (NCBI taxonomy): domain Eukaryota; kingdom Metazoa; phylum Arthropoda; class Insecta; order Hemiptera; family Miridae; genus Stenodema; species Stenodema calcarata. Next base: position 65,963,807 of record OY986048.1, on the reverse strand, counting down.
CGGTGTAGTAAAAAAAAAAACTTGTTTTTCTTCTGAATGAGCGGGTTATTTGGCAATTTCTTTCACGACACTTCCCCAGATCTCTCACGTTCATTACCCCACTTCGTCCGAATCTAAAAGATTATGTACGCGCAAAAAATCAAGTGCTACTTCCTAATTTTTCCCGATTTTCTCGGAGCAACATTTTGTTGGATCGAGTTGACGACAACTGACGACCTGGTAAATCGAGATCATATTCCAGTAGTTGGAATAAACGATAAGGCATAGACGTTCACACCTGTATAAACCTGAATAATATTATGTTTTGTTTGTTGAATTTTCGTGGGGCACTATTCACACCTGTATAAACCTGAATATTGCTTCCGAGCCTACTATGAATTTCAGATGTGCCATCTCAGCTTGGCAGAATATTTTATGTTTGTTGATTTTACGTGGGGTGCCTACTAGACAGGCACCTCCAATTTTCTATCGTACACCTGAATATGAAGTGCGCACACGTAAGCTGCCATGCATCATTTTTGATGAGTTGCAGTTGGCGAGTGGGCACAAGTTGGTTCTCCCTCAATTACATCAAAATTTGATAGTGATGCTTGTGTGATTACCTGTATTCCAAGTAACGCCTCTCTCTCTCTCTCAACAGTATTTCATCGAAAGCAGTAGGACCCGACAATGTTTCGTGCATTTTAATTAAATTAATAGCAGAAAAAGTCATGGATGTACTAGTCCATATCTTCAACTATTCTACCTCTGTGGGCATTTATCCGAATGATTGGAAGAACGCGTTCGTGCTTCCCTTAGAAAAGAATAATCCTGCCGTCAATTTCTGTGATTTTAGGCCCATTACTCTAATTTCTATACTTGCAAAAATTTTTGATAAAGTCGTGTACGCTAAATTTTATGCATACGTTGAAGAAAATAGTATTCTTGATGTATATCAATCAGGTTATCGAAAATGCTCTAGTACGCATACAGCTTTGATCAAAATGACAGATGATGTCAGAGAAAATATAGATAAGAGTGAGTTGACCCTGTTCGCAAGCCTAGATCTTAGTCATGCATTTAATAGTCTTGAGCACTCCCTTTTTATGTCAATTCTTAAATCCATTGGATGTTCCGATTCTGTAATCTCTTGGTTTAAATCGTATTTATCTAACAGAATGCAATGTCTCCGCACTACTAAAGGCAAAACCTCTTCTTGGTTAAAAATCAATAGAGGTACCCCACAGGGTACAACATTGTCGGGTTTAATTTTCGCCTTATACATGGATTGGTGGTGAACCCACGAAAGAGCTCGAGCATGATTATAGGTCATAGTAGGTTGCGCGCCACCATATGTATTTCCGAAATACCGAAACTTGAAGTAGGTAACGTCAGTCTCGAATATGGTGATCACATCAAGTGTCTTGGTGTTATTATGCAGAGCAACCTTTCGTGGGACAAACAAACGAGTGCAGTGTGTAATAGAACAAGAGCCTTATTGTATAGTTTCAACAAGCTGTTAACTTATAAATCACGTAACCTTAAAATTAGCCTATTTAACTCAATGATTATGCCTCAGTTACTATACTGTCTTTCCGCGATGTGCGATATTGATTTCGTATGTAGACAGAAACTTCAGAGAGTCCTCAACTCATCCATTAGATTTATCCTTAACCTATAATTTGATGATAGAATCTATGACAAATTTAAGAAAATGAAAATCCTTAAGTATGATGATCTCATCCAATTTGTTCTATTAAGTACAGTTCACCGTGTTGTATCATCTAAAAGGCCGTCATACCTATCATGTAAATTTAAAACCTTCTCTGATACTCATAATGTCAACACTCGTTTCAGAGACATAAATTTCCGCCTCCCTTTTTGCCGAACGACTGTGTTCCAAAAATCGTTCACTTTCAAAAGCGTGCAACATTTTAACGATCTTCCAAAGGAGATAAGAGAGATCCAGAACTATAATACTTTCAAGACGAAAGTCAAGGAATTTTTGCTTTCCAAATATTAGCACACCCAGAGAAAAGTGAAATGAAGTTTAATTTCCTTTTTGTCATTTTATGTTCCTCCTATTTTTCATCATGTATTTACGCAGATGTCTGTTTATTTTCTTTTTGAATTGTATCTGGTTAGGTGGTAGAATGGTCTGATGTGACCAAATCTTGCCAGATTATGTAAATAAAGCGATAATCAATCTCTCTCTCTCTCTCTCTCTCTCTCTCTCTCTCTCTCTCCTAAATTATGTAAACGAAGCAAGAAACTTAGGCATCGTCTTCCAGAGTACCCTGTCGTGGGAAACGCAAGTCAACGACATGTCTAATAAAATGTATCGAGGCCTTTACCAGCTTAGAAGGACAGCCATTGATTTTCCAACATACGTACGTCAGCGTCTCGTTCAGTCCCTCATTTTCCCTGTACTTGACTATGCGTCAGTAGCCTTAAGCGATCTTCAAAGTAAAGAACTCGACAGGCTACAAAGAGCTCAAAATGCTGCAATGAGGTTCATCCTGAGGCTGAAAATTGACGAACACATAACACCAGCATACAATAAATTGGGCATCCTAAAAGTACGCGACCTGAAAAGGCTCCACATCGCGACGATGGCGTTCAAAATCTTGAAGTTTGGCCGACCCGCATACCTGGCGGAAGACCTGAGGTTCATGGCAGACGTTCACGAGCGGCACACCAGAAATCGACAGAGGCTCCTGCAGATGCCGGCTCATCGTTCAGTGATTTTCGAACGATCATTTGTGGTGCAAGCATCGCGAGTATACAACGAAAATATAGAGTTCTTTAATCTATGTCAAAAGACAGAAACATTCAAAATGAATTTTAAGAAAAAACTGTTAGAACAATATCAGTGACATCAATTCGTATCTCAGTATTTACCTTTCTTCCATTTTATACGAAGGAATCCATTATTTTTCTTATATTTAGTATCATCATAACTTGAAACATATTTGTACGATTGCAAGAATATTTCAAATTGTACCCAAAAATATCCAGGGTAGATGGTAGAGAGGGCCATTAGGCCCTAATCTACCCTGGTAGCTAAATAAAACGCATCATTCATTCATTCATTCATTCTCTCTCTAAGCGTAAATTCTTTTCTAAATGTATTTAAGAAAGTTTTATTAGAAAAATACAAGTGTTAAATTTATGTTAAGAGAAAGGTGCGTTTACCAACTGAGAAGTGATATATTTATTTTATTTTATTCAAATTTATTCTTATGTTGTTAATTTTTGTCGCCTTTAGCGATGATGTATCGAGGTGCGAATTTTTATGGTATATCCTGGGTGGATGGGAGAGAGGACCACATGGTCCTAATCCATCCCAGGTTTGTATAAATAAAGCACTCAATCAATCAATCAAGCTCTCTCTCTCTATGATAGCTTTTGAAAAGAAGTGTATGCGCCAGTTGAAAATGACTAAGGATTCGGAAATATAAAATTAGCTAATTCAAATTATCCAAGGACCCGCTGAGACTTATCGTCAATGTGAAAATAATATGGTTTATATTATGGTATGAAGTGGACTGTATTTCGTTAGTTGTTGAGGAATGAATTTGTCTGCGATCAAAATTGCCTCACCGATTTCGCTCGAGGATGGACTTACTTCCCCGGCCGGGGGTGGAGATCCAGAGTCGGGCTGCAAATCCTGAAGCTGGCGGTGAAGGGTGACAGATTGAAAGCAGACGTAGGTTGGAGGGGTTGCCGAATTGTAGTTATATGAATTAATTATTTGATTTGAAACGAAAGATGAAGCACTTTGGGGACTGCGGGATTCAAATGAATTTTACTTATGGACGAGCGGTGTAAACGGCGGGTTCAAAGATAATATTATAACTGTATGAATTTTTCACGAAGAAAAGAGCGGCGGGTTTACAGGAGGACCTACTAGAAGCAACTGCCCGATGGGCGCTGGTCAGCGAGGGGGGAGCCTTGGTAGCTTTAGAGTCCACCAAAACAAACAATCTTTTATCAAAGGCTTCGGCCACTACAGCTTTCTTCTCTCTGCTCCTTCAATCGTATATATGAATTTCAACAAAACCCGAGTCTCAAAGATCAACTTTTTGGCAATATAGCATCATGGTGGTGAGATAACTTACTATCGTGTTTCCTTTACCTGTAATATTTGACATGCTCATGATTTTTTCAGGCGACTGGCAAATTGATCACCCAAGGAAAATGCCTATTGATGGAGATCAAGGACTGACTTTCAAACAGAAAGCAAAGCACCGGGCAATTTCCTCCAAACTCAACCGACCATTTGTGTTTTCGGACAAACCTTTCTATTTGCAGTATGAGGTCTTATTCCAAGATACTCTGGAAGGTGGAGGCGCCTATTTGCAGTTGTTGTCAGAAGGAAAAGAGGGCCTAGATTTGAAAAATTTCCACAATAAAACTCCGTTTACCATCATGTTTGGGCCTGATAAATGTGGAAACAGCCATAAGGTAGGTCTATGCAATGTCATGTACCTTGGTTTTGTTGAGTAGTGTATTGAATTGGGATGCAATTAATCCTAAAACGGACTTCAAGTAATGTTACTGAATATCTCGATTAACTAATTCCTCTATTCAGAGTCTATGAGTCTTCACTCATAGTGTTAATTACTTGTAATTGTGTCATTTTTCTCTTTTCTATTGAACATTGACAAATTTTCGAGGTTTTCCAAATTATGACTTATATTGTAATTGATTACTAGATTTTCCTTTGAACATCCTCTCGTTCATTTCCCTGTTTCTGTCCCTATCTCAGGAAATACGTTTGCTACTGATCCACAAATATTATTAGGTCTCATGGTAGTTTTATTCTGACTAGCGCTGATTTGGGTCCATTAGTTTGACTAAATTCCAGTAATGCCTGGAAGCTTGTGCTTCTGCCCAAGTCTGGATATGTTATTTCAATGTTGGTCTGATTTTTTCAGCTCCACTTTATATTCAGACACAGGAATCCCATTAATGGATCCTATGAAGAAAAGCACTGCAAAGGACCATCAAAGAGAATTGACGAACTATTTACGGATAGCGTTTCACACCTATATACTCTCATCGTCCTACCTAACAATACATACAGAATCCTTGTTGACCATGAGGTAAGTTAGATTTTAACCACCTTTAGAAAGTTATCAACCGTAATTAAGGTACTGAGTAGCTGATGTGTGGTTTACTATCATCCCCACCTATCAATTCATTAATTTTTCTCCCCATAATATTATACTATACTTTTAATTATTGGATACAGATAGGCCGTTTCAGCTTCCTACGTGATAGTAGGTAGTTGAATTGAATATTTAGTGTTGAGATAATGATGACGATTTCTCGTTATTTTGTCAACCATTTCAGGTGGTGATCAAGGGATCTCTGCTGGAATATTTTGTTCCTCCAGTCAACCCACCAGCTGAGATTGATGACCCTGAAGATAAGAAGCCCGAAGACTGGGATGAAAGAGAGAAAATTCCAGATGACACTGCTACCAAACCAGAGGCCTGGGATGAATCAGCGCCTCGGCAAATCCCTGATCCTAAAGCTGTATAGCCCGAATCTTGGTTGGAGAGTGAGCCGGTTGTCATCATGGACCCTTCTGCTGAAAAACCCGATGATTGGTAAGTAAATTGAATCCTATTTTCTTTGGGGAGGTAGCAGAAGGAAACTATTCCGCATAAGGGTTTGTGTCAGAAAGTAACAAGATTCCATTCTTATGCACCTTACAGACCTCTAGATTTGCATACCTTAGAAATATTAATATTGTGGATAGTATTATGAATACCAATAGCAACGCAGCACCACTCCCGTCGTTGCACAAGATGTTTTCTAATTCGAATATTTACAGGTTACTGTTGAACTGTACATTCAATAGCAATATCAATCTAACTTATTTAATTCGTGTCCACATTGCTTGGTACGTTCTTCCATTATTCAATAGATAGGTACACCTAGTTCAAATTTTTTTGAGCGAGAATACCTCAGTACGAATGGCATATGAATCGTACCTAATTGTTCCATTTGTTCCTGTTAGATATTATTTTTCAAAACACCACATTAACCATTTTTATTTGATGTGGTTGAAAACTCATTATCCCTGCTTTCTTCAGCCTATTGATTTCGGCTATAACATTAATGATGAACAGTGTATTTTATTATGTATGTATTATTCTATTTTATAGGGATGACGCTATGGACGGAGAGTGGGAGGGTCCCATGGTTCCCAATCCTGCCTGTGAGGGTGCTGTCGGCTGTGGACAGTGGACTCCACCAATGATTGACAATCCTGCCTACAAAGGAAAGTGGTCCGCTCCATTGATTGACAACCCCATGTACAAAGGCAAATGGCACCCCAAAAGGATCCCTAACCCTCACTTCTTTGAAGATAAGAACCCCTTTGCCATGACACCTATTGTAAGTAGCCATTACCATCTGCACTATACTCGTAGCTTTAACACCTCCAATGTACAAAGCAGAATAATGGCGCTACCCCCAGTGGTGGAGCACATATGATGGTCCATAATTGTTCCGAATCATAATGATTTTAGTACGAGTAGTTAATGATCCTAGAATTTGAATCTTTTCATCAAATGAAAAAGAAAAAAAAAACTCTGCAACTTCTTCCGCAACGGTTTATTACCTTCTGTACAGATCACTCATCTGCTTAGATCACTGTTCTGTATACAATAACATGAGATGTTTTCAAACCGTCTCGGCAGTCGCTACTTTAAGAAACAAGAATAAAAAAATGTAAACACTTACTGTATTCTAGGTTTTCGAGAGTAGGGAGATAGCAGTTCGTTCTAGAAACTTCGAAATCACACTGGAAACCACACAGAACAACGAAAACATGCACTGAAAGAGCCGCGGCTTTTGAATTTGGGTTTTCTGGGCTTTGGGTGACTGGACGACGAAAAGAGGGAGCGCAAATGATTTGACCGGCGTCGGTGCGCGATTTTGTAAAAAGTGTGAGGGAAATAGGCGTCATACCTGTGACAGACATGTGATCAGCCGCCAATTCGTCATGGTGAACTCCGGGTGATTAATTTGATGGGTATCATCATCTAGAGAGGATTCCGAAACAATTCGTGTATAACAATAAATTAACCATCTCTGAGGTTGGTGAACGTAGCGGATTAACGACGTGGGACACGTGAGGGAGATAGAGTCAGAGCTATTCAATTAATTAAATCTATGCGGTATATTAATATTTAGGGAAACAAAATGAAACAAATCTTCAGGAATGCGTCTTAGAATATGGGGAAAAAAATCTCCATTGAACTCAAAAGAAGCTTATGGACCGGAAAATTCCCTACTTTTGTAGAATGACCCCAATAGATTCTTCCTATACGAATTACTCTTGGTAATTCTCGTTATGTTCCACCATGAATCCGTATTATGTTTGAGTTTGTTTCATGAGGTTGTTTTGTGTGTGAGTACGGGATGTGTCATGTATTTGATATTGAAAAATTTCAGGTTTCACTTGGTTTTGAATTATGGTCTATGACAGCCAACGTCATGTTTGACAACATCGTTGTCACTGATAATGAGGAATTTTTGAAAAAGTGGACAGAAGCAACTTATGATAAAAAGAGCGAGATAAACAATAAAAACGCTGTAAGTGAACTTTCTTTTGTACTTCTATTCCTAGAACTTCGATTTATATATGAAGAACAATAATTATTATTACAATTGAGCACCTTCTTTGAAAAAGTCTTTGTATGATATCCCATACTATTTCACTAAAAAGCATACGTTCCAAGCCCATCAAGTTCGCCTTTCAACACCATTTGACATGAGGGTTGGAAGGAATAATCAACCTGAGTCAAAAGACCACTTATTGCTCAACAAACATCGTCTCATATAAGTTCAATATAGAGGTTCATGATTTCAGAACAATCCCTTCACCAGAAAGTCCCCCAACTTACTGGAATGAAAACAATTTTGGGGATATCTTCAGTTCTTAATGCTAAGAAATGCGCTACCTATTGAATCTGACGATGATCCACAATTTACATAATATCATTATTTTTATCAAGTCAAAAGTCAATCAAAAGAGACTCAGATGAATGACTTACTATGGTATTCAATAGTTCAATATGTTCCTTAAGTTTCTAGTTGATAGTTTTAGCATGATCAATCATCGTTTAGGATACGCTATGGACACGAGTTATGATCCAAATTAACTAGAAACCTGGATGGTGGGCTCTGTACTGTGTATACTGCTCCATTCCTATCGGTATTTACATATCGTACCTTTATCGAAGACTTGAAGAGGTAATTCAGGACTTTGAACGTTAGAACAAAACTGTGTGGACCTTGATATCTCTAGCAGCCTTCCTTTCAAGTTATTATTGTTAAGATAGATAAGATAAGATAAAACATGGTTTATTATTCATAATTATCCAATTTACAACAAAAATATAAGCTCAAGGACAGATGCCATAATTGTGGTCCACAGGACCGTCTGATGGGTTCGACTTGTACACAATAAATGAACAATCTTCCTTCTCAAATAAATATACAAATACAAAAAAAAAAAAAAAAAAAAAAAAAAAGCAACTCTGATGTGGCAACGATGACAAGCTAAATTTAAATGAACATTTCAATGTGTACCGACTATTCTGAAAGGCATTTCCTTTAACTGATCCTTCATACACAGTTAGGCTCTGTTCAATCCATATTCCATTATGGTTCTATACCTCAGATCCCAAGCAATCCTACAATACCTTATCAGCCCTGGGTCACCAGTCTTCAACAGTGATAGGTATTCATCCCAGCTCAACTCAGGCCTACCCAAATGCCTCCTCCTGACCTCACACAAAGCTGTGCACTTTCCGATGAAATGATACGCGTTTTCGATTTCTTTACTACTGCAGATATCGCACTTTAGGGCCAGCAGGTCACTGCAGCAGGTCACTTTGAAAAGCCATTCGGAAAATTGGAAATCCTTGAACTGACCAATTGGTACCACGTCAGACTCCCGTCGAAGTGCCGAATATTGGAGATATCTTTGAGAGCTGAGCGCTTGTCCCTCATATCCCTCATACATTCGCTTACTTATTATTTTTAAATTTTCCTTTATGCACTCTTTCCAGCTGCTCAAGTTCTCAAAAGGACAAAGCTGTTGTGCGCTATATTTTTCATGTATGCACTCCCACTCTCTTGTCCAATACACCTTTAAGTCCATACATTTCTTGGCCAAATAATTAGGGAGACGATCACTCGGCATATCCAGGACTTTCAAAATGTAATTATAATGCTTTTTGAGTGTATACAGGTAAAGTGGCTGCAACCGTGTTTCGAGGTACACAATGTAATTAGGCGTGCATTTGGGGAGAGAGAAAATTACTTTTACAAAAAAACGTAACACAGAATCGACATAATCGCTCTGAAGATACCCCCACACTTGCGACGAGTAACACAATATTGCGCGCACTACTGCTTCAAAAACCTTGATTTTATCCATTAGCACGATCTTAGGATGGGACAAAAAATTTTTATACATACTTGTGACAGCCAATTTCGCCATAGAACTTCTCTCTCGTAGATGGGGGGTGAGTGAATGCGTAGGCGTTAACGTGACCCCCAAATACTTATAGCTACCAACAACCTCAATATTCTCCCTGTTATTATTGTTATCTCAGAGGAAAAGTATCCAGGTATCACTCATTTGACTGTGGTATTACATTCTAAATTAAGGTAGTGTTGATATAGAAGTACTACTGCAGTAGTTAATACGTTATGCTGGTAAAATTGATTTGTGTTTCAAGTCAATAGTGAAAGTAAATTCTCCTGCAACCATCCTGATAACTCCAAAACTAATAGCTGCGTATTCATTGTATCACCTAGCTAGGCTGTTTTCCTCGCACATTGTAGATGTCATATATATTTTGTTGCTTGGTTATTTTCCCCAGGGGTCTCTATTCTCCAGATTTGTAGAAGTTACCAACGAAAATCCATGGCTCTGGGCAGTGTACACCATTATCCCTTTGATTCCCTTAGTCGTCATTGCATATTATTGCCTCCGGGCCAACAAGGTATTTATCGATGATCAAGTTCAATAATAATATTTCAGAAATATATTTTGTATAACAATGAGTTTATAGAGGGCAAGATTGTGGATGAATATTGTCTTACTTTTGGTTCAATATTAATCTAAGAACATTTCTTCTGTTGCATTACAACGGGCATTACACCGTTTATTGTTTCAAATCTTGTGTGGTTTTACAATCAGATTCATCACCACCAGAATGTACTTCTTTACAGTCTGGGCTTAGCCTTGATTTTGTTCCTATTACAGATTCTTATGTTACATCACTGAGTTTCACTTTTCTACAAGTTAGGAGTTATGCATAGTATGATTGAGTTGTTTATGGAATCTATTGGAGTTGATGTTAAATATTTCTCCCGATGCTCGGCATTCCATGTATGACGAGGATAAACGTGTGACGACGAATACGCGTGGGAAATAATTGATTTGAGACTCCTTTTGCTCATAATCATTCTACTTCTATCCCAGGAAAGCTAAGCTGGGGAAATGAGGTAGACATTTCTAGAAAAATGAAGGGAAAAAAGGGAAATGAAGTAGACACAGACAAAGTCTTGAAAGACATCCCCTCCTTCCTGAGTGAGTTTTACAATGCTGCCAGTGTAATCCCCAACTAGACTGATTCATGAGTTGAACAAAGAAAAAACAACCATGCAAATCAATTGAGAATTGAGGCCTGGGCAGCCATTCAAGATGATGTCACAGACGTATACTTAAGGGTTTTACACAAATTTGGATTCAGGGTGGTCCACAGCATAAGTGGCGTTTCTTTCCTCTCTCACGAGGATGCCTTGCTGCTGAGAAATGTTTCAAATATCGGTAGAGGATTACATAGCACATCTCATCTGTTTGAAGACCGTTCACGCTTGTTCTTTGCCTCTAATTTTTCACAATCAAGTCCGTCAAACATTGTGATTCATCTAGGCAAATAGACCTGTGCTTACACCAAAGTGGTCCTAATGAGCTGATTGCTGATCACGTAAACTGCATTATTTCCTTTGTACTTTGATCAGGGTGATTAAAAAGTTACAATCACGCTAGTGGGTTGATACTATTGGTGAAACCTAATGCAATAGTGGACGTTTTGACAACTCCAGTCTTTCTATTTCTTTCCAATTCATGAAACCCATTTTCATAGACTTATTGAAAAATTATTGACACGAATAAAAGAAGTCTCTTTTTAAATACAATTTTTATCTAGGCTCCTAATTTTACAAATACTCCATTATTTTTTTTTTTTGTAACAGTGTAAATGGGCTGTCAGCAATGAGAAACAAATCACCAAGGACCCAACCATCATATATTACCTTTTAAGCTGCTAATGATGTATTTTCCTATTCTTTGCTTATGTATTTCTGGGCTTTGTTAAGGAATCAGCAATCATGACTTACATTGTTAAAACCTCAATGCACTCTTCCAGGAAGAAAAGGAATCCACGGAACAACAAGAGCTCATGTACCCAGCTCAAGACCCACCTTGTGAGCAGAATTATATTAATGCCCCGGACAGGCCCTTCCGTGATTATGAAGAAGATGACGAAGAGGAAGATGCCAAAGACGATTCTAGCCAGAGAGCTGACGAGAATTTCATAACTATGGATGGTGTCAGGCACCGATGGAACTTGCCTAGTGCCAGCTCTGAACAACAGAATTTGATGAAGGAACCGATTGATAGCGAAGAGTCGTACTCAACACCTCCCTCAACTGCTAGTTCCGGTCTCTCCAGCAATGAGTCAAGACCAAAAGCTGACTGACTTTGTTCCATCTTTTTTCCAAACGTTTTTCATTGCTCCTTTTGTTTTCTCACTATGTAAGGAAAAGTAACCCCAGCCATAGTTTTCCTTATTCATGTTTCCTTATTCGTAATTTTGTATTTCTTATTTTTCAGGCATGGTAACAGAACCACAATTCTGTTTTCATATAATATATTATATTATATGAACCAGAACCACAATTACAGAACCACAATTCTGTTTTCATATAATATATTATATGAAAACAGAATTGTGGTTCTGTTACCATGCCTGAAAAATAAGAAATACAAAATTACGAATAAGGAAACATGAATGAATTATATTATAATTCCACGGTTCTCAATTTTCTAGTTTTATACCTCCAGTTTCGTTTACGTACTTTCATAAGTATTTTTTAGTTTCTATGTGAAAACCCAGGACTGCTAGCTAATTCATAGGTCGTTTGATTGGTTACTGAGGACCAGTTGAAATGCGTAACTGGTAATCTAATTTCTCCTTTGATGTACCTCATTTGTGTCAAAATGTGCATTATTTTCCATGTTTGATATTGAGAACATTTATAGAAGAGCTACCTGGTATGTTTGATATTGAGAACATTTATAGAAGAGCTACCTGGTATGTTTGTTTTGAGTCACTCATTGTTCAATTTTAATTAAAACAAGCTAGTCTAAATATTGTGACTTTAACCTATGATGATAGCGTTGTTATTCTTTTATACAAGCTACTCAAGCTTTTCGATATCCCAAAATAAACTATTATGTGAATTATTCACTGTTATTCCTCCGTATTTTTAGTTGTTTGTTCCTTTGATATGATTTTTACCAACGAATCATATTCTGAGTAACTGTAACATTCTGATTTAATCACAATGCATGTTTTATAGTTGTACTCTGGGATGGTAAAGTTTCAAAGACTTTACATCGTTAATATTAGTAATTTTATTGCAACATTTTTTATTGTAATATTTAGTTTGTTTATTTCATTAATTGGAGAGTACTAGTTCTTGTATTATTAGAAAATTGCCTCTAAAAACCACTTTATTCAAACGACTGCAAATTTATTTTGCGGGTAATTTCAATTTTATGATTGAAACAAAATTCCTGTAATCATTTCAATAAATATAATGTGTTCGATACGATTATTACCTAATTATCTCCATATCTTCCCTTGAATTCAAGCGCTCTTGACTGAGTATATAGAATTATTGATAATTAACTGACATATACATGGATACAAATGATGGATTTGGTGAAGATGGAAAACCACTTGCGGTGTATATACTTATTTATTACCTATTGATTAATTAAGACATATCTGTCCTTGTGAATATGTAGAATTGGTCCAATCTTGGTTGTAGTTCAAGTTCAAAATAACCTTTATTTGTCATTTTCTGACATAAGGGTGGGTTACAAACAGTAAATTACATACTTTTTGCTCCTACAAAATAAGGTGAAAAATGCAAGTATCGTAACAAAAGAAAGTGCTAGTATAGTAAATGAAATCATTTCTGTGGACTAAAAATTAATTTTAAACAGTTTTAATCAACATCGATATATGTGGAGTGTGGTATAATACTACGTTATTAAATATTTTTTTTTTTTTTTTTTTTTTTTTTTTTTATGCTTATAAACTTTTTTATGCTTATAAACTTTTTTTTTATGCTTATAAATTTTATGCTTATACACATTTCACTTAAGTTTTGCTGCACCGTTGATATATATATAATTCACATATTTACATTGTTGGTCATTTAATGTTATTGTTTATTGTTCATTCTGTTTTATTGTGTTTATTGTTGACGCAATTACTTGGTGGATCAGTCGAGCAGACATAGATTGCGTGTTTTAATAATTGAGCCTATAAATTGATGGAGTCGTTCGAGATCTTTCAAACTGGGGGATCGGATGATGGGGATGGCAATTTCGGGGTAGAGAAGGTAAGGGCATATGGCGCTTCTTGAATATGCGTACAGCGGACACTCAAAGAGGACGTGGTAGAGCGTCTGGTTGGTCACAAGCATGCAGTCCTCACAGGTCTCTTTTGGGTTGATCTTGAGGCTCTTCTTTCCAAATTTAAGGACATCAGTCTTATTTGGGCTAGTAGCCGTTTGTAGGCAATTGGTGCGTCGAGGAGGAGATAATCCTGACATCCAGGGCGTGGGGAGAAAAGGTGAGTATAGGCGTCGCTAAAGTGAGTTGCTGCAAGGCTGGTTAGGTCACGATCCAAGAGGGCAGCTCTGGCTGTGTCCAGGATTACTGGCACAGAGATAGTTAAGGCTCTCAACTCGGACGGAATGTCCGTGTCCTTTCCTGTACAATCCCGGGCAAGAGTTTTCAATTGGGAGAACCAGTTGAACCTCAGATTGTTCGTTTTTTTCTTGTCGCGAGAGATGAGAGGCATATTCTGGGGAATCTTGACTCCTCCATTTTAAGGACTCTGATGAGGAACTGGAAGGCACGTTTGAGTACCTCATAGGACAGTGGGGGCACCCCCGCCTCCAACCGGACCATGTAGTTAGGTGTACAGCGTGGGAGACGAAGAATCCTCTTGAAATACTGGACCTGTACGCATTCAATATCCCTAGAGTACCTGAGGGCCCATATGGGAGAGGAGTACAACAGGGTTCCCAGAACAGATGCCCTAAAGATCTTGTTGATTGAGTCCCAGGAGGAGCATGAGCTGCGACCTCGGGCGTCCACAGCCACACCGGAAGTCACTCTAGCTTTTGATATTTGAGACTGGCAAGCTTTGCTGAAGGTTGAGGAGCCGCTTAGCTGAATTCCCAGGTAATTGGTTGAATTGGTGAGTCGGATGGTTTTCCCACTGTACGTGAAAGGAAGTTTCAAACTTTAATCTTGGTTGTATTGTACAAATGCCTTAGAATAGTTATGGAGTTGGGAGGTTAAGAAAATTTCAAGGATGAATTCGAGTTTTTCTTTTGGATTTCTAAGAACTGCTGAGATTTGAATAGATTAGGTTAAATCTACGCATTTAGAGGGAGGGAGGTAGTAAGAGTATACAATCAACTATTGGTGGGATTAACTGAGGTTTGGGCAAAACTAATATTTTGTTGTAACTAATTTAGTTTTAAGAAACTTGAATAGAAATGACGGTTGATCGTGGAAGTGCATTTTTATATTCGTTCTAAAATGTATATTTTAGGATGATAGAAGTAGAATTTCATGAATAACTAATGGATAGTTTTTAAAATTCTGTAAACGTCTGTTGCTAGTTTGCTTAGTGTCTTCTGATTTTCATAATCACAATTGGATAATCTTGCATGAGGTGGAAAGAAATCAGCGTAGTGGTATGCTTCTTCATTCATTTATTCAATTTCCATACCCTGTCTGAAATTCAAGCCTAGACAAAAATATGATAGATTCTGTTTCGTATATTACAAAATTGAATTATCACTAGCCCTTATGAGCTATGCATCAACATAAGTCTTGGTTAGGTTCCATCAACAACACATCCAAGTCAAGACTTGTGTAATGAGTCGGGAACAGTTCTTTGTTGGTTGCATTTACTGGCCTTCGAAGTCTGAGCGCAGGGTATTTTGACTTGCGGTGCATGTTTTGTTGGATGTAATTCAGAATAGTTTCCCACCAAAGTCTAGCGAGCAAACCATCGTCACAGAACGCATTCCGAATGTGGATTGCAAAACGTTCGCATTCCAACAATTCCCCTGACATTCGGATATGTTTGTGCCTTGAGGCAATTGTGGGTGCAGATAACCTCTCCAGTTCAACCTGTAAGGATGTTTTAAATTAAATTTAGCTACCTAATTAGTTAATTTCATAGATATCACTCTTTCTACTTGTTTCATCCATCAAATGACACTCGCTTACTGTTTGCATATCACTTGTCATTCTGTTCTCTATTTGACCTAGACTAGAGTGGTTAGAGGTTAACCATCATAATATTGTGGGGAAAAGCAAAATACGAGTATCTTAAAAGTTACCAACACCTTAGTGCAAAAAAGATCACTTTTTTACACTTCACACAATTGGAGTGAATCCCATAAAATCATTAGAAGGAATGTAGTAATGCATTTATGTGCAATGAGCATTATAAGTTAAGACAAATAACTTTCAAAGTTAGATTTCTATGGTTCCGAAATAACTTGAATTTTCAATAAACTGCGGGAGTAGATTTGTGTATTGGATAGGATTTGTGTTTAGCATTGGATAGGAAGGACTGGAAGGACATAGTTGAGAAGGCCCTGGTCCTTCAAGGACCGTAGTGCCAAGAAAGAAGAAGAGGAAGAGTAGATTTGTGTAAGTTGGTGTTTTAGTTATACGTGTCTAACGTGAAGGAATCACTTTCAAAACATTTACGTTAAACAACTTGAACTTGTTTGGGCGAGAAAAAATTTAGGAACATCTGGTAACAGGAAAAACTCGTAATTAACTGAAAGGATGAGCTAGAGAAAGCGAGGCCAAAACCAAACTTGAAGCGGTAGGGTAACTGCCCACAATGTGAAACTTACCTCATCAAGTGTAGGTATGGCTGGAATTTGTTCAAACCATGTTGACTCTCGAATCAGTTTTTACATGCAAAGTTCTACGTGTTTGAGTTGATGAAATGACCCCACGGGATTTACCAATATCACCATTAGTGTTATATATTTAATTGGAAGTTTATTTTAATCTTCATAAGTAAGAAACGTGTCTACTAACCAGAGGCTTGGTGGGAGTGGATGATTCCTTCCAGGAAAACGACCTTGTTCTTATTGCTTTCTTTTTCTGAGCCTTCTAAGTTGTGGTATCAGGTTGCCTACGGAATAGGCCTCGAATTACCGCCATACTCATCATATATTTGGGATCTAACCGCGTGATTTCCTGGACAAATTATATAGGTAGTACATTATTGATGAATTCCATTATACCTACGAGTTTACAAATGATGAATGAAACATTATTCATAATTAATTTGTATTGATATACCACTGGGGTTTTTGCTTGTTCCTACCGACCTCGCCAATAATTTATAACAAGAAGTGAAGTATCTGAAGTATCTTTAGGGATGTAAAACCGGAAGCTTAGAGCAGGAATAATGAAGAGGACGAGTTGAACGCAAAGATCACTTTTTAATTAATCCATTTGCAATTGCATTGCTGGATGAAAATAAACAAGGAAGTTGAAAAATCAACATGTGGTTGTAGTGTCGCTATAAGACGCTACAGGACTCCCCTCCTCAGTGTTTTACCACGAAATCGGCATATTTGATTGGGAAATGGACGACCCTACCAGATCTTGTGAGTTTCTGACCGTCCGAAGGTTGTGACGGTGTGGTGAGACAGGCGGCTGTGGCGTGGGCGTGAGCTCGTTACCGATGTCGTCAGACTGCGGTACTCCAATTCCGGGTAACGTTGCCGTGAGGGTAACGGGGGTGCTCGTCAGCGGTTCTGTAACTTCTCGGTCTAGGAATGCTGGCTTGAGCCGGTTGTAACGGATTCTGCTCTACCCTTTTTCCTAATAACAAAAGTCTTGTCATTTCGGGATACCACTACAAATGGACCGTCGTAGGGAGGTTGCAGTGATTTCCTTATCCCGTCGTGACGTAGGAAAACATGTGTGGCCTTTTGTAGTTCCGGATGTACAAAAACTGCCTGCTGACCGTGCCTGTGAACGGGTTGTGCCTTCAGGGCCCCCAACGCTTGCCAGATGTTGTTGACGTTTTGTGCTGGTTGCGTGCTATAGCGTGCCTCGAAGAACTCCCCTGGGAGTCTGAGGGTTGTACCGTAGACGAGTTCTGCAGCTGTGGCCTTCAAGTCCTCTTTGAAGGAGGACCGGATCCCAAGCAAGACGAAGGGTAGTACCTACCTCAATCCAGTGCATTGTGTTGTGACAGCGAATAGCAGCTTTCAACTGGCGGTGCAAGCGCTCCACCATTCCATTGGCCTTGGGATTGTAGGAAGAGGCAAAATTGTGTGTAATTCCAAGCATAGAGGTGAGCTGTTGGAACAAATGTCCTTCGAACTGACGACCTCTGTCAAATTTACCTCTGTAAATTTAATCCTCTTTAGACAATAAACATCTTTAAATTTAGATTGTGCTAAATTTGCTCGGATAAACATCTTTAATTTTGTGCTTTATATTGTGCTAAGTTTACTTCGAAATATAAACGTGCAACGATAGAAGTGCCCGTTGTGCGATACCGTAAAATTAAATTCGGCTTTGCATAACGCGAGCGTCTGTTGTATGCATCGTGGTAATTCGCGTCTTCCCTTCACCTCCTGTTGACGTTTTCAGCAAACACCAATCTACACGTAAGTAAAATAAAAAATGAAATAATGTAATGTACTTGCCTTTACAAGGGGGGGGGGGGGGTTGAATTCTCAGTTCTGAACGAATCTTCTTATTTTCAAAACCAAGCGGGGGTTTCCATTTAAAACACACAGGGAGGGTTTCCCCTCTTTTAGACACCCCCCCCCCCCCCACCGGTTGGCTACTAGAATCATTTAATGGAAACATGTCATTGACATTTCTGATGAATGAGAAGACAACGGGAGGAGGATGGTGGTAAGTATCATCAAATAAGTGGCTATCAGCAATTATGTTATGATCTAATCAGAATCATTTAATGGAAACATGTCATTGAAATTTCTGATGAATGAGAAGACAACGGGAGGAGGATGGTGGTAAGTATCATCAAATAAGTGGCTGTTCAGGAAAATTACGAGTTTACAGGCTTTGTTATGTTCTATTTTTGTGCGATGTTGTTGTGACGGTGTGGTTCTTCGGTTCTGGCTGTCTTCAGCAGCTTCAAAGGAGTCAACGCGATAGGGCTAAATCGATCCTCCCAGAAAAGGAAATCAGTTATCTCTGAGCTCACGATCGAGTTACTCGAACTCTTCCCACCAACTTCAGATCGTCAAAAATCGCTGAATTTTGGTTCTTCTTTGAGCCGTATTCCGCTATAGAGCACGAGTACTCGGGAAGTATTCCTGTACGAACATGTCCGTGAACAAGTACCTCCGCCATTATTGGTCGTAAATTGGAATCCGCACGAGACGGTACCTCCGCCATGTGGTAGTTGTAAGCCGGAATCTCAGGACCATGTCGACTTTTATATACGACCGGGAGACGCTGAAACAGACATCAGGAACATCAACCGTCGCCACCAAGGTCGGATCTTTCACATTTTTCTTTATGTTATTAATAGACACCAATAGACATTGGGACATTGACGACAGAATCTACAATTTAATTTTGTATATTAATTTTATCCAAAGGGGAGCTCCCAATTTCATTTAATTCGCATTGCATTTTCATTTCCATTATTAAGAATTATAATAGTTTCTTTTCTCAATATTGATTTACATTCCTTCCCATATTGCCACAACAATATTAATAAATCTTGAATGGTTTATTATTCAATTCAACATTTTGGTAGCAGAGCATGGTTAACTTCATTATGGGTGGAACGTAAACTTCTAACAATACTAAAACGCACGACCGTGTATTGCGGGTCTGTATTCTTCCGAAGTACGCATTCTATTGGATTACGGAAATATTATAACTTTCTTGTATTTTTATAACATTTAAGTATATTTCATAATTTTCATATTGTGCTGCTGAACATCTTATTTTACAGCCCCACACGTATGGTATAACAGTCCTTTCCCTTTCATATTTAATTGTCCGCATCCTTATCTCATTCCCTCATCACTGAAACAATTCTCTCGTCCTTTCGTACGATGCCTACCTATCCAGAACACCCGTCGCGACGCGTCGTCCGACCGCTCCGATTTTCAACGTAAAACAGATGCGTTGAGAAATCATCTGAAAAATGTAGGTGACGAAATTCAATCTATAAATGAAGGTGCCAAAAAGGTAATCAACGATAGAGTTTAGAGGTATGGGTGATTCTCATGGAAAGGGCACCTGTATTTTTTTCAAATTGAAATGATGGAAAATTTTTGAAAAAAATTTAGGCTGTTTCATGGACACGGTAGACTATGGAAAAATTGTTATTAAAGATCGGGAACTATTTTAAACCTTGAAATTAAATTTAAAATTGTATAGAATCACGCTACTGAGAATGCCATATTTTAATGGCCAATGCTAATGAGAAAGAGCTGAAAACGCATTCTCCCACCTCATATCTTCCAAAAATTGATGGAATAGGTTAGTAAATATTGAATGAATCAACTGCGAATAAATAACTTTTGTATAAAACCATATTTTTTATTGAAAATAGTCAACAATTCAGCCTCAATAGTTAACATGGTTTTTAATCCATACCTTACGAATAAATCACAAAAACGTGAGTATGACAACATCTAGCAACTTTGTAGGTATTTTTGTCTTTTGTTGAGATCATTAATAAATTGCGAGGAAAATAGTTTTAAAAAATTTACAATATATCAGCTGTCGAAGCTGTTGTGCTTATCTAATATCACAACCGTTAAGAACAAAGTAGTTATTTCCGTAATTCTGTAAAGGGCACATTTGAAATGCACAGTTAAAAATGTAAATAATTAATTGGTCAATAAACTACAAAATCTCTGCTCTCTACTCTCCTCGCCTTTTCGGCCACCCGCTTCTTTTCCCGCAACTGAGCTGCTGTAAATCTCTTCGGAGGGGCCATATCTTCGAATCTAAAAGAGAATACAAAACGCTGTTTAGGAACCTAGGTATGTCGTTCCATGCAGATATACTAGCAGATTTTTTTCTAAAAAAAAAATCGTTCTAGGATAATTCTGATGTAAATTTGCACGTGGGGAGGGGGAGGGAGACGGATCTGAGGGAGACGGTCTGAGGTTTCAAAAGTTTCTAAGTAATTAGTTGGAAGAAATAAGTAGGTACAAACGTGAATAAAAAATTGAAAATTCAATTCAATCAATCAGTCAATTTTGACATTTTCATGTCATTCATATGGCACATAACTCAAAAACCGTTACGAAAATTGACTACGAAAATTGTCCCAAATGAGTTTCTGACGATTTCCGCGTACAACCGAGTCGTTGCTAGGGGAATAGTACTTCGTCATTTGTCATCGGACAAAAACCGTTCACCATTCGTTGGAAACCTCTCGATTTATAGAACTAGAATACATTCCTCTCACTCGGTTGTCGCCCTTCGAAAAGCTGAGATATGCACATGACTTGATACGAAGTTTGTTTGCACACAACATGAAAATGTCTTAATGTGTTGCAGACTCGTATGCAAGCGTTTACATTGTTTCTTTGGGCGATTCCAATGGATCATTATCGAAGATGATACAGCAAAAACTCTGCAAATTCTTGACAAAACGGTTCATCATCTTCTTTGTACAGATCACCCTTCTGTCTAGATCACTTTTTTATCCTAATAGGTATTTTTTTGCGTCCTATTTTGGAAAATGTAAAGTTTTTATTTTGCATCGAACTTTTGAATTGATACCGAAAATTTCATTGGATCACCATGTCCCGAGCATAATCTTATCATAAACTTATCATGACGATCGTCCTGATCTTACAAAAGTACAAGTCGTTGAATAAATATCGTTTTATGGTTGATGGTTTATTGGCACAATGGAGAATATAAACAGAAAAAACATAATTTATATAAATGAACAAATAATTAGATACAGATAACTGAAAATGAACTTATTATATAAATTGATTAAAATGTAACGCAATCTGCTGTAAAACGAACCGATCAAAATAAAATGTTACAACTTCAAAATAAAATAATGCCAGTGCCCATGGCGTGCTATGTTCTTAATGAACTAGATACCACAATATTGTTACTCCGTAACCCTCCAGCAGACTAACCAGTCAATCAATACTTCTTACATTTTCCTTCATATTTATTTATTTATTTTTTTACTGAAAAAGAGTCTGCAAAAATTGCCAAAAACAAGTTACTTACTTCAACGCAAACAGAGGGAGGTGGTGAGGGAAGCCAGAAAATAGCTTGTTTACTTGTTAAACAATTGATGCTAAGTAGAGAGGGTGATTCAGGTTGGCGATAGAAGCACTCAACTGAGACTGATAGATACACTCTACTGAGAAATCAAACTTTGAAGTTCATTTTTTACTAATTACG
Source organism: Stenodema calcarata (assembly GCA_963920205.1). Taxonomy (NCBI): domain Eukaryota; kingdom Metazoa; phylum Arthropoda; class Insecta; order Hemiptera; family Miridae; genus Stenodema; species Stenodema calcarata. The sequence goes on along the minus strand of OY986048.1, from coordinate 65,941,990 downwards.
AAAAGTTACAATGATGTTGCTGTAATCATCATGTCCAGGGTGATGAATAAATAACATTACGTAAAAACTAAATAATTATCTCCCAAGGAAGCCGACACAATAGATGCATGCTAATGAGGAGAATTAACATACGCACCTGCCAGACCGCGTGGCGCCGGTTTTCCCGACAGCCCGACTGCAGGGCTACCACCTTACCTACTTTTCCCGCAAGAATATCCCTAAGGGCTCGCTCGAGGGACATTTTCCCATTGAAGCATTCTACTGAGATTTTTTGCAGATACAAAACTAAATCCCGTACATATCATTCACAGATCATTCTAAAAATGTAAAAATGAGTGAAACATGAAGAACAACATACCTATTCTGCATAAAAACTTCGTTCAAGTCAAAAACTACTTCTACAACAACACAATACTTTATTTTTATCTTACAAATGATTTCGATACATTCACTTTACTGAGATTTTGGGTAACTGTTTATTTAATTAAGGAATAAATATGGGGTGTATCAGTCTTTTTAAATACCCCCATAAACCCCCATGTAGTTTCCCTCCTATACTATAAACATCAAGTACAGATTGAAATTCAAATGTCTAGTATAGTGTGCAAATACGGTAAACAGTTTTTTTCATTTCCTGAAAAATCAGATTTTTTTTATTAATCGCGTTTTTGCCAGAAACACCTCAATTAGAGCTTTCACTTTCAATTCAGCTCTCCATTCCCTTACTGTTTACACCATCCCTGTTGATCCAGGTACAATCCACGTACTTCATAATCATCACCCACAAGGGATAAATAACGAGTCCAATTACCAGAAAAAAACGTTTGATTTATTACTACAATAACCAGACTACGTCCAACAACAAAAACCTCAATCCGAACATCACTCGAGTGATCTCCACCAAAAAAAAAAAGTATAATATAAGGTACTACATTCAGTAACTCTTCAAAACATTGATCACTGATTACGATCGAGTGATAAGAAACATGTCAACTCTGGTACAAAAAAAGTATAATATAAGGTACTACATTCAGTAACTCTTCAAAACATTGATCACTGATTACGATCGAGTGATAAGAAACATGTCAACTCTGGTACAAAAAAAGTATAATATAAGGTACTACATTCAGTAACTCTTCAAAACATTGATCACTGATTACGATCGAGTGATAAGAAACATGTCAACTCTGGTACACGAAAGAAGAAATATCTGGCAAAACAGTTTTATTCATTACATTAAAGAACCCTAACGTGCGATAACTCTAACAAATTGTTTTAAAAAAACCAAGTAGGTAATTATTTAAATTTTGACAATTTAAGAAATAGTAATACATAGTGAGAAGAAAAAAAAGCGAAATGAAATATAACATTCGTTTTAAAAAGGAAAAGTTTTTTTTTTTCATTTGTGTAGTTTTGGAACAATCCACGAATACGCACAAGACCGCATCGTTAGGTAAACATACGCACATGCGCCCACCAGGGTTGTTTTGCCTGGAGCGCTGTATAAGAATGAGTTAAAATACAATGAACACCTCTCGAATGTACCTATCGATGGCGTTGGTTTTTGACAAAGACGTACGAAAAAAGTCCGCCACATGAACATTACAAAATGTGAACGGTGATTGCCGCTTTTATGACGTAGTAAATAGTATTTGAGAGGGTTTTTTTTTATGATACCACGAAGGGTACAAGTTTTGTTTGTCTTAAGTTTTCAGGTTATTTATTTATTTATTTTTTTTGGTTTTGCGATTTTTTTTTTTCAATTTTGGAGCGGAGTGGAAAATTTGGCGGTGATACGTCCGCGGCGGTTGCGCTGACTCGGCTGCTGGTTGGAAATCGGAGGCGGTGGGTTTTTCTTGGGCTGGAAAAATTCAAAGGCGTTGATTATTACCAGAGACAAGATCTGTATGCAGCATCAGTGCACCGAACATGCAGTAAAATGTGCAACAAAACAGGCAATAAGATATGGAGATGAAATTCAGTAAAATTTCACAGGAAATCTGCAGGGAGGCAGTTTTATGGAACAGTTCGAGGGTTGCGTGGCAGAAATGACCAAGTCCACTTTTTACCGAAATTGGGTTTTTAACGCTTCATATAATTTCCAAGCCTCCACTACAAGCTAGTATCCTTAATTCCACGAAAAATGGATTGTAAAGGGCTCATAATATAGGTACCGCAAACTACTGAATACTGTTATTACTGAACTCACTCCAAGTGAAAACGAGAAAGACTTTTACATTTTTCTAGCGCCTACCAGTGTCGGGTAGGCATAATTAAGTCGTCATTTGACCAAATGTAAATTATAAGATTACGCTTTCAAAATTCAGGCTTTTGTGCTTTTTAAAGAGAAAAAGTACCTACACTATAAATATGAGTCAATATAACTCAGAATGCAATTCGCAACTAGGTAAGTATGCTCTTGGGAACAAGAAACAGGTGGAGCTAGGAAAGTCGAAAACTATAAAGGTGAAACCAATACATACAAAGTAGGAGGTAAGTAAGTTGACTAGGGCCTTTACAGATAACAACAGTTGTTACTATCATGTTGAATGCATTCAAGTTTATCAAGTACTTTCGCATTTTGCGTGTCTCTGGACGTCCATAATACCGCTTTCTGTTCCGCATCAGCTACGAGTATTATAATTTCTTCCCATCTTGGTTTGAAGCGCGTGAGGCAAAAATGAAAATCCTGGTCAATTCAAATGACTCGCACTATAATATACCTACCACTTACGAGTGATTTGAATTAAATAACATGATTAATGATAACTACCTATAAGATAACTATTATTTTAGGTATAGTTAATCAACGAGAATTATTGTGAATGACATAGGATTTAGGCATGAATTCAACATTTCACGATTCCATTCTATTCTTGTCCATCATAATTTGAAGTAGACCTACTTGTGCCAATTTATGTGATTCCAATGAAATACAGAATATCCCTACACCTGGAAATATTATGCATACTTCATAATTACTATACAATTACAGTCAAGGTAACGTAAAAATAACTCAGATTGAAGAAGAAGGAGGTTACATTAAAACAGGAGATATGATTTGAGTTCGTCACGAATTCCACTTACAGATTTGGGTACAGGGCGAATGACGTCGTTGTTCAACCTCTGGTCAGTGAGACCTGCAGGAGGCTGCGACTGTTTGGCTTCCGAGTTCCTCATCATCTCCCTCGTCTGAGCCTGAAGTGGGACGAAGGGGTTGACGGTGGATCTTGACGCGTTGGGCTGCTGTGAAAAAGAGACGTCCACAAATGACATGAGATTTGTAGTTTCGACGAGTGAAAATTTCAACCATTTACGGCCTTATTTTTTCCGTTCCTGTAACAAGCTACTTTGATGATGACGACACGGTCGATTCAATGTCACCTGTATCGAAGTGTCAACATAGTTCCCGCCTTCACTCCTCCTCAAATCCCTCCCCGCTACCCCCTCCTCCCTACCCAGAAGAAGATAAAACGAATAAAGTAGTTCGCTATTAACCCTTACTTAAGGTTTACGTGATTATTTAACACGTATCTGAATAAATGTATCCAGATTGCCAGTAGTCACGACTACAAGCGGCTACCCTGACAATCTTGATTTGTATATGCACGCCTTCTACAAAAATTTCTGTGTTCTACTGCATCTTCTGAACGAGCCACGATGGGAGGTTTAATGCGAGAGGCCTTAGTGAAACTGTGGCATCAACGATAAATCGACGGAGGAAAAAAAAATGGCAGGTGAACATGGTCGTTCAACCATCGAGCGCCACATCTACGGCTTATATTCATTATAAAACAGCTCAACAACGCAATGATAACGTGAGATTTGTACGTATCGTATCGGTCTGGTGGGAAAAAATGCCGAAGTTAACAGGCTGTTCGGGGGTGCTGTGTGATGACTTGAGCTCGGATCGATATGCACTTTAAACCCTTCAAAATATGCACTTAAGCCCTTCAAAATATGCATAAATGTGCATTTAAAACTTGGAAATATGAACTTGAATCTGCACTTATCCAAAATATATGCATTGAAATATTCACTTATACCTAATATATCAACCCGTATAATATGTTTATTATACAGGGTGTCTACAATAATAATTATTGATTCCATTACAACAATAAGAATTGATTCCTTGAGTTTGTCCCATAATTATTATGGGACAAACTCAAGGAATCAATTCTACAGCTTATTTGCAACAAAAAGTGCCTCTTCATCACTCAACTAAAAAACCGACTTTTTTCGTGTTTTCGACCTTGTCTCGACCTTGTCTGTAAAATGGCTCTAACTCCCTTAAATTGATAAGTAAAATAAAAGTTGAGGATAAAAAAATGTTTTTCACAGTGAAATTGGTGGAGAAAATTACGTTTGAGTTCTGAAAAATTTGGGGTTTTAGGTGAAAATCAACGTTTTCCAAACCAGATCTGCAAGCCACATCAGCAAACTTGGTCTATGGAACCCCACTCCGCCTTCCAGGTGAATTCTTTGGCAGCCCAAATACCAGACCAACTCCCACCACTGAATACCATCAACAACTTCTCGAATTATATTCACACGTTCATCTCCGAAATGACAGAGTGAGCACCCCACTACAACTCCCTTACAGTGGACCATATTTGGTTGCAAAACGTTCACGCAAGACATTTGAAATTGTGATTTGTGGCCAACAAGTAGCAGTCACCAAAGATAGGCTGAACACAACTTTCATGATAAATGAAGAAAACCATCACCATCCCTGTGAGCCCAGCCCCAGCAGATGTGGACAGATACTCGTAATATCTGCCGATGTTATTATGATATTATCATCGACATCACAAGCTTCCCACCAACAGCTCCACCCCCAATGTCTACATCCCATGGTCCCAGAATAATTGGGGAATTATTTGCATCACAATATTCATTACCATTCCATTATCATAATAATATTATGTTATGTTAAAGAAACGATGTTGATACTAGAAATGTTCTTCATGTTTAGACATTTTACATAAAACCAGTTACTTCTTCAAAAATTCGTTCTTATAGCCATGCTGTGTGACTGTGGATTTTTATAATGAGTTGCAGTCGACTTACATCAAAGGTTTCAGTGAAAAACTTTGAAGCGAATTTCTGCAATGATTTGAATTTTGAGTTGAGGCGTTTTACCTCAACAGGGCAGAGATGTTCCAAACATCACATAAACTAGTCATTCCTTCAAAAAATTCGCTCTTACAGCCACGCTCATTTTTGGTCCAGTCTTTGCTTCAAATTTAAAAAGTACAACTTCAAAAAGCTACTCACCAGTTTGGGTTTTACAACTTGTCCAAAAGTTAAATCCGGAATTCAAAATCCAGTTCGTGGTAGGCGGTGTGGCGGTTCGATGACGATGTGGTGTGAATTCGTGTATTGTTCCAAATTTTACAAGAGAAACTAATCCTAGAGTACTTTTTTGGGTTTTCTCAAAAAATTTTCCAATAAATAATTTTTCAGTACTTAGTAGTTAACAATAAATACAAAATACATGGTTCTATTTCCTTCATCACTTGCAATTAACAAAGGAAGTTACTTTTTTTTACACTTTGTACATGGTTATTGCCTAAGGTTTACCATATTCGGTGGTTTCATAGAAAAATAGTTTGTTTTGAGGTTTTTTTTTAATGTTCGTTTTTTACATGATAGAGCACAGAGCTGACAGTTGGTTCCCTTTATTTGTGGGTGGAAGGATTTTGAGATCAACTTCGGATAAACGCGGTTTGACGGACGAGGGGTCAAGTTCTTCACCGGGTTCGGAGTTGTCAACGACTGGTTTGGCGAATAGTGGGCTCCTGGGGGCGGTCTCCGGAGACGTTTCTTCACTGGGTTTGGGTTTAGAAACGGCCGACGGTATGTTGATGACGTCCCTCTTCGGGAGAGACACGGGAGCCACGTCTTCGAGCTCGACGTTGCCGTCGATCGACGAGACAACGAGAGGTTGACTCGTTTGAGCGACTAAATCGACGACTTCGACTTTTTCGGATTTGACTTTACTTAAATCGACTTCTACATCTTTGACGATGTCGTCTTTAACTTCGTCGCTCAAATCGACCATTTCAATTTGCGGTGTGACGTCTTCTATACCCAGTATATCGTCGTAACTTCCATTCTCACTTTCATCTTCCACCATCTTCTCTTCCAAAACGTCTTTACTATTGGACGGCTCTGTATTTAAAGCGATAGTCACCTCTTTCTCTTCTTCGATCGGCATACACAAAAACGGCTCACCCGACACAACATCATCCGGTATTTCGATCAATTCCGGTTCTTCATTCGGAAAAATCAAAACAGACGCGTCGTGCGTCGTCACTTCGAAGACCGAATTCTGCAGTTTTTCTTCATGATCTTTGTGACACAGCGGGTGGTACAACTTCCCGTCGACTTCCACCGCGTTCTTCAAATGCCATTCTTCCTTTTCTTCGTTGAAAAACTGGCCGAATTCGTCTTGACAAATATCACAACACGCATTTTCCCCATTTTCGCCCGCAGGGACGCTCTGTTCGTCTTCGACAGTCCCTTCAGTCTCGAAATTTCTCTTTTCTTGTATTTCAAACCAACTTTGAGCTCGGTCTTCTTTCTCTTCAATTTCCTTGTATTGTATCCAATTAGACACGTTGTAATTCCACCGACGAGACTGTGCGTCTCGTTCTCGACGATTTTGCCGAAAATGCCAATCCAGGTGTTGGCTGTATATTCCCGTTTGTTCCGGAGGAAATCGAATGCCGCAACAACTACACTGAATCCCGGAGTACAACAAGTGAACAAATCCAGGCTGTCTTGTTTTCAAACTATCTGGACGTTCGAAAGAGACGGGAATAATTTCTGACGTGGGTTCTTCTTTTTTGTCCGATGCCGGAACGATACCGACAGCCACGAGATTCTTGAGGAGCTCACCAACATCAATCGAACTGACGTCTGAAGTCGACGTGCTGGTTGGAGTCGACGTTGGAGTTGCTTCAGGGTGGTTGTACCCTTGACCGATTCTGGGAGTGAAAACTGTCGGCATCAAACTCGCTAAGTGCTCGAGCGGTTGTTTGGGTTGTGGACTTCCCTGGACGTTGTACGTCCTGTCGGCGACGATGACGTCGTGGCGGGGATGCGGAATGAGAGCAGGTTCCGCCAAAAGAGGCGGAGGCGGTAGCAGTGGAGGTGTTGATGTCAACCGACCGCCTTCCATATTGATAATAGTCACATAACCTGGTTTGATCCCTGGAGGTAAATTTGAAAACTGCAGATAATGCTTTACGCCGTGGAAAAACAACTGTAAAGGTAAATTGCTGCCAAATTCTATTTTAAACGGCACTCCGTTAATAACAACCCTCTGCAACGCCTCAACGAACCTAAAAATGTACGGAGCACCGCCAATATCACATCTTTGAGGTTTGGCGTCCAAGTAAATAGGGAAAATGTCGTTCATATCAACAGCTAACGTCACTTTTCCAGCCACCAAGTCTTTTCTTTGCTCAGTGCCAATTCGAATACGTGGTACTTTACCTTGTAGGCGTACAGAGTGTAACCTATTGCCAATTCGAACTTGAATCGGCGGGCCATTAAATATAACTTCGTAATGCACACCATCGACAAATAATTCACGCGTAGGGGCCCCTAGACGGACTTTAGCGTACATACCATCAACATACACATCTTGGTATGGAGCGTTGAACCTCAGTATGAACGACTCCCAGTCGTTGAATATCACACGACTTGTACCAGATTGGAAATAAAGCTCCCTCGGATCACCAGACGCCATCATAATAATGGCAGTTTCGCCGTAAAATCGGATCTCCCTCAGAAAGCCGTCGATATTAATGGTTTTCATTGGGTCTTTAGCAATCATATCTAAAACCGCAGGATCCGCCGGAGGGACTGACGAAGGACCGAAATTGTTGATCGGTGGAGGTCCGAAATGCATCGGTTTATTGAACGGCCTACCAGGTCTGATCATCGGTGGCCATCGACCGAATTCGCCTCTAGTTCTCATCGGTCGCATCATTTGGTTGCCTATCCAAGGCCCTTTGGGTGGTATTTTGCCATGTTCGTACCTGAGAGGTCCACGATCTCTTCGGCCTTCCATGTACCTTCTGTCGTCGTCTCTTAACCATGGATCTAGCCTAGGCATGAAATCCCGTTCACTGATCTCAGGTGGAGGCGGAGATAGTGGAGTATCATCTAAAGTATATCGATCGCTGCGGGGCGATTGATTTTCATCTACAACCTTCCTCCTGTTATTGTAAGTATTAGTTGGTTCTTCAGGTTCTTGCGGTTCAGGACTAGGACTTTTACCATTATCAAAATCAAACTCTTTAGCATCCAACCTGAAAGCTTCCTGAAGTTTTTGTTTTTCATTCTTAGCAATAACTGCTTTCAACAATCTATTATACTGGGCAAACGTCATATTTCCATAATTCAACTGCTCTTCAGCTTGCTTCAACATCATCTCAGTTCGTTCTTCATACGCCGCCGGATCATCAAAACTGAGCTCCTCATCCGCCCCTTCTTTATCTTCATTATTTAAAAATCTGTCGGACTTTCTCCTCTCATTTGGCGTTCTACGTGGTCTTTTGGACACATCGGGACTAGTAGAATCGGAATTCGAACTTTCCAAGTTTGCCCAACTTTTCTGCCGTTCGGGTGATCTTGAAGAAGACCAGACAGGGGATCCTCGAGGTGATGACGGAGGTGTTATACGAGATATGATGGGCGGTGGAGGAGGGAGAGCACGCAAATCGACGTCTTCTATACTGAATAGATCTTGTGTGTCAGTTTTGGGCTTCTTGTTGGGTGAAGATGTCTCTAATTCAATGTTTTTGGTTGTGACCAGAGTCATTTGCCTCCAATCTGTGTCATGACCAGAGTCAAGCAGTGTTTCAGCTTCTGGAATACGTGCATTGGCGGGTTCAGTTTTCTCCGGAGGCGGTGAAGGCTGTCTTGTAGGGGTCTTCCGTTTAGGGCTAACTTTGACGGGCGAAAGAGATTTATCACGTTTCCTTTTCGAAGACTTAGAGTCCCGAGACTTTCTGATCTGAGGTGGAGAAGGGGTTTTTGAAGCGGACCTAGAGCTTTTGTGTTTCTTTGGGCTTTTACTTGGGGTGTTCAAATTCTGTTTGGACTGTGGAGAAATAGTTGGTGAGGCAGGTGTTGGTGGCAATGATCTAGGCGGTGTGGTAGAAGGGACATCATTGCGCTTAGGACTAGCGAACTTGGGGGAAGAAGGTTCCACAGAGATTATAGGAGGTGGAGGAGGAGCCTCAGGAGTATGCTCTACAGGAGGGGCTTCAACGATATTTGCCTCTACAGGTTTAACCACAGGCTTGGGCGAAGCAATTTTGGTCTCCTTCGCTTTAGGATTGGACATCTGCTCGTGCTGTTTCTCCTTATTTATAACCGTATCTGAACCCAGTTTCTGCATCTTGCTCAGTCTCTTTTCTTCTTCTAAATTCTTTAAAACCTCTTCAGCCCGAGTCAATTTCATCATCTTATCTTTGGATTTACAAGATGAACTCCCATCGTCATTCTTTCTACGTGACTCCTTATTTTTATTTTCCTTATCCTTTTTAGGGGATTTAGACGATGGTTCGGACGACCCATATTGGCCGTTTGAAGGGCTAGGGACAAGGCTCAGGACGATCCTGGGACGAGTCGCCACTTCCGGAGAATCACACGGACTATCCTTTGAAGATTCTTTGATCCTCAATCTGGGATCTCTAATCCTAACAGGCGCTAGATGAGCAGCGACTGAAGGTTGGTTTGGACTGGGATCAACAGGAGGTAATTTAGGCTTCATGGAAATTGTATTGGTGGTAGGGGGTATTTTCTTAACTTCTTTGGGAGCTTGTATCACAGTAGATGTTGAGCCAACACGCCTTGCCTGCTCTTCCAATTTGGCATTGGTTTGCATCAACTCCAACTCGAATTTTCGCCTCTGCAACTCCAACAGCTCTTTCTTCTGTTTCAGCAACTCTTGGTTGTTTTCCACTGCGGTTGGTAGTGGCACTATCGGTACAACCGGAGGTATAGTTGACGAATGGATAAGAAACTTCGGGTTGAGGTGAATAGAGCTCGAAGTAGGTACAGCTGTTATAGGCCACGCAGGGTTGATCGCAAACACTTTCATGTCCAACATATACAACTTCCCAGCTGGGAACACAGACACCCAAGTCTTTCTCAATTTGAACATTCGATAGCGGGCTTTCTTGTCGACTTTTTCATAAGCGTGGGCAAACGTGTTGGCTATGTTCTTCCCGAATAGAGTCGTGTAACTTTGTCCTATGTTTTTTACTATAGAATCAATCAGGTATAAAACAGGGAGTTTGACTTTACGCGAGACGCGTTTCAATCGATTTTCAACGGCTTGAACTATAGCGGGGGCGTGCTCTATGTAATCTTCCGCCACCATCGTCAACATGTTGATGTGGGGTTTGCTATTAACAGTCAGATCGCGCAGAGACGAACAGAAATCCGCAACCACTTCTTTTGAAGACATGTTTAAAAAAATCAAATTGAAACTTCAAATACTTTCTTCTTCCCACTTGAAACACCTATTTCTGAATATAATTTTGAAAGCCCTATTTTTTCTGATTAAATTTGGCGTTCTTCATAAACGGAGCCACCAACATTTAAATCTTCTTTATTTGAAAAATGTTTCTTTATAAAAACGGGGCATGATCCTACGTTTAATTAAAGACCCACATTATTTCTTTCTAGTTTCGAAAGCCAACTATTAACATTTTTAAACATTTAAATGTGGTTGGAAGTAGGTTAACGCTTCCCTATCGAGCTGAGCCTGGAAACAATAGAAAAAAAACCTCATTAGTATCTCGGGCGTTTACATAACGGACGGAAAAAACTAAACTAGACAGCAAAAAAACCGGAACCTCGTATTTGTGTAGAAATACACGTCCAACGTGAATGAGTTTATGTTTTTTCGGTGTGCCAAGTTGAGTTCATATCCAATGAGTGAACAGCAGGGAATAACATTGAATAACATTTTATTTACTTCAGCCTGAATGTTGTGAAAAATAAATTTGATTCTTCTTGTTGAAAAAAAAAATTATGTAAATTATCGATACTTTTTTTTTTTTTTTTAGTACCTATTCTGTGTTGCCTCCCCTTGCTCGGATCACCGCCTGCATTCTTCTTGGCATGCTGCTGATTAAATTGGAAATCTTTTCCTGATCGCTTGGTCCCATTCTGCTACCACCGCGGTTCTGAGGCCTTAGGGGTCCAAAGGAGGGTTTGGACGCCTTCGGATGGACCTCCCTAGCTTGTCCCATAGATGCACCCTTTCAGAAATATTGCACTGTGCGAAACGCTGTCCCGGCCTTCTCCACACTCTTACACGGCGAAGAGAATAATGAGAACCTGGACTCATCCGAAAACATTACATTTCCCCAATCGCCTTCTGACCAAGATGTGTGTTCCCGAGCAAAGGGTGGATTTCCACTGCCCGCGCAAGGCCAAACGATCAGTTGTTCTCGAGCATTCGCGAGTGATCCGATAATTACCGTTCGTCCGATTCCGACCATGGCACCCACACTATCCAAGGTAGCCATATGTGCTGCTTCAATTTTAATTCTCTCCGAACTTGTAAAGAAGCGCCGAAGGAGAAGGTACAGGGTGTGGGAGTCGTCATTTCTGAAGGGCAGAAATTACGGGAAGCTGCTTGGCGATTTGCGGGCTGATGATACTCGGTTGTTCGAGAATTTCAGCCGCATGTCACCGTCGGACTTCGATTTTTTATTGAACCGAATTGAAGAAAAAGTGTCGAGGCAAGATACCACCTTTCTTGACAGCATTCCTGCGAAGGTTCGGCTGGCAATAACCCTTCGATTTTTAGCCACAGGGGACTCCTATGCCAGCCTAATGGACTAGAACTGGATGGCCGTCGATAGTCGATATTTTTCTATCGATAGTTCAATGACCAATAGTATCCAGCATTTTGAACAAGTTGAAATGTTACTTACTATTTTCTTGGGTTTTTATTATTGACTTCTGCCATAAAATTTATATCGATATTTATCTTTATATTTATCTTTAAATTTATATTTAATATCGGAAACTATCGAAGTAGGAAGTATTGAATGAATAAATGAATGAATGAAATGAATGAATGAAATGAAATGAATGAATGAATGAAATGAAAGTTTATTCCAAAAAAACAAAACACTTCAATATAATTTAAAATAATGGAATATACCCCAGGGCCATAAGGAAATCCCTGTGCGGCTAGGGGGAGTTGCTTCTTAAAGGTTATAAAAGAAAAAAGGAATGATAATTTATTTTTACAATATATGTACAATACATACTAAGATGAAGAGGGGAAATACATATATATTTTTAGGAATGCATTACATAAATACTAAGAAGAGCCTCTTCGCACCTAAAATGACCGCGAGAGATTAGCCATGTAAATACTCCCGATAAATATCAAGTACCTATCGATATCAGGTTCCGATACTATCGACCATTGATATATCGATATTTCATCGTCGATATCCCATCCCTTCTAGAACTGGAAGAACCCCCAACCCTTTTGAGGAAGAAACAACTACAAAGGTGAACAAAATTCGTCGGGAACGAGGGAACATGCGCCTGGGCATGTTTCCACTGGGCGCTAACTAATGCAAATCCCTTTGATGGTTTGCGGAAAAACCAAATGCCGCCAGATCAACCCGGCGCACGAACGAACAGTGTTTGGGAACAATGTTCGGCGCGGGCGAGTGTTTCCAAACCCCTGTCCGCTTTCATTTCGGGCCTAACCTCAGTCAACTGTCCGGTGTCCTGCTGTTGTTTGTGCTAGATTTCCCATCCTTGTGTTTCTTGTGATTATGTCGGCTGAGGAGCTCATCGAAACGGTTTCCCATTCTTTATGATTTATCAAACTATTGTGATATGTTGATACCTGTTTAATTCTTCCTCGTCGCATGGGCATACATCCGGAAAGGATGTAATAAATCTTTATATGGAATTAATCAACATTAGGAGCAAAACCCATCTTAACTTACCTAAAACACACGCCTTCAACACCTTCTTGTACGTATCTTATTGACGAGGTTACGATCATGTAAAGAACTACACGAAGAAAATAGACCTTTCGGAAAAGGATTTAATATTGATCCCCATTCACGAAAACGCCCACTGGAGACTTGTATCTATCAGACCCAAACAAAAGACAATAAACTATTACGACTCATTAGGTTGCGATGGCTCTCAAATACTCGAAAACATATTCCAATACTTAAAAGACGACTTGCAAGAAAAAATCAACCAAACCATAGAAAGATCAGAATGGACTCTACAAGCAGTAACCCCAATACCGCGTCAAACTAACAGTTACGATTGCGGACCGTTCACCTGCAAATATGCCGACCTTTTATCAAAAGATAAACCACTTAAATTCACATCACAAAATTTGCGCGATGAACTTCACGACGTCACCAATAAACACTTAAATTCTTAATTTAATTTCAGACTCATTACGAGCACCCTTGCTGCCGAAATCCACAACGTCGACCAAAGTGGAGGACTGATACCCATCAACTTAGGACCAGCATACACTGAAACCGAGGAACACCTCATGATCATACACTACGACATTTAAGACACTACACACCTCGCTGAACGACCTACAATCATCCTTCATAAAACTCAAACGAAAACTCCAACAGAAATCATTACAAAAGCTTAACGAACACGTACACACCATCGAAGCGAATTTGCAAATTGCTAACGACAAAATTCAAAACTTACAACCCCGTCAAGACATTAAAATCAACCAGCGCTCCAAGAGAGGTCTAATCAACGGATTAGGATCAGTAATCAAATTCTTTACCGGAAACCTTGACGAAGAAGATAGAATAAAGTTCGACAAAATAATCAAAACCCTATCTGAAAGAAACACTCAAACAAACGTACGACTGAATAAAGAACACCGACTATTAACAGGACTAATACAAAAATATAACGAAACGATCAATAACTTGAACCTGAACAACCAAGAAATAGAAGCTAAATTTAAAGCTCAATCAGAGCTCACCATCAAATTTAATGCCGCACGAATGCGCGAAATTGCATCTCTAATTATATCATAAACCAACAACGAGAACTTGAAACTTCCTTAGCCTTCTGAAAATTGGGATAACACACCCTAGTATAGTCCCAGTTCAAGCTTTCGAAGCAGAATCAATAGAAATTGCAAAGGAGAATCTTAGAAACAATCTAAAGATGTTCAACAACACAATAGAATACCTATGAGCTAAACTCCAAAACAATTTGTTCAGTAACCAATGACCAAATATTGTATATAATAAGGATACCAGTCTTTGTTGATACTGGACTACAACTACGAGTATATCTACTCCAACCTGTACCCATTATAAAAGGTACAGACTATGTAACCATTATACCTAAGAACAAATTTATCCTAGTGGATAACAGTTACACTATTAAATACGCCACTAACAAATCTGTTTGTCTCATCATCAATTGAGAACGACTGAACGTAGAAAGTTGCGGCTGGTACCATTTGACGCAGAATTTATCTGGGAAGGTTTATGAAAAATCCGCGTTTAAATCTGTCCATCCGTTGAAACGCTATGAATGAAATACTACTAAAAAACGTGTTATTATCACTTCTATGAGGACGTTTATGCTTATAACTTTTGAACGGTTGAACGTAAATCCGATTGTAAGTAGTCTCTGGATTCAGCTCGAAGAGTAATTTTAAGAGGTACTTCAATCAGGATGTTAGTGGGAGGGGGCGGGGTGCAGGTTGTGAAATCACCTTCAATTTGGTCTATCAGTTTATTCCTCTCACCAAAACTTTTAAACGTTCTACCGTCCTGGTCACTCATGTAATTTATATTATATGTATACAATTTTATACATTTCTTACTAAATGGTTTTTTAAGAACAGGCAGAGTTGGTCCAAATTTAAAATTTAGGTGCTCGCTGAACGCAGAATTTAATGTTCTACAACTTTGTTTCTATACATTTTCCATACCTGATATTCTTATAATAATTCCCTTTTCCAGTTGTCGAATGGAACCTCCCAAAACTATTACTCGTACCTCACCGGAACGTCATTTAAAAAAAATATATATAAGTTACCTTCGCAGTACACAATGCACTTCCAATACTGCGCATCAACTCACGTGCTGATGACTCAGCACCCCTGGATTCTGCAACTATCTTCGACAGCAATTGATACCTATTCAATCGAATATTATTCCTTTGTTCTGGCTACCGCCCACACACTTCCCGGTGTTCCTTCCAGTCGCTGCTCTTTCCTATTCCGCGCTCCTACAGTCACGTCGACTGTTGTATTGAATGAATGAATGAATGAAAACATGCCTTTATTATGAACAATAAATAATACAATTCTTGTTAACGAGGAGCCATGCAATAATCGTGGCCACATAGGGCCGTCCGATGAGTTTGCCATAATTAATACATCTTACAACTCTAATACAATACAGAATTGGAGCTGCCTACCTTAAATATACTTGCAACCTTAATATACAGATAACAATTAATATAAATCGATCAAATCAAACAAGTCACCTACATAAATCCATATTCAATCATGGTTTTGTGCCTTAGTTGCCATGCCACCGAGCAGCACTTAATCAGACTAACATTCCCAGACTTAATAATCCCCAAATACTCATCCCAGCCAAGTTCTGCCCTACCCAGGCATCGCCGTCTCAAGGTAACCAGAGCCGAACATTTTCCAATGAAATGGAAAGCGTTCTCAACTTCGCCACTGCTACACAAGTCACAAGTCTGATTGTTTGACCCATACGACCTATACTTCAACGCTAAAAGGTCACCCCTGATCTTAAAAACCCACCTACATCGTTGAAACTCCTCGAACTTGCTCAATGGTACTATGTCACTCTCACTCTCACATCTAAGGGCCACGTACTGAGGGTGATTTCGAGAGCTAAGCGCCTTTTCCTCAAATTCGGAGTACATTGTTTTGGCTATTAACTCAAGGCTTTTATCGACTAGCGTTTTCCATTCACTGAGGTCCGCATGCTGATTCAATGGAATGTTGTATTTTCCTCTTAGTACACCCCACTCTTTCGCCCAGTACACATTGAGCTCGATGCATTTTTTAGCCAAGTAGTGTGGGAGGCGAGCTTCAGACAGCTTCATAACCTTTAGTATATAATTAAAATGCATCCGAAGGGTATACACGTAAAGGGGTTTCGACTGGGTTTCCAGAAACAAGATGTAATTAGGTGTGCATCTCGGTAGCGAAAATACTAACTTCACGAAAAAACGTAAAACGGCTTTTACATAATCACTGTAAAGAAAACCCCAAACTTGAGACGAATAACACAGAATTGAGCGCGCCACGGCATCAAACACCCTAAGCTTTTCCGTGAACGAAATTTTTGGGTGGGCCATGAAGTTCTTCCACATACTCATGATCGCGAGCTTCGCCGCTGAACTCTTTTCCTGCAAGTGTGGAGCAAACGTCAGTGTAGGTGTTAACAAAATGCCTAAATATTTGTACCTATTGACAACATCGATTTCCTGGCCTCCGAACCACCATCTTTCTTTCGTACTTTGTTTGCCGCCATTCCTAAACACCATTATTTTTGATTTAGATAAGTTAAGCTCCAGACTCCACATTACACAATATTCCTCAATCCTGTTGCTCATCCTTTGTAATCCAATTGCACTGGATGACAGAAGAATAACATCATCGGCGTACGACAAGTGTCGGACCTCACGGTCTCCCACCCACACACCATCCCCCAAAAAGTCATGGAGATCATTAAAAAAAATAGCAAACAAACTTGGAGAGAGCAGGCACCCTTGCTTTACACCCGTAGACGTTTGAAAATAATCCGTAATAGAGGACTTTCCTAGTTTCACGGCAGCTTCTGTGTGGGCATAAAGGCTTCTTAAAGCATCAATAAATTTTGTAGATACACCTTCAATGGACAACTTGTACCACAAATAATCTCTGTTAATCCGATCAAAAACGGATGCAAAGTCAATGAAGAAAGCATAAACTTTAGAACGTTTAACTCTAAGTTTGATATTTACTAGACTAATCAAGTTGAAGATATTATCAATGGTCGAATATTTTTTCCTGAAACCTGCCTGATACTCATTTAGAATGTTTTCATCATCCATCCAACTGGATAGCCTTTCCAATAAAAGCCCTGCATATATTTTAGCCAATGTGTTCATGAAGGAGATCCCCCTATAGTTATTAAGGACATTTCGAGCTACTTTTTTGTGAAGCGGGAATACAATGGATTGACCAAAACTCTTGGGTGCTTCACCAGTCACAAATACCTCATTGAAGAAATCCAATAATATTTTCAGGCAATCGTCATCCATACCCTTGAAAAATTCATAAGGTATTTGATCTGGACCGGGAACATTATTCTCCTTAGCCCTATTCGATACGCATCTAAGCTCGTCTATTTCAAAGGGTTTATCCAAACGCTCTATGACCGTTAACGGTCGGGCGTACGCGATAGTACCAATCTCCGCTGAAGGGTTTAATAATGACCTGAAATGACCGAACCAGACTGATCCCTCAATCCGCGAGTCAATAACTAAACTTTTGCTATCGCCCAGTATTCCTTAGAACTTGTGACCTTTTCTAAACGCTTGCCTACATCTTGATGAAATTCCTTCTCCTTGCGTTCACATAGTTGTTTATATTCTCTATTAGTAGTTAAATAGAATTTCTTAATGATATCAGAACCGTTACGTCTGTAATTATTTAAGAAAGCAAAAGACCTATCTCTCATACGAAAACAGTCTTTATCAAACCAAGGGTTTTTAGCTGCGATCTTGAAATATTCGCCATTACTTACCTACTGGTATTGCGGCGGGAAATTTTAAATATGTAAGCTAGCGCTTGTTGCGGCGTCGAGGAGAGTTGAGTTTTCTGTACCTTTTTTTCTACTTTTTACGCGGGTTTTTTAGTTTTAGGCAAGCCTGTTTCTACCTTTTTTGTGTGTGTTGTCTTCTTGTTCTATCTGATTCGGAGTTGTAGTTTTGCTTTGTCATATCTGTTTCTTTCGAATTACTCGTAAGGCTTCAAATACCTCAGTTTGTAAATATAACGTAATTTTCTCAAGTGCCTACCAACTGTTCGTGTATCTTTTCTATTCACCAATTCCAAAAGTGAAAAGATCTATTTTCACAGGTATACTACTTCGCCCAGCCGCCTTCCCGATGCAATCAGTAATGAAACTTTCCTTCAACTCAATACCTGCAACTTCGGAGTAAACAGAAAGTAACTCCTTGAGTTTATCATTGTAAAACTTTTTGTTAGCGTAAAGCTAGGTTCACATGTGTCCGGCAGTGCGACAATGCGGAAGTCCGACAGCGGGGAAAAACAGTGGTGGGGATATCCGGCAGTGCGGTGGATTCGGGTCAAGTGTTCAAATGTGTCCGGTAGTGCGGCAATCCGTTTGTGTCCGTTATCAATCGAAGTAAAAATACTTTCCAAAGGAAGTTTTTCTGTTTACATACTAGAAATCCTGGGATTAAAGAAATAACGACGCGTTAATACTTTCAAGGAACTTTATTCATACAAAGAAAACTATGACTACTGAATAACATAAATACTATGAATTAACAATCGAGAAGATGTCGTTTGATGATGTCAGTCATTCTTTCCTGGGAAACAATCAATATATCAAAATTAGCAACACTCACATGATTCTTCATTAAAATGCAATTGCATTTTACGACTTTTGGGTTTTATTTATCACTCTTAAACCGAGAAGATAGTAAATCAAAATGTGAGAAATAAACCTATGAAACAGTTGAACTAGGAAATTAACCATTAACGTTGACATAGTCATTCCAATTCTTTGCTGTCAGTTGGGAATTTCGATAACCCTTTTCGGATAATTTCCACAACTGTGGCCTTCTTCTCACTACTTCAATTAGAACTTCATCGTCCACTTGATATGATGCGTTCATATTCAAAAGGAAAGAACGAAAGTGAACGGAAGGTGAACGAACGGTGAACAAATGACCACAACAAATGAACACAATGAAGAAGCACACACACAACACTGCGCAGTAGTCAACTGGGCACGTCGGGACATCCGCCATATTATCCGAATATCTAATTTTTTGAATGTGTGCGTCTGTCCGGCAGTGCGGCAATGCGACAATCCGATCGACTCTCTGACCCCCCACTCCGAATCATACCAACCAATCAGCGGGCCGATCGCACTGTCGGACTTCCGCATTGTCGCACTGCCGGACACATGTGAACCTAGCTTTAGACCACATTAACCTCGGCAACAAAGGCAAAGATACATCATCTTCATCATGGTTATTCTCCCTGACAGCACAATGGGCATGTGATCGGAGTAGACCCGCGGCAAAACCTCGAAATCTATCAGTTTTTTTTTTTTTTTTTTCTTTATTGGCTTCAGGCATAGCCTATACGGCCGCATCATATTACAATAACATAACCAATTAAATGATATAAGATAAGAATGATTAAATGATATAAAATAAGAAGAAAAATAAATGAATAGATATAATTAACTAAAACGCACTCTTTTTGGTTCATAGCTTAATATCACTGTCGCGAACAAAGTTCACCACTGCATCGTATACTTCTAATTTTCCTGATGCGAGAATCACATTTAAGTTGAACGGGCGAGGTAAGAACTCTCCAACCCTCTCAAAAAATTCGCAGCGACGGTCCTGATGTAGTGGACACAACATCATCTTGTGCTCCGCATCCTCCTCTTCCAAGCAGAGCTCGCAAAGATTGGACTCGGATCTGCCGATACGAAATAAATATGATTTTGTAACGCAGTGTCCAGTCCGGAGTCGAGCCAAAATTCTATAAAAAGCCTTTGACCGCACGGGCATTTTGGAGAACCACGGTTTGGGGATGGGGACCGGGAACATTCTTCTGTATCCAGCTCCAGCCTGATGTACGTCGTGAAAATTTTTCCATTTCTCTTTCAATTCATAACCAAACCATTTGTTGAGGTCAGCAGCGGGAAATTCTTGGAGCGACTCTCGTGGGAGCAGTGAGGCTTGTTTCGCTAATTCGTCCACCGCATCGTTAGCGAGTATGTTGCTGTGGCCCCTCACCCAAATAAACTTTACCTGAATGCCAGCCAACCTCAGGAGGTACGCCGAGCTCAAAATTTGCATTTCGATGTATATGTAGTTTTTGGCAGGATTAGTCTCCTTAATTTTCCACAGTACAGATTTGGAATCGGAAATTATAATCACTTGAGATCCTCTATCGCAGACTTCCCTGGCGTATTTGAGGGCCTGTTTAATGGAAAACGCCTCTGCCGAGTAGATTGAGGCTTTATCCCACAGGCGGAACTGTCTTCTCACCCCAGCCTGGGGGTCGAAGAAGGCACCACCCACACCACTCTCGCTCACTGATCCATCCGTATATATACATTTGGCGGTCGGATATTTCCTAAGAAGGAGTTCACTGAGGAAGGTCCCAGCAGAACATTGGGATATGTACGCTGACTGAGGAAGCTCAGACACCAACATGGGCTCCTATAAAATTTCGTAGGGTATATTAAACTTATAAGGTATGGCCGACTGTGGGATCCACTGTAGATCAGAGCACGTATCCGTAAATGCCGAACATAGGAGGGGGGTCTTTTTCTTTTTCCAAAAAGGCTCGGATAGGTCGTCAATGGCCAATCTAGCAATCGCATCGAACTGTTGGGTTTTTCTGGCATATAGAGATGTCAATATTCTTTTGGCTAGTAGCTCTCTTCTCAGCTTCAACGGGGGTTCTCCGGTTTCTCCTAGGAGAGCGTTCAGGGGAGTAGATGTCAAAAGTCCCAGTGCCAATCGTAGGGCTTTGTATTGTAGCCTATCCAGTTTTGACAGTATGACAGTAGACCTGTAGTATAACAAAGCTGTTTGTGGGTCTGCTCCCCATGATACACTAGTGAAACAACGCATGACATTTAGGTGCCTGTTTGCCTTCTCCTCCAATTTCATAATATGCCCATTCCAGTTTAATTTAGCCGATAGTTCTACGCCGAGAAAGCTCACAGTTCTCGAGTGGGGAAAACTTATACCTCCTAATTCGATTTGTGTTCCAAACGGGATATTCCGACGGCGACTGAAGGCGCAGACTGCTGACTTTGATGGAGATATTGTCAGCCCTATCTCATTCAAATACGCTGTTAATGAACACACGGCATTGCTCAAAAGATCCCTACTTCTAATCAAATTGGCACCTTGACAGTAAATACAGACATCGTCTGCGTATTGTATGACGTGTACGCCATCAGGGAAAATGTTCTCCATCTCTGATACATAGATTGTGTACAAAATAGTACTCAATATACTGCCCTGTGCAAGTCCCTTCCAGGTATAGCGCGGCTCCTCAAGCTTGCCATTCACTCTAACAAAAACACGTCTCTCAGAAATTAGTTCAACAATGTTGAACGCGCATGTGTTGGGAAGTCCCAATGCGATCATACGATCGTATAGCTTGGGGAGCAACACGTTGTCGTATGCTGCAGAAATATCCAGAAAGAGAGCAAGTGTAGAGTGATTTATTGTGAATCCGTTCTGGATGTGTGTTGTCAGGAGAGTTAGAGCATCAGTTGTAGATCTTTGAGGTCTAAATCCAAATTGGCTTTTTGGTAGCACATTTCTATGTTCAAGCCACCACTGAAGACGGTTTTTTACAAGGCGTTCGAAACACTTCATCAAACACGAAGCGAGAGCGATTGGGCGGTAGGAATCTGCTTCGTTGGCAGGCTTGTTTGGTTTCAGAATAGGAACGATAATATAATCTTTCCAAGTATCTGGGTAAGAGCCTGTTTGCCAGAACACGTTGAAAATTTCAATAAGTTTCTTCTTGTAGCTGATGGGTTATTACGACGTAGGGAATACCGTCTTTCCCTGGTGCCGAAGAGGAGGAACGGGAGCAGGTGCTCTCAAATTCATGCAATGTGAAGGGTTTGAAAAAGAATTCCTCATTCTGGTTGACTTGCCGGACTGTAGGTCTTTCCAAAGGTGGCGTCCGTGGCCAACATGGGGTTAGGCTGCAGGAAAAATCCCCTATCCATTCTCCCTCACGCGTTTGACTTCGGGATCTGAGCCTCCAGTTTTTAAGAATACGTAATTGATTCCACACTTCTTTGAGGGGAGTGGCTTTACTGAGGTTACTGCAAAATTCTTTGAAGGCTTTAGATTTAGTACGCTTGATTATATTCTTTGCTACTGCTGCTGCCCTCTGAGCGTCCATAAAGGTTTCAAGATTTGGGTTGTCCTTATAGTGATGGAACTTAACCCTTCGCATTCTTACCGCTTCAGCACACTCCTCATTCCACCAGTAGTTTCGAATCCTTCTTTGAGATGGTCTGCATGGGGGAGCATTGAGACAGCACGCTTCTTCTATAGAATAGAAGAATACTATAGAATACTATATATAGTAGCGATAAGTGCTTCATAGTTATCGTTGTTCAGGTCTCCCATTTGTTCTCTCAAGTTAAGAAATTCGTGGAAATTTAACCAGTCCATTTTTTCAAAGTTCCACCTTCTTGATGGCGAAATTGGCGAGATGGGTTCGTCTTGGTCGGTAGTCTTAGAATTGGATGGTGATTGGAACCCATCGGGTCGGAAAGGACCTCCCACGTGAATTCCCCGGCCAATTGTGGTGATGCAAAAGTGATATCTATTGCAGATTCGAACCTTTGGTTAACTGCAGGCACTAGTGTTGGGGACCCATCGTTCAAAAATACGAGGTTGCAATTGGCCGCTGCGTCAAAGAGCGCCGTTCCCTTGCGGTCCGTGAAAGAGCTGCCGACCAATGAACTATGACAATTCCAATCCCCTAAGATTACTGCAGGTTGAGGGATGAGACTAAAAAACTCTGCAAATTCTTGACACAACGGTTTATTATCTTCCTTGTGCAGATCACCCTTCTGTCTATACCAGACTGTGTTGCAAATCGGCACCATACCATATTCTCACCGTACTCATACCATTTCTTTCCTATCATACCGTACTGTACTATACTAAATCATACATACAATAATATACCATACCATAGTCATACCATGTCGTACCAAAATTCGTTTTGAACCCCTTCCCCTTGACGCTCGTGCGTCATAGCTTCTGACACACTAGTTAGTCTCCTGCCAGCCGTCTTACGTCATACGCTCGTGCGTCATAGGCTCTGACGTACTTGTTGGCCACCTGCCAGCCGTCTTACGTCATACGCTCGTGCGTCATAGGCTCTGACGCACTAGTGAGCCTCCTGCTAGCCGTCTTACGTCATACGCTCGTGCGTCATAGGCTCTGACGCACTAGTGGCCTCTTGCCAGCCGTCTTACGTCATACGCTCGTGCGTCATAGGCTCTGACGTACTTGTTGGCCTTTTGCCAGCCGTCTTACGTCATACGCTCGTGCGGCATAGGCTCTGACGTACTTGTTGGCCTCCTGCCAGCCGTCTTACGTCATACGCTCGTGCGTCATAGGCTCTGACGTACTTGTTGGCCTCCTGCCAGCCGTCTTACGTCATACGCTCGTGCGTCATAGGCTCTGACGTAATGGCCCGCCGGTCGCTTGTGTTCTGACGTGATCTGAGGGAAAGGGTGAATCAAGGGAACAAATTTTTCCCGTTTCAGTTCATGTGCCAAAGCAAAGACATGAAAATGTCAAAAAAATATGTAAATAGGTACCTAAGCCCAACTGTAATGTCAATTTTCTGACAATGAGTTTTCGACTATTGTTTTCATACCTTTTTACTTAAGTACTTATTGCAATTTGAGACTGATAATGAGCTGTTTGCAAATAAAAAGTCTGATAACTACTTTATTACATCTTATTAATCTATTTTCAAGTTCCGATTCACAGTTGAATGTATTTTATTTAGATGTCGTAAAATTCGAAAACGATGGAATGACGAAACCTGTCGACTACTGACTCAAGTGATACTGTCGACTTCTAACACATGTAGGTCGACTACTAGTGCAAAACCATGTCGACTACTGAAGAAAATGTTGGTCACTGGTATCGACTACTACCTAGAGCATTGGGATTTTTTACAAAACTTGTTAAATGTTAATAATTTGTATTTAATTAATACGATATAATTCTAGGGTTTTTAATACTTTTTAATTTTTCTATAAAAGAAATAAGTACCTACCTACCAACAAACCTTCGAAATTATCTTCATTTCCGTAGCACGAAACGTACCTCAGAACAACAAACTCGACATCATTAAAACCATAATATTGTTTTATTATATTATGATGTTCTAAACAGCTAGTTAGTATGAAAATCGAGTCGACCTGTATTTAATCGACCTGTATTTCAACAACAATCGCGTCGACAGGCTCAACCTTTGAGCCGTCATTGTGAACGAACGGCTGGTCGTACAAAGCTGCGGATGGTCTTAAAAAATTCTACGGAACAAACTCTATCTAAATATGAAATAAACCTACTGAAAATTATTATAATTTATTGTTAGGTATTGATAATTCGTATTTATTATTAATAATAATTATTATTAATTATGATTAATTAATACGATATAATTCTGGGGTTTTTAATACTACGTCGGTAATAATCTTTCTATAAAAGAAGTACCTACCAACAAACATTCGAAATTACCTTCATTTCCGTAGCACGAAACGCACCTCAGAACAACAAACTCGACATCACTTAAGCCATATGATGTTCCAAAGAGCTTGTTAGTATGAAAATGGACCTGTATTTCAACAGTTTGATTCACGATCGGGTTGTGAGGCACAATCTTTGAGCCGTCATTGTGAACGAACGGCTGGTCGTACAAAGCTGCAGATGGTCTTAAAAAATTCTACGGAACAAACTCTATCTAAATATGAAATAAAAAACATACCGTTTGATGGGAATTTTTCGAGATATGGAATTTTCAACATTTCAAAATTCGTTTTGAACCCCTTCCCCTTGACCTAGGGTTATGAAAAGTTTCGTGGATCATTGTGGGGCTGGTCCAAACCCAGAAACCAAATTTCGTAATTTTAACTCAACGCTAACTGGGCAAAGTGCCTCGGACGGCGGACGGCGGACGGCGTACGGCGGACGGACGGATTTTTTTTTATTCGATTTTCTGAATCTACGTATCTTGAAACGTAAACCAACAAATTTTGAGGGGGGGTTAAATTTTTTTTTTCTTTGGGCGATTCCAATGGTTCATTATCGAAGATAATAAACCAAAAGGACTCCCAAGCCGATTGGTAGACGTTATTCCGATGATTGTTATAAATAGAAACAATATTGACAGACCTACCGATTAACGTAAGCTCGGCAGCAACATAGGAGAAACCATCAATGCTTGAGTTGACTCTCAATTCTTTGTATTGAATGCCATGTTTTATAAGCAGTGCCACGCCCGCGCGCGCGTCTGGCCTGTCGCACCGCAGTACATCGTATCCTTGAAAAGTATATGATCTTCTAGGGTGGAAGTATGTTTCGGAAACAGCGACAGCCGTTACTGGTATGAGTGACAGGAAGTGTTCCAAACTACCCTTATTGCTAACCAGTGATCTAGCGTTCCATTGTAAAATTGATATTTTATTTCTATTTGAATTCATTTTTAATTTTGTTTGTTATGTTAATGCAGATGGAGTTAATGAAGATAGGTAGAAAATTTAAATTATATTGTGTTTTAATCTCTTAGTAATCAGGTTTCACACCCGGAGCTTTTGCTTAATAGGTCGTTTAGAATGTTTGATAAAGGTTGGTAGATTTCACTTCTGGATGAGGTACTCTGAGACATTAATCTATAGATCGCATCTGAAGCAAGACTGACTAAGTCTTCTTGATCGACCTCCATGGACGGACTTGTAGGCGGCCGAACATAATGACGAGGTCTTGAAGTGTTAGGAGAAGAGCTAAGTTTTTCGATACTTGTTGAGTTGCCTTGGTGATCCTGAACAGGAGATTCTCTTAATCGTTCCTCTACGCTTTCTACTGTATATGATTTCTTCCTATTGGTCGGTCGTTGGTAAGGCTGAGTTCTAAAAGCTCTACGAGATGTTGTTCTTCGTTCTTGGGTGGGTTGGAGTAGCGGGGGGAAGTCATCTGGTTCGTTCACCTCTACATTTTCGATAGCAGGGCTCTCAGATAGCACACCAAAGGAATTCTTAGTAACAACAGCATAGCTGTCGGCCAGTACTTGTTCTTTTTTCTTTTTCAGTGATTCGACATATATTGGGCATATTTTACTGTTAGCAGCGTGCGCATTACTATTGCAGTTAATACATCGAACACTACGTTTATCAACAGGACATTCTTCTGATGTATGCTGTTCGCCGCAATGCTGTTCGCCGCAATGCAGGCAGCGTAACCCAGATACGCACTGGAATTTAACGTGGCCTATGCGATAACAAAGTGAACATTGGCGAACTGGGGGTACGTACTGTAACGTGAAGATATTTGAATATCCCGCTGCGGCTGAAATACGCGGTATCGGCGGTTCCATGCAGAAGATGGAACGCGGTTCCGTGCAGAAGATGGAACGCACTTCCCGGCAAATTATTTTATTTGCCATTAAATTTGAAGTGTCTGCAAATGTTTTAATTATTTTTCTAATTTCGGAAGTGACGAAACAATCCGTTAATAAAAGTAATATTCCAGTCTTCCTCGTGCAAGTTTTGCGGACTACTTTTCCGTTGGTGATCAAGGAATCACTGTCGTTTTCTCGGAATCGCCATCATTTTTCTCTTCATTCTCGTCTCGTCTCGTCACGCTAAGTGTTCCGATAAAAGCTTTACAATAAATTCAAATTGTAAAATTGATTTGTTGGATTTGTGACTTCCAATTGTCGTCTCTTCGTATAATTCGTCGCAGTTGTTACTTCGAAGAACACCGATTGATACGCATACACCTATCGTACCGGTATGTTTCAAATTCGATTTCGAACTTTCTTCCTCATGTGGTACTTCCGAGCAAGATATTAAGGAACTTTCCGTTTCTCTTGCTCAGTTTTAGGTTGGAGCCGAAATCAACGATTGAATTGCTGAAGTGCCGCCGTCGTGAAGTCCGCAACATCTTTCCAAGGAAAAATTCCTTTCCCCAAATTTATCTCTTTTCCCTTCAATTTTATTTATTTTCTAGATTTAGTGTATTGCTTAAGAAAATCCACGGCCGTCGGAACTGTGAGTAAAAGTATTGATAAATTATACCTCTGTATATCCATTTCGTACCGTTTATTTGGTTATATCTGTGATTCCTACCCTGAGAAATCTTGCATAATTCATTTAATTCTTTTGTATCGAAGAATAGATACCACAAATTTTTATTTTCTTGTTTCTTGATTTCCTTTAGCCTGGTAATTTTAGATTTTTGGAAACCATACAATCCAATTTCATTTCATTTAACGTCACAGATATAATTAAATGGCGCCCAACGTAGAGTAATTTACGTATCGTTTTGTTGAACGTACCTACGTTTAAGTACGGTCTACTACCGGTACTTGTTCCGTTTTAGGCACTAACCTGCAAAGAATCGATCATAATGACTTCTAAAGATCCTAGTGTTATAAGGGCTAGACTTCTTGCGGAAAGAGAAGACTTATTCGCTAATTTACAGCACATCAAAGACTGTAGTGTGAAAGTAAATAGTTCAAATGTCCAATCTTTTCTTCCTAAATATGAACGATTAGCTAAGATCGAAGAAAAATTAGAGGGCATTTCTGACCAAATGCGATCGTTCAATTCACAAGTTGAGGATATTAATATGAAAATAGAGGTTGCGAAACCTTATGTTAGTTTTATAGAAATTATAGATACCATTAAGGCACATTACCTTGAAGTGACTAGGGAAACAATTAGGACAGCTAATCCCGCACATGCTAATGATCCTAACTCCTCGGCTTCCCAATTACCTCGCATATCTCTACCTCATTTTTCCGGAGATATAGAAGAATGGCTCAGCTATTTTTCTCTCTTCGAATCTCTTGTTGATCTGAACGAATCCCTGCCTCCGGTTAAGAAGCTGCAATATCTCAGATCCAGTTTAAAAGGTGATGCACTAGCTCTAGTATCAAGTTTCCCGTTAACTAGTGCTAGCTATATTCTGGCTTGGGACACTCTTAAAGCACGCTACAACAACAAACGTAGGCTTGCTAGTCACTTTGTTTCGCAGATTCTGGAATTCAAACCGATTCAGAATCAATCATTTACCGAACTTCAGAAATTTCTCAGTACACATCAATCCAATTTTGCGTCTCTGGAAGCACTTGGCCTAACAGATGTATACGACTTTGTGAAACTTCAGATTGCTCTTAAGCCTCGGTTTCCTAGAAATGCGGTGCCAGTTTTTGACGCCCGTCACTGTACGTTCGGACGGCCTGGTGGGGGTGAAGGTAGCGGTACGAGGCTCTGACGGTGGTTCAGCAGTGTAAAGCTAGCTCCGCCAGGTCACCGTCACCGTCGGTTTAAAATGGACGATATAGATGTGGCATTATTGTTAGTTTTGGAAGACGAATGGTCAGACGAGGAGATGCGAAGTGAAGAAAGTGAACTGTTTAAAAAGCGCTATGTTGAAGGTGCCTACGAGATACTAGTTCGCCGTCATCTGCTGTCGAATGAGGATAAATTCGTCGAATATTTTCGTTTGAGCCCAGTGCTCTTCGACTATGTCCTGAATTTTATAAAGGATGATATAACTTCAACGCCATACAACAGAAACCTGACTCCTATATCTCCTGAGCAGAAACTCTGCTTATTTCTGAGGTAATGACCACTATTATATTCAGTACCTATTGTGTATTATTCATTACAGTAAAAAAGGTATGATTAAGCAACGAAAGAGTTTCTCCTACTTATAACTGAATTTTATTAATAAAAAAAGGTTCATTGAATTATATAGAATGAATATGTAGGTACAATGGATATTTACAAATTTACATAACTCGGCTGCTCAGAGGATACCCTACAGAAATGAGCCACTTCTGCTGAGCCAACCAATTGTCCAACCTCCATCCTAATTCTGGCTTGCTCTGGTGGAGGCAACCTCTTCACACTTTTTGCCATGGACGAGAAGAACAAATCATTCTCGTCCATCTCATTAGGGCTTGAGTTTTTCGCAGCAATCTGCTTCAAAAGCTGCATCCTTTCCTCCGACAAAGACGTCTTCCGTTGTTTTTTAGGCTGAGGTATAGAAAGTGGTGATCTTCCTCCTTCGGAGGTATCATCTGAGCCTGAACTGGACGGATTTCCTGAAAGGGAAGCCATCCGTTTTCTCGGCTGAAGTACGACGGGCAGGGAACCTCCTCCTTTAGAGGGCTCTTCAGCAGCTGAACTAAAGTGGTTTTCCAAGTCTTGTATAGGATTGATCTCGTCGGCGTCGGTGCAATCAGTTTGGGAGTCCATGGGGCCCTCAACGTTGGTGATCGTGCTGAAATTAAAATTTATTTTACAATAGAAACATAATATTCTTACGTAGGTATACTTATCTTCGATGATGGCTGTTACTGACTGAACAAATACTGTGATAAATGTTACGTATTTCACCAGTCAACATACCTTCTCTTTGAAGAGGGAATACTGTCCAAAAATGACAGCAGGTCGGATCGTTTTTTGGCCAGTTCTCCACCAGATCCAGTACCTGGTTTTCCTCTACGCCTCACGTAGTAATCTCTCACATAGGCCCATCTTTTACTGCATTCTTCCCCTGCAATCAGTACCAACTTTTTAAGAAATTGACCGTTTTGTTTTTGGTCAGTTTTTATTATTTTCATTCTTTTCCAGATTTTTGGCAGCCGGAGAATCATTCAGGTCACTCGCGTTCCAGTTTCGCATAAGCCATTCCTGGATAAGCTCCATCGTAAAACAAGTTGTTAAGAGTATAGTCAAACGAATGTTGACAATAGCTCTACCATCTCCGACAGAGCAGTCGCTAAAGAAAAACGCGACCAACTTTTTATTGTCCTGGCAGTTTCCAAATTGTGTGGGCGCGATAGATGGCAAGCACGTGAGGTGCAAAGCTCCAAAAAACTCTGGGTCACTATACTTCAATTACAAGGAATTTTACTCGATTGTGATGCTGGCTTTGGTCGATGCCAATTGTAAGTTTATTGCCGTGGATGTTGGCTCCTACGGCAGAGAAGGAGATGCGGGGATATTCCGAAAAAGCAAATTTGGGCAACTGATCTTGGAGAATAAATTCAACATACCACCCCCGCAAGCTCTTCCCGGAACGCAGGAGGTCGTACCACACGTGATTCTTGGAGATGCAGCTTTTGCTCTGCACGAAAATTTAATGAAGCCGTATCCACGGAACCAAACTCTTCTCGATTCGTCAAAAGCTGTGTTCAATTACCGTTTATCACGAGGTAGAAGAACAAGTGAAAACGCTTTCGGGATTTTGAGCTCCTATTTCCGAATATTTTTCCAGCCTTTTGCCACTAGCCCAGAAACTACAGACCTCTTGATTTTGTGTGCTTGTATCTTGCACAATTTATTACGGGATGCAAATATTCTAGCGCCTTCACAAAACTGTTCCACTGACCAACTACCCTTGCCCAACGACAACCTTTTGCCTATCTCAGGAAACAACGTTCGTCTTCGAAATAATCCTTCTGAAATCAGAGAAGCATTCAAGACCTATTTCAATGGGACAGGTGCTGTTGATTGGCAGATGAATCATGCTCGCAGTTTTTGAAGCCAATTTTGATGCGAAATTCTGAATAAATAGGTACCTACTTAATTTTAAATTTAATTGTTAGAAAAATTGAGTTATAATATTAATCCGAAGCTCTTCAGAAAAAATATGATAAATGTTTCTCACTTTCAAATTATGATAACTTTTTCATATTCAATTTACTCATTTAACTGTACATTTTTTAATCATTATTGATGGGCATATGCATTTATAATCTAACATGTAGAGGTGTATAATTAATTTTTTGCTATTTTATCATGGAGAAATAAAAAATGTCATCTCACCTGTTTTGTTTATAGTTGTTCCCATCTCCTTCCACAGGGACAATTTCAGCTGCGTGTTACGAAAATCCTTCGTCGCCACATTGAACAAACATTCGTGGTTCTTCACGAAATCTATGAGGATTTCGTCTTCTTCTGAGGTGAAACTCATTGCGAAGCGGCGACCGTTCTTCCCAAAAACGTTGAATCAACTGTCGGACACCGCTAGGACGGCCGTCTTTTTATTTCTGTCACCGTCCTTTCTACCTGACGGAGGACCTTACCGTCCTCAGGAAACCACCTTCATCTCTCGCAATGGTTAAGGTCATTGAACGTAACGTAACGGCCGTTCAAAAGCGGCACCGCTTTCCTAGGAAACCGAGGCTTTAGTCATTTGGATACGTCAACCCGCCGATCTTTTGAGGATAAAAATTCAGATCAAGCTTTTCCTACCTACGACTCACTCATCAAACATGTCACAGATCGATTGCGTCGTGAAGAACTTATTGCTGCTGAAAACAAACCCCATCCCCAATCTCGTTCAAAAGAACTTACTAAAGACTATGTAAAGAGTCCGACGAACTTCTGCCCGTCAAATAAAAACAAAAACTCGGGAGTAGTGGGTCTTTACAATGTAAATTCTGACAAAATTCCGTCTAAAGTACCTCCTTCGGACACTAAGACTGTCAACAGCTGTAAAACCGCGGAGATTCAACCGTCGACATCATCTAATGCAATATCTCCTATCATTTGTTGGAATTGTGATGGTCCTCATGTATTTTCTTCTTGTAATTTACCGAGAAAGAAATTCTGTTACAAGTGTGGATACAAAGAAGTAAATATCTACACATGTCCCAGATGTAATGAGCATCCAAAAAACTATCAAGGGAACCAGAATTAGGGGCCAACCTTGTTCCCTTTTGTATTACAGACCCCAAAATACCGTCTCGTAAACCCATCATACCGTCAACTACCGTCCCGTTCTCGTCAAGTACCGTCTCGTCATTTCAACCCGTTATAATGAGAGTTCCAACTATCAATAACGAATTACTGGGTAAAACATTACCTACCTACCGTATCGATTCTCCAAGTTCATCATCTCTCAGCTCTGTTGATGAATACTCAAGTAATATATGGCCCGATTTGTTGATTATGTCACTCTACTATCAACCGAATCCGTCAGCTAATGTTTCTACCGCACATCCCGTTTTAGCACTGTGTGATTCAGGATCACGCCTATCGTTTATCGGAGACATTGGAGTAAAAGTGCTAAGTATAGATGAAAACAAAGGACTAAAGAGTTGTTTTCTAGAAAAGGTCAATCCATTCACCGTTCAGTTGGCTAACGGTAGTAATGTGTCCGTCTTTTATCGCTATCGCTTAGAATTTCTCATCGGTAATAAAAAGAAAACACTTCCTCTGTATTATTTGAGTACCTTATCGTTCCCAATAATACTTGGTTTGGATTTTTTGAGAGGAAATGGAGTTATCACGGATGCCCACAACCATGTCTGGTGGTATTTAGATAATCCGAATGAGAGATTTTACTACCTTCAACATAAGAATCATTCAAGTCATGACCCTCTTTCTATTGCATGTTATGGAATAAAATTGATGGAGGATTCAGAACGTAGAATTTTGAATGAAGTCGTTGCAGCTGGTCTCAAGTCGCTGGAAGCTTCACCCGGTTTGACAACACGGATCACACATCGAATTGATGTGGGTTCAGCTAGCCCCATCAAACAGAGAGCTTACAATTATTCACCTAAAGTGTTAGAGGCCATGCACACTCAACTGGATGAAATGTTGAAATCTCATATCGTTGAGTCTAGTCATTCCCCATGGGCATCACCTGTTGTAATGGTGCGTAAGGGAAATTCATATCGTTTCTGCATTGATTTCCGTCGAGTAAACGCCTGCACTAAGAAGGATTCATACCCTATGCCAAATATAAATACCCTTCTGGATTCTTTACGTAATGCGGCATACCTATCGAAACTCGACCTTCGGCAAGCCTTTCTTCAAGTCCCTCTTGAAAATGAAGAAAGTAGAGACATCACCTCCTTCATTGTGCCAGGTCGAGGACTTTTCAGGTTCCGTACCATGAGTTTTGGCTTAACCAATAGTCCTGCTACCTTCCAGCGATTGGCAGATTCTATTTTTCTGGACTTATATCCTCAAGTAGTAGTGTTTCTCGATGACATTTTGATATGCACTCCTGACTTTGCAACTCACTGCGATTTATTAAGAGAAGTATTCCGCAGACTCAAGGATTCCGGTCTCCAAATTAATCCGGATAAGTGTGAGTTTGGGTGCAAAGAAGTTAGATATCTAGGGTATCGGGTGAATGAAGAAGGAATTAGTGTGGATCCCGAGAAGACTCTTGCAGTTATGTCATTCCCAGCCCCAGCTAACGTTACAGAACTCCGTCGTTTCCTTGGGATGGCTAGTTGGTACCGTCGCTTCATATCCGATTTTTCCACTATTGTATCGCCTCTTACCGCTCTCTTGAGCAAAAAGAAGAAATGGATTTGGTCCACGGAGCAAACAAATGCTTTCGAAATGTTGAAAACTGCTCTCACTTCTGCTCCTGTTCTTGCTCGTCCAAATTTTGATATCCCATTCACACTTCAAACTGATGCAAGTCAATATGGCATCGGTGCAGCCCTTACTTAGACCCATGATGGATGTGAAAGAGTAATCACATATTGTTCACGCTCATTGTCTGCTGCTGAAAGGAATTATTCTGTAACAGAAAAGGAGAGCCTAGCAGTTATATGGGGTATTGAGAAGAACAGACAGTACCTGGAAGGATCCGAATTTGTTGTGGTAACTGATCATTCTTGTCTTAAGTGGTTGTTTGGATTAAAGAACCCCACCGGCCGTTTAGCCCGCTGGATTCTTCGACTTCAGCCATATAACTTCCGTGTTGAATATAGAAAAGGCAAACTCAACTGCGTAGCTGATGCCTTGTCCCGTATTTCGAGTAACGAAGCTCTTGCTGCCGTTTCTACTCCCGTTAATCCTCCCGTCAATACTCAGGACGAGTGGTACAAGAGAAAACTGTATAAAGTACAAGTTATGCCCGAACATCATCCCGACTGGAAAGTTGAGGGAAATAATTTGTTTTATTACCGTAAATCGTTTTTAAAAGGAGAGCTAGATGATCCAAGCGAGGATTGGAAGCTTGTCATTCCCTGGGGTCTAAGGGCTAACATTTTGCGTGAGTGCCATGACGATCCTCAAGCTGGTCATCTAGGTATCGCAAAAACACATTGGCGTATAGGTCGACAATATTATTGGCCTGGGATGTTCCAGGACATACTTCGTTATGTTCAACGTTGTGATGTTTGTCAGCGAGTGAAACCAGCAAACTCAGCTCCGCGTGGTTTAATGTATCCTCGCTATCTATCCATGCCATGGCATACCGTATCGGCCGACATAATGGGTCCATTTCCACCCAGTTCATCGGGAAATAAATACCTCCTCGTCTTCGAAGATATTTTCACAAAATGGGTTGAGCTAGTCCCCATTAGGTTGGCAACCTCTTCCGTTATTTTGAAGAAATTTAAATCCGTTGTTTTAAACAGATTCGGTGCTCCTGCTCTGTTGATTACGGACAATGCCACGAATTTTGTTAGTTCTGCAGTTGAGTCATTGGCAAGATCATGCGGTATTGAGCATAAGACCACTCCTTTATACCATTGCCAAGCGAACCCTACAGAAAGAGCCAATAGAAATGTCCGGCAACTTATCATAACGTATTTGGATAAGGAAAGACACACGAAATGGGACAACTATATCGGCGAGCTTCAATTTGCATTGAACAGCGCAGTCCACGGATCGACAAAATTTTCACCGGCCTTTTTGAACTTCGGTAGAGAAATAAAGCCAATACATTGTCTTTCTAGGAAAATTGTGTCTTCCCATCAAAATAGTATCGACCCTACTGCCCTTGGTAATGCTACTGAAGAATGGTCCGTACGAATGAGGAAACTCACTGAAATCAGTCATCTCGTCGAGCAGAATCTCCTTGGAGCCAGCATTAACCAGAGTAAGCAGTACAATTTACGTCGTCGTTCCGAGTTCTTCTGTGTTGGTGATCCAGTTCTTCGGAAGACTTTCACCTTATCATCAGCCGCTGATCGTGTTGCAGCAAAGCTGAATCCTAAATACGAAGGACCTTTTATCGTCACGTCTGTCAGCCCTGGAGGAACATGCACTCTCAAGGATAGCCACGGAAAATCGGCTGGATCCTGGCATCCTTCCAAGCTAAAAAAATATTCTACCACCTCAACCGCTGATGGGGGGTGTGTAACGTGAAGATATTTGAATATCCCGCTGCGGCTGAAATACGCGGTATCGGCGGTTCCATGCAGAAGATGGAACGCGGTTCCGTGCAGAAGATGGAACGCACTTCCCGGCAAATTATTTTATTTGCCATTAAATTTGAAGTGTCTGCAAATGTTTTAATTATTTTTCTAATTTCGGAAGTGACGAAACA
Source organism: Stenodema calcarata (assembly GCA_963920205.1). Taxonomy (NCBI): domain Eukaryota; kingdom Metazoa; phylum Arthropoda; class Insecta; order Hemiptera; family Miridae; genus Stenodema; species Stenodema calcarata. The sequence goes on along the minus strand of OY986048.1, from coordinate 65,906,554 downwards.
ATCCGTTAATAAAAGTAATATTCCAGTCTTCCTCGTGCAAGTTTTGCGGACTACTTTTCCGTTGGTGATCAAGGAATCACTGTCGTTTTCTCGGAATCGCCATCATTTTTCTCTTCATTCTCGTCTCGTCTCGTCACGCTAAGTGTTCCGATAAAAGCTTTACAATAAATTCAAATTGTAAAATTGATTTGTTGGATTTGTGACTTCCAATTGTCGTCTCTTCGTATAATTCGTCGCAGTTGTTACTTCGAAGAACACCGATTGATACGCATACACCTATCGTACCGGTATGTTTCAAATTCGATTTCGAACTTTCTTCCTCATGTGGTACTTCCGAGCAAGATATTAAGGAACTTTCCGTTTCTCTTGCTCAGTTTTAGGTTGGAGCCGAAATCAACGATTGAATTGCTGAAGTGCCGCCGTCGTGAAGTCCGCAACATCTTTCCAAGGAAAAATTCCTTTCCCCAAATTTATCTCTTTTCCCTTCAATTTTATTTATTTTCTAGATTTAGTGTATTGCTTAAGAAAATCCACGGCCGTCGGAACTGTGAGTAAAAGTATTGATAAATTATACCTCTGTATATCCATTTCGTACCGTTTATTTGGTTATATCTGTGATTCCTACCCTGAGAAATCTTGCATAATTCATTTAATTCTTTTGTATCGAAGAATAGATACCACAAATTTTTATTTTCTTGTTTCTTGATTTCCTTTAGCCTGGTAATTTTAGATTTTTGGAAACCATACAATCCAATTTCATTTCATTTAACGTCACAGTACGTATCAACACGGCACCTAGCTCCGTATATTGATACAAATTCCGGAATCCGTTGGGCATCGAAAGTAAGAAAACATGTTTGCAGCTTTGTGGTCGACTTTGACCCGTCTGGGTTTATTGTTGTTTTCACCAAACGCTTAACTCTGATAGGCGGTATAGGTGAATTCATTTCTAATAGAATCTCCTCGTCTGTTAGTGAAGGATCTACGTGTCTTATTACACCTGTTTTGTAAATCAGAGTATCGGGGATGTAAGCAAATTGTTTCTTCGATTCAAAGCAAACATTTTTGACTATATCATTCGCCGCTTTGGAAGTGGTCAATTCGATCTTTATTCTGTTACCGCCTACGCGAATAACATTAGTGATAAGTTTCTTATCGACGTTAAGCTGGGTTCACATGTACGCGGCATCCGCGGTATTCGCGGCATCCGCGGCATCGACGGCAAGACCAGTAGGACGTGGAGGGGGGACGGCAACGCGGCTAGCCGTTCACATGGGCGCGGCAAGGAGCAGCGCGGAAGACCTAGTGGCCATTTTTTTCATTGTTATCATTATAGTCATTTTACCATCCGAAATATTACTTTTGCCTACTGAAATATTATTTTCTCGGTAATTACATGAATATCCTACTAGCTACTTAATGTTAATGTGAAGTAGGTACTAAATTAATTAAAAAGAAGACTTGCAAGGTTGTTTTCTTTTGCACACACCTGCAATAATTCATGAAATAGAAGTAGAAGAACAACACACACACACACACCTTGCGCGGGGACCCACTGCGCAACGCGGCATACGCGGCATCGACGGAAATATCTAATAATTTTGATATGTGACCTTGGGCAGCGCGGCAAACGCGTCACCCCCACCCTTCGAGGCGCTGGCCAATCGGAAGCCTGCCGTCTTTGCCGTCTTGCCGCGGATGCCGCGGATGCCGCGTACATGTGAACCCAGCTTAAGACTGACTAAATAACCATCGCCCGAAAACCATAGGGTGGGTCTTTCCTATCATTGATTCAATGCCCTCGACAAAAACGAAGAAGGGGCCTTTATCGTTTGGGCGAAATCGGTTCTTAGAAACGCGGTCCATGAACTCTTTGTTGATCAACTGCATGCTAGTATTCGCGACGAGTTTCTTATCCGGGGGTAGAGCCCCCTTCCCATCACTGTTTTCCCCCATCGGGGAATTTTGCCAGTAGGATATCTGATGTGTAGATGGATAGATTACACTTATTTGTAAGAAAAAAAGGAACTGACCTTTCAAGGTAGTGGTTTGATCTACGTGGTCTCCTACTTATCGGTTGTTGACGTTGATTGTTCACTTGTCGACACGTCTTCACCCGACAAAGGCTAAATCACGACTCAAATCTATCAGTTCGTCCAACAGATTCACAGAAACCCCACAGATGTCAATAACTGAAGAACCCCGGGCCCCAAGTACGTGAATTCACCCGCCCCATCCGAGATGGAACGACCATTCATTATAACCAGACCCAACTCATTGACACTTCAACAAACGTTCTCCCCACAGCATTTATTACTATATCCTTACTATTTCGTAATGACTGGGCAATGGCAGGAATTCCATCGACCAATTCTTCAGGTACGATCTGCAACTGCCCTATTCTAACATTTGCATCACCAATTATAATCATATTCCTATCTAAATTATTTTGCAATCGCTCAATCAAATTCATGAAATCCTCGTGCCACTTCTTCTGATTCAAATATATTGGGAAAATACTGATCGACTCTCCACTCAACTCAATATTGGCGTACCGTCACAGGGGGCTACTTTGCTCCGCTTTTTTGACTGGTTTTTGTAAATGTCAGTTTTCAGTGAGTTAATTATCTCCAATCAAGTTCATTTTTTGTGTGGCTTGTGTTGATACATTATACTTATTGTACATTTTGTGTCAATACCATAGAATACTTCCAAACGCGATTTTTTTCAATTTTAAATTTGGAGCAAAGTTCCCCTGGCTCAAACCTACTTTGCACCATTATCGAAATCCCCCTGAAAACGTCTTGTTTTCACTCTTGGGGCAAAGTAGGTCCACCGTAAACACAGAGAATTCACAAAAAATGGGGAAAAAATGAATTTTTTCCATCAAATTTTAAAAAAAAACAAGTTTTTAATGAAACAAATATTAAAATTCCATGACACAACTTTGAACACAAACTTTGAAAACACAACAAACTAGATTGGCTTGACTAATTTGGAAAAAACATTTTTAAACTTAAAAATGAGGATATCAGTCATCTGGAATATCAATCACGGTTCAGTTTAATACCAAATAACATATAAAACCCTCCCCAAAAACTAGAAAAAGGTCATCTCTGGGACGTTGAACAGGTGCCTTCTTTTGGAAATGCATTTTGGCTCTTCGATGCTGCCAATCACGTCCTCCCACTTGTAATCCAAAACGTCCTCTTCTTCTGGCCACTTCCAGGATTTTAGTCCTTTCGTCATGGTTGACACCTTAGCAGTTTCCTGGTCGAAACTCACAATCATTCCTGGGTAGAAGCACCCATCATAACGGACAACACAGTGCTGCCCATTTCTTCGGCATTTTCTCACCCTGAAACAAGGAAAATACCACTTCGTTCTGGCGCAAAGACTCCCCCTTTTCTGGTGTAAAGTTACCCCCAAGCCGAATTTCGTTTACTGACACCCCAAAAATCCAAATAATTGAGATTTCTATAAAAAACCTGAATCAGCATTAAATTTCCAACAAGATAGTATTGAAACTTACCGGGTTGAGGGAAAGAAGAAACTTTTAGGCCGCACTTTTCCACGAGCAAAATCACCTGTTACTCACAACCATGGCAGAAACAAGGCTGGAAACCATACCGTAACCTTCCCATTCTACTTTTTCGACTTTGAGTTGTTGAGTCAACATCCCTTCTATGCATAAATTGCCGGGGGAACCATATCGGACATTAGCTCTTGCTCTGGATGGAAATTGAACTTATCAGATTTTTGGAGCAAAGCTGCCCCGGAGGGAGCAAAGTAGCCCCCTGCGACGGTAGACGTACCCAAAATCACGACAATGTACAAAATTGTATTGCATAATAAATCGTTTTTGAAAACGGATTCCTCGTGTAGTGAATTATATTTTATATGTACAAAAATATTATGTAGGTGTACAATTTTTTCGATTTAATACACTATTATAGATAAGTTATAGGGCAGTAGTAAATAAATACATTTTTTAGAACAGGCAGAGTTATATTAGTTGAAACCCTTCATATTGGTCACAAGAGCGTTTGGAGAAAAAATTGAAAAATTGTCGCTATATGCATATAAGATGGTCCAAATTTAAAATTTATGTGGTCTCTGAACTCAAAATGTAATGCTCTACAACTTTGTTTCTATGAGTTTTTCATATAGAATGAGTATTCACGAATCACAGACGTCTAAAAGTCATGTTATTGCAGTTTTCACTAAAGTTGGAAAAAATTGGCTTTTTTCATCGTCGATTGCGGTCTTATAAATTGGTCGAAATGGAAACTTGGGGATATCATTCGACGCAGAATTTTATGCTCTTCAACTTTGATCATCGTGACTATTTACTTAAGATTTTTCGTTCCCAAGATATAGGCGACAAATCGAGACATCGTCCGAAATTTCGAGGTTTTTGGCGTTTTTCGACCTGACGCCGACCAGCTACGAGGCAGAAAACTTGAAACTCGGATTCAGCAACCCAAAAAACATAAAAATCAGTTAAAAAACCTACTCCCTCAATTTTGTTACGTAAAAACCACCATTTGACTGGGCTATATTAGAAGAGGAAGAATTAAACAAGTATATCAAGTTTCGATGAGCTCCTCAGTCGACATAATCACAAGAAACACAAGGATGGGAAATCTAGCACAAACAACAGCAGGACACCGGACAGTTGACTGAGGTTAGGCCCGAAATGAAAGCGGAGGGCGGGAAAAACGCGGCTCGCCCGCGCGAAAAAACGACGCCTCTGCTTTTCGTTGACGCGATTTTATCCGCCGCGAATTTTACATCGCGAATTTCGTGTCGCGTTGGTGTGTGGAGCCCTTAACTCCTGTTGAAGCTACCAGTCTCCCTGTACCTTTGAACTGCCCTACGAACGGTAGTTTCCGGGAGCCCTAAAGTTCTAGCCACATAACGTTGACTTCTACCAACCCGACTATCTGGGCGACTGTTTCAGTCGTTGAAACCATCCCTCAGAACCGAACAAGTACAGAACAATCGAAAAACATAAGGTGAAAAAAAAAAAAAAAAACGCTAATGTGATCCTAGCGTGAACGACACCTGAACAAACGGCTAGGGAAAAGAGCAAATGCAAGCTAAGGTCCGCATATTCTAATGGACCTTGAGGTAATCATACTGTGTTATATTATGAAAGACTGCACTAACCATGTCAAATTGATAAGTCGTTGGACGTGTATTTCTACACAAATACGAGGTGCGCCGGTTTTTTTGCGGTCTAGTTTACTTACTTGGAGAACGTAGCCGTGAAGAATCGAAATTCAATGACAGGCCGATCGGGTAAAATATGGTGTTGGCAACACAGCAAGGTTAGTCCCGACGAGTTCCTACTCGAAACTAAAACTTTCTGCGAGAGTTTACGCACTTTTTTTTTTTGTCGAGAGTTTGAACAACGCCCTACACTGTTCATACGATCGAGACGAGGACCGCGACTATTCAACTTTTCACAGTTGAACAACTTGAAACAACGAAATGTTCTCGGTCGAGTTTTCGCTTTTGCACATGATCGAGTAATGGCTTCCTCAAAAAACCCGATGATACGAGAACAGAGCGTGTGGAGGGGAAAAGGAAGCAGGTTGACCAACAGCTCAAAACTCCGTACGTCACGATAAGAGTCTCAGGATGTGGAACAATTGAAGGTGTGGTGACTTCCTCCACAACCGTTGTCCGCCACGCCAGCAACTAGTTCGCCAGTAGTGAGAAGAAAAACGAACACTCTCGTCTAAAAAGAACCTCACCAGAGTTCCCAACGTGTTCTTCATTAGTTTCTTTGTCCCCTACTTACGAGTCTGTCTCCCGTTGCTAAATATTCATAAATACCACAATTAAACCTTACACTTTTGTACTTACTGCCCATACGAAACGTACCAATAAAGTCCTTAGAAAAAATAGGTAGTTTCTGTGTGTTGAGACTCCACAACTACCACAGTGGTGACCCCGACGTGACCGCCTTGTCTAACCCCAGCTGGAACCAGTTACCAGCCCATGTATTGGGGAATTGGCAACCCTCTTGAGTAGTGACGAGATGTAAAGACTCCAGATCAGAAGGTTGCGTGTTCAGATCACGTCGGGGTCACCACTGTGGTAGTTGTGGCATTTGAGAGCTCATCTTTGAGAAGATTGAAAGCGTCCTTAGTGTCCTCAGCCCAATCAACTCTACGTTTGTCACGCTTCTTCACTGGGCCCGCACATAGGTTGTAAAGTGGTTGTTGAGACTTGGCGGCATACTTCTAGCACCATTGGAACCTATCCTCAGGTGGACAGACGATTTTCCCATATTAATATGGACATTGTTGGACCTCTACCACCATCACAAGGCAACCGATATCTGTTGACCATTATCGATAGATTTTCACGTTGGCCTGAGGCAACGCCACTTCCTGATATCACGGCTGAAACCGTCGCCTCAGCATTGTTGTCCACCTGGATCTCTAGATTTGGTGTTCCTCGTTTCATTACCACTGACCGTGGAAAGCAATTTGACTGCCACCTTTTCTCAGAATTGTCTAAACTCCTTGGAATCGAGCATTGTATGACCACTGCATACCATCCAGCTGCCAATGGAGCCATTGAACGTTGGCACCGTGTACTCAAGGCCTCCCTACGTTCACAGATGGATGGAGATTGGGTAGCCAAGCTTCCCACTGTCATGCTAGGGCTTAGATCCTACGTGATCCCTGAGTATCACACTACACCATCAGAACTTATTTATGGCGAACCAGTCACACTTCCTTCGGATTTCCTTGAGGACTCTACCCTTGCCAGCGATGTTCCTTCTCTTTTGCACAAACTCCACGAACACGTCCGCCACATCCGACCAGTGGATTTCAAGCATAATTCCTCTAAGAAAACCTTTGTTCATCCAGACCTGAAAACATGCACCCATGTGTTTGTCCGCCAAGATGCTGTTCGCAAACCCTTGCAGCCAGTCTACAATGGCCCATACCGTGTAGCAACGCGAACAGACAAAGTATACAAGGTTATTTTGCCACAGGGAGAACAAACTATCTCCATTGATAGGCTTAAGCCTGCCTTTCTGCTCCAGACTGACTATACTGTTCCATCTGAAAGACCTGCAGTCAGCCAGCCTGAAGACACCCAGCCTGTTGCCAGTTCTGTCCCACCTAGGACAGCTACAGCTTCACCACCTCCTCTGCTGTGCAAACCATCACATCAGCCGGTGCAGACGTCAACCACACGCCTTGGCCGCTGTGTCCGCTTTCCAGCTCGGTATCTCACATAATCGTCGTACCGACTGGGAGGGGAGTGCTGTGGTGACTTCCTCCACAACCGTTGTCCGCCACGCCAGCAACTAGTTCGCCAGTAGTGAGAAGAAAAACGAACACTCTCGTCTAAAAAGAACCTCACCAGAGTTCCCAACGTGTTCTTCATTAGTTTCTTTGTCCCCTACTTACGAGTCTGTCTCCCGTTGCTAAATATTCATAAATACCACAATTAAACCTTACACTTTTGTACTTACTGCCCATACGAAACGTACCAATAAAGTCCTTAGAAAAAATAGGTAGTTTCTGTGTGTTGAGACTCCACAACTACCACAAAGGCATTCACCCCAACTGCAGAAGTTACATGTTCTATTTTCGTTAAATTGATTACCACACACGAGTTAATTTATTGAAATCGCAGGTTAAAATGTTACCAAATATTCAAGGCCAAGTAATAAGTTCCAGTTCTACTGAGTGGAGTTGTTGAGATATAAAAGGCAGTGCGCGGCTACAGCTGAAAACTCACGAAAAACATCCACATTTTCCTCAAAACCATGTGTAACAGTTTAATTTCTCAAATATTTCTGACTGATTCTGCATTTGGATCATTGAATTGTGCCATTAAGCATTTCGGTGTTTGTTTACAAATTTGAATCTCCCGGTCGAAAAAGCTCCTTTCGGAAACCAGCCAAGGGACACTTCCTTGTTCGAGAACGTTCTGGACGCTGGATCTAGAACATTCGAGGCCTGACGTAGAGTATAAAACCAGCCCGCATCCCCTCCCGACCGTCATTTTCAAGCAGTTACTCGTCCAGAGAGTGCGGCCGCCGCTACATTTTGATCAAGTTCTATTTTCCATTGTGGTTGTAGATCTTTGATTTCATCAAACTCAAAGTGAGTTCTTTTTTAATTCAAATACTGCCGGTTTTCATTGCCGTTTCGTCTGAATACGTTCATTTCTTACTTCGATTCAACAAAACTCTTCGTTGCCGGCCCTCGTGGCTGCGTCGCTTCTTGTACTCCCCCAATCACGTACACGTTCATCATATTATTTGTACTTGTGTCTAATATTCCACTATTCGAATTTTACAGATGCCACAAGACGTCGATATGAGCGGAGATGTGGAGACTTTCGCTTTCCAGGCGGAAATCGCCCAGTTGATGTCTCTCATCATCAACACCTTCTACTCGAACAAAGAAATTTTCCTTCGAGAGTTGATCTCCAACTCCTCTGATGTAAGTTTTGATCTACTCATTTTCCTTGCACTGATGCTAGTTTTTGGTTTCACTAGGTATTACTTTTATTACTGATTTTCGTTGGTTTCGATTTTCACGCTCATTTCATCCCAGAATTGATAATTTTTAAATATCGTAGAAACATCCAATATCTGCAGGGTTTTGTGAGGTTTGGTTTAAAGATCTCTAATATTCTCGAAGCCCCCACGATTCCTCGACATTTCAACGCAGTGTACGCTTGTAGTCATCAATTCGTGATTTCCAACTCTAGTTTCCCTCATTTTCTTCATTATTCATACCGGTTGTGTCTCTTGGTACTGAATTTTCACAGTTATCGAAATTTTGATCAATTTCCGGGTTAGCGCTTGGCTTGGAGGAGCCATGCGGCGCGATCGATGATAGGAGGGGTGAGGGGAAGAATGTTCCAGACCGATTCCATGACGTCATACCACGTTTTTCTCATTCCCCCTTCCCTCCCTTGCGGCCTTCATGACAATCACTCTTCGGCGTTACTAGTCATTCTTTGAAATTTTGCTATATTTTGAGGTTTATTGGCACAATCATGAGGAAGGGGTCACTATACTCCACAGAGAGACTGTTGATTGAATTTTGAATTTTTTCAACTGTTGTGAAATTTAGTTGGGCCTAGAATGTACAATTTTGAGTTGTAAAGAAAACGGGGGAGAATTCTTTCGGCTTTAAATAGCCATCTTCTGAATGAAAGAAACAGACTGGATCGAGGCAAAAAATACCTACCCCTGAAGATGGCTTAAAGCCGAAAGCTCGGAAAGAATTCTCCCCCGTTTTCTTTACTACCTCCTACAACCCTCCAAATAAATGAAGGTTATTCAACCAAGGAGAACATGAACAAAACAACAAATTTTGAGTTAACAATTTGATCCTGAGAAGTACTTACTTCCATGTTGGGGGTTAATTCATTGAAATTTTGCTCCGATTTAATGTGCATTTGAGATTTATTGGCTCAATCACGAGGAAGGGGCTACTATACTCCACAAAGAGTGTTAGGTATTTGAATTTAAAAAAAATATTTCTGTTGTTCCTACTGTTAGAAAATGTACTTAGTTAGGCCTAGAATGTACAACTTAAGAGTAAACAATTCGATCCTGCGAAGTACTCACTTCCATGTTAGGGGTTAATTAATTCCCCGGTGAAGGATGAATGAAATTCCTCCTGTACATAACCACTTAGGACTTGAACTCTTGTTGCAGTTTGTACTAAAACTTGTGAACGTCGAGTTATTGAAGTTCAAAAACTTGTTAAATGATGAGTACGTATGATGAAAAACGTTCCTAATAATTTGGGATCACTGTTGCATCGGTGTACTTAGCACTACTTGATAGCCTACTGGTACTTGAATACTTGTGGCCTAATCGTGAGTTTCTCTTTCGTTTCAGGCTCTCGATAAAATCAGGTACGAGTCCCTCACCGACCCGTCCAGGCTCGAGAGCGGAAAAGAGCTTTACATCAAGATCGTCCCCAACGTCGCGGAAAGGACCGTGACCATCATTGATACGTAAGTTACAATTTCATTTCATCTCATTCGTTCTGTTGTACCTTCAGCAATTCTTATCAAATTTTTGAATGATTTTCTCCAAAAATATAATGGTTAAGCGAATTTTCGATGAAAAGTAAGCTATTCTTGGTCCAACATTTTTAAAACTCGAATTTCCCTAAAACTTAGATGTCATTCCAGACGATAACTCTGTCCCGGCAAATCAGGCCACTAAAGGGGAGGTTTTGAGGAGTTTTAGGGGGGAAAAGTACCCATATATTCCCAAAATGAAATGGTTTGATCAGTGAGACCTCATTTTAAAGGGGTTTTCACGCTGAACAAGATGATGATGTCAGAATTGCGATAACTTATCCTGTTCTCAAAAAGGGGAACTTCGAACAAGATGAAGAAACGTGGTTACTTGAGATTTTCTTCACGGTTCTTCTGCTCTATTCTGATAATGAAAAGAGATATCTCAATTTGCACTTCACCATCGTGTTCAACGATGAAAAATCTATAAGACGAGTTGTTACTCTGCAAAAAATGGAGACAAAATTTGTTATAAAACCAATAAAATGGAGACATTTTACGTTTTTTACTTTTTCCAACGTTTTGATTGCCCAGACGATTCTAGACCAAATTGAAAGTGATAACAATGATTAATTGTGTCTGGTCAATGCTGTAGCTTATGTTGTGGGGTTTTCATGTTACAGTGGTATTGGCATGACCAAGGCTGATCTCGTGAACAACTTGGGAACCATCGCCAAATCCGGAACCAAGGCTTTCATGGAAGCTCTCCAAGCCGGCGCTGACATTTCTATGATTGGTCAGTTCGGCGTGGGTTTCTACTCCGCCTACCTGGTAGCTGACAAAGTCGTCGTCAGCAGCAAACACAACGACGATGACCAGTACCTGTGGGAGTCGTCTGCTGGTGGTTCCTTTACCATCAGGCCTGACCCAGGCGAACCTCTTGGACGAGGAACCAAGATCGTTCTTCACATCAAGGAAGATCAGACTGAATACCTGGAGGAGAGGAAGATCAAGGAAGTTGTTAAGAAGCACTCTCAGTTCATAGGTTATCCCATCAAGCTCCTCGTCGAAAAGGAACGCGACAAGGAACTCAGCGAAGATGAAGAAGAAACTGAAGAAAAGAAAGATGAGAAGGACGAAGAGGACAAACCTAAGATTGAGGACGTCGGTGAGGATGAAGATGAAGACGATAAGAAGGACAAAAAGAAGAAGAAGAAGACCATCAAAGAGAAGTACACTGAGGATGAAGAGCTTAACAAGACCAAGCCCATCTGGACCAGGAGACCTGATGATATCTCTCAGGATGAGTACCGTGAGTTCTACAAATCCCTCACCAACGATTGGGAAGATCATCTTGCCGTCAAACATTTCAGCGTTGAGGGTCAACTCGATTTCAGGGCACTCCTGTTCGTACCTCGTAGGGCTCCTTTCGACTTGTTCGAAAACAAGAAGAGGAAGAACAACATCAAGCTGTACGTCAGGCGTGTCTTCATCATGGACAACTGTGAAGACCTCATCCCCGAGTACCTCAACTTCATCAAGGGTGTCGTCGATTCTGAGGATCTTCCCCTGAACATTTCGAGAGAAATGCTCCAACAGAACAAGTTACTGAAGGTTATCAGGAAGAACTTGGTCAAGAAGTGCTTGGAGCTCTTCGACGAACTGGCTGAGGGCAAGGACAACTACAACAAGTACTACTCTCAGTTTGGCAAGAACTTGAAATTGGGTATCCACGAAGATTCACAGAACAGGAAGAAGTTGTCTGAGCTCCTGAGGTTCCACACATCCGCCTCCGGTGATGAAGCCGTCCCACTGAAGGACTACGTTACGAGGATGAAGGAGAACCAGAAACACATCTACTACATCACTGGTGAGAGCAAAGACCAGGTCGCCAATTCAGCTTTCGTTGAGAGGGTCAAGAAACGCGGATTCGAGGTCGTTTACATGACTGAGCCCATTGATGAGTATGTTGTCCAGCAGATGAAAGAATTCGACGGCAAACAGCTGGTCTCTGTTACCAAGGAGGGACTGGAACTCCCTGAGGACGAAGAGGAGAAGAAGAAGCGCGAGGAGGACAAGGCTAAATTCGAGAACTTGTGCAAAGTCATGAAGGACATCCTTGACAAGAAAGTCGAGAAGGTCGTCGTTTCCAACAGGTTAGTCGACTCCCCTTGCTGCATCGTCACATCGCAGTACGGATGGACGGCAAATATGGAGAGGATCATGAAGGCCCAAGCTCTGAGAGATTCCTCCACCATGGGTTACATGGCTGCCAAGAAACACTTGGAAGTCAACCCAGACCATCCCATCGTCGAAACCCTCAGACAGAAAGCCGATGCTGACAAGAACGACAAAGCCGTCAAAGATCTAGTCATTCTCCTCTTCGAGACCTCTCTCTTGTCCTCCGGCTTCGCCCTTGAAGACCCCGGCGTTCACGCTTCCCGCATCTACCGAATGATCAAATTGGGTCTCGGAATCGACGAAGATGATGCCCCCGTTGAAGAGGAAGTCGTTCCCGACTCCGAAATGCCCCCTCTTGATGCTGCGGCAGATGACACCACCAGAATGGAAGAGGTCGACTAAGTTAACCCATTTCGCTATTCCTATGTTCAATTTCTTTCTTTAAGTTTCTATGAGACTGTATCCACTCGTACCTGTGATTTAAGTGAAATTTTTGTATTCACTCGAGAGTAAATTCTTAAGTTTAGGAATGCCAGGATAATTCGTTTTTCATATGATTTCCATTTGCGAAGCAAGTGTAAATAATAACTTTAAAATTTTTGTAATAAAAATTTGAGTTCCACGTACCTATACTTGTTTCTCCTTTTCTTGCTCCTTTGATCAAGGTAATAGTTTGAATAATATTCAAACTTCTGTCAACAATTGAGTGAGTGCTGAATTTGTTCATGAATTTCACTTTTAAGTGGAAATAGAACACTGTTCAAGGTTTCAGTCTAACAGGAGTTGTACGTAATTTTCAGACTATTGGTGGTGAGTCGTCTGATCCATGCATGACGTAAAATCTATGTAATCCGTCATGCATTGATCAGTTCACCAATTTGTCTAGTACATAATAATATTTAATATTATTATGTACTGGACAAATTGGTGAATTACCAGGTAGACCAGCGATATTACTATGTTGGGGTTCGAATGAGGGACGAAATCGACCCTAGAGAAAGCTTTGAATGTCACAATGTGGTAAGAGGTGAGCAGGTAGAATGAATGCGAATTATAACAATTATACGAATAATCACGAGGATGTGGGGCGAGTTTTTGGATAAGAAAGAGGGCGTTTGAATACGATGATGCGCAATTTCACTATCATATTAATAAATACTTCAATTGCTATTTGAAGAAGGGAAGGTATTAATAATTAATTGAGAATGATATTGACTCATATTGTTCTATTTTGTCCGACATTAGCCTTCTCCTCGTTCCTTCAGTTAAGGGGAATCGTAACAGTTGAATTCGACGTGTATTGACGTTTATGACCATCTTCTGCTGGTGGATATAAAAATGCTACACCCCTAAGATTGATCCTTCCGGAATTGAAAAAAGTGCTCTACTTAGATTGTAGAATTTTGGTATATTTTCAATAATGAGCCTTTGGAGTAAATATAAGTATACCTATGCGTACACCTACTCCAAAGGCTCATTATTGAAAATATACCAAAATTCTACAATCTAAGTAGAGCACTTTTTGTGCCAATCCAGGTTTATTCTGATGTGAATGAGTAGTTCCTACTGGCTGTTCATGTCTTGCCAGTGACAATGGACTCCTTCGGAAGGTATGTAAAGTCCACATCAACGAGTAGAACTAATCATTTAGGTACATCAATTCAATGATGAGATTCTAGACAGTCTACCTCCATTGTCCAACCTAATAGATAAACCCCGTCAAATCCCCTAGTATCATGTCTCTTGGATAAGTTATCGCTAAGATGCTTTGTTTAGGAGTTATAAGCGGAAAACTGAAGAAAGTGCGAACATTTGAAGGGTTTCGGGGAACTACAAGTTAAGCTCAATCCCTGGAGGGGTACAAACTCGTGCTCATCACTATCTTAAGGTTCAAGAACGATTTTCAGCTTTCCCCAGGTCACTTCGAAGTACCACCCTTTCAGTACTAATATTACTGGATTACTACCTCAAAGCTCATAGGAAACTCGTGAGACGCAAGCTAACGTAATTCATCAATATACTAGAGCACGGGTCAGCAACCTTACGCTCGATAGGGACGCTGAAGACAGCCATTTAAAAATTGGTACTTTTTTGGACATATAAAATAAATATAGAAGGGCAAAATAATAGAGAAAATGGCAGTTTATTATTTCTTCGTAATTAATATAATAAATTCAGCCTCAACTTAAAAAACAAGAATTACTTTGAAGACTTCATTTGACACTAAAATTGAACAACAATTATTTTGAAGACTTCATTTGACACTAAAATTGAACAAAAAGTCGTTAAAAATTATGGTGAGTCAGTGAGACACTTGGCACTGAATTTCGCTGGTTACTATTTGCTCGAGTCCCATAGCCCACGTCCTCACAGTCTATGAGCAACTTATTTAAGTGTTGTGCCCATTCAACTCCAACTGAAGGGAAACGGCTCTTTATAATTGGGTGTTAGTTATTTAAATATTGATTCAAGTATGGTTTTATTCAATGCAATCCGAAATTAGATTTAGTTTGAGATTTCTATTTTTTTCCAAATTCAGATGTTTAGAACGGTTTGCAGGCGCAGCGAAAGCCTTGGTAAGCGAAAGCGCACCTGCTTACCCCTGTACTAGACTATTAAAATTATTACCGTTTGCAATCAGACGAGAAAGAACAGGAGTCTCCCATAGTGCTGATGAACAAAGCTGAACGGACCTCTCCAAGTTCTAGTAATTTTTTGGAACACGATCGCAGCAACAACGTTCCGAAATACAAGTTCAACATGAAGTAACGCATTAATCCTACTTTTTTAGAAATTACACAAATCGACCGATTGTTTACTACTCTACCGTTAGCATACACACCTGTTGATCTATTAATGTACTGTGTAGGCACCGCTCATATCCATGTATGAGAACTTAACAAAAGCTTCGTCAATTCCTTTTCATCTCAAGGAACAGCACAAAATGTCACAGCTCTCAGCACATCGTATGCCTACATACGTCGTGATACATACCTCGTTTTTGGAACCGTTGGACCAGCAAAACTGGTCGCGTCGATGTGATAAGACCTCGTAGCTGTGAAAAAATGACTCAAGTCTTTAAAGTGATGCTCCAACTAGTTGACTAGAGCAAGCGAGTGTTTCCTATTGAATGAACGGGGTTTGCCTCAATCTGTGTTCCCTCTTAATATTACTAATCATATCATTAAACATTTTTGTGGCTAAAATTATTAGCCACGACAAGTAATTTAGTTGACTTTCAGAGAGTAAAGTTTGCTCCTAGGCATTAAGAGAGGTCCTTTCAACAAGGCCTTGGAACCTTACTTCTGCCAAATTGTAGAAACCAAATACATACTTCAATAAACTTCAGATCAGCTGAGGTCTTCAATTTTGGAAGAAAAAGAAGCTATTGCTATATAATGTTTAAAACTCGAATTTCCGAAAAGTTCTCGTGTCATTCGAGACGACAACTCTCGATAGAATTAAGATAAAAAGTTCAAATTTGCACAAAAAATCTGTTCGCCTGGGCAGAATCCCAGGTTCATCTGCTCTAATATGATAACGGAATGAGATTTTTGTATGTATTTATTTCGTATTTTGAGAATAATAAATAATTTAATATGCTTAGAGAATACCAACTTCAATGAGCCATTTAATATAGTGGGAAAGAAACACAATGAAGTTAGAAGTAATAATCCTTTATATAGATTATAGGAAAATGTATAAATATTTTACCACTCGACAAACAAATAACTTTCAAGATGATTAAAAACGGATAACTAATAATTTATAAAGGAATGAATAAAAACTAACAACTAACTTGGTTAGTTAGCCAAATAATAAGTACCTACAAGAGAGATATTTTCAACAAAGAATAATGCATATAAAATTCAAGGATTGACGTTCTACACAGGAACGGTTTTACAAAATTTGATCGATGGGCGACAAAATGATGTAAAAGGAATTTGAAGCATAAATTTGAACACCTGATTGTTTCACCTCAATGAATTATCGTAATGAAATGGGGCCAATAATCACTGTTCGTCTTTGTCTTTGGCTCCGTGCTTGAGGATTCGAGTGAATTCGATGTAGTCGAACATTCCGTTTTTGATGGGAGCCTCGCGGTACATTTCGTCGACCTGAAAAAGATGAAATAAAATATGAAAAATTGACGAATTAACGTCAGACCATGACTAGAGTACACCTAAGAGAGGGTTGGTTTAACTACATCAGAACCCACTCAAACTGAACACCCGCATCCCTCGAGTTAACGAAGTTTGATAACTGGGCATCTACTTGCAACAAAGCTCACGTACGATCATCATATAGGAAGGTTGGTAAAACGATTTTGCTCACAACTCAGCCTCCTGCAAGTTTGTTCTTACTCGGACGTACGTCACCGCTGCCTCTCGACTACTGTACCTCATCATAGTACGCCCTATCCGTCTGGGGATCAGTAAGCAAACACCAAATGAAGAGTTCAAACCAGTGGCGGCTACTGGAGCATGTCACCCCCAGCCAATAAACCAAAAATAATAACCCAATTCTCCCACCCTATTTGAAGAGTAAGTTGGCTATTACCTAGGGCAGTATTATTTCAAGCACATGGTCAAACATCCGTTGAATCTCATCATAGAGGATGTTGTGGGCTGGGTCAGGTGAAGACTTAGACCTAATTGTGTGTTCAACTTTTTCTACCTTTAATTATCTAACTATTATATATGTCTCTGAAAGAATCGCAGGGAAATATTTAATTGTTAAAATAGTTACATTAATTACAATTACTTACTTCAATTTTTATTACAAGAAATGAAATATTTGTCGTTGTAACTCCGTTTCGAGCATTCAGAATTTAAGCATAGATCAGTCTAAAACACCACCAGGGCAGTAAGCCACTGTGCTTCACCTGAAATGGCGCTAGCCGACAAGGATACTTCTTAAAAGCCACTTTTCTATATGCGGGATGACCATGGTTTTCGATTATTGGGGGAAGGGCAGCCTTAAACCTACGAAAAAATAATTGTCAGTTAATGACCATTCTGAAACAGAAGTGGAAAGAAGTAAAAGTCTGAATGTCAAAGTTAACGAGCGATGCCCATATTATGACAGTACAGGAGGGCGTTACAATAGCAAACCCAAATTCAAGTCAATTGCGTAAAGAACCACGTTAATTTTGACACACAGATAGACATGATTTTAGCTCAAATTCCGTGACAGAATGGGCAGGTAAGGATTGGTGTATGGTTATTATGGGGCATCTCTCGTGTAGACGTGCAGCTTTTTAGGAGCATCCTTGGGAAGTAACCACCATTTCAGGTGAGACTCCAATGTCCGACTGCCCTGGTGGTGTTGTGGACGTGAAAAGCTGTAGCCTAATCAGAATTTCGTCTGATCAATATACTCAAAGCAACCCACTTCCTCACCACCCAGAATCGGGAGAGGATTTGGCAAGGATTCGAACTCTTGCAGGTACAACCCACCAGACCGCCCTGGACCACTGATATCAAATGAATACTCACATCCTCATCGGTAAACCGATCGCCCATCGAGGTCAGTAGCTCACGGAGCCTCTCTTCATTGATGTATCCGTTGTTGTCCTCATCGAAACATCCAAAGGCGTTTTTGATGACCTCCTCGGGGTCAGTTCCCTGAAGACGTTCTCCAAATAGAGTCAGGAACATCGTGAAATTGATTGGGCCAGGAGCCTCATTCATCATTCCCTCGAGGTACTCGTCCGATGGATTTTTGCCTGAAGTTGAACAAGAAAAGCGTGTTCAAGTAACATCCACATTTCAAAAATTCTAAGTGGTGAAAAGCTCAACATTTACTTATACCTACGTCTGATGAATATACTGTCGCGAAACATGTCGCAACATCATTGTTCACTATTTATCTCCTATCGATCAGACTCCTAGGGACATAGTAAGAAGGATAAAAATACTAGCCAGATACTACTAAGGGCAAGTAGGGTTAAGGCGGTGTTCCACTGACACGACGGAAGACTGCTGCTAGTGATAAGTATGAATTTGAGTTGGATCAAGTGTTGCTGAAGAAGCGATAGGCATAAACAATTAACCCTTCTGTTCAATAATTCATACCTAATTCTGTTAGTATGTACAATTTATATTCTATTATTAAAGAGACAGTAATTGGGCTTGCCTGTATTTATAACAAATAAACAAAATAAACCCTCTTATTCAACATTGGCAGCCAGGAGGAATTTTTTTGGATTCAACAATAATAATTATTGGTGAATGATTCCAGCCTCATGGAAGATAATCTAAAGAGTAGTTTTTTCGTCAAACAAGACTCTATTTCTTTTTTTCTGTTCAATACAAATTTTCGCTAAAAATACTACCTTCTATGGCATTTGTCTTGCCCTCGTTTTGACCCCAAAATTCATCATTCAAGCCCTCCCAATCTACAACTAATAGCAATTTACCCGAAGAGGCGAGCATGTCATGGAGGTCTTCCTTATCGACGAAGCCATCCCTGTTTTGATCGATCATGTTGAAAGCCTCCTTGAACTCCTGGATTTGAGCCTGGTCAAACATGGCAAACACGTTTGACGTCGCACGCTGAGCGCGCTTCTTGGTGGTCGCTCTGCGCCCAGCGGTTTTACGGGAAGACATGGCTGTATCTGAAGACAAAGGCAAACAGTGTGTTTAGAATACATTTATTGACCATGAGAACGCATGCATGAGAAAACAACGAGTTATTCAGTAACAGACTTACGTAGACCATAAATCAACGGATTAATGTCCACCCAAGACTCCTCTCTCCGCTATTAGGTAGTAAAAGCGAGTTTATAATTTTAAATGTTTCCCCCTTACTTCAAGTAGATTCCTGATACATTTACGAACAAGTAAGTAGTCAAGATAAGTATTTTACTGCCTTTTGTATAGCGTCAATAGCAAAATATACAAATTAGGGTGTGTCTTGACCAGTTGCCTTGAGAGAACTGGCAGCAGAAACATCAGTATAGGGCATTGAACAAAAAAATGCATAGCTATGTCGCTTACACCCCAGTTGCAGATGGGGCATGCAGACACAAAGAAATCAATCTTGTCTCCCTCAACTAGGATCCTTGAAGCGTGCTTTCCAAAAACCGTTGCTGAGCAAGTGAGCGGAGGATGAACATAATCCAATCCTTAGTTAGATACCTCTGGGGCTGAGGGCTCCTGGAAGGCTATTGGTTCATCCTCATGGCAGGCGCTTGAGGTTGTTGCCAGCTGCAGGTCGATATTAGGGGAGAGAAAAGCCAGGGAAGCCCGGGAATGTACAGCATCAGCAGGCAGGCTCATCCAAAAGACTCCAAGGCACCCGCAAGGCGTTTAAACCATTAATACCTAGGATTGCATGATGGCAACATCGAAAGGTTGAAGAGGCACCTCAAACACGAAACAGGTAGTTGGTGAGGAGCTGCTCTTTCTCGGGACGACCAGGAATTTTCCCTAGCTGTGTCCAAGGTACCCATAACAGCTACTGAAGACAAATTAGCCCGACTTATGAAATGACTGCATGCCCCTGTGAATACAGCAGAACTGGAGAATGGCACACCCAAATATGTGTACGACGTAGCACTCCTGAAGCACATCAGGTTGGTCTTGGTTATGTTGCACATGAGACCATACTGAACGGATAACACCTAAGCGAGTTTGTAATTACAAATTATTTCCTTCTTATTTCAAGTAGATTCCTGATACATTTACAAACAAGTAGAAAATAATGAAGGAAAAATCAAAATCGAATTCAGCCATGCATTAAACACAATAATTGTTTAAATACAATAATTGTAACAAATCAATGACATTTTTAACACACCCCAATTACAGATACAATGACAGTTACGTCACCCAATGACAGCCAATCGAACTCATCTTTTCAAGCCTTCTTCTACACAACCAAGCTTTGAGCCCCTTTTCTTCTCATTGATCATGTCTCGTATTTTTAGTAAATTACAGTGGGTTTTGGTTTCCTGAGAAAAACCCAGAATTCAACTAAGAAGACAAGATGAATACAAACATTTGTAATATTTAAGGGAAACACTCCCAAGCAAAAAAACAGGCATAAGGGCACTCTTTACAACAAGGGTTCGTTCCCAGTGGAGGTTAGCAATCGACAATAAAGCAGTATCAACTGGTTTGAAGAATTGACTGCAACCACAATGCAAACATCTGATTTAAATAAAAATGCAACCACCACATTAATAAAAATCAAGTCTCCTCAGCTTTAGCTGCTCCCTCTCCAATAATAAGTAAAATTCAGCATTTTATTTAGTGTAAAGTATGTAGAGAAGAATATGATTGTGAATGGTTTGCAGGCTCTTTTGAGGTCGTCTCAAGCCCATCTAAGTACGAGTTCTCAATTCACTTTAGATGAAGTATTCAAGTTCAAAGAATGATTTGATAGGCTGGAACGAGCGAAAATGGAGGAGTATCTCATCAGCCTGATTTTCTGTGGAATGAAATACCCAAAAACACTGAGGATATGAGATGATTCCTCGATTTGGGATCACAAAATAATATTATAGTATATTAATACTCTCAGCAATGAACTGTGTCCAAGAACAAACGGTCCTTTGCTAGGTCACTGCGAACGAACTCTACGTAGAAAACACGTTGAAATAAAGACTGCACCGCCACCATGATAATAATTATCATTATAATATAATGATATTATATATTATACAATTGACACACAGGTCATACAAAAATTAGGTCTATCCTGTAGAGAAGTATCTACCACACAAACTACCGTATAAATCACTCAGATGGAGAACGCCAAACCAAACGATGAAAAAAACCCACCTAAACGCAATTTTCCAGAAAATCATAGGGATGTTTTCACTAAGTTCTTTTGACCTTGGTGCAGCAATATACGCAAAATGTGCCTGTAAAAAAGTCTGTTGAAGAATTATGATACATGAAATGGTGGTTTTGAATCAATTGGGATTTCCTTGATTAAGTTGAAGCGATATGAACCAAGCAGTGGAATGTCTCAAGAAATATAAGGGAGGATCTGTGTTGAAATACTTCGGATGAGGTGCTAGGTACCAAGACGAAGGTCAGTAAAACTGGCATTTAATTTGTACCAGAATATCCCCTAATGTCGTAATATTTGTGATTAAGCCATTTAAGACATGTGTTAAACGTACAGGATTGTACAACAAGCAACACCCCCTTACGATACGGAAATAGGCCAAACAAAGGTGAGTCACCAACTGAAAAGGTGGTATTGGGAAACGTTATCATAGTGAATCATGAGCAGAAATTCCGGGAGTCCGTTGGGCAGGTGCTCGTGGTGAATCAACTATTCAAATGAGTGTATTAGTACTGCACAATTAGTTAGATACGACGGATACTGGTATGAACATAGTCAGAAATTAGAAAACAGTATTTTCCAAACACTTGACTCGATAGTACCTGGCATGTATAGGTACATCTCCTATTGAACTTGAAACTGGAAGAACAAAACGTAGAATGAAAATGCAGCTCAATTTATAGATCACGTCATGTAAATAGCTAACATCTACCTAATTAAAGTATTTTACCTAGTAGCTTCGAAAAGAATGTAGGTAGGTACGTGGTTGTTTACAGATAAGAGGAAATGTCCAGATTTGGGCAAACGCCCAAAGGAGATCGTATACGTTTAGTGCTACATGATTATGAAAATCTACGAAGTTACTCACCAAAATTCGATAACGCTGAATCTAAACCGTAAACTTCTCAAACTCAATAACGATACGAAGGGAAACACCCAAGTTGAAATAAGACGACAACAAAGAACCAACAGATACCTAAAATGGCTAGAAGATGACTCACTGGAGGAGGGAGCAAGGCTGAAAAGCGCTAGCGCTTCAAGCGGAAGCTTTGAAACTACCGATAAGTTCTCCCGCGCTTTGCTGAAATTTCTTTCAACTTTAAACGAATTTTACTGAATCCAAGCAAACGCACTAAATAATAAAATGGGAAGAAATAAATGCTTTCAAATATTTTGAATAAATAAATGTTACATAAATAAGGTATTCTAGTGGAATATTTACTACTATTGGCAGGTTAGTGGAAGTTAGTGGAAGGTAAATTAAATTTTATCGAGTTGACTACGAGACTGTTACGTAGGTACTCATTTAATGAAGTTATTTGAAAAATGATTCATTCATGTAGTACCTAGCCGTTTTTGTACAGTGGTAACTGCAAAACGAAACTAAAACGATAATATCGAAATTAACAAAAAATATCGAAACATCGATTATTTTCGCTGGTAAATTGAATTACCTACTCTTTTTAAAATATCGAAATTGTTCCCCTATAGTTGCTGAGAAGTTTTCTTATCATCCAACAGGTTTGTTGTTAGTGACAGATATCAGAAATATTTCCGTATAATATAGTTGCTGGATGTAAGAAAACTTCTTAGTGACTGTCAGAGAGCAATATCGATGTTTTAAAAAGATATCGAAATAGTAATTCGATTTATCGGTGAAAATATCGATATATTAAATCTTTTTGTCAAACAGGGGGTGTAGAGTGTGTTGAAGAGGAGAATCCGCATTCCTTCGAAAATTTGTTCATTTAGACTAGGTACCTATTGAACATACCTACTCAAATTCCTGACTTGTAGGGTTGGCGCAAGGGTGGTGGGGGGTCCGATTTTTCAGTTTTTTGCTTATATAACGAAAACGGTGTAGGTACTTTTTGATATACCATTCTAAATACAAAATGAAAGCTGTTAAAATTATCTACGAATTTGATTACCTATAATACAATCAAATTTGTAGATAATTATAACAGCTTTTCAAAAATCGGCTTTTTACCCCTCGTTTTCTGTCAAACCGTTCCTTTAAAACCGTTCACCTGAGACGAAAGTGGTAGGAGAAGAAGTTGGAGAGGGTTAAATTACCTGTATGGCTGAATAGGTAATATTATAGGTAATACAGGAATATGTGGCTGAATACCAATTTATGTCGATAAAACTCCCCAGAACCCCCCTCAGTTTATAGATTCAACGCTGAACACGAGGGTGAAGTCCGAATTGTACTATTTTTATCGTGTCTGACTCCCAAAGCGTCATCAAGTCTCTGAAAAACATGGGTCCGTCAGTGAAAGCCTCCCACCTGTCGATTCACGTTCTTTCGCGGTTATCGCAGCTGGCACGTCGTGACATAAATGTGAAATTCATTTGGATCAAATCACACATCGGAATACAAGGAAATGAGACTGCGGACCACCTAGCGAAAAATGGAGTCCTCTTTGGGGACACCACCACAATCACTTTACCCTACACTGATTTCAAACCTCGGTTCAGAACTCAGCTGCACGAACGATGGCAAACATACCATAATGCCTACCCATCAGCAAACCGACACAGGGATATATTCCCGTCAGTCCCGAGGTCACCGTGGTACCTGACAATGGGCGTAAAAGAGAAGAGCTTTTACTCTACGCTGTCTCGGTTGAGAAGCCGCCATGGTATCTGCAAGTCCTACCTCCACAAAATAGGTCAATCCAGTGATAGTGCGTGCGATTTTTGTGGTAATATAGAGGATTTAGAGCACCTTATTTTCCTTTGCCCACGCTACAACACTTGTAGGTCACACATGCTCGACAGCCTCACTGGACTAGTCAAAAGTCCATTTAATTTGGATCTGTTACTACTTGAAGGTAGTGAAGCAGTTTATAAAATTATTTTCAATTTCTTTTGTGACATTCAGCGTAAAATTTAATTTTGTAAATCACCTTTTATAATTTATGTATATATATTAGTATCACCTATGATGTGAACCGCTGGCTGTAAGGTTACATACTGATGCCAATAAAGAAAGTTTAAAAAAAAAAAAAAAAAAAAAGTCCGAATTGCGATATCTCATTCCGTCATCAGATTAGAGCAGACTAACCATGAAAAACATTTCAAGTATCAACCACGTTTCTTCATTTACGCAGTGCTCCAGTTTGAGAACGGAATAACATATCACAATTCTGTATTCACCATCGAATTCAGCGTAAAAAAAATCTTTTTAAATGATTATAATCTGTGGGTTCAAATTGAAGCTATGGACGAGGAGATTTGAAAAATTGACGTTTTCTGAACTCGTGAGTACCCCCTTACCCAGGGGGTAGGGAGGGTACTTTAAGTATAGAATATGTTCTTTTGATAATAGAGTACTGAAGGTCGGAAATGTTTCCGGTAAAATTAGAAATATTTCCGAGACCAAATATTGGAAAGATTGCTTTGAATGCTCTAACTTGGCTCGCTGCGGAGTTCGGAGGCCATGCGCTGTCTTCTCTTGCCTTCTGGTGGCGCACAGTGGTCGGAAAACCGATTTTATGGGAGCGAAACTTTCCTAATACAGATTTTTTTTTTTTAGGAAATTTTATGCTGAACAAAAAATTTCTGTAAACGTTGGGTCTAAAGTCGACCCCATAATATTCATCCACAATGTATCAATCCAAATTTCATTAAAAGGACCTCCTTGTTGGCAATGTAAGAGGTAGATGCAAACAAAATTTGTTAGCAATAACATTTAATGTTATTGCTGTTGCGAATAATGTAATATAGTATATATGTTCGCGCCAAAAACCCTCATTGGTGTAGGCATAGTATTCATCCGCCAACCCGATGCTAGCGCTGCCTAGTGCCACCCCGTAGTATCGAAGTAGTCGTCGTATAAGCGTTGTGAAAGACAGTCAAGTTACTTAGTTTGTTCAGTTAGTGCGTTTGGTCGATCAGGACGAGAATTGTATGTATCTTTATTCTCATTTATAATACACGTATTTTCTCCTCGCCTGAGTTGAAGGATTCGTCACTACCAGCAACCCTTATTCGTGGTCAGGATTCCCCACCACATTAGCGAATCTTCATGGTCCTTCGAGCTGAATTCATCCTTCACTCACAGGTTTCTCGAGGAGTTTCTGTTGACAAATTGTTCATTTCAACATTATAGCATCCTAGTAAACCAAACGCATCCAGTCATTCCGTATCATAAATTCGGAATTTGACTTCTCACCTGCCCGCAGCAAAACCTTGCAGTAACGCCAGTGCAGAAACCGAATACTTAGTTATCTAACTTTGAAATCCGACAGCCTGTGTCGCCATTTGCAACAGGCCCCTATTTAGTAAATAGTGAAAAATGCAACGCAGTAAATAGTATTTACTGCGTTGCATTTTTCACTGGTGCGCCTGCGTGGTCACCGCACACAAACAACCAGCTCCAGGTTCAGCTCTGAAATTTGGTTGTAAAAAGCGGGGAATTTCTGATTATAGAAATTGATGGGATATATGTTGGAGGATCCATCCATGGTCTCCTGCCACTTCATAGATGGGGGGTATAGATTTGGTAGCTATTTGAAATTTCGAAAATTCGTCAAAATTGAAACTATTTACGGGGGGCTGAAACGTGGATCGGGGTAAGTATATGATATAAGCATACCAAAAACCAATCACTGCCACCTTATGCCCGGTGGTAAGTGCTGGCAGAGGGCACTTGAATATTGGTACTTTTTGCACAGAAAATGAAACTATTTGCGGGCTTTTGCAATTTCGCTCATTGTAACTACTCGACATGGAGAGACAAATAAACCTACTCTGCCAGCAATAGTCCAGTGGTAAGTACTGGCAGAGGGCACTTGAATATTGGTACTTTTTGCACAGAAAATGAAACTATTTGCGGGCTTTTGCAATTTTGGTCATTGTAACTACTCGACATGGAGAGCCAAATGAACCTACTCTGCCGGCAATAGTCCAGTGGTAAGTGCTGGCAGAGGGCACTTGAATATTGGTACTTTTTGCACAGAAAATGAAACTATTTGCGGGCTTTTGCAATTTTGGTCATTGTAACTACTCGACATGGAGAGCCAAATGAACCTACTCTGCCGGCAATAGTCCGGTGGTAAGTGCTGGCAGAGGGCACTTGAATATTGGTACTTTTTGCGCAGAAAACAAAACTATTTGCGGGCTTCTGCAATTTCGCTCATTGTAACTACTCGACATGGAGAGACAAATAAACCTACTCTGCCAGCAATAGTCCAGTGGTAAGTACTGGCAGAGGGCACTTGAAAATTGGTACTTCGTTCTAAAAATGACGTATCATTTTGTAATCGTCGCTACATACTGCTATGCGCAATCCACCGCTGCCAACGAAAAAATGGTCTGCTGTTCACACTTTGCTTTTTATATCTTCTGAAACCACTTTCCGGGTCCAATTCCTCCTCTCTCGGCAAGGGAAATGACAATGTATATGGATATGGACTAAGTTACGATCGATGGGTGATACCAGGAAATAGATTGTGCAGGAATTGAATTAATTTTTTTTTTTTTTGCTAATATATATTTTATTATTGCTCCAAGATATAGATCTCATTAACAATATTCGTCTGACCTAATTATATTACAATACAATTGAATTAATGATGAGCATTTTATTTTCTCCGTACTTACAATAAATTATTTATAACAAATGAAAAATAAACAATATGATTTTAGATATAATTATTGAAATTACAACAAAAATGTTGACTAATGCATCAAATTAATGTATAATATCACGATGTAATAATATTACATCGTGATATTATACATTAATTTGATACCACGTAATCTGATCAATGACAACAGTATACCTAGGTTTAATCAAGTAAGTACGTACCGATTCTATGAAAATATCATTGACATCATAACATAAAACTAGAACAATGACCTAGAACTAGAACAACATGGAGTAATGAAACATAAATCCAGAGTAATCAAAAACATTGATTTTTTCACAATGAAGGCCCCTAAAAAAAGTTAATGAAGTACATAGATATGGTACACAAAAATTGAAACAACGTTGTGAATAAATTTGATTTGAATTGGGCTGTATCAATGTGGGAAAACTTATAGGTGGGCAAATTTTTTAAAATGATGAAAAAGTCACCGGGAAAAATGAATAAGTAGGCTGTAATAAGAAAAACGAGAAAATCTTTCAAATTTCAATCGTCGTCGTCCTCATCGCTGGTGTCAGTCATACTATCGTCATCTTCTCCTTCCGGAATCTGTTCCTTCATGATAAGATATTATTTTTCTGGAAGAGCAGAGCCTTCGAACCATCTCACAACATACGTCCCATCGTTATCCGTCCATCCGTAGTCGTCAGCTTTAATGCTGGGTGGATCTGGTGGGTGTAGATCAGACCACATTAGAGCTACGTACTTCGACCTCAGTGCATGTTGAAACAATGCCTTCTTGCATGGAGGGAGATTGCAACTGTCGATCCCTTTTGGATCTTTCAGAGGATGTTTTTCCCAATTTCTTTTGTAGGCATCCATAAATAAGTGCAGGCGTAATTCATCTACATCTTCGAATCGGCGACGGCTGTAGATTTGACACACAATTTTTTCAATGTTATGGAATTCCACAGGAGACAGATGTGGATTATAACCGAATGTTGCCAAAGTACGCTTCGAGTCTTCCTGTGCTTTTACTATATTGAATGGCTTCTTCTTCCCTACACGGAAGAAGGCTGACGTGTAATCACAACCTGTAAGTGCGTGAAGGGATGGGAGAGCTCTACACATATCGGGCCCCAAGTTCTCTACGATTCTTCTTACATCAATAAATCTATGGTCATTCCTTGTCACTGTTCCAACTTCCAGCCAAATTCTCACATGATTATGGATACGGTGAATGTTGCCAATTACAATGATGAGCACATCCGTATCGGAAGTTCTAATGACCACGTTCGATTCTTCTTTCAGCGTTGTTAAATGGTAGATTCTGGAGTCTGCTTCGATATTTCCACATTTCAAGTTTGGATCTTCGTTGACAGTGACGGTATCCCCAGTCAATGAATAAAAAAAGTAGCAGATTTCTTCTCTATTCACGTAAAGTGCAAATTGCTTGGACGAATTGGCATATTTTTCAGAGGCCCATTCATTTACAAGAAAATTGACCAGACTCTCTTTGAACTGGATACTCCTTAATGCTTTGGTAAAATCGATCGGTCTCTTTTGGTCTGGCTTGCTCACATGGTAGGTGATGTTGGAATCGCCTGCACATCTCGAATCCCTTTCGAGGTCTTTAATGGATGGTGAAACATACCGATCAAAAATAAGATGAACGCGGAAACATTTAGCGGCGCTGATGTTTTTTAAAATGGCTTTCGCAATTCCCTGATACGTAGCGGTAAGGGTGTTACCTAACCGGTGCAATAAATGAAAACCGTCTATGATAAGCATATCAGTCTTAGTAGGCGCTTCATGGGAAGTAAGTCCTTCCAAATATTTCAACAGCACACTTTTTTGGGTTTTCAAAAGCGTTCCGTCGTGATGGCCTAGCGAAAGAGGAACCGGGGTTAGAGGAAACTTTAACACAGACTGCATATCAATGTTGTTTTTAAGGGATACAGTAAGAAGACGACAGAACAAATTTCTCTCCATCTTTAAGGTTTGAGTCTTTTCAGCTTTTTTGATTGTTAGTCCAGGGCGGTCGGTTGAAAAGTTAAGAACCTGATTTCGAGGAATGGCCTTGTAAAATCGAGTAAAATCCACGGAACGTTCTGCTCTAAATTTCGAACGTACTTTTACAATGGTCTTACATTTTTTCAATGTTACATCCGTGAAAGGTTTTATTTGTTCATCAGGTCCGGTGTTCTTACAATGAATGCAGCACGACCGTGGAGGACCACCAGCATTTGCCATGGTTTTGAAATTCTCTGTGTCCAAATCGCGATCTAAAATTAATAAAAAATAATCCTTGTACCAAACACATCTATTTTTTAAACTATCATACCTAACCAATTAATGATGAATGTTATGTACTACTTGAACCCTAGAGTACTAAATCCTAATTTCCATTCTGAAGAAAAAAGAAAAACCCGGAAATATACTTAATTGAAGAAGTTAAAATATTGTTTGGTGGTGCACTTTTTCATTGTTTCTGTTTTCATCAATTTTTAGAATCCCGATAATATGTAATAATAATGATAATGCCACGTGACTTTGTAACTTTTGGACTAGGTACTACGAATTATGCGGATTTTCAAATTAGCGGGATAATGAATGGTAAAAAACCAACTGACCAAAAACCGAAAATTTGATCAGCATTCAACCAGTAAGAAAAAATGTTGACACCCCATTTTCTTACAAGTCACTGAGTCGCAGAAGCAACATATTTTTTTGCGAATAAATGGGATATTAAAACTAGAAATTATGAGACGTTTAGGTACCCTCGAGGTGAAAAATCTTTACAAATAGACGAGAAAACCAAAATGCATTGCTTTATTACGAATTATCAAGATGTTTGCAAGGGACTGAGACTAACCATTCATTGATTCTTGAGTCATCAATATAATATTCATTGGGCATTGTACAATTAATCGTGTTTTAGTAATCAAGCATGCCAAGAAAAGTTAGAGAAATGCAAAACTTCAGATTGGAAACTACCTAGGTACCTAGTTCAAATAAGTCCTGACGTTCGGGTGTTGGGTGTATAATATGCCTAATTATAATTACTAAAAAAATATAAGAAAGAAAACATCTAGAATGCTCACCCAGAGTGATGATGGAGCGTAGTGTTGAATTATTTCCATTCAAAGCAAAACGAACGCGTCACAATCCCAAATTTCTATACATGCGAAACGAATAACGAACAGTGAACATTTGACGTTACTGGGCACATTACTAGACTTGAATTACTTGACATTACTTGAATCGTTTTCCTCTCAACAATCTTCATCCTACCCCCACTCGGTAGGTGTAACGGTTCACATACCACATCATAAATCCCTACAGGTAGGGAAAACACCCTTTCCTCTTGTTCCGTTCAAACATGTGGTCTCAAGACGGGCGAACTGCGTTGACCTAATTTCAAACGCCCTCTGCCAGTACTTACCACCGGACTATTGCTGGCAGAGTAGGTTTATTTGTCTCCCCATGTCGAGTAGTTACAATGAGCGAAATTGCAAAAGCCCGCAAATAGTTTTGTTTTCTGTGCAAATAGTACCAAATTTCAAGTGCCCTCTGCCAGCACTTACCACTGGACTATTGCCGGCAGAGTAGGTTCATTTGGCTCTCCATGTCGAGTAGCTACAATGACCAAAATTGCAAAAGCCCGCAAAGAGTTTCATTTTCTCTGCAAAAAGTACCAATTTTCAAGTGCCCTCTGCCAGTACTTACCACTGGACTATTGCCGGCAGAGTAGGTTCATTTGGCTCTCCATGTCGAGTAGTTACAATGAGCGAAATTGCAAAAGCCCGCAAATAGTTTCATTTTCTGTGCAAAAAGTACCAATTTTCAAGTGCCCTCTGCCAGTACTTACCACCGGGTATAAGGTGGCAGTGATTGGTTTTTGGTATGCTTATATCATATACTTACCCCGATCCAAGTTTCAGCCCCCCGTAAATAGTTTCAATTTTGACGAATTTTCGAAATTTCAAATAGCTACCAAATCTATACCCCCCATCTATGAAGTGGCAGGAGACCATGGATGGATCCTCTAACATATATCCCATCAATTTCTATAATCAGAAATTCCCCGCTTTTTACAACCAAATTTCAGAGCTGGCTCCTGGACTATTCATAGTCCTGGAGCCGAGGCCGAAAATGGGTGTTCATTTTAGGAGAAGGTTTGATATAAAATTATGAAAATCTAGTCAATTCTGAGTAAGAAAATCCAAGTCTGCCATTTCAAAGCGGTTGCTTTCAAAAATGGCAGCCATTTAAAAAGTGACGAAAACGCACAAACATGACCTGTCTTTAGGATGGATGGAACTTTTATAGATGATAGATTATGTCCAAACATAGATGTTTTCACCAGTCTGCCACTTTCAACCGGTTGAAAATGCGTGGCAGACTCAATTTCAAAAATTGCATTTTTCGGGTGTAAAATTTACAGTATTTGGGACGCCTCAAATTTTCACACATGATTATATATGCTCAAATAAGGAGTTTGAGACTTGTCTGCCAATCTAAAGCAGTTGAAAAGTAATGGCAGACTTGAATTGAAATATTGCCAAATTTGGTGATAAATTTCATCAGTTTTAGGAAGATTCAAATTTCAATACGTTAAAGTACCTGTGGTATGAGAGCAATAGACCATGGTCTGCCTTGCCTAGCCAGTTGCTTTCTACCGACAGACTGAAATACAAAAATTGCCAAATTACTGATCAAAATTTTGTGATTTTAGGATGCTTCAAATTTCGGCTCAACATTGTTCTCCTGCAATAAGACTGAAAAAGAGTAGTCTGCCTTCAGTAACCCGTTGTTTAAGTTAGGCAGACTGAAATTGAAAAATTGCAATTTTCAAGGTCAAAATGAATGTATTTTGGGAAAGTTGTAATTTTGGCATGTGATACTAGCATGTTAGTGTAAACTTTTTGACGCAGTCTGCCATCAATATTCCGCTGCCTTCTGGCGGCAGACTGAACTCAAACGTGGGAAAACAGAAATAATTTCAATTATTGACCATTTTTATGGTAAAAATGCATCTTCTTTAGGACGATTCAAATTTTGGCACATGATACTACATTGTAAGAAGAAACTTTGTGACATGGTCTGCCATCAATATCCAACTGATTTTTTCGGCAGACAAACAATATTAGGTATCTTACTTACATAATATGTTACAATTTGCCATCCCTCAACACCTTTATTAGCTGCAAGTAATTTTTTCTACATCCATTTTCCTTCATGACCGACTGTTGAAAATATCTTTAATTTATAAATGAAACAAGGGAGAAGCAGAAAACAGAATGGGAAAACACTAAACTTCGCGTCGAAAACGGCCGTTAGGTGGGTCCCGGGTAGCCGCCCAGAATAAAACTGCCTTTTTTTCATCTTCCAGGTAAACTACAGTCTAGAAATTTTAACCGTCAGTCGGGGATAGACCACATTGCAATATTCACTCGGTTTCTCATCTGTAAAATTGTTTAAATAATACCTTTTTGTAATAATACAAATTAAATTTTGATGCTGAGCTATTGACTTGAAATTTTAAAAATAGGTCAGAACTGGATCACAATGCAATATTCACTCGGTTTTTTGTCTGTAAAATTGTTTAAATAATACCTATTTGTTTAAACAAATGAAATTTTGATGATGAGCTACATACTTGAAATTTTAAATATAGGTCAGAAATGGATGACATTTCAATATTCACTCGGTTTGTATGACATGGTATGAGTATGGTATGGTATATTATTGTATGTATGATTTGGTATAGTACAGTATGGTATGATAGGAAAGAAATTCGTATGGTATGGTATGAGTACGGTGAGAATATGGTATGGTGCCGATTTGCAACACAGTCTGGTATAGACAGAAGGGAGTTTTTTTTTCTATGGCCATAGATTTAGGCAAGTTTAGTTATTTTCCATTGTACATTGGTAACATCAACCGAATCCAGAAATAACATTATTTTGTTTACTTTTCCAACAATTTTGATTATTTATTTATCGCCACATTGCATCCGAAATTTGGACATTTCACCGCTGAACACGACGGCGAAGTCAGAATTGCAATCTCGCATTACGTCCTAAAATGGACGAAGCGATTAGGAAGAAGTTGAACGAAACGAAACCTATCCATATAAACTTCACGAATCTGAAGACATACGTAATCCCATTAAAATTTAATAAGTTAATATTAACTCACAAACAGTACCTTAAGCGGACGAGGCGAAATACATTGGCATGACTCTCGACTGCAAGCTGAGGTGGAAAGCCCATGTAAAGAAAAAGAAATAAAAAACATACCGTTCTATATGAATTTTTCGAGATATGAGATTTTCAAATTTTCAAAATTCGTTTTGAACCCCTTCCCCATGACCTAGGGTTATGAAAAGTTTCGAGGATCATTGTGGGGTTGGTCGAAACCCATAAAAAAAATTTCGTAATTTTAACTCAACGCTAACTGGGCAAAGTGCCGCGGACGGCGTACGGCGGACGGACGGATTTTTTTTAATTCGATCTTGAAACGTAAACCAACAAATTTTGAGGGGGGGTTAAAATTTTTTTTTCTTTGGGCGATTCCAATGGTTCATTATCGAAGATAATAAACCAAAATGAAGTACGAGGTACGCGGTGTGGGTGTGACAGGGGGCGCAGAGACATAAAAGGTCTCGTCGTATGACGCACTAGTTGGCTCCTGCCAGCCGTATTACGTCATACGCTCGTGCGTCATAGGCTCTGACGTACTTGTTGGCCTCCTGCTAGCCGTCTAACGTCATACGCTCGTGCGTCATAGGCTCTGACGTACTTGTTGGCCACCTGCCACCCGTCTTACGTCATACGCTTGTGCGTCATTGGCTCTGACGCACTAGTTATCCTGCCAGCCGTCTTACGTCATACGCTCGTGCGTCATAGGCTCTGACGTACTTGTTGGCCTCCTGCTAGCCGTCTTACGTCATACGCTCGTGCGTCATAGGCTATGACGCACTTGTTGGTCTCCTGCCAGCCGTCTTACGTCATACGCTCGTGCGTCATAGGCTCTGACGTACTTGTTGGCCACCTGCCAGCCGTCTTACGTCATACGCTTGTGCGTCATTGGCTCTGACGCACTAGTTATCCTGCCAGCCGTCTTACGTCATACGCTCGTGCGTCATAGGCTCTGACGTACTAGTTGGCCTCCTGCCAGCCGTCTTACGTCATACGCTCGTGCGTCATAGGATCTGACGTAATTTCCCGCCGGTCGCTTGTGATCTGACGTGATCTGAGGGAAAGGGTGAATCAAGGGAACAAATTTTTCCCGTTTCAGTTTATGTGCCAAAGCAAAGACATGAAAATGTCAAAAAAATGTGTAAATAGGTACCTAAGCCCAACTGTAATGTCAATTTTCTGACAATGAGTTTTCGACTATAGTTTTCATACCTTTTTACTTAAGTACTTATTGAAATTTGAGACTGATAATGAGCTGTTTGCAAATAAAAAGTCTGATAACTTCATTAGGTACATCTTATTAATCTATTTTCAAGTTCCGATTCACAGTTGAATGTGTTTTATTTAGATGTCGTAAAATTCGAAAACGATGGAATGACGAAACCTGTCGACTACTGACTCAAGTGATACTGTCGACTTCTAACACATGTAGGTCGACTACTAGTGCAAAACCATGTCGACTACTGAAGAAAATGTTGGTCACTGGTATCGACTACTACCTAGAGCATTGGGATTTTTTACAAAACTTGTTTTTCCCTTTTCAAACCATGTTGAATAATATTTCCCGCTGCCAGGTCTTTTAGGAAAGGATCTTGGGTACACAATGAACAGGTTTGCAATGAGAAAAACTCTGCAAATTCTTGACACAACGGTTTATTATCTTCCTTGTGCAGATCACCCTTCTGTCTATACCAGACTGTATTGCAAATCGGCACCATACCATATTCTCACCGTACTCATACCATACCATACGAATTTCTTTCCTATCATACCAAACTGTATTATACCAAATCATACATACAATAATATACCATACCATACTCATACCATGTCATACAAACCGAATGAATATTGAAATGTCATCCATTTCTGACCTATATTTAAAATTTCAAGGATCTAGCTCATCATCAAAATTTAATTTGTATTATTACAAAAAGGTATTATTTAAACAATTTTACAGATGAGAAACCGAGTGAATATTGCAATGTGGTCTATCCCCGACTCACGGTTAAAATTTCTAGACTGTAGTTTACCGGGAAGATGAAAAAAGGTAGTTTTATTCTGGGCGTCTGGGGGTTGGGTCACATAACGGCCGTTTTCGACGCGAAAGTTTAGTGTTTTTCCTAGACCTTTGCGCGGTCACTGTGAACGAACAGCTGGTCGCACAAAAATCCAATTGGTCTTAAAAGATTCGTAATTTTTTGGGTCATTCAAAAGTGAACTAAAACTTACACGGTTCAGTTAAATATTTGGAGATATGACATTGTCGAAATTTTAAATTTCGTTTTGAACCCCTTCCCCTTGACCTAGGGTTATGAAAAGTTTCGAGGATCATTGTGGGGCTGGTCCACACCCAGAAACCAAATTTCGTAATTTTAGCTCAACGCTAACTGGGCAAAGTGCCACGGACGGCGGACGGGGGACGGCGTACGGCGGACGGACGGATTTTTTTTTATTCGATATTCTGAATCTACGTATCTTGAAACGTAAACCAACAAATTTTGAGGGGGGGTTAAAAAATTTTTTTCTTTGGGCGATTCCAATGGTTCATTATCGAAGATAATAAACCAAAAAACCTAGTGAATATTGAAATGTCATCCATTTCTGACCTATATTTAAAATTTCAAGTATGTAGCTCATCATCAAAATTTCATTTGTTTAAACAAATAGGTATTATTTAAACAATTTTACAGACAAAAAACCGAGTGAATATTGCATTGTGATCCAGTTCTGACCTATTTTTAAAATTTCAAGTCAATAGCTCAGCATCAAAATTTAATTTGTATTATTACAAAAAGGTATTATTTAAACAATTTTACAGATGAGAAACCGAGTGAATATTGCAATGTGGTCTATCCCCGACTGACGGTTAAAATTTCTAGACTGTAGTTTACCTAATATTGTTGGTCTGCCGAAAAAATCAGTTGGATATTGATGGCAGACCATGTCACAAAGTTTCTTCTTACAATGTAGTATCATGTGCCAAAATTTGAATCGTCCTAAAGAAGATGCATTTTTACCATAAAAATGGTCAATAATTGAAATTATTTCTGTTTTCCCACGTTTGAGTTCAGTCTGCCGCCAGAAGGCAGCGGAATATTGATGGCAGACTGCGTCAAAAAGTTTACACTAACATGCTAGTATCACATGCCAAAATTACAACTTTCCCAAAATACATTCATTTTGACCTTGAAAATTGCAATTTTTCAATTTCAGTCTGCCTAACTTAAACAACGGGTTACTGAAGGCAGACTACTCTTTTTCAGTCTTATTGCAGGAGAACAATGTTGAGCCGAAATTTGAAGCATCCTAAAATCACAAAATTTTGATCAGTAATTTGGCAATTTTTGCATTTCAGTCTATCGGTAGAAAGCAACTGGCTAGGCAAGGCATGGTCTATTGCTCTCATACCACAGGTACTTTAACGTATTGAAATTTGAATCTTCCTAAAACTGATGAAATTTATCACCAAATTTGGCAATATTTCAATTCAAGTCTGCCATTACTTTTCAACTGCTTTAGATTGGCAGACAAGTCTCAAACTCCTTATTTGAGCATATATAATCATGTGTGAAAATTTGAGGCGTCCCAAATACTGTAAATTTTACACCCAAAAAATGCAGATTTTGAAATTGAGTCTGCCACGCATTTTCAACCGGTTGAAAGTGGCAGACTGGTGAAAACATCTATGTTTGGACATAATCTATCATCTATAAAAGTTCCATCCATCCTAAAGACAGGTCATGTTTGTGCGTTTTCGTCACTTTTTAAATGGCTGCCATTTTTGAAAGCAACCGCTTTGAAATGGCAGACTTGGATTTTCTTACTCAGAATTGACTAGATTTTCATAATTTTATATCAAACCTTCTCCTAAAATGAACACCCATTTTCGGCCTCGGCTCCAGGACTAACCCGCTCGTGACCTAAGAAGGCTAAAGAGAAAAAGAACAATTGATTTGATAACCTGATCTGTGACTACGTGATATTTCTGATATATCTGTGATATTTCTATTACTATTGTTGAAAATTATGTGTAACTAAATGATTATTTATTCATTAATTGTTAGGAATGTTAACTCTACTTAGTTATTTATAATATTTCTCCACTTACTTACCATCTGAGAGGTGTATCAATGGATACTTGTACCTCTCTCCACGTTTCAAGTGAAATAGACTTTGTCTACTAATAATAATTGTTACCAAAACTAAAATGTACACTGTACAAATAAAGTTTATTATTAAAAAAAAAAAAAAAAAAAAAAAAAAACGATGTATTTGAGTCGACAATTGCTCTTCTTGAAGGTCAATTCGAACTCAAATATACACGTCGAGTCGATATGAAGTCTCCCTTTTTTCGTTTTCACGATGTATTTGTGTCGACAATTGCTCTTCTTGAAGGTCAATTCGAACTCAAATATAACCGTCGAGTCGATATGAAGTCTCCTTTTTTTCGTTTTCACGATGTATTTGTGTCGACAATTGCTCTTCTTGAAGGTCCATTCGAACTCAAATAAACACGTTGAGTCGATATGAAGTGTACTTTTTTTCGTCTTCACGATGTATTTGAGTCGACAATTGCTCTTGTTGAAGGTCCATTCGAACTCAAATAAGAACCTCGAGTCGATATGAACTCTACTTTTTTTCGTTTTCACGATGTATTTGTGTCGACAATTGGTCTTCTTGAAGGTCCATTCGAACTCAAATAAACACCTCGAGTCGATATGAAGTCAACTTTTTTTCGTTTTCACGATGTATTTGAGTCGACAATTCCTCTTCTTGAAGGTCCATTTGAACTTAAATAAACACGTTGAGTCGATATGAAGTCTACTTTTTTTCGTTTTCACGATGTATTTGAGTCGACAATTGCTCTTCTTGAAGGTCCATTCGAACTCAAATAAACACGTTGAGTCGATATGAAGTCTACTTTTTTTCGTTTTCACGATGTATTTGAGTCGACAATTGCTCTTCTTGAAGGTCCATTCGAACTCAAATAAACACGTTGAGTCGATATGAAGTCTCCTTTTATTCGTTTTCACGATGTATTTGTGTCGACAATTGCTCTTCTTGAAGGTCCATTCGAACTCAAATAAACACCTCGAGTCGATATGAAGTCTACTTTTTTTCGTTTTCACGATGTATTTGAGTCGACAATTGCTCTTGTTGAAGGTCCATTCGAACTTAAATAAACACGTTGAGTCGATATGAAGTCTCCTTTTTTTCGTTTAAACGATGTATTTGTGTCGACAATTGCTCTTCTAGAAGGTCCATTCGAACTCAAATAAACACGTTGAGTCGATATGAAGTCTACTTTTTTTCGTTTTCACGATGTATTTGAGTCGGCAATTCCTCTTGTTGAAGGTCCATTCGAACTCAAATAAACACGTCATGTCGATATGAAGTCAACTTTTTCTCGTCTTCACGATGTATTTGAGTCGACAATTGCTCTTCTTGAAGGTCCATTCGAACTCAAATAAACACGTTGAGTCGATATGAAGTCTACTTTTTTTCGTCTTCACGATGTATTTAAGTCGACAATTGCTCTTGTTGAAGGTCCATTCGAACTTAAATAAACACGTTGAGTCGATATGAAGTCTACTTTTTTTCGTTTTCACGATGTATTTGAGTCGACAATTGCTCTTCTTGAAGGTCCATTCGAACTCAAATAAACACGTTGAGTCGATATGAAGTCTACTTTTTTTCGTCTTCACGATGTATTTGAGTCGACAATTGCTCTTCTTGAAGGTCAATTCGAACTCAAATATAACCGTCGAGTCGATATGAAGTCTCCTTCTTTTCGTTTTCACGATGTATTTGTGTCGACAATTGCTCTTCTTGAAGGTCCATTCGAACTCAAATAAACACGTTGAGTCGATATGAAGTCTACTTTTTTTCGTCTTCACGATGTATTTGTGTCGACAATTGGTCTTCTTGAAGGTCCATTCGAACTCAAATAAACACCTCGAGTCGATATGAAGTCTACTTTTTTCCGTCTTCACGATGTATTTGTGTCGGCAATTGGTCTTCTTGAAGGTCCATTCGAACTCAAATAAACACCTCGAGTCGATATGAAGTCAACTTTTTTTCGTTTTCACGATGTATTTGAGTCGACAATTCCTCTTCTTGAAGGTACATTCGAACTCAAATAAACACGTCAAGTCGATATGAAGTCAACTTTTTTTCGTCTTCACGATGTATTTGAGTCGACAATTGCTCTTCTTGAAGGTCAATTCGAACTCAAATATACCTACACGTCGAGTCGATATGACGTCTACTTTTTTTCGTTTTCACGATGTATTTGAGTCGACAATTGCTCTTCTTGAAGGTCCATTCGAACTTAAATAAACACGTTGAGTCGATATGAAGGTAACATTTTTTCGTTTTCTCGATGTATTTGAGTCGACAATTGCTCTTCTTGAAGGTCCATTCGAACTCAAATAAACACGTTGAGTCGATATGAAGTCTACTTTTTTTCGTCTTCACGATGTATTTGTGTCGACAATTGCTCTTGTTGAAGGTCCATTTGAACTTAAATAAACACGTTGAGTCGATATGAAGTCTCCTTTTTTTCGTTTAAACGATGTATTTGTGTCGACAATTGCTCTTCTAGAAGGTCCATTCGAACTCAAATAAACACGTTGAGTCGATATGAAGTCTACTTTTTTTCGTTTTCACGATGTATTTGAGTCGGCAATTCCTCTTGTTGAAGGTCCATTCGAACTCAAATAAACACGTCATGTCGATATGAAGTCAACTTTTTCTCGTCTTCACGATGTATTTGAGTCGACAATTGCTCTTCTTGAAGGTCCATTCGAACTCAAATAAACACGTTGAGTCGATATGAAGTCTACTTTTTTTCGTCTTCACGATGTATTTAAGTCGACAATTGCTCTTGTTGAAGGTCCATTCGAACTTAAATAAACACGTTGAGTCGATATGAAGTCTACTTTTTTTCGTTTTCACGATGTATTTGAGTCGACAATTGCTCTTCTTGAAGGTCCATTCGAACTCAAATAAACACGTTGAGTCGATATGAAGTCTACTTTTTTTCGTCTTCACGATGTATTTGAGTCGACAATTGCTCTTCTTGAAGGTCAATTCGAACTCAAATATAACCGTCGAGTCGATATGAAGTCTCCTTCTTTTCGTTTTCACGATGTATTTGTGTCGACAATTGCTCTTCTTGAAGGTCCATTCGAACTCAAATAAACACGTTGAGTCGATATGAAGTCTACTTTTTTTCGTCTTCACGATGTATTTGTGTCGACAATTGGTCTTCTTGAAGGTCCATTCGAACTCAAATAAACACCTCGAGTCGATATGAAGTCTACTTTTTTCCGTCTTCACGATGTATTTGTGTCGGCAATTGGTCTTCTTGAAGGTCCATTCGAACTCAAATAAACACCTCGAGTCGATATGAAGTCAACTTTTTTTCGTTTTCACGATGTATTTGAGTCGACAATTCCTCTTCTTGAAGGTACATTCGAACTCAAATAAACACGTCAAGTCGATATGAAGTCAACTTTTTTTCGTCTTCACGATGTATTTGAGTCGACAATTGCTCTTCTTGAAGGTCAATTCGAACTCAAATATACCTACACGTCGAGTCGATATGACGTCTACTTTTTTTCGTTTTCACGATGTATTTGAGTCGACAATTGCTCTTCTTGAAGGTCCATTCGAACTTAAATAAACACGTTGAGTCGATATGAAGGTAACTTTTTTTCGTTTTCTCGATGTATTTGAGTCGACAATTGCTCTTCTTGAAGGTCCATTCGAACTCAAATAAACACGTTGAGTCGATATGAAGTCTACTTTTTTTCGTCTTCACGATGTATTTGTGTCGACAATTGCTCTTGTTGAAGGTCCATTTGAACTTAAATAAACACGTTGAGTCGATATGAAGTCTACTTTTTTTCGTTTTCACGATGTATTTGAGTCGACAATTGCTCTTCTTGAAGGTCCATTCGAACTCAAATAAACACGTTGAGTCGATATGAAGTCTACTTTTTTTCGTCTTCACGATGTATTTGAGTCGACAATTGCTCTTCTTGAAGGACAATTCAAACTCAAATATACACGTCGAGTCGATATGAAGTCTCCTTTTTTTCGTTTTCACGATGTATTTGAGTCGACAATTGCTCTTCTTGAAGGTCCATTCGAACTCAAATAAACACGTTGAGTCGATATGAAGTCTCCTTTTATTCGTTTTCACGATGTATTTGTGTCGACAATTGCTCTTCTTGAAGGTCCATTCGAACTCAAATAAACACCTCGAGTCGATATGAAGTCTACTTTTTTTCGTTTTCACGATGTATTTAGTCGACAATTGCTCTTGTTGAAGGTCCATTCGAACTTAAATAAACCAGTTGAGTCGATATGAAGTCAACTTTTTTTCGTTTAAACGATGTATTTGTGTCGACAATTGCTTTTCTAGAAGGTCCATTCGAACTCAAATAAACACGTTGAGTCGATACGAAGTCTACTTTTTTTCGTTTTCACGATGTATTTGAGTCGGCAATTCCTCTTGTTGAAGGTCCATTCGAACTCAAATA
This sequence comes from Stenodema calcarata, assembly GCA_963920205.1. Lineage (NCBI taxonomy): Eukaryota > Metazoa > Arthropoda > Insecta > Hemiptera > Miridae > Stenodema > Stenodema calcarata. The sequence continues at coordinate 65,865,190 of OY986048.1, read as the reverse complement.
AACACGTCATGTCGATATGAAGTCAACTTTTTCTCGTCTTCACGATGTATTTGAGTCGACAATTGCTCTTCTTGAAGGTCAATTCGAACTCAAATATACACGTCGAGTCGATATGAAGTCTACTTTTTTTCGTTTTCACTATGTATTTGAGTCGACAATTGCTCTTGTTGAAGGTCCATTTGAACTTAAATAAACACGTTGAGTCGATATGAAGTCTACTTTTTTTCGTTTTCACGATGTATTTGAGTCGACAATTGCTCTTCTTGAAGGTCCATTCGAACTCAAATAAACACGTTGAGTCGATATGAAGTCTACTTTTTTTCGTCTTCACGATGTATTTGAGTCGACAATTGCTCTTCTTGAAGGTCAATTCGAACTCAAATATAACCGTCGAGTCGATATGAAGTCTCCTTTTTTTCGTTTTCACGATGTATTCGTGTCGACAATTGCTCTTCTTGAAGGTCCATTCGAACTCAAATAAACACGTTGAGTCGATATGAAGTGTACTTTTTTTCGTCTTCACGATGTATTTGAGGCGACAATTGCTCTTGTTGAAGGTCCATTCGAACTCAAATAAGCACCTCGAGTCGATATGAAGTCTACTTTTTTTCGTTTTCACGATGTATTTGTGTCGACAATTGGTCTTCTTGAAGGTCCATTCGAACTCAAATAAACACGTCATGTCGATATGAAGTCAACTTTTTTTCGTCTTCACGATGGATTTGAGTCGACAATTGCTCTTCTTGAAGGTCAATTCGAACTCAAATATACACGTCGAGTCGATATGACGTCTACTTTTTTTCGTTTTCACGATGTATTTGAGTCGACAATTGCTCTTGTTGAAGGTCCATTCGAACTTAAATAAACACGTTGAGTCGATATGAAGGTAACTTTTTTTCGTTTTCTCGATGTATTTGAGTCGACAATTGCTCTTCTTGAAGGTCCATTCGAACTCAAATAAACACGTTGAGTCGATATGAAGTCTCCTTTTATTCGTTTTCACGATGTATTTGTGTCGACAATTGCTCTTCTTGAAGGTCCATTCGAACTCAAATAAACACCTCGAGTCGATATGAAGTCTACTTTTTTTCGTTTTCACGATGTATTTAGTCGACAATTGCTCTTGTTGAAGGTCCATTCGAACTTAAATAAACACGTTGAGTCGATATGAAGTCTCCTTTTTTTCGTTTAAACGATGTATTTGTGTCGACAATTGCTCTTCTAGAAGGTCCATTCGAACTCAAATAAACACGTTGAGTCGATACGAAGTCTACTTTTTTTCGTTTCCACGATGTATTTGAGTCGGCAATTCCTCTTGTTGAAGGTCCATTCGAACTCAAATAAACACGTCATGTCGATATGAAGTCAACTTTTTCTCGTCTTCACGATGTATTTGAGTCGACAATTGCTCTTCTTGAAGGTCAATTCGAACTCAAATATACACGTCGAGTCGATATGAAGTCTACTTTTTTTCGTTTTCACTATGTATTTGAGTCGACAATTGCTCTTGTTGAAGGTCCATTTGAACTTACATAAACACGTTGAGTCGATATGAAGTCTACTTTTTTTCGTTTTCACGATGTATTTGAGTCGACAATTGCTCTTCTTGAAGGTCCATTCGAACTCAAATAAACACGTTGAGTCGATATGAAGTCTACTTTTTTTCGTCTTCACGATGTATTTAAGTCGACAATTGCTCTTGTTGAAGGTCCATTCGAACTCAAATAAACACCTCGAGTCGATATGAAGTCAACTTTTTTTCGTTTTCACGATGTATTTGAGTCGACAATTCCTCTTCTTGAAGGTACATTCGAACTCAAATAAACACGTCAAGTCGATATGAAGTCAACTTTTTTTCGTCTTCACGATGTATTTGAGTCGACAATTGCTCTTCTTGAAGGTCAATTCGAACTCAAATATACCTACACGTCGAGTCGATATGACGTCTACTTTTTTTCGTTTTCACGATGTATTTGAGTCGACAATTGCTCTTCTTGAAGGTCCATTTGAACTTAAATAAACACGTTGAGTCGATATGAAGTCTACTTTTTTTCGTTTTCACGATGTATTTGAGTCGACAATTGCTCTTCTTGAAGGTCCATTCGAACTCAAATAAACACGTTTAGTCGATATGAAGTCTACTTTTTTTCGTCTTCACGATGTATTTGAGTCGACAATTGCTCTTCTTGAAGGACAATTCAAACTCAAATATACACGTCGAGTCGATATGAAGTCTCCTTTTTTTCGTTTTCACGATGTATTTGAGTCGACAATTGCTCTTCTTGAAGGTCCATTCGAACTCAAATAAACACGTTGAGTCGATATGAAGTCTCCTTTTATTCGTTTTCACGATGTATTTGTGTCGACAATTGCTCTTCTTGAAGGTCCATTCGAACTCAAATAAACACCTCGAGTCGATATGAAGTCTACTTTTTTTCGTTTTCACGATGTATTTAGTCGACAATTGCTCTTGTTGAAGGTCCATTCGAACTTAAATAAACACGTTGAGTCGATATGAAGTCTCCTTTTTTTCGTTTAAACGATGTATTTGTGTCGACAATTGCTCTTCTAGAAGGTCCATTCGAACTCAAATAAACACGTTGAGTCGATACGAAGTCTACTTTTTTTCGTTTTCACGATGTATTTGAGTCGGCAATTCCTCTTGTTGAAGGTCCATTCGAACTCAAATAAACACGTCATGTCGATATGAAGTCAACTTTTTCTCGTCTTCACGATGTATTTGAGTCGACAATTGCTCTTCTTGAAGGTCAATTCGAACTCAAATATACACGTCGAGTCGATATGAAGTCTACTTTTTTTCGTTTTCACTATGTATTTGAGTCGACAATTGCTCTTGTTGAAGGTCCATTTGAACTTAAATAAACACGTTGAGTCGATATGAAGTCTACTTTTTTTCGTTTTCACGATGTATTTGAGTCGACAATTGCTCTTCTTGAAGGTCCATTCGAACTCAAATAAACACGTTGAGTCGATATGAAGTCTACTTTTTTTCGTCTTCACGATGTATTTAAGTCGACAATTGCTCTTGTTGAAGGTCCATTCGAACTTAAATAAACACGTTGAGTCGATATGAAGTCAACTTTTTTTCGTTTTCACGATGTATTTGAGTCGACAATTGCTCTTCTTGAAGGTCCATTCGAACTCAAATAAACACGTTGAGTCGATATGAAGTCTACTTTTTTTCGTCTTCACGATGTATTTGAGTCGACAATTGCTCTTCTTGAAGGTCAATTCGAACTCAAATATAACCGTCGAGTCGATATGAAGTCTCCTTTTATTCGTTTTCACGATGTATTTGTGTCGACAATTGCTCTTCTTGAAGGTCCATTCGAACTCAAATAAACACCTCGAGTCGATATGAAGTCTACTTTTTTTCGTTTTCACGATGTATTTAGTCGACAATTGCTCTTGTTGAAGGTCCATTCGAACTTAAATAAACACGTTGAGTCGATATGAAGTCAACTTTTTTTCGTTTAAACGATGTATTTGTGTCGACAATTGCTTTTCTAGAAGGTCCATTCGAACTCAAATAAACACGTTGAGTCGATACGAAGTCTACTTTTTTTCGTTTTCACGATGTATTTGAGTCGGCAATTCCTCTTGTTGAAGGTCCATTCGAACTCAAATAAACACGTCATGTCGATATGAAGTCAACTTTTTCTCGTCTTCACGATGTATTTGAGTCGACAATTGCTCTTCTTGAAGGTCAATTCGAACTCAAATATACACGTCGAGTCGATATGAAGTCTACTTTTTTTCGTTTTCACTATGTATTTGAGTCGACAATTGCTCTTGTTGAAGGTCCATTTGAACTTAAATAAACACGTTGAGTCGATATGAAGTCTACTTTTTTTCGTTTTCACGATGTATTTGAGTCGACAATTGCTCTTCTTGAAGGTCCATTCGAACTCAAATAAACACGTTGAGTCGATATGAAGTCTACTTTTTTTCGTCCTCACGATGTATTTAAGTCGACAATTGCTCTTGTTGAAGGTCCATTCGAACTTAAATAAACACGTTGAGTCGATATGAAGTCTACTTTTTTTCGTTTTCACGATGTATTTGAGTCGACAATTGCTCTTCTTGAAGGTCCATTCGAACTCAAATAAACACGTTGAGTCGATATGAAGTCTACTTTTTTTCGTCTTCACGATGTATTTGAGTCGACAATTGCTCTTCTTGAAGGTCAATTCGAACTCAAATATAACCGTCGAGTCGATATGAAGTCTCCTTTTTTTCGTTTTCACGATGTATTCGTGTCGACAATTGCTCTTCTTGAAGGTCCATTCGAACTCAAATAAACACGTTGAGTCGATATGAAGTGTACTTTTTTTCGTCTTCACGATGTATTTGAGGCGACAATTGCTCTTGTTGAAGGTCCATTCGAACTCAAATAAGCACCTCGAGTCGATATGAAGTCTACTTTTTTTCGTTTTCACGATGTATTTGTGTCGACAATTGGTCTTCTTGAAGGTCCATTCGAACTCAAATAAACACCTCGAGTCGATATGAAGTCTACTTTTTTCCGTCTTCACGATGTATTTGTGTCGACAATTGGTCTTCTTGAATGTCCATTCGAACTCAAATAAACACGTCATGTCGATATGAAGTCAACTTTTTTTCGTCTTCACGATGGATTTGAGTCGACAATTGCTCTTCTTGAAGGTCAATTCGAACTCAAATATACACGTTGAGTCGATATGAAGTCTCCTTTTTTTCGTTTAAACGATGTATTTGTGTCGACAATTGCTCTTCTAGAAGGTCCATTCGAACTCAAATAAACACGTTGAGTCGATACGAAGTCTACTTTTTTTCGTTTCCACGATGTATTTGAGTCGGCAATTCCTCTTGTTGAAGGTCCATTCGAACTCAAATAAACACGTCATGTCGATATGAAGTCAACTTTTTCTCGTCTTCACGATGTATTTGAGTCGACAATTGCTCTTCTTGAAGGTCAATTCGAACTCAAATATACACGTCGAGTCGATATGAAGTCTACTTTTTTTCGTTTTCACTATGTATTTGAGTCGACAATTGCTCTTGTTGAAGGTCCATTTGAACTTAAATAAACACGTTGAGTCGATATGAAGTCTACTTTTTTTCGTTTTCACGATGTATTTGAGTCGACAATTGCTCTTCTTGAAGGTCCATTCGAACTCAAATAAACACGTTGAGTCGATATGAAGTCTACTTTTTTTCGTCTTCACGATGTATTTAAGTCGACAATTGCTCTTGTTGAAGGTCCATTCGAACTCAAATAAACACCTCGAGTCGATATGAAGTCAACTTTTTTTCGTTTTCACGATGTATTTGAGTCGACAATTCCTCTTCTTGAAGGTACATTCGAACTCAAATAAACACGTCAAGTCGATATGAAGTCAACTTTTTTTCGTCTTCACGATGTATTTGAGTCGACAATTGCTCTTCTTGAAGGTCAATTCGAACTCAAATATACCTACACGTCGAGTCGATATGACGTCTACTTTTTTTCGTTTTCACGATGTATTTGAGTCGACAATTGCTCTTCTTGAAGGTCCATTTGAACTTAAATAAACACGTTGAGTCGATATGAAGTCTACTTTTTTTCGTTTTCACGATGTATTTGAGTCGACAATTGCTCTTCTTGAAGGTCCATTCGAACTCAAATAAACACGTTTAGTCGATATGAAGTCTACTTTTTTTCGTCTTCACGATGTATTTGAGTCGACAATTGCTCTTCTTGAAGGACAATTCAAACTCAAATATACACGTCGAGTCGATATGAAGTCTCCTTTTTTTCGTTTTCACGATGTATTTGAGTCGACAATTGCTCTTCTTGAAGGTCCATTCGAACTCAAATAAACACGTTGAGTCGATATGAAGTCTCCTTTTATTCGTTTTCACGATGTATTTGTGTCGACAATTGCTCTTCTTGAAGGTCCATTCGAACTCAAATAAACACCTCGAGTCGATATGAAGTCTACTTTTTTTCGTTTTCACGATGTATTTAGTCGACAATTGCTCTTGTTGAAGGTCCATTCGAACTTAAATAAACACGTTGAGTCGATATGAAGTCTCCTTTTTTTCGTTTAAACGATGTATTTGTGTCGACAATTGCTCTTCTAGAAGGTCCATTCGAACTCAAATAAACACGTTGAGTCGATACGAAGTCTACTTTTTTTCGTTTTCACGATGTATTTGAGTCGGCAATTCCTCTTGTTGAAGGTCCATTCGAACTCAAATAAACACGTCATGTCGATATGAAGTCAACTTTTTCTCGTCTTCACGATGTATTTGAGTCGACAATTGCTCTTCTTGAAGGTCAATTCGAACTCAAATATACACGTCGAGTCGATATGAAGTCTACTTTTTTTCGTTTTCACTATGTATTTGAGTCGACAATTGCTCTTGTTGAAGGTCCATTTGAACTTAAATAAACACGTTGAGTCGATATGAAGTCTACTTTTTTTCGTTTTCACGATGTATTTGAGTCGACAATTGCTCTTCTTGAAGGTCCATTCGAACTCAAATAAACACGTTGAGTCGATATGAAGTCTACTTTTTTTCGTCTTCACGATGTATTTAAGTCGACAATTGCTCTTGTTGAAGGTCCATTCGAACTTAAATAAACACGTTGAGTCGATATGAAGTCAACTTTTTTTCGTTTTCACGATGTATTTGAGTCGACAATTGCTCTTCTTGAAGGTCCATTCGAACTCAAATAAACACGTTGAGTCGATATGAAGTCTACTTTTTTTCGTCTTCACGATGTATTTGAGTCGACAATTGCTCTTCTTGAAGGTCAATTCGAACTCAAATATAACCGTCGAGTCGATATGAAGTCTCCTTTTTTTCGTTTTCACGATGTATTCGTGTCGACAATTGCTCTTCTTGAAGGTCCATTCGAACTCAAATAAACACGTTGAGTCGATATGAAGTGTACTTTTTTTCGTCTTCACGATGTATTTGAGGCGACAATTGCTCTTGTTGAAGGTCCATTCGAACTCAAATAAGCACCTCGAGTCGATATGAAGTCTACTTTTTTTCGTTTTCACGATGTATTTGTGTCGACAATTGGTCTTCTTGAAGGTCCATTCGAACTCAAATAAACACCTCGAGTCGATATGAAGTCTACTTTTTTCCGTCTTCACGATGTATTTGTGTCGACAATTGGTCTTCTTGAAGGTCCATTCGAACTCAAATAAACACGTCATGTCGATATGAAGTCAACTTTTTTTCGTCTTCACGATGGATTTGAGTCGACAATTGCTCTTCTTGAAGGTCAATTCGAACTCAAATATACACGTCGAGTCGATATGACGTCTACTTTTTTTCGTTTTCACGATGTATTTGAGTCGACAATTGCTCTTGTTGAAGGTCCATTCGAACTTAAATAAACACGTTGAGTCGATATGAAGGTAACTTTTTTTCGTTTTCTCGATGTATTTGAGTCGACAATTGCTCTTCTTGAACGTCCATTCGAACTCAAATAAACACGTTGAGTCGATATGAAGTCTACTTTTTTTCGTCTTCACGATGTATTTCTGTCGACAATTGGTCTTCTTGAAGGTCCATTCGAACTCAAATAAACACCTCGAGTCGATATGAAGTCAACTTTTTTTCGTTTTCACGATGTATTTGAGTCGACAATTCCTCTTCTTGAAGGTGCATTCGAACTCAAATAAACACGTCATGTCGATATGAAGTCTACTTTTTTTCGTTTGTCGTTTTTTCGTTTTTCGTTTCACGATGTATTTGAGTCGACAATTGCTCTTGTTGAAGGTCCATTCGAACTTAAGTAAACACGTTGAGTCGATATGAAGTCTACTTTTTTTCGTTTTCACGATGTATTTGAGTCGACAATTGCTCTTCTTGAAGGTCCATTCGAACTCAAATAAACACGTTGAGTCGATATGAAGTCTACTTTTTTTCGTCTTCACGATGTATTTGAGTCGACAATTGCTCTTCTTGAAGGTCAATTCGAACTCAAATATACACGTCGAGTCGATATGAAGTCTCCTTTTTTTCGTTTTCACGATGTATTTGTGTCGACAATTGCTCTTCTTGAAGGTCCATTCGAACTCAAATAAACACGTTGAGTCGATATGAAGTCTACTTTTTTTCGTCTTCACGATGTATTTGTGTCGACAATTGGTCTTCTTGAAGGTCCATTCGAACTCAAATAAACACTTCGAGTCGATATGAAGTCTACTTTTTTCCGTCTTCACGATGTATTTGTGTCGACAATTGGTCTTCTTGAAGGTCCATTCGAACTCAAATAAACACCTCGAGTCGACATTGTTTCGCCTTGGCTCCGTTTGCAAGTGAAATTTGGCAGGATAGCTCAATAAGCGAATTGGGGTTGAACTCGTGTATTTAATGAAATGAAATAAAATACAGAGCTTGATGAATTGAGGGCTTCCTTCTCCAACTAGAAATAAAACATAAAAAATCTTGTACTGAAAATAATGATAAATGAACTAATCCAAAGTATTTACACAGCGGGTATTTACTTACATTAAACGTTGGAAAGGGACGAAACATTCAAAAGAGAATGAATTAGAGAAAAAGAATATGTTGAGAACAGCAAAAGCAGAAAGTAGAAAATGAATTAATTCTGGCTTGAGGAGCGAACGTTTCTGATAACACAACGGCGGCCGGGCGATGTCTCGTGGAGGATTCGATGAAACGAAATTCGCTGGAGTAGTCGAATCGAGGCGTTGACTGGGTGGAAGATGTGAGGTAGGATCCATGTAGATCACTTTCTCGATGACATCACTCACGCTTGACCAAACACCTAGGTACTTGCAGGAACATACCGCCCGCCAAATTTGTGGAAAAAAAGGAGGAGCAAATTTAAGATTGGGAAGCGTGAGGGTACGGGTCAGTCGTCAGCTGGCGCAGGGGGGCAATCTTTGACACAGGACGCTTGTAGACAGACGTCGGAGTACGTAGCGTGACAACCCGGACAATCTTGTCTGCTCCAGGATGGAGTTCAATGATGCGCGCGGTTTTCCATTGAAGAATGGGGATGTTGTCCTCTTTGAGCACCACCAGATCTCCAACCTGAGGATTAGGAATTTGCTTGTGCCACTTGCCGCGATTTTGGAGAGTGGACAAGTATTCAACTCGCCAGCGATGCCAAAAGTGTTGACTCATGCGTTTGATCAGTTGCCATCTGTCGAGGGAGTTGAGTCGACAGTCGAGGAGAGATGGCTCTGGAGGAGTGGTAAGAGCGCAGCCGATGAGGAAGTGACCGGGTGACAAGTAATTGGTCTCTGAAGGATCGGTTGACAGAGGTGTAAGGGGCCTTGAGTTTAAAATTGCCTCAATACGTGTCAAAAGTGTGGCAGCTTCCTCAAAAGTGAGTGGAGTTTCTCCAACAGCGTTGCGGAAAAGGCGCTTGGCGGACTTCACACCGGCTTCCCATATACCGCCGAAATGGGGTCCTCGAGGTGGATTGAAATGCCACTGTATGTTCCTTGGAGTAAGAGCATTTGTGATCTGTAGTTGTGTAGAGGAGTCACAAAACCACTTCCATAGCTCCTTGAGTTGATTGGCCGCAAACAAAATTCTTGACACAACGGTTCATTATCTTCTTTGTACAGATCACCCTTCTGTCTAGATCACTAGGTCTAAATGTCTAGATCCTAAATGTTAGATTAATAATTAATTATTAATCATTATTAATAATTATTATTATTATAAATTATCACTAATTATTAACAATTTTATCAAGTACCTAGTGAAAAATATTATAATTTATTGTTAGGTATTAATAATTCACATTTATTATTAATAATAATTATTATTAATTATGATTAATTAATACGATATAATTCTGGGGTTTTTAATACTACGTCGGTAATAATTTTTCTATAAAAGAAGTACCTACCAACAAACATTCGAAATTACCTTCATTTCCGTAGCACGAAACGCACCTCAGAACAACAAACTCGACATCACTTAAGCCATATGATGTTCCAAAGAGCTTGTTAGTATGAAAATGGACCTGTATTTCAACAGTTTGAGTCACGATCGTGTTGTGAGGCACAATCTTTGAGCCGTCATTGTGAACGAACGGCTGGTCGTACAAAGCTGCGGATGGTCTTAAAAAATTCTACGGAAGAAACTCTATCTAAATATGAGATAAAAAACATACCGTTCCACATGAATTTTTCGAGATATGAAATTTTCAAAATTTCAAAATTCATTTTGAACCCCTTCCCCTTGACCTAGGGTTATGAAAAGTTTCGAGGACCATTGTGGGGTTGGTCGAAACCCATAAAAAAAATTTCGTAATTTTAACTCAACGCTAACTGGGCAAAGTGGCGCGGACGGCGTACGGCGTACGGCGTACGGCGGACGGACGGATTTTTTTTTATTCGATTTTCTGAATCTACGTATCTTGAAACGTAAACCAACAAATTTTGAGGGGGGGTTAAAAAAATTTTTTCTTTGGGCGATTCCAATGGTTCATTATCGAAGATAATAAACCAAAATTGCTCCCACAATCGCTGTAGGCGTCGGTAGGCTGTCCGCGGCGATTTTGAAATCTGTCAAATGCAGCGAGGAATCCATCCCCGGAGAGCGTCGACACTAGTTCGAGGTGAATGGCTTTGGAGGCCATGCATATGAACAAGCATACATAGGCTTTGGTGACTTGCGCTTTACGTCGCATTGATTCACGGATATAGAGAGGTCCAAAAAAATCTATGCCGACGTGAAGAAAGGCGCGGACGTCTTGAAGGCGACTTGAAGGGAGATTTCCCATGAGGGGCATAGTAGCTTTAGGTTTAGCTTTAAAGCACTTGATGCATAGAAACGAACGCTTTTGAACCACACGACGTAGGGAGGGAATCCAAAAGCGAGTTTGGATGAGGGCTTGTAAAAGTGTTGGACCTGGGTGCAGATAAAGACGATGAAAGTGGTCCACCAACAGGTCTGTGAAGTGACAGTTTGGCGGAAGGAGTACCGGATGTTTTTGATTGTAGGGTACATCGGCGTTGTACAAACGTCCGCCCGCCCTGAGGATTCCGTGTACGTCAAAAAATGGGTTCAGCTTCACGAACCTAGTAAAGGTAGCTTGTGTGTTGTTGATGTCGCCGAGGAAGAAGAATTCAAGCTGGATGGCTTTGATACACAACTTGAGGGCGTGGTCAAGTTCGGGAAGACAGAGAGGTCCGGATGGCACTTCTTGGCGTTGTGCGCGTTTTGCTAAGCGGAGGATGTGCGCCAGGACATTGAGGAGTTTGGAATATGACGAGAATCGCGCCATAAACGTCTGACAGAAATTCCATTGATTCACATTAGAAACAAGAAGAACAGTGGGAATTTTCATTTCAGGTATGTCATGATCTTGAGGTAGGATAGGTTGAGAGTTAGGCCAATCCTCCATTGGAAGTGACAACCAGGCGGGTCCTGTCCACCATAGAGGGTGGTTTACTAGGTCGGAAGCGAGTACACCCTTAGTTGCACAGTCACAAGGGTTGTCGTGAGTGGTTACGTGACGAAATTGCGATGGAGAAATCACTTCTGTTATTTGATAAATTCGATTTGACACCCAAGTTTTTAGTAAGTGAAGTGGTGTGTTGAGCCAACTTATCACAATTTGACTATCAGTGAAGAAATAAGGTTCAATACTGGGTTCTGTGAGAACTGAACGAAAGTCTTCCAGGCTGTTGTATAATTGACTGAGAAGATGAGCGCCGGCTAGCTCTAATCGTGGGACCGTCAGAGTTCGAAGAGGAGCTAGCTTGGTTTTTGCTGTCAGTAATTGCACTTTAATTGACGAATTTGAAATGACTCGAAGGTAAATAACAGCAGCATAAGCCGACATGGAAGCGTCACAAAATCCTATGAGTTGAATTTTGTAGGGTTTGGGTAAGCAGACAAAACGAGGAATGCGTAGCTGACCCAAAACTTCTATGTCACTGACTGCGATTTTCCACTCATGTTCTATTACTGGAGAAACCTGTTGATCCCAATCTAGTCCAATTTTCCAGAGTTCTTGAATGAAAGATTTTAACTTTACGACATAAGGAGCGATTAGTCCTATAGGATCGTAAATACGAGCGACCGCTGATAGAATTGAACGTTTGGTTGTAACAGAACATGGTGGAGTGATGGAGTAAAGAAAACAGTCTGAAACTGGGTCCCATTTGAGGCCAAGTATTTTGAGAGAGGGATCAGACTGAGCCGTCAGGGCAATGGGTTCAGAAAGGGGTTCTTGAACGGATTCTAATAGTTTAGGATGATTGCTTGCCCATTTACTGAGAGAAAATCCTCCTTTCTTGAGAAGTTCCACGAGTTGACGCTGAAGTTCCAGTGTGTCAGCGATAGTCTCTCCTCCAGTGGCGAAGTCATCGATGTAGAAGTCTCGACGGAGTACTGGTAGAGCTCGAGGATATTGTTGGCCTTCGTCATCAGCGAGCTGTTTCAATGTCCTAAGGGCGAGAAACGGAGAGGAATTAAGGCCGTAACTGACTGTTTTCAATTGATAGGTGCATACAGCATCGGTGTTATTAAATCTCCAAAGAATGCATTGATACGGTTGGTCATCTTCATGTAAAAGAATGTTTCGATACATCTTTACAGTATCACCCACAAGAACGATGGGATAGATTCGAAAACATAGTAAAATCATTCTGGAGTCAGTTTGTAATTTGGGTCCAATATGAAGATAATCATTTAAAGATCCCTTCTTGGACTTAGCAGAAGCATTGAACACCACTCTCAATTTGATTTTACCTCTATCCTGTAATAATATTAGGGAACCATCCACTCATTTGAATGCACGTCGTAATACCGGTTTATTAATAACTTCAATCACAGTGATTAGCTGACTACAGGGGCCTCTCGTGAGCGGCAGAGGAACTAGCTAATTCGCAACAACATAAACAGACTGCGCCTAATGCTACACCTCGTTCCTCAGTTTATTATTAATAAATTCGCCTACTTCTTGAACTGTAAAAAGATAAAATAAAATCTTCCAATCAATATAAATAATACTCCTTAATAATACTTCAGTTGAATTTAAAGTCTTTTGATTTTCATCAAAGTAATGAAAATCTGAAGTCAATTAAGAAAAGAAAATCTGAAGTGAATTAATATTTTTCTGGAGGCTTGACAATCCTTCCTGAACGGGTCGTCATTGGTGGTACTGCTGGCAGTGATGAAGTTCCTGGTTTCTTCGGCGAAGTCAAGACTGCTGGCAGTGATGAAGTTCCTGGTTTCTTCGGCGAAGTCAAACTCTCCTCCTTGGCACCCTGTTCCTGGCACTCAAGATTCGGGTCAGAATCACCGGGTGCAACTCCAGGCTTGTAGGGCTCTGAATGGAGCCGGGATAATCTCTTCTTTGGAGGGGTACCCTGTTTGAGCATCGGCTCCGTTTTTTGGCTCTTCCTGGGTCGCAGAAAGGATGAATTTCGTCTATATTCCTTTCCATCCGAATTGACTACATACGATCTTGGCTCCTTAAGCTTTTCTGAGATCACCGCTTCCTTCCATCTGTCTCCCCATCTCATATAGACTATCCGAATATGGTCTCAATGATTTAGAAACATGGAGTCATAGACTTACATGAATTATGAGGATCACTCACCGTTTGTCTTCGATACTCAATGTACAATACCTGATAGGGTGAAGTCAGAGTGTACACACGTTTTTGGAACAAGAACGGACTGTATTAACACTTGGTTTTATACAAGTTAGATATTGAATCAAGAGCGTACGCGAATCAAGTCCAAGTCATAAGGCAGGCACGGGGACAAGTAGTCAAGTGTGGGAGAGGACCGTCGCACAGACGAGTCCCCCTCCAGGGGTCGAGAAACAGTGTCACCAATACAACAAATATATATGATCCATGAGACGGTCCATGGAGTCTTATTTTGAATACCCATTTCCAACACTCCCTCCTATTCAAAGATAAGACTGAAGAGAGTATAACTACTATGCAAGAATTACAAGATTATGGCTGGAGGAGCCAGAATTCAAACAAGAAAGGTTGACACAAGATAACCTACCATAGTAGCTTAAAATCCCGCATTGGTAACATGTCAAGAGAATTGAATTAAAACAAGATACATGATCTTACAGTTAGAAGCAAAAGAAAGTTGAATGGAGAACAAGACACAATTCACAAGTAACGAGATCATACAATTCAATTTGATGCAAGGTGTGAGTGAAAACAAAATTAAATCAAGAAAACATAATACGTTAGATTATAACGTACAGCAAGAGATGTTACGTGAAGCAAGATAATTTGGATCAATTTCTATACTGGATAACAATGTCAAGGAAGGTGATCTAGAACGTGACACGATGTTTCACGGAGTCAAGATGATGCAGGCCGTTGATTCAGGAGGATCGCGAGTGCGAAGTTCCGGTATTCAACTCCAAGAATCTTCATTTCCTGGGGAAAGTTACAAGAGAGTATTAGAGTTGGTCAACAAGAGATTCCGAAAGTACACAAATTTATCAAAAGGCAGTGCCTTGGTGAAAGTGTCCGCTATCTGTTCATTGGTAGACACCCAAAGTATAGAAACATTTATATTTTTGAACATTTCATGAACGAAATGCATGGACAATTTGACTATGTGTTTCAAGGTACGAGAGTCATTTGTCATTGCAACGGAAATTGCAGGAGCACAGTCGCATTTCAAGATGGGAAGCATATATAATCCAATAAGGAACTTACACAAGCTTCGAATACTTGTAAGCTCCTTACATGCTTCAGACATGGCAATGTATTCCGCTTCACAGACCGATAATGCCACGTGAGTTTGCTTTTTTTGATTTCCAAGACACCAAGTCTCCAAAAGACTTGATTGAAAACCCTGTGGTTGATCGACCATTAAGAGAGCTAGTACCAAGGGAGGAATCTGAACAGGCAACCAAATCTTCAGTTTCGCCTGAACACAAAATTCCGAAATCCAAAGTTCCCTTGAGATACCGCAGTATTCGCAGAACACACTTCCAGTCAGAGAGTGTATACCCAATTTGTTTCCTGCTCATGAAATCGACTGCAAAAGAAATATCAGGTCTCGTACAATTTTGAATATACAAGAGAGAGCCAATTACTTCTCGATAAGGGACATCCGGAGATGATTCAAAATCCTCAGTCGATCTCAGCTGTGCAGTTAACGTACACTCTGTTGCAGGCATAGGAGTCAAGGAAACCTTTTCCTCTTGGGAGAGAAATTTGTCTAACAAGTTTTTAATGGCTGACTTTTGATGAAGGAACATCAGCCTTTTAGACTTATTTCTCTTGATTTCAAATCCCAAGAATTTTGTAGGTGTTCCAAGATTTTTGATTTTAACCTCTAGCTTCAGCTGTTTGATGACTTTCAAGGCTTTCCTGTCATCGTTTGAAGCTAGGAGGCAGTCATCAACATATATAATAATCAGCGCGTATTTAGTACCGTCTTGCCACTTGAAGATGCAAGTTTGGAACGGGTAAATTTCAAAACCCATGGCAAGAAGAATACTGCTGAACTTTTTATACCACAAGTTCGGAGAAACCTTTAATCCGTACAAGGACCTTTTAAGACAACACACATGAGAATCCTTCAAGGTTAGTGGGTAGTCTTTCAGTTCAATCAGGCCATCAGGAATGTACATATGTACATGTTTTTCCAAATTTCCATGCAGTAATGCAGTGGTTACATCAAGTTGATATAGGTGTAAGTCCAGTTTATTCACAATAGACAAGAAAACGCGGACATAACCCAATCTAGCCACCGGCGCAAATATTTCTGAAACAAGATATTCGTTTGTATCAGCAAAACCTTTGATTACCAGACGACTTTTGTACTTGATGGAGCCCTTAGATTCAAGTTTCCTTTTATGTGCCCATCGAGATTTTATAATTTTGGTTCAAGGGGGAAGAGCTGATCTGGGTACAAGTTCCCAAGTATTCATCTCCTCCATCGATTCAAGTTCATCAAGTATAGCCTCTTCCCAAAATTATATAATATTATTAATTTAAAATTAATTTATTATATATACTACACACATATTATACTTTATATAATTATAATAATATAAGATATTATTATATACCAAGTTATAAATAAGTATAAGCTATATATATAATTAATACAAAACAAAATTAGAATATAAAATTATTTAGTATGAATATATTCCCTATCCGAGGATTCCATTGCTTCTTTGTAGGAGGAAGGCTCCAGCAAGTCTACCTGACTATTTCGTTGCAAGGCCACAATTTCTGTGGAGTTTTCAGTCAGTGAATTATTTTGGCTCAAGTTGTCGTTCATGTCAAGAATTGTAACAAGAGGCTTTGGATAATCTTTGATTCGATCGCCATACACTATAGATTCAATAAATTTGGCATCGCAAGAATTAACAAATGGACTAATGAACAGATTAGACGAGTGAGGCATTCTGTTATGAACAAATACGACATACTTCGAAGCGTGACCCCAGAAAGAGTAAGGCATTTTAGCCGACAACAAGTTTACTCTGATTTAATGTTTTATATCTTGGTTAACTCTTTCAGCACAACCATTTTGTTGGGGAACATGAGGCTGACAAGGATCCCAAGGAATGCCCTCCCGGTCCATCAGTCCTTTCACCTCCTGCGTTTGAAATTCGAGTCCACGATCAGACTGGAGCCTGAATACGCTCTTGGGTTCAGACGCGATGGACGCTATTTCAAGCAGACATTTTTTTGAGTGCCAAGTGAACCTCCTTTTTGTTCTTGAGATTGTAAGCGAAAACGTAACGAGAAAAGTCACATAAAAAAAATCACTACATACGTATCTCCAGTTCGAAAGTTTGAAGGGCTGATAGGACCCATGAGATCTGTGTGAAGCAAGGAAAAGATCTATCAGCCCTGTGCCTAACTTGAGTATGCGATTTTCGAATCGTATTTGCTTGATGACAGTCCTCACAATTCAAGATCTGATCCGAGAACGTGACAAGTTTGAGTTCTGGTAAGAACTTCTTGGCGGCCTTCAAGTATTGCCCAGAGGCGTGATTAAGGCGTAAGTGCCACAAGAAATCTGACCCAAGTGCAGCAGGCGCAGCTAAATTCTGCCTGTCAAAGTCAGAAAGTTGTTGAGTTGTTGTTGTATAGGATCAATAGAACCAACCTCAGGAACCCTCCCTCCCAGGATGGCAGAGACTTCAGACAACGAGTGACCAGACCTCCCTCCCAAAATTTGAGATTCAGCTCCATTACAAGAAGGAGTTGTCATTGAATGGCTACCAGACTGCACAAGTGAGGTGGTGAAGATTGTACCAAGTCTGCAACGCTTGGGACCAAAATGAGCCCCAGGTGTCCCAGAAACAGATTTAGCAGGAGCAAGCGGCAGTTCAATCCACCATACCCCGTCTTTGAAATAACCAGACTTAATGATTTTACCAGTGGAGGCCTGAATAAAGTCAACCTTATCCTGTGAAAAGAAGGTATTAATTCCAACCTGAGCAATTTTTCTGACAGAAAACAAATTGGTGGATAATCCTGGTGTGTACAAAACATCCTTCAAGGTGGAGACTTGACCATTGTTTACAAAATTCAAATCCCCGCAGAAACTCACAGTCAAGTCTGCAGACTCATCCCGATTGGCACATTTAAAAACACGCTCTTTAGACATACTTACGTCTAAAATTAACCAAGCATTCTCTTGAGGATGTAAGATGTTCAGTACAACCAGTGTCCACAATTGCTAGAAAACTATTTTTACCTTCAGAAATGGTGAACGCTTTCCCAGATCCTTGACGTTCTCACACATAATTCAAGAGAGCAATATGTTGCCCTTCCTCAGCACCCATAGAAACCCAAACCTCAGCAGAGTCTGAACCTGTTTGAGGCCCCACAATGGCAAACACGGAGTCAGGAAATTTGCCAAATTCTTCAACAAGTACTTTCGCCTGACCTAAGGGCATTTTGACCAGTGAAGATTTGTCATTGTTGCAAGAACCCGCTAGTTTAGACGACCTTTTTGGCTTTTGTTTCATGTTTAGTCGATTTTGAGCAGATTGTGTGTTGCGTCGAACAAATGAGGGGGAGGGATTTGGACAGTTGGCAGCAGAGTACCACACTTGAAACAAATTTTATTTGCCCAAGAGCAAATATCCCTAGTATGACCCCTACGACGGCAATAGATACAAAAATCAGACTTTTTAGTGACTTTAGAAGTGCCAGCGGATGAGGGTAGTTTAAAGTTGACAGGCCTGGAAGGAAGATGATGCTGGAATAGGCTCGGATGGATCAAGAAGGAAGAGACACTCTTGTGTCTCGACCTGTCCGACAACGCCCCTCTTCCATTACTTGAACTGATCCTCACTCTCCAAGCGACAATCAAGAGGTCGAAACCTGACAGCGTCGATTTTTCTGACTCGATACAACTCAGATGAGCGGGCAAGTCGATCAGAATGAGAGAGAGGAGCAGATAAAGCATCCGAAGTCGAAGGTACAGCATGTACAGAAACCTCTACATCCATGGCAGATTCATCAGTCAAAGGAGTCAAGTTATGATTTGTGGGAGGTTCAGAGTTTACAGTGGGAACAAGATTTGTGGGTGATACAAGAATTCCAGAGGGAGCAAGATTTGAGGGTAGTACAAGAATAATTCTTCAATTATTGTTCAATTATTGAAGATGTAGCAAGAGGATTGGTGTAAGAGGCTTGGACAGGCGGGGCAAGGTATCGATGATCTAACTCAGAACATTTTTGGTCCAATTGAGTGAGACGTTCATTGATTTGTCCAAGGCTTACCTTCATCTGTTGTTTTATATTTTCTAAGAACCTCGAGAGGACATCCTCAGACGTCTTTGCAGCCTCCAGACGCAAGTGTTCAGTTTCCTGATTGGGACTGCAAGGCTTCTGCTCATTTCCAGTGGAGGATGCCATTGGAGGTTGTAGTGGCGAGTCAAGTATTCCACCTTCTTCAAAATCAATTAGAGAGCCGGTATTACTCATGATATCTTTCTCAATCTGTAAAGCGCAATTGGCATTACGAACTGAACAAACAAAGTAAACAACAGGTGGCAAATAAACAAAAACTATCAGGGTGCAAGTAAATATAATAGATTCTGTAATGAATCAAAGCAAATTTAGCTCTTTAAGCAAAATCAAAATCAAATTTTGATTCAAAAGTTCTTGAATCAAAGCAAATTTAGAACTTCAAAATGTACTAGAGTTCGTTAAATGTACATACGTAAAATACGTAAAATGTACACACGTAAAATACGTAAAGTGTATATACGTAAAATGTACATACGTAAAATACGTAATTAGAAAAATTAGTAAAATGAGCAAAAGCAAGTTTGATTCAAAATTTCAAGATTTGATGCAAGCGTTTTTCATTTAGTCCCAAAAGCAAAATTGTTAATAAATCCGGGTGAGTAATGAAGCTAGGAGTCAAAAAGGGTTAGACAAAATTGTGCACATACATGAAACCCAATTCAAATACCTCTTCTCGTATTTCTGCTTGACTGCATGAAAGAATGATCTACGACACCCGTGGATGACCAGAACAAATTATGCTTAAGACAAGATCATGAAGCATACAATCCAATTCACCCCTTATTTTTTTTCATGATTGGGGGTGATCCACGGGGCCCGCTCCCACGTTGATTGCAATCAAATTTAACACAAGTATTTTCAAGATCTTGAGCTTGGATTCGAGATTCACCTTCAGTGACTCTTTTCTATACAAGCAGCTTCCCGCGCCGAATCTCGTTTAGTTAGAGACTGAGACACACCGTTCGTGAATTGAACTTCTATTAAATAGAAATTCAATTAACTTAGGACTTTAACCTCAGAGGTCTTGCCCGAATCAAACACCTCTTTGTTTTGAGTACGGCCCATTTATTGTTCGGATTGTGGACGAACTGGGAAATCCTATATATCGCCAGACGGGAATCAAGTTTGTGCACACTGATTAGCGACAAGATGTATCAAGGTTGTGCACTACATAATCAGTCTTCGTCTGACTCGGAAGGCAGAATGTTTGATATATTAAAATTATAAAACATAGCCTCGCGTACTCACTCGCCTGAACGAATTGTGGGATTTTTCGAACAGACATACGCACTTGCGCTGAGGACGGGTAAGCGATGCTTTCACATCTTTTTGCTGGTAAGAGTGCAAATTGCCTTGATGCGATCAATCGCATCAGATCAAGAGGCACAAGTGAACGTGTCAGCTACACACGCTCGCACTCGAGTCACCAAGAGACCCTAACAAGAAGAATTGGTGGAGCGACACAACCCAATAGTTTGGAAAAGCTAATAAGACGATGATCTCCGATGAAAAGAAACCAACATCTAGCCCAGGGGAGTCAAAACGGAATTCAGAAACTCCGAGACGAAAATCGACGAAAGCTGTCGGCGGCCATTTTCAGGTTACGAACGACAAACGGGACGAAATACGACACAACAATGTGAAGGTGACCTTGTCCAAGCTCAGAGAATCAGATCATTCGCTTCAATCATTATGGGCTTTTAGTCAAGTTCCGAGTCAAAAGGTAAACTTTGAATTACAAATCATTACAACCGTATCAATCAAGCTTGAACACACGATATCGTATCCGAATATGGTCTCAATGATTTAGAAACATGGAGTCATAGACTTACATGAATTATGAGGATCACTCACCGTTTGTCTTCGATACTCAATGTACAATACCTGATAGGGTGAAGTCAGAGTGTACACACGTTTTTGGAACAAGAACGGACTGTATTAACACTTGGTTTTATACAAGTTAGATATTGAATCAAGAGCGTACGCGAATCAAGTCCAAGTCATAAGGCAGGCACGGGGACAAGTAGTCAAGTGTGGGAGAGGACCGTCGCACAGACGAGTCCCCCTCCAGGGGTCGAGAAACAGTGTCACCAATACAACAAATATATATGATCCATGAGACGGTCCATGGAGTCTTATTTTGAATACCCATTTCCAACATAGACTAACTGTTCTGGTGTAAACTCTGATTTTTCCCGAGCATGAACGTCATAATATTTCTTCTGCTTGTTTTTTAAGGTCGTTATTCTCATTCTTGTCCCTTCAAGTAATTTTGGTTTCAGAATTTCTTTTGTCACTGGAACTGTAGTTCGCAATATTCGTCCCATGAGCATTTCGCTAGGTGAATATTTTAGACCTGTTATGGGAGTCACTCGGTATTCTAATAGTGCCTTTTTCAACTCAGTTTTGGAGTGACTGCATTTCTTTATGAGTTTTTTGGCTATTCCCACGCCTTTTTCAGATAACCCATTTGATTTTGGGTAGAGGGGGCTCGAAGTTTGGATTCTGAAACCCCACTCGTTTGCGAATTTCTGCATCTCCTCACTTTTGAAAGGGTTATTATCACATCTGATGATCTGTGGGACTCCATAAGTACAGAAAACAGTTTTGAGTTTTCCCACAATTTCCTTGCCCGCTTTGGATTTCAATTCAATTATTTCCAGCCATCTGGAGAAATAATCTTCGATGGCCAAGAATGTGAAACCATGGTATTCTCCAATATCCATACCTAGAATTTGAAAAGGTAGTTGAGGCACATCAGTTTGTATCAGTGGTTCCTTGGGCTGGTTATCTTGAAACATTTGGCAGGTACCACATAACCCAATAAACTCAGCTATGTCGCTTGACATTCCCGGCCAATACATGATGGATCGAATTCTAGCCACTGTTTTATTGATACCTAAATGTGCTTGTGAGTGAATGTGGGTGATCATGTAATTTCGTAGCAAAGCTGGTACCACAATCCTGTCTTCATAAAAAATAATACCTCCCTTTTCAAACAAACTGTCTCTGAGGTCGAAATAAATTTTCTGCTCTGCTGGAAGTAGCTTACGCTCAATTCCCATCCAGCCTTGATGAATAAATTCGAGAATTTTCTTCAAACAGGCATCCTTGGCTGTCGCTTTTTGCAATTCCTCTATTTCCTCCTCTGGTATTGGTAGATACTCTTCAATGCAATGAATAGCAGTCGTAGTCATATCTAGTTCCTGTCCGGTTTCCTTCAAAAACGCACGAGACAGCATATCTGCCATAAACATTTTGTTTCCAGGTAAGTATTCCAACTTGAATTTGTATCTCAGAGTGAATAGCTGCATCCTTTGGAGTCTAGGACTATTCTTGTGGATGTCCTTTTTTATTATTGTCACGAGGGGTTTATGGTCCGTGAAAATCGTGACGTCCTTATGGCCATAAATATACTGGTGCCAACGCTTCAAAGCCATGCACACGCTCGCCATTTCTTTTTCTATTTGGGGATAGTTCCTTTCGGCAGGCGTCAAACTTCGGCTTGCAAAAGCAACTGGCTGACCTCGTTGAAGTAAACAGCTTCCCATTCCGTCCTTTGAACTGTCACACTGTATGTGGATAGGTTGCCTCGAGTCATATATTTTCAAGGTTGGTGCTGCTGAAACGAGTCTCTTCAATTTATCGAAGGCATCTTGTTGAAGATATGTCCAGGTCCAGGGAGTTTTCTTCTTAAGCAAGAGTCGTAGGTTTGAAGTAACTTTGGAGAAAGAGGGTATGAATTTGTTGATGAAATTCACCGCTCCTAAAAATCGTTGTAGTTCGCGAACACACGTAGGCGTTTCCATTTCTGTAATTGCACGAACTCTCTCTTCATCAGGGCGAATTCCTGCGTTTGAAAAAATCAACCCCAGATATTTAACCTGCTCCTGTTTATATTGGAGTTTCTTTGGGTTAAAACGTATGTTGTTTTCCCGTGCTTTTTTCAAGACCGCTTCGACGTTTCTGTCATGCTCTTCTTCCGAAGAGCCAGTCACAATAATATCGTCAAACATGACCTGAACTCCTGGGGTATCACCGAATATTTTAGTGTTCTCTCGGTGAAAAATTTCGGGAATACAGCTTAAACCGTAGGGAGTACGTTTGTAACAGTATCGTCCAAATGGCGTGTTCATGGTGCACAGTTTTTTGGACTCTTCTGTCAAGGGGAATTGATGAAATCCTTCCTTATAGTCAAAAGTACTATACAGCTTTTTCCCACCCAGATTGTTGGTCAATTCTTCTTGTGTTGGGATATAAAAATGTTCCCTTTTTATATATTTATTTAATGGAATCGGATTAAGGCATAATCTTACGGAATTGTCTTTTTTCTCTATTATGACAATATCATGAACCCAATCGGTAGGACTATCAATTTTCTCTATGATGTCCAAACTTTCTAGACGATCCAACTCCTTCTTTAGTTGGGCTTTTACACCATCCGGGAGCCTTCGTGCAGAACGCACCACTGGAACTGCGTCATCCCTGAGTGTAATTTTAATTTCAACCGGCAGTTTTCCTATACCAGTGAAGAGATCTATATTTTTCTTTATGAACTCCTTTTTCCGATTATTCACAATCCCTTTCGTAGTTTTGAATACATAATTTTTTATTTGATTGTCAGGGTCATTAGGAGCAAATTTTTTAGGTTCGTTTTTAGTACTATCCTTAGTCTGAACTTGATACAATCTTTGAATCAAGTCGAATTTCTCACACGAATCCGCACTAAAAATTGGCGATTCATGTTTTTTATCAACAATCAAAAATCGAATTACCTCCTTTTTATTTTTGTACGAGCATTTCAGATAAGCCTCGCCCTTAGCATCAATGAAATACCCACCATACGATCGTATTTTTATTCTAGATTTTGAGATCGTTGGTTTTTTAGGCATTTTATCCAGGTATTCCATGGGCAAAATATTCATTTCTGCGGCTGTATCTAGTTTAAATTCAACTGGAATTCCTTCCACTTTTATAACTTCTTTCCAGACATTATGCTTGGAAATATTCCTTTGCCTGTTACTAACTACATTTACTGTTACGCTGTCGCAGTCAAAAATTTCAGACGAACTCGTCTCCGAGTCACTGTCATTTCTTAGTTCATTGACTCGACGTTGTTGTTTTTTCTTATTATTACGTAAACAACCTATTTTCCAATGGTTCCATCCATTACATGCATAACACTGATCTCCGTACGCTGGGCATTCCATGGGTTTGTGATGGGTCCCGCATTTTTTACAATCATAAGATCGATGTTTTTTATTATCATAAGATCGGTCTTTTTTATTACGATCTTTTTTTATTTTCTCCTGCCTCGTTTTCTTAAACTTACGAGCTTCGTTAACTGTGGCATTATCATTGGGATTTTCAATTTCTTTCTTACCTGACCCCACATCTGACACCATGTAATAATATTAGGGAACCATCCACTCATTTGAATGCACGTCGTAATACCGGTTTATTAATAACTTCAATCACAGTGATTAGCTGACTACAGGGGCCTCTCGTGAGCGGCAGAGGAACTAGCTAATTCGCAACAACATAAACAGACTGCGCCTAATGCTACATATCCTCTTTGGAAACACTATGATGAGGAATAAGATATTTTGCATTCTCTGGGGGGCACTCTTTCATGTGGTCCATGTCGAGATATTCTTGCATAAAACTGTGGTACTGGTTGGATAATTCAGGGTTTTTTCTCAATTTGTCCTCGAGGTTGAAAAGACAGCGTTTTGCAGTCGAGGAAATACTTGACAAATCGGGAGGAGTAGACTTGAAGGGGAGTCTTACCTTATACCGACCAGTTTCATCTCGGGAATGAGATGCTTGAAACCAATCTTCCACAGCTAGATCTTCAGGATTGGAATGGCGAGTAGGTGCTGGCTCTTCTATTTCCCAGAATTTTTTCAGGTCAGTTGCAAGGTTGTCCTGTGACTGGAGAGCGAGTAATGCGCAACCTTCAGTTTGTGGGCACGGAGATGAAAACTTACCAATGATCACATGACCAAATACAGTGGGAAATAATTTAGGAGAGTGATCGTTCAGAATGATGGGAGATCCCGTCCATATTTCAGCAAATAAATCAGCACCCAAGAGGAAGTCGACAGGGTTTGACTCAAAGAATTTAGGATCTGCAAGCGGAAATTTCAGATATTGACTCCATTGTTCATAGGAGAGGGAGACAGTAGGTAATGAAGAGGTGATGTTTTTTACGACAAGGGCGGTGGTTGAGAGAATAGGAGAAATGTGTTGTAGAGGTTTCAACATACATTCAACTTCACCTTTGGAACCGTCAAAAACCGTCTGGCCAATTCCTGATATTCGTGTAGCACATTTGGAGACAGGTAATCCTAATCTCTTGAGGCAACTTTGAGTCAGAAAAGAGTAGTGGCTTGCACTGTCGACGGCCAATCTTATATTTTGAAATTTACCTCTTCCATCTTGAATTTGGACAACTGCGGTGCCAATGAGGATCTGAGATGCGTTGGATGGAGCGGCAGTTGAAGGCTTTTGGAACCTGGATGTAACTAAGACACTTGAGGGTGACTTTTGAGGTTCAGAGGAAGTGCACAATAAAGAATTATGTTGCTTTTTGCACCATCGGCATAGCCCTTTGGATTGGCAACCCGATTCCAAAGTATGGAAAGTGGAAAGGCAGTTAATGCAACCCTTCCATTTGGTAATTAATTGGAGCCTCTGCTCTACTGATGAGTTCAAAAATCGTTTGCAATATAGCAGTGAGTGTGAAGTTTCATTGCATATCACACAGTGATCAGCTGATTTCTGATGTACGTTAGACTTAGGGGAACTTACTGCAGTAGGAGGTTGTTTGGGCTGTTGGTTGGCGGTGAGCGAAGAGGAAAGAGCTCTAGCCTGATATTTCTTGGACTGGAAGTGAGGAGGTTTGATGTACGAGGAGGAAGATTGCGTAGAATAATTATTTGTAGCCGCTTTATGGCTATTGGCTAGTTCTAAGGCAAGACATTGTTCACGCACGAAGGTGACTAGTTGGTCGAAAGTTGGATAGTCTATCTTCTTGTGAGCTAACTCAAATTTTTCCCTCGTGTTACTGTCCAAGCATCTAATAGCGAGGTGAAAGAGTATGAAGGAAGCCTCATTGGGCATTTTGAGCTGTTGAAAAGATTGAACACTATCGTTGATTTGTTGGAGAAAAGATTTCAAATTCTCAGAAGTGGGTTTGCCCGAAATAGGCGCAAAATTCAAAATTTGGTTCAATTGGCTGGTTGCAAGGAGACGACCATTATTATAGGTATCGTGAAGGGCTTTCCATGCAAGTGGGTACGACGCTTCATCAAATGGAAGGTGAGCAATTGTCGTTGCAGCCGACCCTACCAACGATAATCTCAGATAGTGATATTTTCTTATGTCAGAAAGACGAGTGTCGTTGTGAATCATGGTAGTAAACGTATCCCTATACGTGGGCCACGACAAAAGTTCGCCCTGGAATTTGGGTACTTCAAGTGACGGTAGTGAATGTGAAATGTCAGTCGAAAATGTAGAGTCCATGCAACTCTGTACGGTTCCAGTTGGACGAGCCTGATTAAGCTCCTCGAAAATGGAGTTTGCAGCATAATATCGGCTTCGAACCTTTTCCATGACTCCCTTGTCATCCGCGGAAGGGAAACTGGTGGATTTACGGGATTCATGCAGACTAGTTAATTCCTCGAAATTGTGTTCGAATCTGGTAAAATATCTTTCTAAACTGCGGAACATTCCGCGAAATGCACTTACCTTAGAGGTATTTTGACTAGCAAGTGTACCTATCTCGAGAATGGATTTTATTTCCTGCGCCGCCGAGTTAATTAGCCGCCGCAGTCGTGCGTCTTGAAGGTAAAACTCATGGTCCTCTTGGGAAGTTCCTTTACTTGAAGTCCCCGGCTTTGTAGAGTCCGACTTCGGAGGTGCCAGTGTTTCCTTCTTCTTCGACTCGTCCGGATGCTGGGGTTCTATTTGGTCGGGCATGATAACCCTCGCTCTGCTACCAAAATGTTTCGCCTTGGCTCCGTTTGCAAGTGAAATTTGGCAGGATAGCTCAATAAGCGAATTGGTTGAACTCGTGTATTTAATGAAATGAAATAAAATACAGAGCTTGATGAATTGAGGGCTTCCTTCTCCAACTAGAAATAAAACATAAAAAATCTTGTACTGAAAATAATGATAAATGAACTAATCCAAAGATTTTACACAGCGGGTATTTACTTACATTAAACGTTGGAAAGGGACGAAACATTCAAAAGAGAATGAATTAGAGAAAAAGAATATGTTGAGAACAGCAAAAGCAGAAAGTAGAAAATGAATTAATTCTGGCTTGAGGAGCGAACGTTTCTGATAACACAACGGCGGCCGGGCGATGTCTCGTGGAGGATTCGATGAAACGAAATTCGCTGGAGTAGTCGAATCGAGGCGTTGACTGGGTGGAAGATGTGAGGAAGGATCCATGTAGATCACTTTCTCGATGACATCACTCACGCTTGACCAAACACCTAGGTACTTGCAGGAACAGACATGAAGTCAACTTTTTTTCGTTTTCACGATGTATTTGAGTCGACAATTCCTCTTCTTGAAGGTCCATTCGAACTCAAATAAACACGTCAAGTCGATATGAAGTCAACTTTTTTTCGTCTTCACGATGTATTTGAGTCGACAATTGCTCTTCTTGAAGGTCAATTCGAACTCAAATATACACGTCGAGTCGATATGACGTCTACTTTTTTTCGTTTTCACGATGTATTTGAGTCGACAATTGCTCTTCTTGAAGGTCCATTCGAACTTAAATAAACACGTTGAGTCGATATGAAGGTAACTTTTTTTCGTTTTCTCGATGTATTTGAGTCGACAATTGCTCTTCTTGAAGGTCCATTCGAACTCAAATAAACACGTTGAGTCGATATGAAGTCTACTTTTTTTCGTTTTCACGATGTATTTGAGTCGACAATTGCTCTTCTTGAAGGTCCATTCGAACTCAAATAAACACGTTGAGTCGATATGAAGTCTACTTTTTTTCGTCTTCACGATGTATTTGAGTCGACAATTGCTCTTCTTGAAGGACAATTCAAACTCAAATATACACGTCGAGTCGATATGAAGTCTCCTTTTTTTCGTTTTCACGATGTATTTGAGTCGACAATTGCTCTTCTTGAAGGTCCATTCGAACTCAAATAAACACGTTGAGTCGATATGAAGTCTCCTTTTATTCGTTTTCACGATGTATTTGAGTCGACAATTGCTCTTCTTGAAGGTCAATTCGAACTCAAATATAACCGTCGAGTCGATATGAAGTCTCCTTTTTTTCGTTTTCACGATGTATTTGTGTCGACAATTGCACTTCTTGAAGGTCCATTCGAACTCAAATAAACACGTTGAGTCGATATGAAGTGTACTTTTTTTCGTCTTCACGATGTATTTGAGTCGACAATTGCTCTTGTTGAAGGTCCATTCGAACTCAAATAAGCACCTCGAGTCGATATGAACTCTACTTTTTTTCGTTTTCACGATGTATTTGTGTCGACAATTGGTCTTCTTGAAGGTCCATTCGAACTCAAATAAACACCTCGAGTCGATATGAAGTCAACTTTTTTTCGTTTTCACGATGTATTTGAGTCGACAATTCCTCTTCTTGAAGGTCCATTCGAACTCAAATAAACACGTCATGTCGATATGAAGTCTACTTTTTTTCGTTTGTCGTTTTTTCGTTTTTCGTTTCACGATGTATTTGAGTCGACAATTGCTCTTGTTGAAGGTCCATTCGAACTTAAGTAAACACGTTGAGCCGATATGAAGTCTACTTTTTTTCGTTTTCACGATGTATTTGAGTCGACAATTGCTCTTCTTGAAGGTCCATTCGAACTCAAATAAACACGTTGAGTCGATATGAAGTCTACTTTTTTTCGTCTTCACGATGTATTTGAGTCGACAATTGCTCTTCTTGAAGGTCAATTCGAACTCAAATATACACGTCGAGTCGATATGAAGTCTCCTTTTTTTCGTTTTCACGATGTATTTGTGTCGACAATTGCTCTTCTTGAAGGTCCATTCGAACTCAAATAAACACGTTGAGTCGATATGAAGTCTACTTTTTTTCGTCTTCACGATGTATTTGTGTCGACAATTGGTCTTCTTGAAGGTCCATTCGAACTCAAATGAACACCTCGAGTCGATATGAAGTCTACTTTTTTCCGTCTTCACGATGTATTTGTGTCGACAATTGGTCTTCTTGAAGGTCCATTCGAACTCAAATAAACACCTCGAGTCGATATGAAGTCAACTTTTTTTCGTTTTCACGATGTATTTGAGTCGACAATTCCTCTTCTTGAAGGTCCATTCGAACTCAAATAAACACGTCAAGTCGATATGAAGTCAACTTTTTTTCGTCTTCACGATGTATTTGAGTCGACAATTGCTCTTCTTGAAGGTCAATTCGAACTCAAATATACACGTCGAGTCGATATGACGTCTACTTTTTTTCGTTTTCACGATGTATTTGAGTCGACAATTGCTCTTCTTGAAGGTCCATTCGAACTTAAATAAACACGTTGAGTCGATATGAAGGTAACTTTTTTTCGTTTTCTCGATGTATTTGAGTCGACAATTGCTCTTCTTGAAGGTCCATTCGAACTCAAATAAACACGTTGAGTCGATATGAAGTCTACTTTTTTCGTTTTCACGATGTATTTGAGTCGACAATTGCTCTTCTTGAAGGTCCATTCGAACTCAAATAAACACGTTGAGTCGATATGAAGTCTACTTTTTTTCGTCTTCACGATGTATTTGAGTCGACAATTGCTCTTCTTGAAGGACAATTCAAACTCAAATATACACGTCGAGTCGATATGAAGTCTCCTTTTTTTCGTTTTCACGATGTATTTGAGTCGACAATTGCTCTTCTTGAAGGTCCATTCGAACTCAAATAAACACGTTGAGTCGATATGAAGTCTCCTTTTATTCGTTTTCACGATGTATTTGTGTCGACAATTGCTCTTCTTGAAGGTCCATTCGAACTCAAATAAACACCTCGAGTCGATATGAAGTCTACTTTTTTTCGTTTTCACGATGTAGGTATTTGAGTCGACAATTGCTCTTGTTGAAGGTCCATTCGAACTTAAATAAACACGTTGAGTCGATATGAAGTCTCCTTTTTTTCGTTTAAACGATGTATTTGTGTCGACAATTGCTCTTCTTGAAGGTCAATTCGAACTCAAATATACACGTCGAGTCGATATGAAGTCTACTTTTTTTCGTTTTCACTATGTATTTGAGTCGACAATTGCTCTTGTTGAAGGTCCATTCGAACTTAAATAAACACGTTGAGTCGATATGAAGTCTACTTTTTTTCGTTTTCACGATGTATTTGAGTCGACAATTCCTCTTCTTGAAGGTCCATTCGAACTCAAATAAACACGTCATGTCGATATGAAGTCTACTTTTTTTCGTTTGTCGTTTTTTCGTTTTTCGTTTCACGATGTATTTGAGTCGACAATTGCTCTTGTTGAAGGTCCATTCGAACTTAAGTAAACACGTTGAGCCGATATGAAGTCTACTTTTTTTCGTTTTCACGATGTATTTGAGTCGACAATTGCTCTTCTTGAAGGTCCATTCGAACTCAAATAAACACGTTGAGTCGATATGAAGTCTACTTTTTTTCGTCTTCACGATGTATTTGAGTCGACAATTGCTCTTCTTGAAGGTCAATTCGAACTCAAATATACACGTCGAGTCGATATGAAGTCTCCTTTTTTTCGTTTTCACGATGTATTTGTGTCGACAATTGCTCTTCTTGAAGGTCCATTCGAACTCAAATAAACACGTTGAGTCGATATGAAGTCTACTTTTTTTCGTCTTCACGATGTATTTGTGTCGACAATTGGTCTTCTTGAAGGTCCATTCGAACTCAAATAAACACCTCGAGTCGATATGAAGTCTACTTTTTTCCGTCTTCACGATGTATTTGTGTCGACAATTGGTCTTCTTGAAGGTCCATTCGAACTCAAATAAACACCTCGAGTCGACATGAAGTCAACTTTTTTTCGTTTTCACGATGTATTTGAGTCGACAATTCCTCTTCTTGAAGGTCCATTCGAACTCAAATAAACACGTCAAGTCGATATGAAGTCAACTTTTTTTCGTCTTCACGATGTATTTGAGTCGACAATTGCTCTTCTTGAAGGTCAATTCGAACTCAAATATACACTTCGAGTCGATATGACGTCTACTTTTTTTCGTTTTCACGATGTATTTGAGTCGACAATTGCTCTTCTTGAAGGTCCATTCGAACTTAAATAAACACGTTGAGTCGATATGAAGGTAACTTTTTTTCGTTTTCTCGATGTATTTGAGTCGACAATTGCTCTTCTTGAAGGTCCATTCGAACTCAAATAAACACGTTGAGTCGATATGAAGTCTACTTTTTTTCGTCTTCACGATGTATTTGTGTCGACAATTGGTCTTCTTGAAGGTCCATTCGAACTCAAATAAACACTTCGAGTCGATATGAAGTCTACTTTTTTCCGTCTTCACGATGTATTTGTGTCGACAATTGGTCTTCTTGAAGGTCCATTCGAACTCAAATAAACACCTCGAGTCGACATGAAGTCAACTTTTTTTCGTTTTCACGATGTATTTGAGTCGACAATTCCTCTTCTTGGAGGTCCATTCGAACTCAAATAAACACGTCAAGTCGATATGAAGTCAACTTTTTTTCGTCTTCACGATGTATTTGAGTCGACAATTGCTCTTCTTGAAGGTCAATTCGAACTCAAATATACACGTCGAGTCGATATGACGTCTACTTTTTTTCGTTTTCACGATGTATTTGAGTCGACAATTGCTCTTCTTGAAGGTCCATTCGAACTTAAATAAACACGTCGAGTCGATATGAAGGTAACTTTTTTTCGTTTTCTCGATGTATTTGAGTCGACAATTGCTCTTCTTGAAGGTCCATTCGAACTCAAATAAACACGTTGAGTCGATATGAAGTCTACTTTTTTTCGTTTTCACGATGTATTTGAGTCGACAATTGCTCTTCTTGAAGGTCCATTCGAACTCAAATAAACACGTTGAGTCGATATGAAGTCTACTTTTTTTCGTCTTCACGATGTATTTGAGTCGACAATTGCTCTTCTTGAAGGACAATTCAAACTCAAATATACACGTCGAGTCGATATGAAGTCTCCTTTTTTTCGTTTTCACGATGTATTTGAGTCGACAATTGCTCTTCTTGAAGGTCCATTCGAACTCAAATAAACACGTTGAGTCGATATGAAGTCTCCTTTTATTCGTTTTCACGATGTATTTGAGTCGACAATTGCTCTTCTTGAAGGTCAATTCGAACTCAAATATAACCGTCGAGTCGATATGAAGTCTACTTTTTTTCGTTTTCACGATGTATTTGTGTCGACAATTGCTCTTCTTGAAGGTCCATTCGAACTCAAATAAACACGTTGAGTCGATATGAAGTGTACTTTTTTTCGTCTTCACGATGTATTTGAGTCGACAATTGCTCTTGTTGAAGGTCCATTCGAACTCAAATAAGCACCTCGAGTCGATATGAACTCTACTTTTTTTCGTTTTCACGATGTATTTGTGTCGACAATTGGTCTTCTTGAAGGTCCATTCGAACTCAAATAAACACCTCGAGTCGATATGAAGTCAACTTTTTTTCGTTTTCACGATGTATTTGAGTCGACAATTCCTCTTCTTGAAGGTCCATTCGAACTCAAATAAACACGTCATGTCGATATGAAGTCTACTTTTTTTCGTTTGTCGTTTTTTCGTTTTTCGTTTCACGATGTATTTGAGTCGACAATTGCTCTTGTTGAAGGTCCATTCGAACTTAAGTAAACACGTTGAGCCGATATGAAGTCTACTTTTTTTCGTTTTCACGATGTATTTGAGTCGACAATTGCTCTTCTTGAAGGTCCATTCGAACTCAAATAAACACGTTGAGTCGATATGAAGTCTACTTTTTTTCGTCTTCACGATGTATTTGAGTCGACAATTGCTCTTCTTGAAGGTCAATTCGAACTCAAATATACACGTCGAGTCGATATGAAGTCTCCTTTTTTTCGTTTTCACGATGTATTTGTGTCGACAATTGCTCTTCTTGAAGGTCCATTCGAACTCAAATAAACACGTTGAGTCGATATGAAGTCTACTTTTTTTCGTCTTCACGATGTATTTGTGTCGACAATTGGTCTTCTTGAAGGTCCATTCGAACTCAAATGAACACCTCGAGTCGATATGAAGTCTACTTTTTTCCGTCTTCACGATGTATTTGTGTCGACAATTGGTCTTCTTGAAGGTCCATTCGAACTCAAATAAACACCTCGAGTCGACATGAAGTCAACTTTTTTTCGTTTTCACGATGTATTTGAGTCGACAATTCCTCTTCTTGAAGGTCCATTGGAACTCAAATAAACACGTCAAGTCGATATGAAGTCAACTTTTTTTCGTCTTCACGATGTATTTGAGTCGACAATTGCTCTTCTTGAAGGTCAATTCGAACTCAAATATACACGTCGAGTCGATATGACGTCTACTTTTTTTCGTTTTCACGATGTATTTGAGTCGACAATTGCTCTTCTTGAAGGTCCATTCGAACTTAAATAAACACGTTGAGTCGATATGAAGGTAACTTTTTTTCGTTTTCTCGATGTATTTGAGTCGACAATTGCTCTTCTTGAAGGTCCATTCGAACTCAAATAAACACGTTGAGTCGATATGATGTCTACTTTTTTCGTTTTCACGATGTATTTGAGTCGACAATTGCTCTTCTTGAAGGTCCATTCGAACTCAAATAAACACGTTGAGTCGATATGAAGTCTACTTTTTTTCGTCTTCACGATGTATTTGAGTCGACAATTGCTCTTCTTGAAGGACAATTCAAACTCAAATATACACGTCGAGTCGATATGAAGTCTCCTTTTTTTCGTTTTCACGATGTATTTGAGTCGACAATTGCTCTTCTTGAAGGTCCATTCGAACTCAAATAAACACGTTGAGTCGATATGAAGTCTCCTTTTGTTCGTTTTCACGATGTATTTGTGTCGACAATTGCTCTTCTTGAAGGTCCATTCGAACTCAAATAAACACCTCGAGTCGATATGAAGTCTACTTTTTTTCGTTTTCACGATGTATTTGAGTCGACAATTGCTCTTGTTGAAGGTCCATTCGAACTTAAATAAACACGTTGAGTCGATATGAAGTCTCCTTTTTTTCGTTTAAACGATGTATTTGTGTCGACAATTGCTCTTCTTGAAGGTCAATTCGAACTCAAATATACACGTCGAGTCGATATGAAGTCTACTTTTTTTCGTTTTCACTATGTATTTGAGTCGACAATTGCTCTTGTTGAAGGTCCATTCGAACTTAAATAAACACGTTGAGTCGATATGAAGTCTACTTTTTTTCGTTTTCACGATGTATTTGAGTCGACAATTCCTCTTCTTGAAGGTCCATTCGAACTCAAATAAACACGTCATGTCGATATGAAGTCTACTTTTTTTCGTTTGTCGTTTTTTCGTTTTTCGTTTCACGATGTATTTGAGTCGACAATTGCTCTTGTTGAAGGTCCATTCGAACTTAAGTAAACACGTTGAGCCGATATGAAGTCTACTTTTTTTCGTTTTCACGATGTATTTGAGTCGACAATTGCTCTTCTTGAAGGTCCATTCGAACTCAAATAAACACGTTGAGTCGATATGAAGTCTACTTTTTTTCGTCTTCACGATGTATTTGAGTCGACAATTGCTCTTCTTGAAGGTCAATTCGAACTCAAATATACACGTCGAGTCGATATGAAGTCTCCTTTTTTTCGTTTTCACGATGTATTTGTGTCGACAATTGCTCTTCTTGAAGGTCCATTCGAACTCAAATAAACACGTTGAGTCGATATGAAGTCTACTTTTTTTCGTCTTCACGATGTATTTGTGTCGACAATTGGTCTTCTTGAAGGTCCATTCGAACTCAAATAAACACCTCGAGTCGATATGAAGTCTACTTTTTTCCGTCTTCACGATGTATTTGTGTCGACAATTGGTCTTCTTGAAGGTCCATTCGAACTCAAATAAACACCTCGAGTCGACATGAAGTCAACTTTTTTTCGTTTTCACGATGTATTTGAGTCGACAATTCCTCTTCTTGAAGGTCCATTCGAACTCAAATAAACACGTCAAGTCGATATGAAGTCAACTTTTTTTCGTCTTCACGATGTATTTGAGTCGACAATTGCTCTTCTTGAAGGTCAATTCGAACTCAAATATACACGTCGAGTCGATATGACGTCTACTTTTTTTCGTTTTCACGATGTATTTGAGTCGACAATTGCTCTTCTTGAAGGTCCATTCGAACTTAAATAAACACGTTGAGTCGATATGAAGGTAACTTTTTTTCGTTTTCACGATGTATTTGAGTCGACAATTGCTCTTGTTGAAGGTCCATTCGAACTTAAATAAACACGTTGAGTCGATATGAAGTCTCCTTTTTTTCGTTTAAACGATGTATTTGTGTCGACAATTGCTCTTCTTGAAGGTCAATTCGAACTCAAATATACACGTCGAGTCGATATGAAGTCTACTTTTTTTCGTTTTCACTATGTATTTGAGTCGACAATTGCTCTTGTTGAAGGTCCATTCGAACTTAAATAAACACGTTGAGTCGATATGAAGTCTACTTTTTTTCGTTTTCACGATGTATTTGAGTCGACAATTGCTCTTCTTGAAGGTCCATTCGAACTCAAATAAACACGTTGAGTCGATATGAAGTCTACTTTTTTTCGTCTTCACGATGTATTTGAGTCGACAATTGCTCTTCTTGAAGGTCAATTCGAACTCAAATATAACCGTCGAGTCGATATGAAGTCTCCTTTTTTTCGTTTTCACGATGTATTTGTGTCGACAATTGCTCTTCTTGAAGGTCCATTCGAACTCAAATAAACACGTTGAGTCGATATGAAGTGTACTTTTTTTCGTCTTCACGATGTATTTGAGTCGACAATTGCTCTTGTTGAAGGTCCATTCGAACTCAAATAAGCACCTCGAGTCGATATGAAGTCTACTTTTTTTCGTTTTCACGATGTATTTGTGTCGACAATTGGTCTTCTTGAAGGTCCATTCGAACTCAAATAAACACCTCGAGTCGATATGAAGTCTACTTTTTTCCGTCTTCACGATGTATTTGTGTCGACAATTGGTCTTCTTGAAGGTCCATTCGAACTCAAATAAACACGTCATGTCGATATGAAGTCAACTTTTTTTCGTCTTCACGATGTATTTCTGTCGACAATTGATCTTCTTGAAGGTCCATTCGAACTCAAATAAACACGTTGAGTCGATATGAAGTCTACGTTTTTTCGTCTTCACGATGTATTTGAGTCGACGATTGCTCTTCTTGAAGGTCAATTCGAACTCAAATATAACCGTCGAGTCGATATGAAGTGTACTTTTTTTCGTCTTCACGATGTATTTGAGTCGACAATTGCTCTTGTTGAAGGTCCATTCGAACTCAAATAAGCACCTCGAGTCGATATGAAGTCTACTTTTTTTCGTTTTCACGATGTATTTGTGTCGACAATTGGTCTTCTTGAAGGTCCATTCGAACTCAAATAAACACCTCGAGTCGATATGAAGTCTACTTTTTTTCGTTTTCACGATGTATTTGAGTCGACAATTCCTCTTCTTGAAGGTCCATTCGAACTCAAATAAACACGTCATGTCGATATGAAGTCTACTTTTTTTCGTTTGTCGTTTTTTCGTTTTTCGTTTCACGATGTATTTGAGTCGACAATTGCTCTTGTTGAAGGTCCATTCGAACTTAAGTAAACACGTTGAGTCGATATGAAGTCTACTTTTTTTCGTTTTCACGATGTATTTGAGTCGACAATTGCTCTTCTTGAAGGTCCATTCGAACTCAAATAAACACGTTGAGTCGATATGAAGTCTACTTTTCTTCGTCTTCACTATGTATTTGAGTCGACAATTGCTCTTCTTGAAGGTCAATTCGAACTCAAATATACACGTCGAGTCGATATGAAGTCTCCTTTTTTTCGTTTTCACGATGTATTTGTGTCGACAATTGCTCTTCTTGAAGGTCCATTCGAACTCAAATAAACACGTTGAGTCGATATGAAGTCTACTTTTTTTCGTCTTCACGATGTATTTGTGTCGACAATTGGTCTTCTTGAAGGTCCATTCGAACTCAAATAAAAACCTCGAGTCGATATGAAGTCTACTTTTTTCCGTCTTCACGATGTATTTGTGTCGACAATTGGTCTTCTTGAAGGTCCATTCGAACTCAAATAAACACGTCAAGTCGATATGAAGTCAACTTTTTTTCGTCTTCACGATGTATTTGAGTCGACAATTGCTCTTCTTGATGGTCAATTCGAACTCAAATATACACGTCGAGTCGATATGACGTCTACTTTTTTTCGTTTTCACGATGTATTTGAGTCGACAATTGCTCTTCTTGAAGGTCCATTCGAACTTAAATAAACACGTTGAGTCGATATGAAGGTAACTTTTTTTCGTTTTCTCGATGTATTTGAGTCGACAATTGCTCTTCTTGAAGGTCCATTCGAACTCAAATAAACACGTTGAGTCGATATGAAGTCTACTTTTTTTCGTTTTCACGATGTATTTGAGTCGACAATTGCTCTTCTTGAAGGTCCATTCGAACTCAAATAAACACGTTGAGTCGATATGAAGTCTACTTTTTTTCGTCTTCACGATGTATTTGAGTCGACAATTGCTCTTCTTGAAGGACAATTCAAACTCAAATATACACGTCGAGTCGATATGAAGTCTCCTTTTTTTCGTTTTCACGATGTATTTGAGTCGACAATTGCTCTTCTTGAAGGTCCATTCGAACTCAAATAAACACGTTGAGTCGATATGAAGTCTCCTTTTATTCGTTTTCACGATGTATTTGAGTCGACAATTGCTCTTCTTGAAGGTCAATTCGAACTCAAATATAACCGTCGAGTCGATATGAAGTCTCCTTTTTTTCGTTTTCACGATGTATTTGTGTCGACAATTGCTCTTCTTGAAGGTCCATTCGAACTCAAATAAACACGTTGAGTCGATATGAAGTGTACTTTTTTTCGTCTTCACGATGTATTTGAGTCGACAATTGCTCTTGTTGAAGGTCCATTCGAACTCAAATAAGCACCTCGAGTCGATATGAACTCTACTTTTTTTCGTTTTCACGATGTATTTGTGTCGACAATTGGTCTTCTTGAAGGTCCATTCGAACTCAAATAAACACCTCGAGTCGATATGAAGTCAACTTTTTTTCGTTTTCACGATGTATTTGAGTCGACAATTCCTCTTCTTGAAGGTCCATTCGAACTCAAATAAACACGTCATGTCGATATGAAGTCTACTTTTTTTCGTTTGTCGTTTTTTCGTTTTTCGTTTCACGATGTATTTGAGTCGACAATTGCTCTTGTTGAAGGTCCATTCGAACTTAAGTAAACACGTTGAGCCGATATGAAGTCTACTTTTTTTCGTTTTCACGATGTATTTGAGTCGACAATTGCTCTTCTTGAAGGTCCATTCGAACTCAAATAAACACGTTGAGTCGATATGAAGTCTACTTTTTTTCGTCTTCACGATGTATTTGAGTCGACAATTGCTCTTCTTGAAGGTCAATTCGAACTCAAATATACACGTCGAGTCGATATGAAGTCTCCTTTTTTTCGTTTTCACGATGTATTTGTGTCGACAATTGCTCTTCTTGAAGGTCCATTCGAACTCAAATAAACACGTTGAGTCGATATGAAGTCTACTTTTTTTCGTCTTCACGATGTATTTGTGTCGACAATTGGTCTTCTTGAAGGTCCATTCGAACTCAAATGAACACCTCGAGTCGATATGAAGTCTACTTTTTTCCGTCTTCACGATGTATTTGTGTCGACAATTGGTCTTCTTGAAGGTCCATTCGAACTCAAATAAACACCTCGAGTCGACATGAAGTCAACTTTTTTTCGTTTTCACGATGTATTTGAGTCGACAATTCCTCTTCTTGAAGGTCCATTCGAACTCAAATAAACACGTCAAGTCGATATGAAGTCAACTTTTTTTCGTCTTCACGATGTATTTGAGTCGACAATTGCTCTTCTTGAAGGTCAATTCGAACTCAAATATACACGTCGAGTCGATATGACGTCTACTTTTTTTCGTTTTCACGATGTATTTGAGTCGACAATTGCTCTTCTTGAAGGTCCATTCGAACTTAAATAAACACGTTGAGTCGATATGAAGGTAACTTTTTTTCGTTTTCTCGATGTATTTGAGTCGACAATTGCTCTTCTTGAAGGTCCATTCGAACTCAAATAAACACGTTGAGTCGATATGAAGTCTACTTTTTTCGTTTTCACGATGTATTTGAGTCGACAATTGCTCTTCTTGAAGGTCCATTCGAACTCAAATAAACACGTTGAGTCGATATGAAGTCTACTTTTTTTCGTCTTCACGATGTATTTGAGTCGACAATTGCTCTTCTTGAAGGACAATTCAAACTCAAATATACACGTCGAGTCGATATGAAGTCTCCTTTTTTTCGTTTTCACGATGTATTTGAGTCGACAATTGCTCTTCTTGAAGGTCCATTCGAACTCAAATAAACACGTTGAGTCGATATGAAGTCTCCTTTTATTCGTTTTCACGATGTATTTGTGTCGACAATTGCTCTTCTTGAAGGTCCATTCGAACTCAAATAAACACCTCGAGTTGATATGAAGTCTACTTTTTTTCGTTTTCACGATGTATTTGAGTCGACAATTGCTCTTGTTGAAGGTCCATTCGAACTTAAATAAACACGTTGAGTCGATATGAAGTCTCCTTTTTTTCGTTTAAACGATGTATTTGTGTCGACAATTGCTCTTCTTGAAGGTCAATTCGAACTCAAATATACACGTCGAGTCGATATGAAGTCTACTTTTTTTCGTTTTCACGATGTATTTGAGTCGACAATTGCTCTTCTTGAAGGTCAATTCGAACTCAAATATACACGTCGAGTCGATATGACGTCTACTTTTTTTCGTTTTCACGATGTATTTGAGTCGACAATTGCTCTTCTTGAAGGTCCATTCGAACTTAAATAAACACGTTGAGTCGACATGAAGTCAACTTTTTTTCGTTTTCACGATGTATTTGAGTCGACAATTCCTCTTCTTGAAGGTCCATTCGAACTCAAATAAACACGTCGAGTCGATATGAAGTCTACTTTTTTTCGTTTTCACGATGTATTTGAGTCGACAATTGCTCTTCTTGAAGGTCCATTCGAACTCAAATAAACACGTTGAGTCGATATGAAGTCTACTTTTTTTCGTCTTCACGATGTATTTGAGTCGACAATTGCTCTTCTTGAAGGACAATTGAAACTCAAATATACACGTCGAGTCGATATGAAGTCTCCTTTTTTTCGTTTTCACGATGTATTTGAGTCGACAATTGCTCTTCTTGAAGGTCCATTCGAACTCAAATAAACACGTTGAGTCGATATGAAGTCTCCTTTTATTCGTTTTCACGATGTATTTGAGTCGACAATTGCTCTTCTTGAAGGTCAATTCGAACTCAAATATAACCGTCGAGTCGATATGAAGTCTCCTTTTTTTCGTTTTCACGATGTATTTGTGTCGACAATTGCTCTTCTTGAAGGTCCATTCGAACTCAAATAAACACGTTGAGTCGATATGAAGTGTACTTTTTTTCGTCTTCACGATGTATTTGAGTCGACAATTGCTCTTGTTGAAGGTCCATTCGAACTCAAATAAGCACCTCGAGTCGATATGAACTCTACTTTTTTTCGTTTTCACGATGTATTTGTGTCGACAATTGGTCTTCTTGAAGGTCCATTCGAACTCAAATAAACACCTCGAGTCGATATGAAGTCAACTTTTTTTCGTTTTCACGATGTATTTGAGTCGACAATTCCTCTTCTTGAAGGTCCATTCGAACTCAAATAAACACGTCATGTCGATATGAAGTCTACTTTTTTTCGTTTGTCGTTTTTTCGTTTTTCGTTTCACGATGTATTTGAGTCGACAATTGCTCTTGTTGAAGGTCCATTCGAACTTAAGTAAACACGTTGAGCCGATATGAAGTCTACTTTTTTTCGTTTTCACGATGTATTTGAGTCGACAATTGCTCTTCTTGAAGGTCCATTCGAACTCAAATAAACACGTTGAGTCGATATGAAGTCTACTTTTTTTCGTCTTCACGATGTATTTGAGTCGACAATTGCTCTTCTTGAAGGTCAATTCGAACTCAAATATACACGTCGAGTCGATATGAAGTCTCCTTTTTTTCGTTTTCACGATGTATTTGTGTCGACAATTGCTCTTCTTGAAGGTCCATTCGAACTCAAATAAACACGTTGAGTCGATATGAAGTCTACTTTTTTTCGTCTTCACGATGTATTTGTGTCGACAATTGGTCTTCTTGAAGGTCCATTCGAACTCAAATGAACACCTCGAGTCGATATGAAGTCTACTTTTTTCCGTCTTCACGATGTATTTGTGTCGACAATTGGTCTTCTTGAAGGTCCATTCGAACTCAAATAAACACCTCGAGTCGACATGAAGTCAACTTTTTTTCGTTTTCACGATGTATTTGAGTCGACAATTCCTCTTCTTGAAGGTCCATTCGAACTCAAATAAACACGTCAAGTCGATATGAAGTCAACTTTTTTTCGTCTTCACGATGTATTTGAGTCGACAATTGCTCTTCTTGAAGGTCAATTCGAACTCAAATATACACGTCGAGTCGATATGACGTCTACTTTTTTTCGTTTTCACGATGTATTTGAGTCGACAATTGCTCTTCTTGAAGGTCCATTCGAACTTAAATAAACACGTTGAGTCGATATGAAGGTAACTTTTTTTCGTTTTCTCGATGTATTTGAGTCGACAATTGCTCTTCTTGAAGGTCCATTCGAACTCAAATAAACACGTTGAGTCGATATGAAGTCTACTTTTTTCGTTTTCACGATGTATTTGAGTCGACAATTGCTCTTCTTGAAGGTCCATTCGAACTCAAATAAACACGTTGAGTCGATATGAAGTCTACTTTTTTTCGTCTTCACGATGTATTTGAGTCGACAATTGCTCT
This sequence comes from Stenodema calcarata, assembly GCA_963920205.1. NCBI lineage: Eukaryota > Metazoa > Arthropoda > Insecta > Hemiptera > Miridae > Stenodema > Stenodema calcarata. Next base: position 65,823,292 of record OY986048.1, on the reverse strand, counting down.
TCTTGAAGGACAATTCAAACTCAAATATACACGTCGAGTCGATATGAAGTCTCCTTTTTTTCGTTTTCACGATGTATTTGAGTCGACAATTGCTCTTCTTGAAGGTCCATTCGAACTCAAATAAACACGTTGAGTCGATATGAAGTCTCCTTTTATTCGTTTTCACGATGTATTTGTGTCGACAATTGCTCTTCTTGAAGGTCCATTCGAACTCAAATAAACACCTCGAGTCGATATGAAGTCTACTTTTTTTCGTTTTCACGATGTATTTGAGTCGACAATTGCTCTTGTTGAAGGTCCATTCGAACTTAAATAAACACGTTGAGTCGATATGAAGTCTCCTTTTTTTCGTTTAAACGATGTATTTGTGTCGACAATTGCTCTTGTTGAAGGTCCATTCGAACTTAAATAAACACGTTGAGTCGATATGAAGTCTACTTTTTTTCGTTTTCACGATGTATTTGAGTCGACAATTCCTCTTCTTGAAGGTCCATTCGAACTCAAATAAACACGTCATGTCGATATGAAGTCTACTTTTTTTCGTTTGTCGTTTTTTCGTTTTTCGTTTCACGATGTATTTGAGTCGACAATTGCTCTTGTTGAAGGTCCATTCGAACTTAAGTAAACACGTTGAGCCGATATGAAGTCTACTTTTTTTCGTTTTCACGATGTATTTGAGTCGACAATTGCTCTTCTTGAAGGTCCATTCGAACTCAAATAAACACGTTGAGTCGATATGAAGTCTACTTTTTTTCGTCTTCACGATGTATTTGAGTCGACAATTGCTCTTCTTGAAGGTCAATTCGAACTCAAATATACACGTCGAGTCGATATGACGTCTACTTTTTTTCGTTTTCACGATGTATTTGAGTCGACAATTGCTCTTCTTGAAGGTCCATTCGAACTTAAATAAACACGTTGAGTCGACATGAAGTCAACTTTTTTTCGTTTTCACGATGTATTTGAGTCGACAATTCCTCTTCTTGAAGGTCCATTCGAACTCAAATAAACACGTCGAGTCGATATGAAGTCTACTTTTTTTCGTTTTCACGATGTATTTGAGTCGACAATTGCTCTTCTTGAAGGTCCATTCGAACTCAAATAAACACGTTGAGTCGATATGAAGTCTACTTTTTTTCGTCTTCACGATGTATTTGAGTCGACAATTGCTCTTCTTGAAGGACAATTCAAACTCAAATATACACGTCGAGTCGATATGAAGTCTCCTTTTTTTCGTTTTCACGATGTATTTGAGTCGACAATTGCTCTTCTTGAAGGTCCATTCGAACTCAAATAAACACGTTGAGTCGATATGAAGTCTCCTTTTATTCGTTTTCACGATGTATTTGAGTCGACAATTGCTCTTCTTGAAGGTCAATTCGAACTCAAATATAACCGTCGAGTCGATATGAAGTCTCCTTTTTTTCGTTTTCACGATGTATTTGTGTCGACAATTGCTCTTCTTGAAGGTCCATTCGAACTCAAATAAACACGTTGAGTCGATATGAAGTGTACTTTTTTTCGTCTTCACGATGTATTTGAGTCGACAATTGCTCTTGTTGAAGGTCCATTCGAACTCAAATAAGCACCTCGAGTCGATATGAACTCTACTTTTTTTCGTTTTCACGATGTATTTGTGTCGACAATTGGTCTTCTTGAAGGTCCATTCGAACTCAAATAAACACCTCGAGTCGATATGAAGTCAACTTTTTTTCGTTTTCACGATGTATTTGAGTCGACAATTCCTCTTCTTGAAGGTCCATTCGAACTCAAATAAACACGTCATGTCGATATGAAGTCTACTTTTTTTCGTTTGTCGTTTTTTCGTTTTTCGTTTCACGATGTATTTGAGTCGACAATTGCTCTTGTTGAAGGTCCATTCGAACTTAAGTAAACACGTTGAGCCGATATGAAGTCTACTTTTTTTCGTTTTCACGATGTATTTGAGTCGACAATTGCTCTTCTTGAAGGTCCATTCGAACTCAAATAAACACGTTGAGTCGATATGAAGTCTACTTTTTTTCGTCTTCACGATGTATTTGAGTCGACAATTGCTCTTCTTGAAGGTCAATTCGAACTCAAATATACACGTCGAGTCGATATGAAGTCTCCTTTTTTTCGTTTTCACGATGTATTTGTGTCGACAATTGCTCTTCTTGAAGGTCCATTCGAACTCAAATAAACACGTTGAGTCGATATGAAGTCTACTTTTTTTCGTCTTCACGATGTATTTGTGTCGACAATTGGTCTTCTTGAAGGTCCATTCGAACTCAAATGAACACCTCGAGTCGATATGAAGTCTACTTTTTTCCGTCTTCACGATGTATTTGTGTCGACAATTGGTCTTCTTGAAGGTCCATTCGAACTCAAATAAACACCTCGAGTCGACATGAAGTCAACTTTTTTTCGTTTTCACGATGTATTTGAGTCGACAATTCCTCTTCTTGAAGGTCCATTCGAACTCAAATAAACACGTCAAGTCGATATGAAGTCAACTTTTTTTCGTCTTCACGATGTATTTGAGTCGACAATTGCTCTTCTTGAAGGTCAATTCGAACTCAAATATACACGTCGAGTCGATATGACGTCTACTTTTTTTCGTTTTCACGATGTATTTGAGTCGACAATTGCTCTTCTTGAAGGTCCATTCGAACTTAAATAAACACGTTGAGTCGATATGAAGGTAACTTTTTTTCGTTTTCTCGATGTATTTGAGTCGACAATTGCTCTTCTTGAAGGTCCATTCGAACTCAAATAAACACGTTGAGTCGATATGAAGTCTACTTTTTTCGTTTTCACGATGTATTTGAGTCGACAATTGCTCTTCTTGAAGGTCCATTCGAACTCAAATAAACACGTTGAGTCGATATGAAGTCTACTTTTTTTCGTCTTCACGATGTATTTGAGTCGACAATTGCTCTTCTTGAAGGACAATTCAAACTCAAATATACACGTCGAGTCGATATGAAGTCTCCTTTTTTTCGTTTTCACGATGTATTTGAGTCGACAATTGCTCTTCTTGAAGGTCCATTCGAACTCAAATAAACACGTTGAGTCGATATGAAGTCTCCTTTTATTCGTTTTCACGATGTATTTGTGTCGACAATTGCTCTTCTTGAAGGTCCATTCGAACTCAAATAAACACCTCGAGTCGATATGAAGTCTACTTTTTTTCGTTTTCACGATGTATTTGAGTCGACAATTGCTCTTGTTGAAGGTCCATTCGAACTTAAATAAACACGTTGAGTCGATATGAAGTCTCCTTTTTTTCGTTTAAACGATGTATTTGTGTCGACAATTGCTCTTCTTGAAGGTCAATTCGAACTCAAATATACACGTCGAGTCGATATGAAGTCTACTTTTTTTCGTTTTCACTATGTATTTGAGTCGACAATTGCTCTTGTTGAAGGTCCATTCGAACTTAAATAAACACGTTGAGTCGATATGAAGTCTACTTTTTTTCGTTTTCACGATGTATTTGAGTCGACAATTCCTCTTCTTGAAGGTCCATTCGAACTCAAATAAACACGTCATGTCGATATGAAGTCTACTTTTTTTCGTTTGTCGTTTTTTCGTTTTTCGTTTCACGATGTATTTGAGTCGACAATTGCTCTTGTTGAAGGTCCATTCGAACTTAAGTAAACACGTTGAGCCGATATGAAGTCTACTTTTTTTCGTTTTCACGATGTATTTGAGTCGACAATTGCTCTTCTTGAAGGTCCATTCGAACTCAAATAAACACGTTGAGTCGATATGAAGTCTACTTTTTTTCGTCTTCACGATGTATTTGAGTCGACAATTGCTCTTCTTGAAGGTCAATTCGAACTCAAATATACACGTCGAGTCGATATGAAGTCTCCTTTTTTTCGTTTTCACGATGTATTTGTGTCGACAATTGCTCTTCTTGAAGGTCCATTCGAACTCAAATAAACACGTTGAGTCGATATGAAGTCTACTTTTTTTCGTCTTCACGATGTATTTGTGTCGACAATTGGTCTTCTTGAAGGTCCATTCGAACTCAAATAAACACCTCGAGTCGATATGAAGTCTACTTTTTTCCGTCTTCACGATGTATTTGTGTCGACAATTGGTCTTCTTGAAGGTCCATTCGAACTCAAATAAACACCTCGAGTCGACATGAAGTCAACTTTTTTTCGTTTTCACGATGTATTTGAGTCGACAATTCCTCTTCTTGAAGGTCCATTCGAACTCAAATAAACACGTCAAGTCGATATGAAGTCAACTTTTTTTCGTCTTCACGATGTATTTGAGTCGACAATTGCTCTTCTTGAAGGTCAATTCGAACTCAAATATACACGTCGAGTCGATATGACGTCTACTTTTTTTCGTTTTCACGATGTATTTGAGTCGACAATTGCTCTTCTTGAAGGTCCATTCGAACTTAAATAAACACGTTGAGTCGATATGAAGGTAACTTTTTTTCGTTTTCTCGATGTATTTGAGTCGACAATTGCTCTTCTTGAAGGTCCATTCGAACTCAAATAAACACGTTGAGTCGATATGAAGTCTACTTTTTTCGTTTTCACGATGTATTTGAGTCGACAATTGCTCTTCTTGAAGGTCCATTCGAACTCAAATAAACACGTTGAGTCGATATGAAGTCTACTTTTTTTCGTCTTCACGATGTATTTGAGTCGACAATTGCTCTTCTTGAAGGACAATTCAAACTCAAATATACACGTCGAGTCGATATGAAGTCTCCTTTTTTTCGTTTTCACGATGTATTTGAGTCGACAATTGCTCTTCTTGAAGGTCCATTCGAACTCAAATAAACACGTTGAGTCGATATGAAGTCTCCTTTTATTCGTTTTCACGATGTATTTGTGTCGACAATTGCTCTTCTTGAAGGTCCATTCGAACTCAAATAAACACCTCGAGTCGATATGAAGTCTACTTTTTTTCGTTTTCACGATGTATTTGAGTCGACAATTGCTCTTGTTGAAGGTCCATTCGAACTTAAATAAACACGTTGAGTCGATATGAAGTCTCCTTTTTTTCGTTTAAACGATGTATTTGTGTCGACAATTGCTCTTCTTGAAGGTCAATTCGAACTCAAATATACACGTCGAGTCGATATGAAGTCTACTTTTTTTCGTTTTCACTATGTATTTGAGTCGACAATTGCTCTTGTTGAAGGTCCATTCGAACTTAAATAAACACGTTGAGTCGATATGAAGTCTACTTTTTTTCGTTTTCACGATGTATTTGAGTCGACAATTGCTCTTCTTGAAGGTCCATTCGAACTCAAATAAACACGTTGAGTCGATATGAAGTCTACTTTTTTTCGTCTTCACGATGTATTTGAGTCGACAATTGCTCTTCTTGAAGGTCAATTCGAACTCAAATATAACCGTCGAGTCGATATGAAGTCTCCTTTTTTTCGTTTTCACGATGTATTTGTGTCGACAATTGCTCTTCTTGAAGGTCCATTCGAACTCAAATAAACACGTTGAGTCGATATGAAGTGTACTTTTTTCGTCTTCACGATGTATTTGAGTCGACAATTGCTCTTGTTGAAGGTCCATTCGAACTCAAATAAGCACCTCGAGTCGATATGAAGTCTACTTTTTTTCGTTTTCACGATGTATTTGAGTCGACAATTGCTCTTCTTGAAGGTCCATTCGAACTCAAATAAACACGTTGAGTCGATATGAAGTCTACTTTTTTTCGTCTTCACGATGTATTTGAGTCGACAATTGCTCTTCTTGAAGGGCAATTCGAACTCAAATATACACGTCGAGTCGATATGAAGTCTCCTTTTTTTCGTTTTCACGATGTATTTGTGTCGACAATTGCTCTTCTTGAAGGTCCATTCGAACTCAAATAAACACGTTGAGTCGATATGAAGTCTACTTTTTTTCGTCTTCACGATGTATTTGTGTCGACAATTGGTCTTCTTGAAGGTCCATTCGAACTCAAATAAACACCTCGAGTCGATATGAAGTCTACTTTCTTCCGTCTTCACGATGTATTTGTGTCGACAATTGGTCTTCTTGAAGGTCCATTCGAACTCAAATAAACACCTCGAGTCGACATGAAGTCAACTTTTTTTCGTTTTCACGATGTATTTGAGTCGACAATTCCTCTTCTTGAAGGTCCATTCGAACTCAAATAAACACGTCAAGTCGATATGAAGTCAACTTTTTTTCGTCTTCACGATGTATTTGAGTCGACAATTGCTCTTCTTGAAGGTCAATTCGAACTCAAATATACACGTCGAGTCGATATGACGTCTACTTTTTTTCGTTTTCACGATGTATTTGAGTCGACAATTGCTCTTCTTGAAGGTCCATTCGAACTTAAATAAACACGTTGAGTCGATATGAAGGTAACTTTTTTTCGTTTTCTCGATGTATTTGAGTCGACAATTGCTCTTCTTGAAGGTCCATTCGAACTCAAATAAACACGTTGAGTCGATATGAAGTCTACTTTTTTCGTTTTCACGATGTATTTGAGTCGACAATTGCTCTTCTTGAAGGTCCATTCGAACTCAAATAAACACGTTGAGTCGATATGAAGTCTACTTTTTTTCGTCTTCACGATGTATTTGAGTCGACAATTGCTCTTCTTGAAGGACAATTCAAACTCAAATATACACGTCGAGTCGATATGAAGTCTCCTTTTTTTCGTTTTCACGATGTATTTGAGTCGACAATTGCTCTTCTTGAAGGTCCATTCGAACTCAAATAAACACGTTGAGTCGATATGAAGTCTCCTTTTATTCGTTTTCACGATGTATTTGTGTCGACAATTGCTCTTCTTGAAGGTCCATTCGAACTCAAATAAACACCTCGAGTCGATATGAAGTCTACTTTTTTTCGTTTTCACGATGTATTTGAGTCGACAATTGCTCTTGTTGAAGGTCCATTCGAACTTAAATAAACACGTTGAGTCGATATGAAGTCTCCTTTTTTTCGTTTAAACGATGTATTTGTGTCGACAATTGCTCTTCTTGAAGGTCAATTCGAACTCAAATATACACGTCGAGTCGATATGAAGTCTACTTTTTTTCGTTTTCACTATGTATTTGAGTCGACAATTGCTCTTGTTGAAGGTCCATTCGAACTTAAATAAACACGTTGAGTCGATATGAAGTCTACTTTTTTTCGTTTTCACGATGTATTTGAGTCGACAATTGCTCTTCTTGAAGGTCCATTCGAACTCAAATAAACACGTTGAGTCGATATGAAGTCTACTTTTTTTCGTCTTCACGATGTATTTGAGTCGACAATTGCTCTTCTTGAAGGTCAATTCGAACTCAAATATAACCGTCGAGTCGATATGAAGTCTCCTTTTTTTCGTTTTCACGATGTATTTGTGTCGACAATTGCTCTTCTTGAAGGTCCATTCGAACTCAAATAAACACGTTGAGTCGATATGAAGTGTACTTTTTTTCGTCTTCACGATGTATTTGAGTCGACAATTGCTCTTGTTGAAGGTCCATTCGAACTCAAATAAGCACCTCGAGTCGATATGAAGTCTACTTTTTTTCGTTTTCACGATGTATTTGTGTCGACAATTGGTCTTCTTGAAGGTCCATTCGAACTCAAATAAACACCTCGAGTCGATATGAAGTCTACTTTTTTCCGTCTTCACGATGTATTTGTGTCGACAATTGGTCTTCTTGAAGGTCCATTCGAACTCAAATAAACACGTCATGTCGATATGAAGTCAACTTTTTTTCGTCTTCACGATGGATTTGAGTCGACAATTGCTCTTCTTGAAGGTCAATTCGAACTCAAATATACACGTCGAGTCGATATGACGTCTACTTTTTTTCGTTTTCACGATGTATTTGAGTCGACAATTGCTCTTGTTGAAGGTCCATTCGAACTTAAATAAACACGTTGAGTCGATATGAAGGTAACTTTTTTTCGTTTTCTCGATGTATTTGAGTCGACAATTGCTCTTCTTGAAGGTCCATTCGAACTCAAATAAACACGTTGAGTCGATATGAAGTCTACTTTTTTTCGTCTTCACGATGTATTTCTGTCGACAATTGATCTTCTTGAAGGTCCATTCCAACTTAAATAAACACGTTGAGTCGATATGAAGTCTACTTTTTTTCGTTTTCACGATGTATTTGAGTCGACAATTGCTCTTCTCGAAGGTCCATTCGAACTCAAATAAACACGTTGAGTCGATATGAAGTCTACGTTTTTTCGTCTTCACGATGTATTTGAGTCGACGATTGCTCTTCTTGAAGGTCAATTCGAACTCAAATATAACCGTCGAGTCGATATGAAGTGTACTTTTTTTCGTCTTCACGATGTATTTGAGTCGACAATTGCTCTTGTTGAAGGTCCATTCGAACTCAAATAAGCACCTCGAGTCGATATGAAGTCTACTTTTTTTCGTTTTCACGATGTATTTGTGTCGACAATTGGTCTTCTTGAAGGTCCATTCGAACTCAAATAAACACCTCGAGTCGATATGAAGTCAACTTTTTTTCGTTTTCACGATGTATTTGAGTCGACAATTCCTCTTCTTGAAGGTCCATTCGAACTCAAATAAACACGTCATGTCGATATGAAGTCTACTTTATTTCGTTTGTCGTTTTTTCGTTTTTCGTTTCACGATGTATTTGAGTCGACAATTGCTCTTGTTGAAGGTCCATTCGAACTTAAGTAAACACGTTGAGTCGATATGAAGTCTACTTTTTTTCGTTTTCACGATGTATTTGAGTCGACAATTGCTCTTCTTGAAGGTCCATTCGAACTCAAATAAACACGTTGAGTCGATATGAAGTCTACTTTTCTTCGTCTTCACTATGTATTTGAGTCGACAATTGCTCTTCTTGAAGGTCAATTCGAACTCAAATATACACGTCGAGTCGATATGAAGTCTCCTTTTTTTCGTTTTCACGATGTATTTGTGTCGACAATTGCTCTTCTTGAAGGTCCATTCGAACTCAAATAAACACGTTGAGTCGATATGAAGTCTACTTTTTTTCGTCTTCACGATGTATTTGTGTCGACAATTGGTCTTCTTGAAGGTCCATTCGAACTCAAATAAAAACCTCGAGTCGATATGAAGTCTACTTTTTTCCGTCTTCACGATGTATTTGTGTCGACAATTGGTCTTCTTGAAGGTCCATTCGAACTCAAATAAACACCTCGAGTCGATATGAAGTCAACTTTTTTTCGTCTTCACGATGTATTTGAGTCGACAATTGCTCTTCTTGAAGGTCAATTCGAACTCAAATATACACGTCGAGTCGATATGACGTCTACTTTTTTTCGTTTTCACGATGTATTTGAGTCGACAATTGCTCTTGTTGAAGGTCCATTCGAACTTAAATAAACACGTTGGGTCGATATGAAGTCTACTTTTTTTCGTTTTCACGATGTATTTGAGTCCACAATTGCTCTTCTTGAAGGTCAATTCGAACTCAAATATAACCGTCGAGTCGATATGAAGTCTCCTTTTTTTCGTTTTCACGATGTATTTGTGTCGACAATTGCTCTTCTTGAAGGTCCATTCGAACTCAAATAAACACGTTGAGTCGATATGAAGTGTACTTTTTTTCGTCTTCACGATGTATTTGAGTCGACAATTGCTCTTGTTGAAGGTCCATTCGAACTCAAATAAGCACCTCGAGTCGATATGAAAACTACTTTTTTTCGTTTTCACGATGTATTTGTGTCGACAATTGGTCTTCTTGAAGGTCCATTCGAACTCAAATAAACACCTCGAGTCGATATGAAGTCAACTTTTTTTCGTTTTCACGATGTATTTGAGTCGACAATTCCTCTTCTTGAAGGTCCATTCGAACTCAAATAAACACGTCATGTCGATATGAAGTCTACTTTTTTTCGTTTGTCGTTTTTTCGTTTTTCGTTTCACAATGTATTTGAGTCGACAATTGCTCTTGTTGAAGGTCCATTCGAACTTAAATAAACACGTTGAGTCGATATGAAGTCTCCTTTTTTTCGTTTAAACGATGTATTTGTGTCGACAATTGCTCCTCTTGAAGGTCAATTCGAACTCAAATATACACGTCGAGTCGATATGAAGTCTACTTTTGGTTTATTATCTTCGATAATGAACCATTGGAATCGCCCAAAGAAAAAATTTTTTTAACCCCCCCTCAAAATTTGTTGGTTTACGTTTCAAGATACGTAGATTCAGAAAATCGAATAAAAAAAAATCCGTCCGTCCGCCGTACGCCGTACGCCGTACGCCGTACGCCGTCCGCCGTCCGCGTCCGCCGTCCGCCGTCCGCGCCACTTTGCCCAGTTAGCGTTGAGTTAAAATTACGAAATTTTTTTTATGGGTTTCGACCAACCCCACAATGGTCCTCGAAACTTTTCATAACCCTAGGTCAAGGGGAAGGGGTTCAAAACGAATTTTGAAATTTTGAAAATTTCATATCTCGAAAAATTCATATGGAACGGTATGTTTTTTATTTCATATTTAGATAGTGTTTGTTCCGTAGAATTTTTTAAGACCATCCGCAGCTTTGTACGACCAGCCGTTCGTTCACAATGACGGCTCAAAGATTGTGCCTCACCACACGATCTCGACTCAAACTGTTGAAATACAGGTCCATTTTCATACTAACAAGCTCTTTGGAACATCATATGGTGATGTCGAGTTTGTTGTTCTGAGGTGCGTTTCGTGCTACGGAAATGAAGGTAATTTCGAATGTTTGTTGGTAGGTAGGTACTTCTTTTATAGAAAAATTATTACCGACGTAGTATTAAAAACCCCAGAATTATATCGTATTAATTAATAGTAATTAATAATATAATTAGTAATAATAAATACGAATTATTAATACCTAACAATAAATTATAATAATTTTCACTGGGTACTTGATAAAATTGTTATTAGTGATAATTTATAATAATAATTAATCTAACATTTAGGATCTAGACATTTAGACCTAGTGATCTAGACAGAAGGGGTACAAAGAAGATAATGAACCGTTGTGTCAAGAATTTGCAGAGTTTTTTTCGTTTTCACTATGTATTTGAGTCGACAATTGCTCTTGTTGAAGGTCCATTCGAACTTAAATAATCACGTTGAGTCGATATAAAGTCTCCTTTTATTCGTTTTCACGATGTATTTGTGTCAACAATTGCTCTTCTTGAAGGTCCATTCGAACTCAAATAAACACCTCGAGTCGATATGAAGTCTACTTTTTTTCGTTTTCACGATGTATTTGAGTCGACAATTGCTCTTGTTGAAGGTCCATTCGAACTTAAATAAACACGTTGAGTCGATATGAAGTCTACTTTTTTTCGTCTTCACGATGTATTTGAGTCGACAATTGCTCTTGTTGAAGGTCCATTCGAACTGAAATAAACACGTTGAGTCGATATGAAGTCAACTTTTTTTCGTCTTCACGATGTATTTGAGTCGACAATTGCTCTTTTTGAAGGTCAATTCGAACTCAAATATACACGTCGAGTCGATATGAAGTCTCCTTTTATTCGTTTTCACGATGTATTTGTGTCGACAATTGCTCTTGTTGAAGGTCCATTCGAACTCAAATAAGCACCTCGAGTCGATATGAAGTCTACTTTTTTTCGTTTTCACGATGTATTTGTGTCGACAATTGGTCTTCTTGAAGGTCCATTCGAACTCAAATAAACACCTCGAGTCGATATGAAGTCAACTTTTTTTCGTTTTCACGATGTATTTGAGTCGACAATTCCTCTTCTTGAAGGTCCATTCGAACTCAAATAAACACGTCATGTCGATATGAAGTCTACTTTTTTTCGTTTGTCGTTTTTTCGTTTTTCGTTTCACAATGTATTTGAGTCGACAATTGCTCTTGTTGAAGGTCCATTCGAACTTAAATAAACACGTTGAGTCGATATGAAGTCTCCTTTTTTTCGTTTAAACGATGTATTTGTGTCGACAATTGCTCTTCTTGAAGGTCAATTCGAACTCAAATATACACGTCGAGTCGATATGAAGTCTACTTTTTTTCGTTTTCACTATGTATTTGAGTCGACAATTGCTCTTGTTGAAGGTCCATTTGAACTTGAATAAACACGTTGAGTCGATATGAAGTCTACTTTTTTTCGTTTTCACGATGTATTTGAGTCGACAATTGCTCTTCTTGAAGGTCCATTCGAACTCAAATAAACACGTTGAGTCGATATGAAGTCTACTTTTTTTCGTCTTCACGATGTATTTGAGTCGACAATTGCTCTTCTTGAAGGTCAATTCGAACTCAAATATAACCGTCGAGTCGATATGAAGTCTCCTTTTTTTCGTTTTCACGATGTATTTGTGTCGACAATTGCTCTTCTTGAAGGTCCATTCGAACTCAAATAAACACGTTGAGTCGATATGAAGTGTACTTTTTTTCGTCTTCACGATGTATTTGAGTCGACAATTGGTCTTCTTGAAGGTCCATTCGAACTCAAATAAACACGTCATGTCGATATGAAGTCAACTTTTTTTCGTCTTCACGGTGGATTTGAGTCGACAATTGCTCTTCTTGAAGGTCAATTCGAACTCAAATATACACGTCGAGTCGATATGACGTCTACTTTTTTTCGTTTTCACGATGTATTTGAGTCGACAATTGCTCTTGTTGAAGGTCCATTCGAACTTAAATAAACACGTTGAGTCGATATGAAGGTAACTTTTTTTCGTTTTCTCGATGTATTTGAGTCGACAATTGCTCTTCTTGAAGGTCCATTCGAACTCAAATAAACACGTTGAGTCGATATGAAGTGTACTTTTTTTCGTCTTCACGATGTATTTGAGTCGACAATTGCTCTTGTTGAAGGTCCATTCGAACTCAAATAAGCACCTCGAGTCGATATGAAGTCTACTTTTTTTCGTTTTCACGATGTATTTGTGTCGACAATTGGTCTTCTTGAAGGTCCATTCGAACTCAAATAAACACCTCGAGTCGATATGAAGTCAACTTTTTTTCGTTTTCACGATGTATTTGAGTCGACAATTCCTCTTCTTGAAGGTCCATTCGAACTCAAATAAACACGTCATGTCGATATGAAGTCTACTTTTTTTCGTTTGTCGTTTTTTTCGTTTTTCGTTTCACGATGTATTTGAGTCGACAATTGCTCTTGTTGAAGGTCCATTCGAACTTAAGTAAACACGTTGAGTCGATATGAAGTCTACTTTTTTTCGTTTTCACGATGTATTTGAGTCGACAATTGCTCTTCTTGAAGGTCCATTCGAACTGAAATAAACACGTTGAGTCGATATGAAGTCTACTTTTTTTCGTCTTCACGATGTATTTGAGTCGACAATTGCTCTTGTTGAAGGTCCATTCGAACTCAAATAAGCACCTCGAGTCGATATGAAGTCTACTTTTTTTCGTTTTCACGATGTATTTGTGTCGACAATTGGTCTTCTTGAAGGTCCATTCGAACTCAAATAAACACCTCGAGTCGATATGAAGTCAACTTTTTTTCGTTTTCACGATGTATTTGAGTCGACAATTCCTCTTCTTGAAGGTCCATTCGAACTCAAATAAACACGTCATGTCGATATGAAGTCTACTTTATTTCGTTTGTCGTTTTTTCGTTTTTCGTTTCACGATGTATTTGAGTCGACAATTGCTCTTGTTGAAGGTCCATTCGAACTTAAGTAAACACGTTGAGTCGATATGAAGTCTACTTTTTTTCGTTTTCACGATGTATTTGAGTCGACAATTGCTCTTCTTGAAGGTCCATTCGAACTCAAATAAACACGTTGAGTCGATATGAAGTCTACTTTTCTTCGTCTTCACTATGTATTTGAGTCGACAATTGCTCTTCTTGAAGGTCAATTCGAACTCAAATATACACGTCGAGTCGATATGAAGTCTCCTTTTTTTCGTTTTCACGATGTATTTGTGTCGACAATTGCTCTTCTTGAAGGTCCATTCGAACTCAAATAAACACGTTGAGTCGATATGAAGTCTACTTTTTTTCGTCTTCACGATGTATTTGTGTCGACAATTGGTCTTCTTGAAGGTCCATTCGAACTCAAATAAAAACCTCGAGTCGATATGAAGTCTACTTTTTTCCGTCTTCACGATGTATTTGTGTCGACAATTGGTCTTCTTGAAGGTTCATTCGAACTCAAATAAACACCTCGAGTCGATATGAAGTCAACTTTTTTTCGTCTTCACGATGTATTTGAGTCGACAATTGCTCTTCTTGAAGGTCAATTCGAACTCAAATATACACGTCGAGTCGATATGACGTCTACTTTTTTTCGTTTTCACGATGTATTTGAGTCGACAATTGCTCTTGTTGAAGGTCCATTCGAACTTAAATAAACACGTTGGGTCGATATGAAGTCTACTTTTTTTCGTTTTCACGATGTATTTGAGTCCACAATTGCTCTTCTTGAAGGTCAATTCGAACTCAAATATAACCGTCGAGTCGATATGAAGTCTCCTTTTTTTCGTTTTCACGATGTATTTGTGTCGACAATTGCTCTTCTTGAAGGTCCATTCGAACTCAAATAAACACGTTGAGTCGATATGAAGTGTACTTTTTTTCGTCTTCACGATGTATTTGAGTCGACAATTGCTCTTGTTGAAGGTCCATTCGAACTCAAATAAGCACCTCGAGTCGATATGAAAACTACTTTTTTTCGTTTTCACGATGTATTTGTGTCGACAATTGGTCTTCTTGAAGGTCCATTCGAACTCAAATAAACACCTCGAGTCGATATGAAGTCAACTTTTTTTCGTTTTCACGATGTATTTGAGTCGACAATTCCTCTTCTTGAAGGTCCATTCGAACTCAAATAAACACGTCATGTCGATATGAAGTCTACTTTTTTTCGTTTGTCGTTTTTTCGTTTTTCGTTTCACAATGTATTTGAGTCGACAATTGCTCTTGTTGAAGGTCCATTCGAACTTAAATAAACACGTTGAGTCGATATGAAGTCTCCTTTTTTTCGTTTAAACGATGTATTTGTGTCGACAATTGCTCCTCTTGAAGGTCAATTCGAACTCAAATATACACGTCGAGTCGATATGAAGTCTACTTTTGGTTTATTATCTTCGATAATGAACCATTGGAATCGCCCAAAGAAAAAATTTTTTTAACCCCCCCTCAAAATTTGTTGGTTTACGTTTCAAGATACGTAGATTCAGAAAATCGAATAAAAAAAAATCCGTCCGTCCGCCGTACGCCGTACGCCGTACGCCGTACGCCGTCCGCCGTCCGCGTCCGCCGTCCGCCGTCCGCGCCACTTTGCCCAGTTAGCGTTGAGTTAAAATTACGAAATTTTTTTTATGGGTTTCGACCAACCCCACAATGGTCCTCGAAACTTTTCATAACCCTAGGTCAAGGGGAAGGGGTTCAAAACGAATTTTGAAATTTTGAAAATTTCATATCTCGAAAAATTCATATGGAACGGTATGTTTTTTATTTCATATTTAGATAGTGTTTGTTCCGTAGAATTTTTTAAGACCATCCGCAGCTTTGTACGACCAGCCGTTCGTTCACAATGACGGCTCAAAGATTGTGCCTCACCACACGATCTCGACTCAAACTGTTGAAATACAGGTCCATTTTCATACTAACAAGCTCTTTGGAACATCATATGGTGATGTCGAGTTTGTTGTTCTGAGGTGCGTTTCGTGCTACGGAAATGAAGGTAATTTCGAATGTTTGTTGGTAGGTAGGTACTTCTTTTATAGAAAAATTATTACCGACGTAGTATTAAAAACCCCAGAATTATATCGTATTAATTAATAGTAATTAATAATATAATTAGTAATAATAAATACGAATTATTAATACCTAACAATAAATTATAATAATTTTCACTGGGTACTTGATAAAATTGTTATTAGTGATAATTTATAATAATAATTAATCTAACATTTAGGATCTAGACATTTAGACCTAGTGATCTAGACAGAAGGGGTACAAAGAAGATAATGAACCGTTGTGTCAAGAATTTGCAGAGTTTTTTTCGTTTTCACTATGTATTTGAGTCGACAATTGCTCTTGTTGAAGGTCCATTCGAACTTAAATAATCACGTTGAGTCGATATAAAGTCTCCTTTTATTCGTTTTCACGATGTATTTGTGTCAACAATTGCTCTTCTTGAAGGTCCATTCGAACTCAAATAAACACCTCGAGTCGATATGAAGTCTACTTTTTTTCGTTTTCACGATGTATTTGAGTCGACAATTGCTCTTGTTGAAGGTCCATTCGAACTTAAATAAACACGTTGAGTCGATATGAAGTCTACTTTTTTTCGTCTTCACGATGTATTTGAGTCGACAATTGCTCTTGTTGAAGGTCCATTCGAACTGAAATAAACACGTTGAGTCGATATGAAGTCAACTTTTTTTCGTCTTCACGATGTATTTGAGTCGACAATTGCTCTTTTTGAAGGTCAATTCGAACTCAAATATACACGTCGAGTCGATATGAAGTCTCCTTTTATTCGTTTTCACGATGTATTTGTGTCGACAATTGCTCTTGTTGAAGGTCCATTCGAACTCAAATAAGCACCTCGAGTCGATATGAAGTCTACTTTTTTTCGTTTTCACGATGTATTTGTGTCGACAATTGGTCTTCTTGAAGGTCCATTCGAACTCAAATAAACACCTCGAGTCGATATGAAGTCAACTTTTTTTCGTTTTCACGATGTATTTGAGTCGACAATTCCTCTTCTTGAAGGTCCATTCGAACTCAAATAAACACGTCATGTCGATATGAAGTCTACTTTTTTTCGTTTGTCGTTTTTTCGTTTTTCGTTTCACAATGTATTTGAGTCGACAATTGCTCTTGTTGAAGGTCCATTCGAACTTAAATAAACACGTTGAGTCGATATGAAGTCTCCTTTTTTTCGTTTAAACGATGTATTTGTGTCGACAATTGCTCTTCTTGAAGGTCAATTCGAACTCAAATATACACGTCGAGTCGATATGAAGTCTACTTTTTTTCGTTTTCACTATGTATTTGAGTCGACAATTGCTCTTGTTGAAGGTCCATTTGAACTTGAATAAACACGTTGAGTCGATATGAAGTCTACTTTTTTTCGTTTTCACGATGTATTTGAGTCGACAATTGCTCTTCTTGAAGGTCCATTCGAACTCAAATAAACACGTTGAGTCGATATGAAGTCTACTTTTTTTCGTCTTCACGATGTATTTGAGTCGACAATTGCTCTTCTTGAAGGTCAATTCGAACTCAAATATAACCGTCGAGTCGATATGAAGTCTCCTTTTTTTCGTTTTCACGATGTATTTGTGTCGACAATTGCTCTTCTTGAAGGTCCATTCGAACTCAAATAAACACGTTGAGTCGATATGAAGTGTACTTTTTTTCGTCTTCACGATGTATTTGAGTCGACAATTGGTCTTCTTGAAGGTCCATTCGAACTCAAATAAACACGTCATGTCGATATGAAGTCAACTTTTTTTCGTCTTCACGGTGGATTTGAGTCGACAATTGCTCTTCTTGAAGGTCAATTCGAACTCAAATATACACGTCGAGTCGATATGACGTCTACTTTTTTTCGTTTTCACGATGTATTTGAGTCGACAATTGCTCTTGTTGAAGGTCCATTCGAACTTAAATAAACACGTTGAGTCGATATGAAGGTAACTTTTTTTCGTTTTCTCGATGTATTTGAGTCGACAATTGCTCTTCTTGAAGGTCCATTCGAACTCAAATAAACACGTTGAGTCGATATGAAGTCTACTTTTTTTCGTCTTCACGATGTATTTCTGTCGACAATTGGTCTTCTTGAAGGTCCATTCGAACTTAAATAAACACGTTGAGTCGATATGAAGTCTACTTTTTTTCGTTTTCACGATGTATTTGAGTCGACAATTGCTCTTCTTGAAGGTCCATTCGAACTCAATAAACACGTTGAGTCGATATGAAGTCTACTTTTTTTCGTCTTCACGATGTATTTGAGTCGACAATTGCTCTTCTTGAAGGTCAATTCGAACTCAAATATAACCGTCGAGTCGATATGAAGTGTACTTTTTTTCGTCTTCACGATGTATTTGAGTCGACAATTGCTCTTGTTGAAGGTCCATTTGAACTCAAATAAGCACCTCGAGTCGATATGAAGTCTACTTTTTTTCGTTTTCACGATGTATTTGTGTCGACAATTGGTCTTCTTGAAGGTCCATTCGAACTCAAATAAACACCTCGAGTCGATATGAAGTCAACTTTTTTTCGTTTTCACGATGTATTTGAGTCGACAATTCCTCTTCTTGAAGGTCCATTCGAACTCAAATAAACACGTCATGTCGATATGAAGTCTACTTTTTTTCGTTTGTCGTTTTTTTCGTTTTTCGTTTCACGATGTATTTGAGTCGACAATTGCTCTTGTTGAAGGTCCATTCGAACTTAAGTAAACACGTTGAGTCGATATGAAGTCTACTTTTTTTCGTTTTCACGATGTATTTGAGTCGACAATTGCTCTTCTTGAAGGTCCATTCGAACTGAAATAAACACGTTGAGTCGATATGAAGTCTACTTTTTTTCGTCTTCACGATGAATTTGAGTCGACAATTGCTCTTCTTGAAGGTCAATTCGAACTCAAATATACACGTCGAGTCAATATGAAGTCTACTTTTTTCCGTCTTCACGATGTATTTGTGTCGACAATTGGTCTTCTTGAAGGTCCATTCGAACTCAAATAAACACCTCGAGTCGATATGAAGTCAACTTTTTTTCGTTTTCACGATGTATTTGAGTCGACAATTCCTCTTCTTGAAGGTCCATTCGAACTCAAATAAACACGTCAAGTCGATATGAAGTCAACTTTTTTTCGTCTTCACGATGTATTTGAGTCGACAATTGCTCTTCTTGAAGGTCAATTCGAACTCAAATATACACGTCGAGTCGATATGACGTCTACTTTTTTTCGTTTTCACGATGTATTTGAGTCGACAATTGCTCTTGTTGAAGGTCCATTCGAACTTAAATAAACACGTTGGGTCGATATGAAGTCTACTTTTTTTCGTTTTCACGATGTATTTGAGTCCACAATTGCTCTTCTTGAAGGTCAATTCGAACTCAAATAATATTTATATTATATTATAACCGTCGAGTCGATATGAAGTCTCCTTTTTTTCGTTTTCACGATGTATTTGTGTCGACAATTGCTCTTCTTGAAGGTCCATTCGAACTCAAATAAACACGTCGAGTCGATATGACGTCTACTTTTTTCCGTCTTCACGTTTTATTTGTGTCGACAATTGGTCTTCTTGAAGGTCCATTCGAACTCAAATAAACACCTCGAGTCGATATGAAGTCAACTTTTTTTCGTCTTCACTATGTATTTGAGTCGACAATTGCTCTTCTTGAAGGTCAATTCGAACTCAAATATACACGTCGAGTCGATATGACGTCTACTTTTTTTTTTTTTCAAAATTACAATGGAAGACCAAAGAAAAGCTTGACATGTACTTTGTCGAATTTAAAACAGGCTGCGATGTCAGCAAAATTCACGAAATTACCAGGCTGTACAACTGCAAGGTGAAATTCGAGGCCATCAGAACGAGTAAAATCGTTCCTCAATGCAAACGGTGTCAAGAATTTTCGCACACTCAGAACTACTGCAAGAAGCGCCCTAGGTGCGTGAAATGCGGCAAAAATCATGAAACCGCGACTTGTTTAAAACCAAAGTCGGAAGCCCCGACATGTGCCAATTGCAGTGGAGAACATACTGCAAATTACCGCCGGTGCCCAATCTTCGTGGCTGCGGCTAAAGAACATACAGTTAAAATCAGAGCAGTAAAGGATCATCCTAGCTTTTCCAGTCAGCCGAGACATATTGGGAACAGTGCTCAGCCAACCGCTACTTCAAGTGGAAATCAGAAGAGCCCAGATCAAAGGGGAACTACTAAAAAGGTGAAATTTACTCCTAAAACCCCGATCTTAAGTGTAAATCGCTACTTTGGGCACACAAAATCATATGCGCAGGCAACAAAATCCGGCAGTGCACAGCCAGTATCTCAACAGCCAGCGAAATCCATGGAGAGCATGTTGCAGACTCTGGTCACTCAGTTTGGTCAAATGCAACAGCAAATGCTCTCCTTGAGTCAGAAAATAGAGGCTTTGGAGAGCAAGTCAAAGCCTAGCCGTTCTTCCAAGCAATCACAATGAATAGCCTCAGAATCATGGCTTGGAATGCTAACGGGCTCAATGGGCGGAAGCTAGAGCTTGAGTTGGTTCTGAACTTCAGTAATATAGATATTTGTTTAATTTCAGAGACGCACTTCACAAAAGAGTCATATTTTAAAATAAAAGGATACAAATGTTATAATGCCCTCCACCCTAGCAATAAAGCACGAGGGGGCAGCGCTATATTGATCCGTGAAAATTTGAAACATTATGAATGTGCAAAGATTGAGACGCAGATGTTTCAGATATGTGCAATTTCCATTAAAACCAAGTCTTATGAGACTTCGATAGCAAGTATTTACTGTCCTCCAAAGCACAATATCAAACAAGAAGACTACACTGATGCATTCGAACTCTTAGGAAATCGATTCATTATTGGTGGAGACTTCAACGCGAAAAACACATGTTGGGGCTCTCGTGTCACTACGGCAAAAGGACGGGAGTTGTCCCAATATATGGCCAGCCACAATTGTGAACCATACTCAACTGGAACGCCAACATACTGGCCCACCGACATAAATAAAAAACCTGACCTAATTGACTTCTTCATTATGAGAAATATCTCGGCTAACTAC
Organism: Stenodema calcarata; assembly: GCA_963920205.1. Lineage (NCBI taxonomy): Eukaryota > Metazoa > Arthropoda > Insecta > Hemiptera > Miridae > Stenodema > Stenodema calcarata. The sequence continues at coordinate 65,802,603 of OY986048.1, read as the reverse complement.
GCTCTTGTGGATGAGTGCTTTGATCTCAGCTCAGATCATTCACCAATCATCCTAACACTGAGCGAACGAATCATTCAGAAACCAAACAATCCAGTACTTGTCAATAAAAAGACGGATTGGGGTACATTCAAAATAGACATCAACCAGTACATCTATCTGAATGATGTCATTGAATGTCCTGCAGACATCGATCGGGAACTTGAACAACTCGTATATAACATCCAAACGGTCGCGTGGGAAAACACCCCTGAGGTGGTCAAGAAACTCAAAGGGTTCAACTACCCATGTGAAGTTCTTACCATGATCAAGAAGAAGCGCAGAGCTAGGCGTAAATGGCAGCAAACGCGTATTCCAGACGACAAGGCAATATGGTATCTATATGCCAGTGAACTTCGTGATATGATTAAAGAGATCAAAGATGAAACGCAAGAAGAATTCATCACTTCCCTTGCCATCAATCGTGACGCTGATTATTCCCTGTGGAGAGCTACTAAGCATCTCAAACGTCCTATCGTCCAAGCACCACCAATCAAAGATGAAACTATCGGGAAGTGGATCAAGTCCAACCAAGAGAAGGCTGATGCATTTGCCCGTTATCTGGCCGACATCTTCAGACCAAATCCTGGAGACCCAGATGAGGAACCACTGGAAGAGGTTATTGTAACAGATCATGAAATCGAAATACCCCCAGTGACGGTTAAAGAAGTTCAAGAAACCATCCTTAATGAAATCAATCCAAAAAAGGCTCCTGGGTACGACCTGATCACGGGGCATATCCTTAAAAACCTCCCACGGAAGGTCCTAATGAAAATCACCAAAATAATCAATGCCGCTATCAAACTTCGTTATGTACCTCAATTGTGGAAATTAGCTGAAGTGATCATGATTCAGAAACCTGGTAAGCCAGCCGAAAAATTAACATCCTACCGGCCAATATCCCTTCTTCCAGTGTTATCAAAACTATTTGAGAAGCTCATCCACAAGCGGCTGATGTCAGTCGTAGAAGAACGCAATCTGGTCCCTTCTCATCAATTTGGTTTCCGACAAAAGCACTCTACCATTGACCAGGTGCATCGAATTACGAGTGTGATTGAGGAGGCACTAGAAAACAAGCAAGTTTGCTCGGCCATCTTTCTCGACGTAACCCAAGCGTTTGACAAAGTTTGGCACGATGGACTAAACCACAAGCTCCGAAGAATGTTGCCAGCAAAATATGCTGAATTATTGCAATCCTATCTATCAGATCGATTCTTCAGGGTAAAGCATGAAGATGCCTACTCAGAAGTGCACCGAATACATGCTGGAGTTCCCCAAGGAAGTGTACTTGGCCCACTCCTGTACGTCCTGTTCACCAGCGATATGCCAGAACGAGAGGAGAATACAATAGCAACGTTTGCAGATGACACAGCTGTCCTTGCAGTTGGTGAAACAAATCACGTGACGATTCCCAAGCTCAGAAGATCTATTAAGAAACTCCAAGAATGGACATCAAAATGGAGGATCAAGATGAATGAAGCGAAATCAGTTCATGTCGACTTTACCAATCGTAAGCTCGACTATTTCCCCCTTCATCTCAACGGCAAGACTATACCGCACGCCAATGAAGCTAAATACCTGGGCATGACCCTGGATGCTAAATTGCGCTGGAAGGCGCATGTCAAGAAGAAAAAAGAAGAACTGGTGCTTAAGTTCAGGAAAATGTACTGGTTAATGGGCCGACGCTCAAAAATGTCGATCCAGAACAAATTAACCCTGTACAATCAAGTCCTCAAGCCTGTCTGGACTTACGGAGTGCAGTTGTGGGGCTGCACCGCTCAAAGTAACCGCGATATTATCCAACGTTTCCAAAACAATGTGCTGAGATGTTGTGTGGACGCCTACCGGTACACCAGAAATGTCCGGCTACACAAAGAACTTCGCATACCAACTGTCAATGAAGTCATCAAGGTTCAAGCCATAGCCCATCACAAGCGGTTACAAGTACACGTCAATGAAGAAGCTGTCCAGCTGCTCGACGTTGACGACCTACTCAGACGTCTCAAGAGAAAGAAGCCTCATGACCTGTGGAAGTGAGTGAAGGTGTTCTCGCGATAAGTCCGTTCAGTGAAATCAGTGATCGGTTTAAGTGCACAAAATTGCACTCCTAACTTTCAAAACTATAAGCGGCTTAGTTAAGTATCTAAGTTGTACTACAACCAATTCACATATATGTCAAAAATATGTTGCTAATAAGTTGTTACTTGGTGCAATAAATCATTTGAAAGAAAAAAAAAAAAAAAAAAAAAAACTTTTTTTCGTTTTCACGATGTATTTGAGTCGACAATTGCTCTTGTTGAAGGTCCATTCGAACTTAAATAAACACGTTGGGTCGATATGAAGTCTCCTTTTTTTCGTTTTCACGATGTATTTGAGTCCACAATTGCTCTTCTTGAAGGTCAATTCGAACTCAAATATAACCGTCGAGTCGATATGAAGTCTCCTTTTTTTCGTTTTCACGATGTATTTGTGTCGACAATTGCTCTTCTTGAAGGTCCATTCGAACTCAAATAAACACCTCGAGTCGATATGAAGTCAACTTTTTTTCGTTTTCACGATGTATTTGAGTCGACAATTCCTCTTCTTGAAGGTCCATTCGAACTCAAATAAACACGTCATGTCGATATGAAGTCTCCTTTTTTTCGTTTAAACGATGTATTTGTGTCGACAATTGCTCTTCTTGAAGGTCAATTCGAACTCAAATATACACGTCGAGTCGATATGAAGTCTCCTTTTTTTCGTTTTCACGATGTATTTGTGTCGACAATTGCTCTTCTTGAAGGTCCATTCGAACTCAAATAAACACGTTGAGTCGATATGAAGTGTACTTTTTTTCGTCTTCACGATGTATTTGAGTCGACAATTGGTCTTCTTGAAGGTCCATTCGAACTCAAATAAACACGTCATGTCGATATGAAGTCAACTTTTTTTCGTCTTCACGATGGATTTGAGTCGACAATTGCTCTTCTTGAAGGTCAATTCGAAGTCAAATATACACGTCGAGTCGATATGACGTCTACTTTTTTTCGTTTTCACGATGTATTTGAGTCGACAATTGCTCTTGTTGAAGGTCCATTCGAACTTAAATAAACACGTTGAGTCGATATGAAGGTAACTTTTTTTCGTTTTCTCGATGTATTTGAGTCGACAATTGCTCTTCTTGAAGGTCCATTCGAACTCAAATAAACACGTTGAGTCGATATGAAGTCTACTTTTTTTCGTCTTCACGATGTATTTCTGTCGACAATTGGTCTTCTTGAAGGTCAATTCGAACTTAAATAAACACGTTGAGTCGATATGAAGTCTACTTTTTTTCGTTTTCACGATGTATTTGAGTCGACAATTGCTCTTCTTGAAGGTCCATTCGAACTCAATAAACACGTTGAGTCGATATGAAGTCTACTTTTTTTCGTCTTCACGATGTATTTGAGTCGACAATTGCTCTTCTTGAAGGTCAATTCGAACTCAAATATAACCGTCGAGTCGATATGAAGTGTACTTTTTTTCGTCTTCACGATGTATTTGAGTCGACAATTGCTCTTGTTGAAGGTCCATTCGAACTCAAATAAGCACCTCGAGTCGATATGAAGTCTACTTTTTTTCGTTTTCACGATGTATTTGTGTCGACAATTGGTCTTCTTGAAGGTCCATTCGAACTCAAATAAACACCTCGAGTCGATATGAAGTCAACTTTTTTTCGTTTTCACGATGTATTTGAGTCGACAATTCCTCTTCTTGAAGGTCCATTCGAACTCAAATAAACACGTCATGTCGATATGAAGTCTACTTTTTTTCGTTTGTCGTTTTTTCGTTTTTCGTTTCACGATGTATTTGAGTCGACAATTGCTCTTGTTGAAGGTCCATTCGAACTTAAGTAAACACGTTGAGTCGATATGAAGTCTACTTTTTTTCGTTTTCACGATGTATTTGAGTCGACAATTGCTCTTCTTGAAGGTCCATTCGAACTCAAATAAACACGTTGAGTCGATATGAAGTCTACTTTTTTTCGTCTTCACGACGTATTTGAGTCGACAATTGCTCTTCTTGAAGGTCAATTCGAACTCAAATATACACGTCGAGTCGATATGAAGTCTCCTTTTTTTCGTTTTCACGATGTATTTGTGTCGACAATTGCTCTTCTTGAAGGTCCATTCGAACTCAAATAAACACGTTGAGTCGATATGAAGTCTACTTTTTTTCGTCTTCACGATGTATTTGTGTCGACAATTGGTCTTCTTGAAGGTCCATTCGAACTCAAATAAACACCTCGAGTCGATATGAAGTCAACTTTTTTCCGTCTTCACTATGTATTTGTGTCGACAATTGGTCTTCTTGAAGGTCCATTCGAACTCAAATAAACACCTCGAGTCGATATGAAGTCAACTTTTTTTCGTTTTCACGATGTATTTGAGTCGACAATTCCTCTTCTTGAAGGTCCATTCGAACTCAAATAAACACGTCAAGTCGATATGAAGTCAACTTTTTTTCGTCTTCACGATGTATTTGAGTCGACAATTGCTCTTCTTGAAGGTCAATTCGAACTCAAATATACACGTCGAGTCGATATGACGTCTACTTTTTTTCGTTTTCACGATGTATTTGAGTCGACAATTGCTCTTGTTGAAGGTCCATTCGAACTTAAATAAACACGTTGGGTCGATATGAAGTCTACTTTTTTTCGTTTTCACGATGTATTTGAGTCCACAATTGCTCTTCTTGAAGGTCAATTCGAACTCAAATATAACCGTCGAGTCGATATGAAGTCTCCTTTTTTTCGTTTTCACGATGTATTTGTGTCAACAATTGGTCTTCTTGAAGGTCCATTCGAACTCAAATAAACACCTCGAGTCGATATGAAGTCAACTTTTTTTCGTTTTTACGATGTATTTGAGTCGACAATTGCTCTTCTTGAAGGTCCATTCGAACTCAAATAAACACGTTGAGTCGATATGAAGTCTACTTTTTTTCGTCTTCACGATGTATTTGTGTCGACAATTGGTCTTCTTGAAGGTCCATTCGAACTCAAATAAACACCTCGAGTCGATATGAAGTCAACTTTTTTTCGTTTTCACGATGTATTTGAGTCGACAATTCCTCTTCTTGAAGGTCCATTCGAACTCAAATAAACACGTCAAGTCGATATGAAGTCAACTTTTTTTCGTCTTCACGATGTATTTGAGTCGACAATTGCTCTTCTTGAAGGTCAATTCGAACTCAAATATACACGTCGAGTCGATATGACGTCTACTTTTTTTCGTTTTCACGATGTATTTGAGTCGACAATTGCTCTTGTTGAAGGTCCATTCGAACTTAAATAAACACGTTGGGTCGATATGAAGTCAACTTTTTTTCGTTTTCACGATGTATTTGAGTCGACAATTCCTCTTCTTGAAGGTCCATTCGAACTCAAATAAACACGTCAAGTCGATATGAAGTCAACTTTTTTTCGTCTTCACGATGTATTTGAGTCGACAATTGCTCTTCTTGAAGGTCAATTCGAACTCAAATATACACGTCGAGTCGATATGACGTCTACTTTTTTTCGTTTTCACGATGTATTTGAGTCGACAATTGCTCTTGTTGAAGGTCCATTCGAACTTAAATAAACACGTTGGGTCGATATGAAGTCTACTTTTTTTCGTTTTCACGATGTATTTGAGTCCACAATTGCTCTTCTTGAAGGTCAATTCGAACTCAAATATAACCGTCGAGTCGATATGAAGTCTCCTTTTTTTCGTTTTCACGATGTATTTGTGTCGACAATTGCTCTTGTTGAAGGTCCATTCGAACTCAAATAAACACGTTGAGTCGATATGAAGTCTCCTTTTATTCGTTTTCACGATGTATTTGTGTCGACAATTGCTCTTCTTGAAGGTCCATTCGAACACAAATAAACATCTCGAGTCGATATGAAGTCTACTTTTTTCCGTCTTCACGATGTATTTGTGTCAACAATTGGTCTTCTTGAAGGTCCATTCGAACTCAAATAAACACCTCGAGTCGATATGAAGTCAACTTTTTTTCGTTTTTACGATGTATTTGAGTCGACAATTGCTCTTCTTGAAGGTCCATTCGAACTCAAATAAACACGTTGAGTCGATATGAAGTCTACTTTTTTTCGTCTTCACGATGTATTTGTGTCGACAATTGGTCTTCTTGAAGGTCCATTCGAACTCAAATAAACACCTCGAGTCGATATGAAGTCAACTTTTTTTCGTTTTCACGATGTATTTGAGTCGACAATTCCTCTTCTTGAAGGTCCATTCGAACTCAAATAAACACGTCAAGTCGATATGAAGCCAACTTTTTTTCGTCTTCACGATGTATTTGAGTCGACAATTGCTCTTCTTGAAGGTCAATTCGAACTCAAATATACACGTCGAGTCGATATGACGTCTACTTTTTTTCGTTTTCACGATGTATTTGAGTCGACAATTGCTCTTGTTGAAGGTCCATTCGAACTTAAATAAACACGTTGGGTCGATATGAAGTCTACTTTTTTTCGTTTTCACGATGTATTTGAGTCCACAATTGCTCTTCTTGAAGGTCAATTCAAACTCAAATATAACCGTCGAGTCGATATGAAGTCTCCTTTTTTTCGTTTTCACGATGTATTTGTGTCGACAATTGCTCTTGTTGAAGGTCCATTCGAACTCAAATAAACACGTTGAGTCGATATGAAGTCTCCTTTTATTCGTTTTCACGATGTATTTGTGTCGACAATTGCTCTTCTTGAAGGTCCATTCGAACACAAATAAACATGTCGAGTCGATATGAAGTCTACTTTTTTCCGTCTTCACGATGTATTTGTGTCAACAATTGGTCTTCTTGAAGGTCCATTCGAACTCAAATAAACACCTCGAGTCGATATGAAGTCAACTTTTTTTCGTTTTTACGATGTATTTGAGTCGACAATTGCTCTTCTTGAAGGTCCATTCGAACTCAAATAAACACGTTGAGTCGATATGAAGTCTACTTTTTTTCGTCTTCACGATGTATTTGAGTCGACAATTGCTCTTCTTGAAGGTCCATTCGAACTCAAATAAACACCTCGAGTCGATATGAAGTCTCCTTTTTTTCGTTTTCACGATGTATTTGTGTCGACAATTGCTCTTCTTGAAGGTCCATTCGAACTCAAATAAACACGTTGAGTCGATATGAAGTCAACTTTTTTTCGTCTTCACGATGTATTTGAGTCGACAATTGCTCTTCTTGAAGGTCCATTCGAACTTAAATAAACACGTAGAGTCGATATGAAGTCTACTTTTTTTCGTTTTCACGATGTATTTGAGTCGACAATTGCTCTTCTTGAAGGTCCATTCGAACTCAAATAAACACGTTGAGTCGATATGAAGTCTACTTTTTTTCGTCTTCACGATGTATTTGAGTCGACAATTGCTCTTCTTGAAGGACAATTCAAACTCAAATATACACGTCGAGTCGATATGAAGTCTCCATTTTTTCGTTTTCACGATGTATTTGTGTCGACAATTGCTCTTGTTGAAGGTCCATTCGAACTCAAATAAACACGTTGAGTCGATATGAAGTCTCCTTTTATTCGTTTTCACGATGTATTTGTGTCGACAATTGCTCTTCTTGAAGGTCCATTCGAACACAAATAAACATCTCGAGTCGATATGAAGTCTACTTTTTTCCGTCTTCACGATGTATTTGTGTCAACAATTGGTCTTCTTGAAGGTCCATTCGAACTCAAATATACACGTCGAGTCGATATGAAGTCTACTTTTTTTTCGTTTTCACGATGTATTTGAGTCGACAATTGCTCTTCTTGAAGGTCCATTCGAACTCAAATAAACACGTCGAGTCGATATGAAGTCATCTTTTTTTCGTCTTCACGATGTATTTGAGTCGACAATTGCTTGACTTGACTTGAAGGTCAATTCGAACTCAAATATACACGTCGAGTCGATATGAAGTCTACTTTTTTTCGTTTTCACGATGTATTTGAGTCGACAATTGCTCTTGTTGAAGGTCCATTCGAACATAAATAAACACGTTGAGTCGATATAAAGTCTACTTTTTTTCGTTTTCACGATGTATTTGAGTCGACAATTGCTCTTCTTGAAGGTCCATTCGAACTCAAATATACACGTCGAGTCGATATGAAGTCTACTTTTTTTTCGTTTTCACGATGTATTTGAGTCGACAATTGCTCTTCTTGAAGGTCCATTCGAACTCAAATAAACACGTTGAGTCGATATGAAGTCTACTTTTTTTCGTCTTCACGATGTATTTGAGTCGACAATTGCTCTTCTTGAAGGTCAATTCGAACTCAAATATACACGTCGAGTCGATATGAAGTCTCCTTTTATTCGTTTTCACGATGTATTCGTGTCGACAATTGCTCTTCTTGAAGGTCCATTCGAACTCAAATAAACACCTCGAGTCGATATGAAGTCTACTTTTTTTCGTTTTCACGATGTATTTGAGTCGACAATTGCTCTTGTTGAAGGTCCATTCGAACTTAAATAAACACGTTGAGTCGATATGAAGTCTACTTTTTTTCGTTTTCACGATGTATTTGAGTCGACAATTGCTCTTCTTGAAGGTCCATTCGAACTCAAATAAACACGTTGAGTCGATATGAAGTCTACTTTTTTTCGTCTTCACGATGTATTTGAGTCGACAATTGCTCTTCTTGAAGGTCAATTCGAACTCAAATATACACGTCGAGTCGATATGAAGTCTCCTTTTATTCGTTTTCACGATGTATTTGTGTCGACAATTGCTCTTCTTGAAGGTCCATTCGAACTCAAATAAACACGTTGAGTCGATATGAAGTCTACTTTTTTTCGTTTTCACGATGTATTTGAGTCGACAATTGCTCTTGTTGAAGGTCCATTCGAACTCAAATAAACACGTTGAGTCGATATGAAGTCTCCTTTTATTCGTTTTCACGATGTATTTGTGTCGACAATTGCTCTTCTTGAAGGTCCATTCGAACTCAAATAAACACGTTGAGTCGATATGAAGTCTACTTTTTTTCGTCTTCACGATGTATTTGAGTCGACAATTGCTCTTCTTGAAGGACAATTCAAACTCAAATACACACGTCGTGTCGATATGAAGTCTCCATTTTTTCGTTTTCACGATGTATTTGTGTCGACAATTGCTCTTGTTGAAGGTCCATTCGAACTCAAATAAACACGTTGAGTCGATATGAAGTCTCCTTTTATTCGTTTTCACGATGTATTTGTGTCGACAATTGCTCTTCTTGAAGGTCCATTCGAACACAAATAAACATCTCGAGTCGATATGAAGTCTACTTTTTTCCGTCTTCACGATGTATTTGTGTCAACAATTGGTCTTCTTGAAGGTCCATTCGAACTCAAATAAACACCTCGAGTCGATATGAAGTCAACTTTTTTTCGTTTTCACGATGTATTTGAGTCGACAATTCCTCTTCTTGAAGGTCCATTCGAACTCAAATAAACACGTCGAGTCGATATGAAGTCATCTTTTTTTCGTCTTCACGATGTATTTGAGTCGACAATTGCTTGACTTGACTTGAAGGTCAATTCGAACTCAAATATACACGTCGAGTCGATATGAAGTCTACTTTTTTTCGTTTTCACGATGTATTTGAGTCGACAATTGCTCTTGTTGAAGGTCCATTCGAACTTACATAAACACGTTGAGTCGATATGAAGTCTACTTTTTTTCGTTTTCACGATGTATTTGAGTCGACAATTGCTCTTCTTGAAGTACCATTCGAACTCAAATATACACGTCGAGTCGATATGAAGTCTACTTTTTTTTCGTTTTCACGATGTATTTGAGTCGACAATTGCTCTTCTTGAAGGTCCATTCGACTCAAATAAACACGTTGAGTCGATATGAAGTCTACTTTTTTTCGTCTTCACGATGTATTTGAGTCGACAATTGCTCTTCTTGAAGGTCAATTCGAACTCAAATATACACGTCGAGTCGATATGAAGTCTCCTTTTATTCGTTTTCACGATGTATTTGTGTCGACAATTGCTCTTCTTGAAGGTCCATTCGAACTCAAATAAACACCTCGAGTCGATATGAAGTCTACTTTTTTTCGTTTTCACGATGTATTTGAGTCGACAATTGCTCTTGTTGAAGGTCCATTCGAACTTAAATAAACACGTTGAGTCGATATGAAGTCTACTTTTTTTCGTTTTCACGATGTATTTGAGTCGACAATTGCTCTTCTTGAAGGTCCATTCGAACTCAAATAAACACGTCGAGTCGATATGAAGTCTACTTTTTTTCGTTTTCACGATGTATTTGAGTCGACAATTGCTCTTGTTGAAGGTCCATTCGAACTTAAATAAACACGTTGAGTCGATATGAAGTCTACTTTTTTTCGTTTTCACGATGTATTTGAGTCGACAATTGCTCTTCTTGAAGGTCCATTCGAACTCAAAATAACACGTTGAGTCGATATGAAGTCTACTTTTTTCCGTCTTCACGATGTATTTGAGTCGACAATTGCTCTTGTTGAAGGTCCATTCGAACTCAAATAAACACGTTGAGTCGATATGAAGTCTCCTTTTATTCGTTTTCACGATGTATTTGTGTCGACAATTGCTCTTCTTGAAGGTCCATTCGAATACAAATAAACATCTCGAGTCGATATGAAGTCTACTTTTTTCCGTCTTCACGATGTATTTGTGTCAACAATTGGTCTTCTTGAAGGTCCATTCGAACTCAAATAAACACGTTGAGTCGATATGAAGTCTACTTTTTTTCGTCTTCACGATGTATTTGAGTCGACAATTGCTCTTCTTGAAGGTCCATTCGAACTCAAATAAACACCTCGAGTCGATATGAAGTCTCCTTTTTTTCGTTTTCACGATGTATTTGTGTCGACAATTGCTCTTCTTGAAGGTCCATTCGAACTCAAATAAACACGTTCAGTCGATATGAAGTCAACTTTTTTTCGTCTTCACGATGTATTTGAGTCGACAATTGCTCTTCTTGAAGGTCCATTCGAACTTAAATAAACACGTTGAGTCGATATGAAGTCTGCTTTTTTTCGTTTTCACGATGTATTTGAGTCGACAATTGCTCTTCTTGAAGGTCCATTCGAACTCAAATAAACACGTTGAGTCGATATGAAGTCTAATTTTTTTCGTCTTCACGATGTATTTGAGTCGACAATTGCTCTTCTTGAAGGACAATTCAAACTCAAATACACACGTCGAGTCGATATGAAGTCTCCATTTTTTCGTTTTCACGATGTATTTGTGTCGACAATTGCTCTTGTTGAAGGTCCATTCGAACTCAAATAAACACGTTGAGTCGATATGAAGTCTCCTTTTATTCGTTTTCACGATGTATTTGTGTCGACAATTGCTCTTCTTGAAGGTCCATTCGAACACAAATAAACATCTCGAGTCGATATGAAGTCTACTTTTTTTCGTTTTCACGATGTATTTGAGTCGACAATTCCTCTTCTTGAAGGTCCATTCGAACTCAAATAAACACGTCGAGTCGATATGAAGTCATCTTTTTTTCGTCTTCACGATGTATTTGAGTCGACAATTGCTTGACTTGACTTGAAGGTCAATTCGAACTCAAATATACACGTCGAGTCGATATGAAGTCTACTTTTTTTCGTTTTCACGATGTATTTGAGTCGACAATTGCTCTTGTTGAAGGTCCATTCGAACTTACATAAACACGTTGAGTCGATATGAAGTCTACTTTTTTTCGTTTTCACGATGTATTTGAGTCGACAATTGCTCTTCTTGAAGGTCCATTCGAACTCAAATATACACGTCGAGTCGATATGAAGTCTACTTTTTTTTCGTTTTCACGATGTATTTGAGTCGACAATTGCTCTTCTTGAAGGTCCATTCGAACTCAAATACACACGTCGTGTCGATATGAAGTCTCCATTTTTTCGTTTTCACGATGTATTTGAGTCGACAATTGCTCTTCTTGAAAGTCCATTCGAACTCAAATAAACACGTTGAGTCGATATGAAGTCAACTTTTTTTCGTCTTCACGATGTATTTGAGTCGACAATTGCTCTTCTTGAAGGTCCATTCGAACTTAAATAAACACGTAGAGTCGATATGAAGTCTACTTTTTTTCGTTTTCACGATGTATTTGAGTCGACAATTGCTCTTCTTGAAGGTCCATTCGAACTCAAATAAACACGTTGAGTCGATATGAAGTCTACTTTTTTTCGTCTTCACGATGTATTTGAGTCGACAATTGCTCTTCTTGAAGGACAATTCAAACTCAAATATACACGTCGAGTCGATATGAAGTCTCCATTTTTTCGTTTTCACGATGTATTTGTGTCGACAATTGCTCTTGTTGAAGGTCCATTCGAACTCAAATAAACACGTTGAGTCGATATGAAGTCTCCTTTTATTCGTTTTCACGATGTATTTGTGTCGACAATTGCTCTTCTTGAAGGTCCATTCGAACACAAATAAACATCTCGAGTCGATATGAAGTCTACTTTTTTCCGTCTTCACGATGTATTTGTGTCAACAATTGGTCTTCTTGAAGGTCCATTCGAACTCAAATATACACGTCGAGTCGATATGAAGTCTACTTTTTTTTCGTTTTCACGATGTATTTGAGTCGACAATTGCTCTTCTTGAAGGTCCATTCGAACTCAAATAAACACGTCGAGTCGATATGAAGTCATCTTTTTTTCGTCTTCACGATGTATTTGAGTCGACAATTGCTTGACTTGACTTGAAGGTCAATTCGAACTCAAATATACACGTCGAGTCGATATGAAGTCTACTTTTTTTCGTTTTCACGATGTATTTGAGTCGACAATTGCTCTTGTTGAAGGTCCATTCGAACATAAATAAACACGTTGAGTCGATATAAAGTCTACTTTTTTTCGTTTTCACGATGTATTTGAGTCGACAATTGCTCTTCTTGAAGGTCCATTCGAACTCAAATATACACGTCGAGTCGATATGAAGTCTACTTTTTTTTCGTTTTCACGATGTATTTGAGTCGACAATTGCTCTTCTTGAAGGTCCATTCGAACTCAAATAAACACGTTGAGTCGATATGAAGTCTACTTTTTTTCGTCTTCACGATGTATTTGAGTCGACAATTGCTCTTCTTGAAGGTCAATTCGAACTCAAATATACACGTCGAGTCGATATGAATCTCCTTTTATTCGTTTTCACGATGTATTCGTGTCGACAATTGCTCTTCTTGAAGGTCCATTCGAACTCAAATAAACACCTCGAGTCGATATGAAGTCTACTTTTTTTCGTTTTCACGATGTATTTGAGTCGACAATTGCTCTTGTTGAAGGTCCATTCGAACTTAAATAAACACGTTGAGTCGATATGAAGTCTACTTTTTTTCGTTTTCACGATGTATTTGAGTCGACAATTGCTCTTCTTGAAGGTCCATTCGAACTCAAATAAACACGTTGAGTCGATATGAAGTCTACTTTTTTTCGTCTTCACGATGTATTTGAGTCGACAATTGCTCTTCTTGAAGGTCAATTCGAACTCAAATATACACGTCGAGTCGATATGAAGTCTCCTTTTATTCGTTTTCACGATGTATTTGTGTCGACAATTGCTCTTCTTGAAGGTCCATTCGAACTCAAATAAACACGTTGAGTCGATATGAAGTCTACTTTTTTTCGTCTTCACGATGTATTTGAGTCGACAATTGCTCTTGTTGAAGGTCCATTCGAACTCAAATAAACACGTTGAGTCGATATGAAGTCTCCTTTTATTCGTTTTCACGATGTATTTGTGTCGACAATTGCTCTTCTTGAAGGTCCATTCGAACTCAAATAAACACGTTGAGTCGATATGAAGTCTACTTTTTTTCGTCTTCACGATGTATTTGAGTCGACAATTGCTCTTCTTGAAGGACAATTCAAACTCAAATACACACGTCGTGTCGATATGAAGTCTCCATTTTTTCGTTTTCACGATGTATTTGTGTCGACAATTGCTCTTGTTGAAGGTCCATTCGAACTCAAATACACACGTTGAGTCGATATGAAGTCTCCTTTTATTCGTTTTCACGATGTATTTGTGTCGACAATTGCTCTTCTTGAAGGTCCATTCGAACACAAATAAACATCTCGAGTCGATATGAAGTCTACTTTTTTCCGTCTTCACGATGTATTTGTGTCAACAATTGGTCTTCTTGAAGGTCCATTCGAACTCAAATAAACACCTCGAGTCGATATGAAGTCAACTTTTTTTCGTTTTCACGATGTATTTGAGTCGACAATTCCTCTTCTTGAAGGTCCATTCGAACTCAAATAAACACGTCGAGTCGATATGAAGTCATCTTTTTTTCGTCTTCACGATGTATTTGAGTCGACAATTGCTTGACTTGACTTGAAGGTCAATTCGAACTCAAATATACACGTCGAGTCGATATGAAGTCTAATTTTTTTCGTTTTCACGATGTATTTGAGTCGACAATTGCTCTTGTTGAAGGTCCATTCGAACTTACATAAACACGTTGAGTCGATATGAAGTCTACTTTTTTTCGTTTTCACGATGTATTTGAGTCGACAATTGCTCTTCTTGAAGGTCCATTCGAACTCAAATATACACGTCGAGTCGATATGAAGTCTACTTTTTTTTCGTTTTCACGATGTATTTGAGTCGACAATTGCTCTTCTTGAAGGTCCATTCGACTCAAATAAACACGTTGAGTCGATATGAAGTCTACTTTTTTTCGTCTTCACGATGTATTTGAGTCGACAATTGCTCTTCTTGAAGGTCAATTCGAACTCAAATATACACGTCGAGTCGATATGAAGTCTCCTTTTATTCGTTTTCACGATGTATTTGTGTCGACAATTGCTCTTCTTGAAGGTCCATTCGAACTCAAATAAACACCTCGAGTCGATATGAAGTCTACTTTTTTTCGTTTTCACGATGTATTTGAGTCGACAATTGCTCTTGTTGAAGGTCCATTCGAACTTAAATAAACACGTTGAGTCGATATGAAGTCTACTTTTTTTCGTTTTCACGATGTATTTGAGTCGACAATTGCTCTTCTTGAAGGTCCATTCGAACTCAAATAAACACGTCGAGTCGATATGAAGTCTACTTTTTTTCGTTTTCACGATGTATTTGAGTCGACAATTGCTCTTGTTGAAGGTCCATTCGAACTTAAATAAACACGTTGAGTCGATATGAAGTCTACTTTTTTTCGTTTTCACGATGTATTTGAGTCGACAATTGCTCTTCTTGAAGGTCCATTCGAACTCAAAATAACACGTTGAGTCGATATGAAGTCTACTTTTTTCCGTCTTCACGATGTATTTGAGTCGACAATTGCTCTTCTTGAAGGTCAATTCGAACTCAAATATACACGTCGAGTCGATATGAAGTCTCCTTTTATTCGTTTTCACGATGTATTTGTGTCGACCATTGCTCTTCTTGAAGGTCCATTCGAACTCAAATAAACACGTTGAGTCGATATGAAGTCTACTTTTTTTCGTCTTCACGATGTATTTGAGTCGACAATTGCTCTTGTTGAAGGTCCATTCGAACTCAAATAAACACGTTGAGTCGATATGAAGTCTCCTTTAATTCGTTTTCACGATGTATTTGTGTCGACAATTGCTCTTCTTGAAGGTCCATTCGAATACAAATAAACATCTCGAGTCGATATGAAGTCTACTTTTTTCCGTCTTCACGATGTATTTGTGTCAACAATTGGTCTTCTTGAAGGTCCATTCGAACTCAAATAAACACCTCGAGTCGATATGAAGTCAACTTTTTTCCGTTTTCACGATGTATTTGAGTCGACAATTGCTCTTCTTGAAGGTCCATTCGAACTCAAATAAACACGTTGAGTCGATATGAAGTCTACTTTTTTTCGTCTTCACGATGTATTTGAGTCGACAATTGCTCTTCTTGAAGGTCCATTCGAACTCAAATAAACACCTCGAGTCGATATGAAGTCTCCTTTTTTTCGTTTTCACGATGTATTTGTGTCGACAATTGCTCTTCTTGAAGGTCCATTCGAACTCAAATAAACACGTTCAGTCGATATGAAGTCAACTTTTTTTCGTCTTCACGATGTATTTGAGTCGACAATTGCTCTTCTTGAAGGTCCATTCGAACTTAAATAAACACGTTGAGTCGATATGAAGTCTACTTTTTTTCGTTTTCACGATGTATTTGAGTCGACAATTGCTCTTCTTGAAGGTCCATTCGAACTCAAATAAACACGTTGAGTCGATATGAAGTCTACTTTTTTTCGTCTTCACGATGTATTTGAGTCGACAATTGCTCTTCTTGAAGGACAATTCAAACTCAAATACACACGTCGAGTCGATATGAAGTCTCCATTTTTTCGTTTTCACGATGTATTTGTGTCGACAATTGCTCTTGTTGAAGGGCCATTCGAACTCAAATAAACACGTTGAGTCGATATGAAGTCTCCTTTTATTCGTTTTCACGATGTATTTGTGTCGACAATTGCTCTTCTTGAAGGTCCATTCGAACACAAATAAACATCTCGAGTCGATATGAAGTCTACTTTTTTCCGTCTTCACGATGTATTTGTGTCAACAATTGGTCTTCTTGAAGGTCCATTCGAACTCAAATAAACACCTCGAGTCGATATGAAGTCAACTTTTTTTCGTTTTCACGATGTATTTGAGTCGACAATTCCTCTTCTTGAAGGTCCATTCGAACTCAAATAAACACGTCGAGTCGATATGAAGTCATCTTTTTTTCGTCTTCACGATGTATTTGAGTCGACAATTGCTTGACTTGACTTGAAGGTCAATTCGAACTCAAATATACACGTCGAGTCGATATGAAGTCTACTTTTTTTCGTTTTCACGATGTATTTGAGTCGACAATTGCTCTTGTTGAAGGTCCATTCGAACTTACATAAACACGTTGAGTCGATATGAAGTCTACTTTTTTTCGTTTTCACGATGTATTTGAGTCGACAATTGCTCTTCTTGAAGGTCCATTCGAACTCAAATATACACGTCGAGTCGATATGAAGTCTACTTTTTTTTCGTTTTCACGATGTATTTGAGTCGACAATTGCTCTTCTTGAAGGTCCATTCGAACTCAAATACACACGTCGTGTCGATATGAAGTCTCCATTTTTTCGTTTTCACGATGTATTTGTGTCGACAATTGCTCTTGTTGAAGGTCCATTCGAACTCAAATAAACACGTTGAGTCGATATGAAGTCTCCTTTTATTCGTTTTCACGATGTATTTGTGTCGACAATTGCTCTTCTTGAAGGTCCATTCGAACACAAATAAACATCTCGAGTCGATATGAAGTCTACTTTTTTCCGTCTTCACGATGTATTTGTGTCAACAATTGGTCTTCTTGAAGGTCCATTCGAACTCAAATAAACACCTCGAGTCGATATGAAGTCAACTTTTTTTCGTTTTCACGATGTATTTGAGTCGACAATTCCTCTTCTTGAAGGTCCATTCGAACTCAAATAAACACGTCGAGTCGATATGAAGTCATCTTTTTTTCGTCTTCACGATGTATTTGAGTCGACAATTGCTTGACTTGACTTGAAGGTCAATTCGAACTCAAATATACACGTCGAGTCGATATGAAGTCTACTTTTTTTCGTTTTCACGATGTATTTGAGTCGACAATTGCTCTTGTTGAAGGTCCATTCGAACTTACATAAACACGTTGAGTCGATATGAAGTCTACTTTTTTTCGTTTTCACGATGTATTTGAGTCGACAATTGCTCTTCTTGAAGGTCCATTCGAACTCAAATATACACGTCGAGTCGATATGAAGTCTACTTTTTTTTCGTTTTCACGATGTATTTGAGTCGACAATTGCTCTTCTTGAAGGTCCATTCGACTCAAATAAACACGTTGAGTCGATATGAAGTCTACTTTTTTTCGTCTTCACGATGTATTTGAGTCGACAATTGCTCTTCTTGAAGGTCAATTCGAACTCAAATATACACGTCGAGTCGATATGAAGTCTCCTTTTATTCGTTTTCACGATGTATTTGTGTCGACAATTGCTCTTCTTGAAGGTCCATTCGAACTCAAATAAACACCTCGAGTCGATATGAAGTCTACTTTTTTTCGTTTTCACGATGTATTTGAGTCGACAATTGCTCTTGTTGAAGGTCCATTCGAACTTAAATAAACACGTTGAGTCGATATGAAGTCTACTTTTTTTCGTTTTCACGATGTATTTGAGTCGACAATTGCTCTTCTTGAAGGTCCATTCGAACTCAAATAAACACGTCGAGTCGATATGAAGTCTACTTTTTTTCGTTTTCACGATGTATTTGAGTCGACAATTGCTCTTGTTGAAGGTCCATTCGAACTTAAATAAACACGTTGAGTCGATATGAAGTCTACTTTTTTTCGTTTTCACGATGTATTTGAGTCGACAATTGCTCTTCTTGAAGGTCCATTCGAACTCAAAATAACACGTTGAGTCGATATGAAGTCTACTTTTTTCCGTCTTCACGATGTATTTGAGTCGACAATTGCTCTTCTTGAAGGTCAATTCGAACTCAAATATACACGTCGAGTCGATATGAAGTCTCCTTTTATTCGTTTTCACGATGTATTTGTGTCGACAATTGCTCTTCTTGAAGGTCCATTCGAACTCAAATAAACACGTTGAGTCGATATGAAGTCTACTTTTTTTCGTCTTCACGATGTATTTGAGTCGACAATTGCTCTTGTTGAAGGTCCATTCGAACTCAAATAAACACGTTGAGTCGATATGAAGTTTCCTTTTATTCGTTTTCACGATGTATTTGTGTCGACAATTGCTCTTCTTGAAGGTCCATTCGAATACAAATAAACATCTCGAGTCGATATGAAGTCTACTTTTTTCCGTCTTCACGATGTATTTGTGTCAACAATTGGTCTTCTTGAAGGTCCATTCGAACTCAAATAAACACCTCGAGTCGATATGAAGTCAACTTTTTTCCGTTTTCACGATGTATTTGAGTCGACAATTGCTCTTCTTGAAGGTCCATTCGAACTCAAATAAACACGTTGAGTCGATATGAAGTCTACTTTTTTTCGTCTTCACGATGTATTTGAGTCGACAATTGCTCTTCTTGAAGGTCCATTCGAACTCAAATAAACACCTCGAGTCGATATGAAGTCTCCTTTTTTTCGTTTTCACGATGTATTTGTGTCGACAATTGCTCTTCTTGAAGGTCCATTCGAACTCAAATAAACACGTTCAGTCGATATGAAGTCAACATTTTTACGTCTTCACGATGTATTTGAGTCGACAATTGCTCTTCTTGAAGGTCCATTCGAACTTAAATAAACACGTTGAGTCGATATGAAGTCTACTTTTTTTCGTTTTCACGATGTATTTGAGTCGACAATTGCTCTTCTTGAAGGTCCATTCGAACTCAAATAAACACGTTGAGTCGATATGAAGTCTACTTTTTTTCGTCTTCACGATGTATTTGAGTCGACAATTGCTCTTCTTGAAGGACAATTCAAACTCAAATACACACGTCGAGTCGATATGAAGTCTCCATTTTTTCGTTTTCACGATGTATTTGTGTCGACAATTGCTCTTGTTGAAGGTCCATTCGAACTCAAATAAACACGTTGAGTCGATATGAAGTCTCCTTTTATTCGTTTTCACGATGTATTTGTGTCGACAATTGCTCTTCTTGAAGGTCCATTCGAACACAAATAAACATCTCGAGTCGATATGAAGTCTACTTTTTTCCGTCTTCACGATGTATTTGTGTCAACAATTGGTCTTCTTGAAGGTCCATTCGAACTCAAATAAACACCTCGAGTCGATATGAAGTCAACTTTTTTTCGTTTTCACGATGTATTTGAGTCGACAATTCCTCTTCTTGAAGGTCCATTCGAACTCAAATAAACACGTCGAGTCGATATGAAGTCATCTTTTTTTCGTCTTCACGATGTATTTGAGTCGACAATTGCTTGACTTGACTTGAAGGTCAATTCGAACTCAAATATACACGTCGAGTCGATATGAAGTCTACTTTTTTTCGTTTTCACGATGTATTTGAGTCGACAATTGCTCTTGTTGAAGGTCCATTCGAACTTACATAAACACGTTGAGTCGATATGAAGTCTACTTTTTTTCGTTTTCACGATGTATTTGAGTCGACAATTGCTCTTCTTGAAGGTCCATTCGAACTCAAATATACACGTCGAGTCGATATGAAGTCTACTTTTTTTTCGTTTTCACGATGTATTTGAGTCGACAATTGCTCTTCTTGAAGGTCCATTCGAACTCAAATAAACACGTTGAGTCGATATGAAGTCTACTTTTTTTCGTCTTCACGATGTATTTGAGTCGACAATTGCTCTTCTTGAAGGTCAATTCGAACTCAAATATACACGTCGAGTCGATATGAAGACTCCTTTTATTCGTTTTCACGATGTATTTGTGTCGACAATTGCTCTTCTTGAAGGTCCATTCGAACTCAAATAAACACCTCGAGTCGATATGAAGTCTACTTTTTTTCGTTTTCACGATGTATTTGAGTCGACAATTGCTCTTGTTGAAGGTCCATTCGAACTTAAATAAACACGTTGAGTCGATATGAAGTCTACTTTTTTTCGTTTTCACGATGTATTTGAGTCGACAATTGCTCTTCTTGAAGGTCCATTCGAACTCAAATAAACACGTTGAGTCGATATGAAGTCTACTTTTTTTCGTCTTCACGATGTATTTGAGTCGACAATTGCTCTTCTTGAAGGACAATTCAAACTCAAATACACACGTCGAGTCGATATGAAGTCTCCATTTTTTCGTTTTCACGATGTATTTGTGTCGACAATTGCTCTTGTTGAAGGTCCATTCGAACTCAAATAAACACGTTGAGTCGATATGAAGTCTCCTTTTATTCGTTTTCACGATGTATTTGTGTCGACAATTGCTCTTCTTGAAGGTCCATTCGAACACAAATAAACATCTCGAGTCGATATGAAGTCTACTTTTTTCCGTCTTCACGATGTATTTGTGTCAACAATTGGTCTTCTTGAAGGTCCATTCGAACTCAAATAAACACCTCGAGTCGATATGAAGTCAATTTTTTTTCGTTTTCACGATGTATTTGAGTCGACAATTCCTCTTCTTGAAGGTCCATTCGAACTCAAATAAACACGTCGAGTCGATATGAAGTCATCTTTTTTTCGTCTTCACGATGTATTTGAGTCGACAATTGCTTGACTTGACTTGAAGGTCAATTCGAACTCAAATATACACGTCGAGTCGATATGAAGTCTACTTTTTTTCGTTTTCACGATGTATTTGAGTCGACAATTGCTCTTCTTGAAGGTCCATTCGAACTCAAATATACACGTCGAGTCGATATGAAGTCTACTTTTTTTTCGTTTTCACGATGTATTTGAGTCGACAATTGCTCTTCTTGAAGGTCCATTCGAACTCAAATAAACACGTTGAGTCGATATGAAGTCTACTTTTTTTCGTCTTCACGATGTATTTGAGTCGACAATTGCTCTTCTTGAAGGTCAATTCGAACTCAAATATACACGTCGAGTCGATATGAAGACTCCTTTTATTCGTTTTCACGATGTATTTGTGTCGACAATTGCTCTTCTTGAAGGTCCATTCGAACTCAAATAAACACCTCGAGTCGATATGAAGTCTACTTTTTTTCGTTTTCACGATGTATTTGAGTCGACAATTGCTCTTGTTGAAGGTCCATTCGAACTTAAATAAACACGTTGAGTCGATATGAAGTCTACTTTTTTTCGTTTTCACGATGTATTTGAGTCGACAATTGCTCTTCTTGAAGGTCCATTCGAACTCAAATAAACACGTCGAGTCGATATGAAGTCTACTTTTTTTCGTTTTCACGATGTATTTGAGTCGACAATTGCTCTTGTTGAAGGTCCATTCGAACTTAAATAAACACGTTGAGTCGATATGAAGTCTACTTTTTTTCGTTTTCACGATGTATTTGAGTCGACAATTGCTCTTCTTGAAGGTCCATTCGAACTCAAAAAAACACGTTGAGTCGATATGAAGTCTACTTTTTTCCGTCTTCACGATGTATTTGTGTCGACAATTGATCTTCTTGAAGGACAATTATAACTCAAATATACACGTGGAGTCGATATGAAGTCTCCTTTTTTTCGTTTTCACAATGTATTTGTGTCGACAATTGCTCTCCTTGAAGGTCCATTCGAACTCTAATAAACACGTTGAGTCGATATGAAGTCTACTTTTTTTCGTCTTCACGATGTATTTGTGTCAACAATTGGTCTTCTTGAAGGTCCATTCGAACTCAAATAAACACCTCGAGTCGATATGAAGTCAACTTTTTTCCGTTTTCACGATGTATTTGAGTCGACAATTGCTCTTCTTGAAGGTCCATTCGAACTCAAATAAACACGTTGAGTCGATATGAAGTCTACTTTTTTTCGTCTTCACGATGTATTTGAGTCGACAATTGCTCTTCTTGAAGGTCCATTCGAACTCAAATAAACACCTCGAGTCGATATGAAGTCTCCTTTTTTTCGTTTTCACGATGTATTTGTGTCGACAATTGCTCTTCTTGAAGGTCCATTCGAACTCAAATAAACACGTTCAGTCGATATGAAGTCAACTTTTTTTCGTCTTCACGATGTATTTGAGTCGACAATTGCTCTTCTTGAAGGTCCATTCGAACTTAAATAAACACGTTGAGTCGATATGAAGTCTACTTTTTTTCGTTTTCACGATGTATTTGAGTCGACAATTGCTCTTCTTGAAGGTCCATTCGAACTCAAATAAACACGTTGAGTCGATATGAAGTCTACTTTTTTTCGTCTTCATGATGTATTTGAGTCGACAATTGCTCTTCTTGAAGGACAATTCAAACTCAAATACACACGTCGAGTCGATATGAAGTCTCCATTTTTTCGTTTTCACGATGTATTTGTGTCGACAATTGCTCTTGTTGAAGGTCCATTCGAACTCAAATAAACACGTTGAGTCGATATGAAGTCTCCTTTTATTCGTTTTCACGATGTATTTGTGTCGACAATTGCTCTTCTTGAAGGTCCATTCGAACACAAATAAACATCTCGAGTCGATATGAAGTCTACTTTTTTCCGTCTTCACGATGTATTTGTGTCAACAATTGGTCTTCTTGAAGGTCCATTCGAACTCAAATAAACACCTCGAGTCGATATGAAGTCAACTTTTTTTCGTTTTCACGATGTATTTGAGTCGACAATTCCTCTTCTTGAAGGTCCATTCGAACTCAAATAAACACGTCGAGTCGATATGAAGTCATCTTTTTTTCGTCTTCACGATGTATTTGAGTCGACAATTGCTTGACTTGACTTGAAGGTCAATTCGAACTCAAATATACACGTCGAGTCGATATGAAGTCTACTTTTTTTCGTTTTCACGATGTATTTGAGTCGACAATTGCTCTTGTTGAAGGTCCATTCGAACTTACATAAACACGTTGAGTCGATATGAAGTCTACTTTTTTTCGTTTTCACGATGTATTTGAGTCGACAATTGCTCTTCTTGAAGGTCCATTCGAACTCAAATATACACGTCGAGTCGATATGAAGTCTACTTTTTTTTCGTTTTCACGATGTATTTGAGTCGACAATTGCTCTTCTTGAAGGTCCATTCGAACTCAAATAAACACGTTGAGTCGATATGAAGTCTACTTTTTTTCGTCTTCACGATGTATTTGAGTCGACAATTGCTCTTCTTGAAGGTCAATTCGAACTCAAATATACACGTCGAGTCGATATGAAGACTCCTTTTATTCGTTTTCACGATGTATTTGTGTCGACAATTGCTCTTCTTGAAGGTCCATTCGAACTCAAATAAACACCTCGAGTCGATATGAAGTCTACTTTTTTTCGTTTTCACGATGTATTTGAGTCGACAATTGCTCTTGTTGAAGGTCCATTCGAACTTAAATAAACACGTTGAGTCGATATGAAGTCTACTTTTTTTCGTTTTCACGATGTATTTGAGTCGACAATTGCTCTTCTTGAAGGTCCATTCGAACTCAAATAAACACGTTGAGTCGATATGAAGTCTACTTTTTTTCGTCTTCACGATGTATTTGAGTCGACAATTGCTCTTCTTGAAGGACAATTCAAACTCAAATACACACGTCGAGTCGATATGAAGTCTCCATTTTTTCGTTTTCACGATGTATTTGTGTCGACAATTGCTCTTGTTGAAGGTCCATTCGAACTCAAATAAACACGTTGAGTCGATATGAAGTCTCCTTTTATTCGTTTTCACGATGTATTTGTGTCGACAATTGCTCTTCTTGAAGGTCCATTCGAACACAAATAAACATCTCGAGTCGATATGAAGTCTACTTTTTTCCGTCTTCACGATGTATTTGTGTCAACAATTGGTCTTCTTGAAGGTCCATTCGAACTCAAATAAACACCTCGAGTCGATATGAAGTCAACTTTTTTTCGTTTTCACGATGTATTTGAGTCGACAATTCCTCTTCTTGAAGGTCCGGTCGAACTCAAATAAACACGTCGAGTCGATATGAAGTCATCTTTTTTTCGTCTTCACGATGTATTTGAGTCGACAATTGCTTGACTTGACTTGAAGGTCAATTCGAACTCAAATATACACGTCGAGTCGATATGAAGTCTACTTTTTTTCGTTTTCACGATGTATTTGAGTCGACAATTGCTCTTGTTGAAGGTCCATTCGAACTTACATAAACACGTTGAGTCGATATGAAGTCTACTTTTTTTCGTTTTCACGATGTATTTGAGTCGACAATTGCTCTTCTTGAAGGTCCATTCGAACTCAAATATACACGTCGAGTCGATATGAAGTCTACTTTTTTTTCGTTTTCACGATGTATTTGAGTCGACAATTGCTCTTCTTGAAGGTCCATTCGAACTCAAATAAACACGTTGAGTCGATATGAAGTCTACTTTTTTTCGTCTTCACGATGTATTTGAGTCGACAATTGCTCTTCTTGAAGGTCAATTCGAACTCAAATATACACGTCGAGTCGATATGAAGACTCCTTTTATTCGTTTTCACGATGTATTTGAGTCGACAATTGCTCTTGTTGAAGGTCCATTCGAACTTAAATAAACACGTTGAGTCGATATGAAGTCTACTTTTTTTCGTTTTCACGATGTATTTGAGTCGACAATTGCTCTTCTTGAAGGTCCATTCGAACTCAAAAAAACACGTTGAGTCGATATGAAGTCTACTTTTTTCCGTCTTCACGATGTATTTGTGTCGACAATTGATCTTCTTGAAGGACAATTATAACTCAAATATACACGTGGAGTCGATATGAAGTCTCCTTTTTTTCGTTTTCACGATGTATTTGTGTCGACAATTGCTCTCCTTGAAGGTCCATTCGAACTCTAATAAACACGTTGAGTCGATATGAAGTCTACTTTTTTTCGTCTTCACGATGTATTTGAGTCGACAATTGCTCTTGTTGAAGGTCCATTCGAACTTAAATAAACACGTTGAGTCGATATGAAGTCAACTTTTTTTCGTTTTCACGATGTATTTGAGTCGACAATTGCTCTTCTTGAAGGTCAATTCGAACTCAAATATACACGTCGAGTCGATATGAAGTCTACTTTTTTTCGTTTTCACGATGTATTTGAGTCGACAATTGCTCTTGTTGAAGGTCCATTCGAACTTAAATAAACACGTTGAGTCGATATAAAGTCTACTTTTTTTCGTTTTCACGATGTATTTGAGTCGACAATTGCTCTTGTTGAAGGTCCATTCGAACTTAAATAAACACGTTGAGTCGATATGAAGTCTACTTTTTTTCGTTTTCACGATGTATTTGAGTCGACAATTGCTCTTCTTGAAGGTCCATTCGAACTCAAATATACACGTCGAGTCGATATGAAGTCTACTTTTTTTTCGTTTTCACGATGTATTTGAGTCGACAATTGCTCTTCTTGAAGGTCCATTCGAACTCAAATAAACACGTTGAGTCGATATGAAGTCAACTTTTTTTCGTCTTCACGATGTATTTGAGTCGACAATTGCTCTTCTTGAAGGTCCATTCGAACTCAAATAAACACGTTGAGTCGATATGAAGTCTCCTTTTATTCGTTTTCACGATGTATTTGTGTCGACAATTGCTCTTCTTGAAGGTCCATTCGAACTCAAATAAACACCTCGAGGCGATATGAAGTCTACTTTTTTTCGTTTTCACGATGTATTTGAGTCGACAATTGCTCTTGTTGAAGGTCCATTCGAACTTAAATAAACACGTTGAGTCGATATGAAGTCTACTTTTCTTCGTTTTCACGATGTATTTTAGTCGACAATTGCTCTTCTTGAAGGTCCATTCGAACTCAAATAAACACCTCGAGTCGATATGAAGTCAACTTTTTTTCGTTTTCACGATGTATTTGAGTCGACAATTGCTCTTCTTGAAGGTCCATTCGAACTCAAATAAACACGTTGAGTCGATATGAAGTCTACTTTTTTTCGTCTTCACGATGTATTTGAGTCGACAATTGCTCTTCTTGAAGGTCCATTCGAACTCAAATAAACACCTCGAGTCGATATGAAGTCTCCTTTTTTTCGTTTTCACGATGTATTTGAGTCGACAATTGCTCTTGTTGAAGGTCCATTCGAACTTAAATAAACACGTTGAGTCGATATGAAGTCTACTTTTTTTCGTTTTCACGATGTATTTGAGTCGACAATTGCTCTTCTTGAAGGTCCATTCGAACTCAAAAAAACACGTTGAGTCGATATGAAGTCTACTTTTTTCCGTCTTCACGATGTATTTGTGTCGACAATTGATCTTCTTGAAGGACAATTATAACTCAAATATACACGTCGAGTCGATATGAAGTCTCCTTTTTTTCGTTTTCACGATGTATTTGTGTCGACAATTGCTCTCCTTGAAGGTCCATTCGAACTCAAATAAACACGTTGAGTCGATATGAAGTCTACTTTTTTTCGTCTTCACGATGTATTTGAGTCGACAATTGCTCTTGTTGAAGGTCCATTCGAACTTAACTAAACACGTTGAGTCGATATGAAGTCAACTTTTTTTCCTTTTCACGATGTATTTGAGTCGACAATTGCTCTTCTTGAAGGTCAATTCGAACTCAAATATACACGTCGAGTCGATATGAAGTCTACTTTTTTTCGTTTTCACGATGTATTTGAGTCGACAATTGCTCTTGTTGAAGGTCCATTCGAACTTAAATAAACACGTTGAGTCGATATAAAGTCTACTTTTTTTCGTTTTCACGATGTATTTGAGTCGACAATTGCTCTTGTTGAAGGTCCATTCGAACTTAAATAAACACGTTGAGTCGATATGAAGTCTACTTTTTTTCGTTTTCACGATGTATTTGAGTCGACAATTGCTCTTCTTGAAGGTCCATTCGAACTCAAATAAACACGTTGAGTCGATATGAAGTCAACTTTTTTTCGTCTTCACGATGTATTTGAGTCGACAATTGCTCTTCTTGAAGGTCCATTCGAACTCAAATAAACACGTTGAGTCGATATGAAGTCTCCTTTTATTCGTTTTCACGATGTATTTGTGTCGACAATTGCTCTTCTTGAAGGTCCATTCGAACTCAAATAAACACCTCGAGTCGATATGAAGTCTACTTTTTTTCGTTTTCACGATGTATTTGAGTCGACAATTGCTCTTGTTGAAGGTCCATTCGAACTCAAATAAACACCTCGAGTCGATATGAAGTCAACTTTTTTTCGTTTTCACGATGTATTTGAGTCGACAATTCCTCTTCTTGAAGGTCCATTCGAACTCAAATAAACACGTCAAGTCGATATGAAGTCATCTTTTTTTCGTCTTCACGATGTATTTGAGTCGACAATTGCTTGACTTGACTTGAAGGTCAATTCGAACTCAAATATACACGTCGAGTCGATATGAAGTCTACTTTTTTTCGTTTTCACGATGTATTTGAGTCGACAATTGCTCTTGTTGAAGGTCCATTCGAACTTACATAAACACGTTGAGTCGATATGAAGTCTACTTTTTTTCGTTTTCACGATGTATTTGAGTCGACAATTGCTCTTCTTGAAGGTCCATTCGAACTCAAATATACACGTCGAGTCGATATGAAGTCTACTTTTTTTTCGTTTTCACGATGTATTTGAGTCGACAATTGCTCTTCTTGAAGGTCCATTCGACTCAAATAAACACGTTGAGTCGATATGAAGTCTACTTTTTTTCGTCTTCACGATGTATTTGAGTCGACAATTGCTCTTCTTGAAGGTCAATTCGAACTCAAATATACACGTCGAGTCGATATGAAGTCTCCTTTTATTCGTTTTCACGATGTATTTGTGTCGACAATTGCTCTTCTTGAAGGTCCATTCGAACTCAAATAAACACCTCGAGTCGATATGAAGTCTACTTTTTTTCGTTTTCACGATGTATTTGAGTCGACAATTGCTCTTGTTGAAGGTCCATTCGAACTTAAATAAACACGTTGAGTCGATATGAAGTCTACTTTTTTCCGTCTTCACGATGTATTTGTGTCGACAATTGATCTTCTTGAAGGACAATTATAACTCAAATAAACACGTTGAGTCGATATGAAGTCTACTTTTTTTCGTCTTCACGATGTATTTGAGTCGACAATTGCTCTTCTTGAAGGTCAATTCGAACTCAAATATACACGTCGAGTCGATATGAAGTCTCCTTTTATTCGTTTTCACGATGTATTTGTGTCGACAATTGCTCTTCTTGAAGGTCCATTCGAACTCAAATAAACACGTTGAGTCGATATGAAGTCTACTTTTTTTCGTCTTCACGATGTATTTGAGTCGACAATTGCTCTTGTTGAAGGTCCATTCGAACTCAAATAAACACGTTGAGTCGATATGAAGTCTCCTTTTATTCGTTTTCACGATGTATTTGTGTCGACAATTGCTCTTCTTGAAGGTCCATTCGAATACAAATAAACATCTCGAGTCGATATGAAGTCTACTTTTTTCCGTCTTCACGATGTATTTGTGTCAACAATTGGTCTTCTTTAAGGTCCATTCGAACTCAAATAAACACCTCGCGTCGATATGAAGTCAACTTTTTTTCGTTTTCACGATGTATTTGAGTCGACAATTGCTCTTCTTGAAGGTCCATTCGAACTCAAATAAACACGTTGAGTCGATATGAAGTCAACTTTTTTTCGTCTTCACGATGTATTTGAGTCGACAATTGCTCTTCTTGAAGGTCCATTCGAACTCAAATAAACACCTCGAGTCGATATGAAGTCTCCTTTTTTTCGTTTTCACGATGTATTTGTGTCGACAATTGCTCTTCTTGAAGGTCCATTCGAACTCAAATAAACACGTTCAGTCGATATGAAGTCAACTTTTTTTCGTCTTCACGATGTATTTGAGTCGACAATTGCTCTTCTTGAAGGTCCATTCGAACTTAAATAAACACGTTGAGTCGATATGAAGTCTACTTTTTTTCGTTTTCACGATGTATTTGAGTCGACAATTGCTCTTCTTGAAGGTCCATTCGAACTCAAATAAACACGTTGAGTCGATATGAAGTCTACTTTTTTTCGTCTTCACGATGTATTTGAGTCGACAATTGCTCTTCTTGAAGGACAATTCAAACTCAAATACACACGTCGAGTCGATATGAAGTCTCCATTTTTTCGTTTTCACGATGTATTTGTGTCGACAATTGCTCTTGTTGAAGGTCCATTCGAACTCAAATAAACACGTTGAGTCGATATGAAGTCTCCTTTTATTCGTTTTCACGATGTATTTGTGTCGACAATTGCTCTTCTTGAAGGTCCATTCGAACACAAATAAACATCTCGAGTCGATATGAAGTCTACTTTTTTCCGTCTTCACGATGTATTTGTGTCAACAATTGGTCTTCTTGAAGGTCCATTCGAACTCAAATAAACACCTCGAGTCGATATGAAGTCAACTTTTTTTCGTTTTCACGATGTATTTGAGTCGACAATTCCTCTTCTTGAAGGTCCATTCGAACTCAAATAAACACGTCGAGTCGATATGAAGTCATCTTTTTTTCGTCTTCACGATGTATTTGAGTCGACAATTGCTTGACTTGACTTGAAGGTCAATTCGAACTCAAATATACACGTCGAGTCGATATGAAGTCTACTTTTTTTCGTTTTCACGATGTATTTGAGTCGACAATTGCTCTTGTTGAAGGTCCATTCGAACTTACATAAACACGTTGAGTCGATATGAAGTCAACTTTTTTTCGTCTTCACGATGTATTTGAGTCGACAATTGCTCTTTTTGAAGGTCAATTCGAACTCAAATATACACGTTGAGTCGATATGAAGTCTACTTTTTTTCGTCTTCACGATGTACCTATTTGAGTCGACAATTGCTCTTCTTGAAGGTCAATTCGAACTCAAATATACACGTCGAGTCGATATGAAGTCTACTTTTTTTCGTTTTCACGATGTATTTGAGTCGACAATTGCTCTTCTTGAAGGTCCATTCGAACTCAAATAAACACGTCGAGTCGATATGAAGTCTACTTTTTTTCGTTTTCACGATGTATTTGAGTCGACGATTGCTCTTCTTGAAGGTCAATTCGAACTCAAATATACACGTCGAGTCGATATGAAGTCTACTTTTTTTCGTTTTCACGATGTATTTGAGTCGACAATTGCTCTTCTTGAAGGTCCATTCGAACTCAAATATACACGTCGAGTCGATATGAATTCTACTTTTTTTTCGTTTTCACGATGTATTTGAGTCGACAATTGCTCTTCTTGAAGGTCCATTCGAACTCAAATAAACACGTTGAGTCGATATGAAGTCAACTTTTTTTCGTCTTCACGATGTATTTGAGTCGACAATTGCTCTTCTTGAAGGTCCATTCGAACTCAAATAAACACGTTGAGTCGATATGAAGTCTCCTTTTATTCGTTTTCACGATGTATTTGTGTCGACAATTGCTCTTCTTGAAGGTCCATTCGAACTCAAATAAACACCTCGAGTCGATATGAAGTCTACTTTTTTTCGTTTTCACGATGTATTTGAGTCGACAATTGCTCTTGTTGAAGGTCCATTCGAACTTAAATAAACACGTTGAGTCGATATGAAGTCTACTTTTCTTCGTTTTCACGATGTATTTTAGTCGACAATTGCTCTTCTTGAAGGTCCATTCGAACTCAAATAAACACCTCGAGTCGATATGAAGTCAACTTTTTTTCGTTTTCACGATGTATTTGAGTCGACAATTGCTCTTCTTGAAGGTCCATTCGAACTCAAATAAACACGTTGAGTCGATATGAAGTCTACTTTTTTTCGTCTTCACGATGTATTTGAGTCGACAATTGCTCTTCTTGAAGGTCCATTCGAACTCAAATAAACACCTCGAGTCGATATGAAGTCTCCTTTTTTTCGTTTTCACGATGTATTTGAGTCGACAATTGCTCTTGTTGAAGGTCCATTCGAACTTAAATAAACACGTTGAGTCGATATGAAGTCTACTTTTTTTCGTTTTCACGATGTATTTGAGTCGACAATTGCTCTTCTTGAAGGTCCATTCGAACTCAAAAAAACACGTTGAGTCGATATGAAGTCTACTTTTTTCCGTCTTCACGATGTACCTATTTGAGTCGACAATTGCTCTTCTTGAAGGTCAATTCGAACTCAAATATACACGTTGAGTCGATATGAAGTCTACTTTTTTTCGTCTTCACGATGTACCTATTTGAGTCGACAATTGCTCTTCTTGAAGGTCCATTCGAACTCAAATAAACACCTCGAGTCGATATGAAGTCTACTTTTTTTCGTTTTCACGATGTATTTGAGTCGACAATTGCTCTTGTTGAAGGTCCATTCGAACTTAAATAAACACGTTGAGTCGATATGAAGTCTACTTTTTTTCGTTTTCACGATGTATTTGAGTCGACAATTGCTCTTCTTGAAGGTCCATTCGAACTCAAATAAACACGTCGAGTCGATATGAAGTCTACTTTTTTTCGTTTTCACGATGTATTTGAGTCGACAATTGCTCTTGTTGAAGGTCCATTCGAACTTAAATAAACACGTTGAGTCGATATGAAGTCTACTTTTTTTCGTTTTCACGATGTATTTGAGTCGACAATTGCTCTTCTTGAAGGTCAATTCGAACTCAAATATACACGTCGAGTCGATATGAAGTCTACTTTTTTTCGTTTTCACGATGTATTTGAGTCGACAATTGCTCTTCTTGAAGGTCCATTCGAACTTAAATAAACACGTTGAGTCGATATGAAGTCTACTTTTCTTCGTTTTCACGATGTATTTTAGTCGACAATTGCTCTTCTTGAAGGTCCATTCGAACTCAAATAAACACCTCGAGTCGATATGAAGTCAACTTTTTTTCGTTTTCACGATGTATTTGAGTCGACAATTGCTCTTCTTGAAGGTCCATTCGAACTCAAATAAACACGTTGAGTCGATATGAAGTCTACTTTTTTTCGTCTTCACGATGTATTTGAGTCGACAATTGCTCTTCTTGAAGTACCATTCGAACTCAAATAAACACCTCGAGTCGATATGAAGTCTCCTTTTTTTCGTTTTCACGATGTATTTGAGTCGACAATTGCTCTTGTTGAAGGTCCATTCGAACTTAAATAAACACGTTGAGTCGATATGAAGTCTACTTTTTTTCGTTTTCACGATGTATTTGAGTCGACAATTGCTCTTCTTGAAGGTCCATTCGAACTCAAAAAAACACGTTGAGTCGATATGAAGTCTACTTTTTTCCGTCTTCACGATGTATTTGTGTCGACAATTGATCTTCTTGAAGGACAATTATAACTCAAATATACACGTCGAGTCGATATGAAGTCTCCTTTTTTTCGTTTTCACGATGTATTTGTGTCGACAATTGCTCTCCTTGAAGGTCCATTCGAACTCAAATAAACACGTTGAGTCGATATGAAGTCTACTTTTTTTCGTCTTCACGATGTATTTGAGTCGACAATTGCTCTTGTTGAAGGTCCATTCGAACTTAAATAAACACGTTGAGTCGATATGAAGTCAACTTTTTTTCGTTTTCACGATGTATTTGAGTCGACAATTGCTCTTCTTGAAGGTCAATTCGAACTCAAATATACACGTCGAGTCGATATGAAGTCTACTTTTTTTCGTTTTCACGATGTATTTGAGTCGACAATTGCTCTTCTTGAAGGTCCATTCGAACTTAAATAAACACGTTGAGTCGATATAAAGTCTACTTTTTTTCGTTTTCACGATGTATTTGAGTCGACAATTGCTCTTGTTGAAGGTCCATTCGAACTTAAATAAACACGTTGAGTCGATATGAAGTCTACTTTTTTTCGTTTTCACGATGTATTTGAGTCGACAATTGCTCTTGTTGAAGGTCCATTCGAACTCAAATATACACGTCGAGTCGATATGAAGTCTACTTTTTTTTCGTTTTCACGATGTATTTGAGTCGACAATTGCTCTTCTTGAAGGTCCATTCGAACTCAAATAAACACGTTGAGTCGATATGAAGTCTCCTTTTATTCGTTTTCACGATGTATTTGTGTCGACAATTGCTCTTCTTGAAGGTCCATTCGAACTCAAATAAACACCTCGAGTCGATATGAAGTCTACTTTTTTTCGTTTTCACGATGTATTTGAGTCGACAATTGCTCTTGTTGAAGGTCCATTCGAACTTAAATAAACACGTTGAGTCGATATGAAGTCTACTTTTTTTCGTTTTCACAATGTATTTGAGTCGACAATTGCTCTTGTTGAAGGTCCATTCGAACTCAAATATACACGTCGAGTCGATATGAAGTCTACTTTTTTTTCGTTTTCACGATGTATTTGAGTCGACAATGGCTCTTCTTGAAGGTCCATTCGAACTCAAATAAACACGTTGAGTCGATATGAAGTCTCCTTTTATTCGTTTTCACGATGTATTTGTGTCGACAATTGCTCTTCTTGAAGGTCCATTCGAACTCAAATAAACACCTCGAGTCGATATGAAGTCTACTTTTTTTCGTTTTCACGATGTATTTGAGTCGACAATTGCTCTTGTTGAAGGTCCATTCGAACTTAAATAAACACGTTGAGTCGATATGAAGTCTACTTTTTTTCGTTTTCACGATGTATTTTAGTCGACAATTGCTCTTCTTGAAGGTCCATTCGAACTCAAATAAACACGTTGAGTCGATATGAAGTCTACTTTTTTTCGTCTTCACGATGTATTTGAGTCGACAATTGCTCTTGTTGAAGGTCCATTCGAACTGAAATAAACACGTTGAGTCGATATGAAGTCAACTTTTTTTCGTCTTCACGATGTATTTGAGTCGCCAATTGCTCTTCTTGAAGGTCAATTCGAACTCAAATATACACGTCGAGTCGATATGAAGTCTACTTTTTTTCGTTTTCACGATGTATTTGAGTCGACAATTGCTCTTGTTGAAGGTCCATTCGAACTTAAATAAACACGTTGAGTCGATATAAAGTCTACTTTTTTTCGTTTTCACGATGTATTTGAGTCGACAATTGCTCTTCTTGAAGGACAATTATAACTCAAATATACACGTCGAGTCGATATGAAGTCTACTTTTTTTCGTCTTCACGATGTATTTGAGTCGACAATTGCTCTTGTTGAAGGTCCATTCGAACTTAAATAAACACGTTGAGTCGATATGAAGTCAACTTTTTTTCGTCTTCACGATGTATTTGAGTCGACAATTGCTCTTCTTGAAGGTCAATTCGAACTCAAATATACACGTCGAGTCGATATGAAGTCTACTTTTTTTCGTTTTCACGATGTATTTGAGTCGACAATTGCTCTTGTTGAAGGTCCATTCGAACTTAAATAAACACGTTGAGTCGATATAAAGTCTACTTTTTTTCGTTTTCACGATGTATTTGAGTCGACAATTGCTCTTGTTGAAGGTCCATTCGAACTTAAATAAACACGTTGAGTCGATATGAAGTCTACTTTTTTTCGTTTTCACGATGTATTTGAGTCGACAATTGCTCTTCTTGAAGGTCCATTCGAACTCAAATATACACGTCGAGTCGATATGAAGTCTACTTTTTTTTCGTTTTCACGATGTATTTGAGTCGACAATTGCTCTTCTTGAAGGTCCATTCGAACTCAAATAAACACCTCGAGTCGATATGAAGTCAACTTTTTTTCGTTTTCACGATGTATTTGAGTCGACAATTCCTCTTCTTGAAGGTCCATTCGAACTCAAATAAACACGTCGAGTCGATATGAAGTCATCTTTTTTTCGTCTTCACGATGTATTTGAGTCGACAATTGCTTGACTTGACTTGAAGGTCAATTCGAACTCAAATATACACGTCGAGTCGATATGAAGTCTACTTTTTTTCGTTTTCACGATGTATTTGAGTCGACAATTGCTCTTCTTGAAGGTCCATTCGAACTCAAATATACACGTCGAGTCGATATGAAGTCTACTTTTTTTTCGTTTTCACGATGTATTTGAGTCGACAATTGCTCTTCTTGAAGGTCCATTCGAACTCAAATAAACACGTTGAGTCGATATGAAGTCTACTTTTTTTCGTCTTCACGATGTATTTGAGTCGACAATTGCTCTTCTTGAAGGTCAATTCGAACTCAAATATACACGTCGAGTCGATATGAAGACTCCTTTTATTCGTT
Organism: Stenodema calcarata; assembly: GCA_963920205.1. Lineage (NCBI taxonomy): Eukaryota > Metazoa > Arthropoda > Insecta > Hemiptera > Miridae > Stenodema > Stenodema calcarata. The sequence goes on along the minus strand of OY986048.1, from coordinate 65,766,971 downwards.
TTCACGATGTATTTGTGTCGACAATTGCTCTTCTTGAAGGTCCATTCGAACTCAAATAAACACCTCGAGTCGATATGAAGTCTACTTTTTTTCGTTTTCACGATGTATTTGAGTCGACAATTGCTCTTGTTGAAGGTCCATTCGAACTTAAATAAACACGTTGAGTCGATATGAAGTCTACTTTTTTTCGTTTTCACGATGTATTTGAGTCGACAATTGCTCTTCTTGAAGGTCCATTCGAACTCAAATAAACACGTCGAGTCGATATGAAGTCTACTTTTTTTCGTTTTCACGATGTATTTGAGTCGACAATTGCTCTTGTTGAAGGTCCATTCGAACTTAAATAAACACGTTGAGTCGATATGAAGTCTACTTTTTTTCGTTTTCACGATGTATTTGAGTCGACAATTGCTCTTCTTGAAGGTCCATTCGAACTCAAAAAAACACGTTGAGTCGATATGAAGTCTACTTTTTTCCGTCTTCACGATGTATTTGTGTCGACAATTGATCTTCTTGAAGGACAATTATAACTCAAATATACACGTGGAGTCGATATGAAGTCTCCTTTTTTTCGTTTTCACGATGTATTTGTGTCGACAATTGCTCTCCTTAAGGTCCATTCGAACTCTAATAAACACGTTGAGTCGATATGAAGTCTACTTTTTTTCGTCTTCACGATGTATTTGTGTCAACAATTGGTCTTCTTGAAGGTCCATTCGAACTCAAATAAACACCTCGAGTCGATATGAAGTCAACTTTTTTCCGTTTTCACGATGTATTTGAGTCGACAATTGCTCTTCTTGAAGGTCCATTCGAACTCAAATAAACACGTTGAGTCGATATGAAGTCTCCTTTTATTCGTTTTCACGATGTATTTGTGTCGACAATTGCTCTTCTTGAAGGTCCATTCGAACACAAATAAACATCTCGAGTCGATATGAAGTCTACTTTTTTCCGTCTTCACGATGTATTTGTGTCAACAATTGGTCTTCTTGAAGGTCCATTCGAACTCAAATAAACACCTCGAGTCGATATGAAGTCTACTTTTTTTCGTTTTCACGATGTATTTGAGTCGACAATTGCTCTTGTTGAAGGTCCATTCGAACTTAAATAAACACGTTGAGTCGATATGAAGTCTACTTTTTTTCGTTTTCACGATGTATTTTAGTCGACAATTGCTCTTCTTGAAGGTCCATTCGAACTCAAATAAACACGTTGAGTCGATATGAAGTCTACTTTTTTTCGTCTTCACGATGTATTTGAGTCGACAATTGCTCTTGTTGAAGGTCCATTCGAACTGAAATAAACACGTTGAGTCGATATGAAGTCAACTTTTTTTCGTCTTCACGATGTATTTGAGTCGCCAATTGCTCTTCTTGAAGGTCAATTCGAACTCAAATATACACGTCGAGTCGATATGAAGTCTACTTTTTTTCGTTTTCACGATGTATTTGAGTCGACAATTGCTCTTGTTGAAGGTCCATTCGAACTTAAATAAACACGTTGAGTCGATATAAAGTCTACTTTTTTTCGTTTTCACGATGTATTTGAGTCGACAGTTGCTCTTCTTGAAGGACAATTATAACTCAAATATACACGTCGAGTCGATATGAAGTCTACTTTTTTTCGTCTTCACGATGTATTTGAGTCGACAATTGCTCTTGTTGAAGGTCCATTCGAACTTAAATAAACACGTTGAGTCGATATGAAGTCAACTTTTTTTCGTCTTCACGATGTATTTGAGTCGACAATTGCTCTTCTTGAAGGTCCATTCGAACTCAAATATACACGTCGAGTCGATATGAAGTCTAATTTTTTTTCGTTTTCACGATGTATTTGAGTCGACAATTGCTCTTCTTGAAGGTCCATTCGAACTCTAATAAACACGTTGAGTCGATATGAAGTCTACTTTTTTTCGTCTTCACGATGTATTTGTGTCAACAATTGGTCTTCTTGAAGGTCCATTCGAACTCAAATAAACACCTCGAGTCGATATGAAGTCAACTTTTTTCCGTTTTCACGATGTATTTGAGTCGACAATTGCTCTTCTTGAAGGTCCATTCGAACTCAAATAAACACGTTGAGTCGATATGAAGTCTACTTTTTTTCGTCTTCACGATGTATTTGAGTCGACAATTGCTCTTCTTGAAGGTCAATTCGAACTCAAATATACACGTCGAGTCGATATGAAGTCTCCTTTTATTCGTTTTCACGATGTATTTGTGTCGACAATTGCTCTTCTTGAAGGTCCATTCGAACTCAAATTAACACCTCGAGTCGATATGAAGTCTACTTTTTTTCTATTTCACGATGTATTTGAGTCGACAATTGCTCTTGTTGAAGGTCCATTCGAACTTAAATAAACACGTTGAGTCGATATGAAGTCTACTTTTTTTCGTTTTCACGATGTATTTGAGTCGACATTTGCTCTTCTTGAAGGTCCATTCGAACTCACATAAACACGTTGAGTCGATATGAAGTCTACTTTTTTTCGTCTTCACGATGTATTTGTGTCGACAATTGCTCTTCTTGAAGGACAATTATAACTCAAATATACACGTCGAGTCGATATGAAGTCTCCTTTTTTTCGTTTTCACGATGTATTTGTGTCGACAATTGCTCTTCTTGAAGGTTCATTCGAACTCAAATAAACACGTTGAGTCGATATGAAGTCTCCTTTTATTCGTTTTCACGATGTATTTGTGTCGACAATTGCTCTTCTTGAAGGTCCATTCGAACTCAAATAAACACCTCGAGTCGATATGAAGTCTACTTTTTTTCGTTTTCACGATGTATTTGAGTCGACAATTGCTCTTGTTGAAGGTCCATTCGAACTGTTGAAAGAATCAACTGAATTCAATAATTGTATAACAAAAAAATGTATTACGTTCTCGTCCAAAAACACAACAACCAACTTTTTTAAGCATACCGCAATATCAGCCATAAAAACACCTGTTCCTTGCGACTGTAGTTACCACTACACTGCTCCCTCTGTCTCTTGAGACCTGTCCTCAGGTCGAAGATCTGCTTTTGCCAACCGATTGGCATGAAGCCGGCGACTCTTCTTTCCCATTTGTACGTCAAACAGAACGTCATTGTGACGCTTCTTCACCACCCAAGGTCCAGTCCACAGTGGTTGGAGCTTTGGGGAGAGTCCTCTGATTCGCCTGGGCTCATATACCCACACCCAGTCATCTTCTTTGAACTGCGGTTTCTTTGCACGGCGATCAAACGTTTCCTTCTGAGTGCGCATCTTTAGCTGAGCCTCTCCTTTAGCGAACGTTCGGACCTGGTCGAGTTGTTCTCGGAGTTTCAGTGCATATGAAGTGTTCAATCTTTCGGGTTGGTGAGGCGGGCGAACGAGATTTTCGGGTAAGTGGAGATCCCTCCCATACATAACCTGCGCTGGGGACAAGCCGGTGGTACCATGAGGTGTGGAACGGTATGCCATGAGAAATAGAGGGATCTTTTCGTCCCAGTCCTTCTGGTGTTTACCCACAAACATGGCTATGTTTCGTTAGGGTCCGATTCAGCCGCTCCACTAACCCTGCAGATTGCGGGTGTAATGCCGTGGACCGTGTACGATGCATTCCCAGGATACCCCCAACTTCCTTCACCAAGTTAGCCTCAAAATTGCGCCCTTGGTCCGTGTGGATTTCAAAAGGTACTCCTGTGCGACTAAAGACTTGCTCAACCAGAGCAGAAGCAATTGTTGAAGCCTCCTGATTTGGAAGTGCTATGGCCTCAGGCCACTTGGAAAAATAATCCGCAGCGACAAGCACATATTTGTTCCCCCTTTTTGATACAGGAAATGGTCCCAAAATGTCCACGCCCATCCTTTCAAAAGGTGCTCCCACCGCCATCTGTTGAAGGGGGGCGGGGTTGACAGGTCCTGGTCCCTTAAACTTCTTGCAAACTTGACAAGTTTTACACCATGCACGGACATCTGACGTCATGCCAGGCCAAAAATAGGTTTGGCGTACTTTGGCGAGAGACTTCCAAAATCCAAAATGTCCTCCTGTAGGGCTATCGTGGCACAAAGTCAATATTTGCCTAATTTTAGTATGGGGAACTACCAGCTGTTTTCTTGTCAACCCCCTCTTTCCTATCCACAAGTGATACAGCTTTTTATCAAGCACCTCTAGGGAGTCCCAACGATTGATCAGTTGACGAACTTTTGGGTCGGCCTCAATCAGTTCTTTGCGATCTGGTGCTCCTTCCAGTTTCCACTTGACAATCTGCTTTATTACTGGGTCCTCTTGAAAATTGTCATCTTGGGGTAGCAGTTCAACCAGGTGTAACCCAGGAACTTGGCCTTTTTGCTCCCTACGTTGGCAAAACTTACATTCCGCCCCACAAGGGCGGCGTGACAAGCCATCCGCATTCCCATGTTTTGTACCTGGTCGATGTACTATCTGGAAGTCATAGCTCTGCAATTTCTCTAGCCAACGCGCCAATTGTCCTTCTGGTTGATGAAATGAGGTTAACCATGTGAGGGCAGCATGATCAGTCCTCAGACGAAATCGATTGCTATACAAATATTGATGGAAGTAGCTAATGCTTGTTACAACTGCCAACAATTCACGTCTTGTAGCGCAATAGTTTTTTTCAGGTCTGGACAAGGTTCGACTGAAATAGGCAACCACGTGTTCATTTCCTTCCCGTTCCTGTGACAGGACCGCTCCCACTGCATGGGCGCTTGCATCGCAGTCCAACACGAAAGGCTTCGATAAATCTGGGAAAACTAAAATAGGGGTGGAGGTCATGGTCTCTTTTAGTTGGTTGAAACTAGCCTTGCAGGCTTCACTCCACACAAAAGGGACATCTGCTTGGGTGAGGTTTGTCAACGGCTTGGCCAACTCAGCGAAATTTCTTACAAACCTTCTATAGTATGAGCAGAATCCTAGGAAGCTGCGCACTTGCTTTCTGTCCTGGGGTACTGGCCATTCACTTACCGCTCTGGTCTTCTCAGGGTCTGTTTGAACTCCCTTTTTGGATATCACATGACCTAAATACCTCGTTTCTCGCTTGAAAAAGGAACATTTTTTCGCATTCACTTGGAGGTTTGCTTTTTCCAAACAATGAAGGACTTTTTCGAGTTTTCCAAAGACACTATCAAAACTAGGTCCATGGATGATTAAATCATCCAGATAAACCAAAGCAAGTTCCTGGGGCACTACTGCTTCCATTAATCTTTGGAAAGTTGCAGGTGCATTAGTCAAACCAAATGGCATTACCTTAAACTGCCATAACCCTTTGCCATATATGGTGAAAGCTGTCTTTTCTTTGTCCTCAGGTTTCATCTCAACTTGCCAGTACCCACTTTTTAAATCCAGCACGCAGAACCATGCTGACCCACCTAAAGTGTCCAACAAGTCTTGAATGCAAGGAAGAGCATAAGAGTCTTTTTTTGTAATGTTATTGAGTTTCCTAAAATCCACACAGAATCTTGTAGAACCGTCTTTTTTTGGTACAAGAACAACTGGTGACGCCCATGGACTGTTTGATGGCTCAATAACATCCTGCTCTAACATATCCCGAAGAAGCGTACTTATGTGTTCATTTTGGGAGAAAGGGATGCGTCTTGGGGCCTGTTTCAGCGGGCGAGCACCACCTGTGTCAATGGCGTGCTGAACCAGATGAGTGCGTCCTACTAACTTGCCTTCTGCTGCAAAAGCAGCATGGCATTTTTGGAACAAACCGAGTAATTTGTTCCATTCTAGTGAGTTTGGAGCTAAATCTGATTTGGCCAAGGCACTGTGTGCCCACTCTGGTAAGCTTGGCTGCAATTTATCAATGGTTTCAATGTGGAATGTATGCTGTTTGTGTTGTATTCGCTTATTTAGGACTCCTGACCTACTGTTGATTTGGAATGCCTGTTCTGCGCATTGCCATCGCTTCCTTAGGGGTATCTCAGTTCGTTGAATTTGCAAACATAATCGAGCCAAATCGACACAAGCGTTGACTCGTTGAAGGAGATCTAACCCAAGGATGGCTTTATCCCGAATCTTAGCAACTAGAAAAGAGTGACCTTTGTCTCTCCTAACTGTATCCCAAGTGAACACTCTCCTTCCACCTGCATTTTCTGGCCTGATGCAGTTTGAAGGCTGGTGTAACAGGATGAACCCAGGGTTGAACAACTCTTCCTCGCCACATCAGGACGAAGGATTGACACAGTGGCTCCTGTGTCAACAAGCAAGAAGCAACCATGTCCGCCATGCCTCTCCTCTGGTTCGTGCAGTTTTGATGAATGCACAAGGGCCATTGTTCCTTGGAGCCTGGGCTAGGCCCACTTCCGAGGCTCCATCTAGTTTTCCGGCTGCGTCTCTACAACATTGGCGCGATCTGTAGGCTTTTTGTTTTGAGGGCATTGTGACCGGACATGACCTTTTTGGTGGTGCCTCCAACACTCTGGATCGGACATGGCCGGTTCTCTACTCTGGCTCTGTCCTTCCATAAGTCGAGCCCTCATTAATGCATCGTGTAGAGTTTTTGGTGCATAACAAGCTAAAATTTTCCTAGCTGCCTGATCTCGGAGGCCTCTCAAGAAGGTGTGCAAGGCAATTTCATCTCTACATCGTTCTGGCCAATGTGGTGTGGCAAGCCGTACGATCCGTTCTATACCTATAGCAAAATCTTGAAGAGACTCAGTTGGTCGCTGTACCTTGGTCTGTAACTCACTTTGCCATAGAGAGGACAAGTGTTGTTGGCCAAACCTGAGCTCTAGAACTGAATTGAGGCAATCGAAATTCATTCTTGCGTCTGGTGGTACCGTTGCTAACACGACCCCAAGGGCTGACCCCCGAAGGGCGCTAGCGAGTTTCTGGCCCTTCCGTTCTACAGACCAACCATTCGCTGCCGACACCATATCCAAATGACCAGCATAGTCCTCCCAAGAAGTTTGCCCGTCATAATTCATTAATGCTCCTTCGTGTGAAATAGGTTTTTGTCTCAAACTTGCTAGTTCCTTTTGAAGTGTTTCCGAGGCTTGTGTATATATTTCTGGAGTAGCTGAGGGGGACGGCATTGGCTGCACAGAAACCAATTGCCTTAGTTCCAGGTTTTCCTGTTCTAATTGGCGAATCCGAGCTTCACACTCGGTTGCTCGCTGCTGGATCAGGTCTAAGGATGGATTGGCAATTGAAGTTTGGTGTTGTTCGTCGGAGGCGGATTGAGCATGCCCTGCATTCTGCCCCAAACCGATGGGAACCATTTCTACTTCCCTCTCGTGTGCATCAATAACAGGGTGTTCACGAGTGGAGATCGTTCGTTTCAATCTTTGTTGGCGCTGCGACATATTGATCCCGGACGGGCCCCCAAATGTTGAAAGAATCAACTGAATTCAATAATTGTATAACAAAAAAATGTATTACGTTCTCGTCCAAAAACACAACAACCAACTTTTTTAAGCATACCGCAATATCAACCATAAAAACACCTGTTCCTTGCGACTGTAGTTACCACTACAGAACTTAAATAAACACGTTGAGTCGATATGAAGTCTACTTTTTTTCGTTTTCACGATGTATTTGAGTCGACAATTGCTCTTCTTGAAGGTCCATTCGAACTCAAATAAACACGTTGAGTCGATATGAAGTCTACTTTTTTTCGTCTTCACGATGTATTTGAGTCGACAATTGCTCTTGTTGAAGGTCCATTCGAACTTAAATAAACACGTTGAGTCGATATGAAGTCAACTTTTTTTCGTCTTCACGATGTATTTGAGTCGACAATTGCTCTTCTTGAAGGTCAATTCGAACTCAAATATACACGTCGAGTCGATATGAAGTCTACTTTTTTTCGTTTTCACGATGTATTTGAGTCGACAATTGCTCTTGTTGAAGGTCCATTCGAACTTAAATAAACACGTTGAGTCGATATAAAGTCTCCTTTTATTCGTTTTCACGATGTATTTGTGTCGACAATTGCTCTTCTTGAAGGTCCATTCGAACTCAAATAAACACCTCGAGTCGATATGAAGTCTACTTTTTTTCGTTTTCACGATGTATTTGAGTCGACAATTGCTCTTGTTGAAGGTCCATTCGAACTTAAATAAACACGTTGAGTCGATATGAAGTCTACTTTTTTTCGTTTTCACGATGTATTTGAGTCGACAATTGCTCTTCTTGAAGGTCCATTCGAACTCAAATAAACACGTTGAGTCGATATGAAGTCTACTTTTTTTCGTCTTCACGATGTATTTGAGTCGACAATTGCTCTTCTTGAAGGTCCATTCGAACTTAAATAAACACCTCGAGTCGATATGAAGTCTACTTTTTTTCGTTTTCACGATGTATTTGAGTCGACAATTGCTCTTGTTGAAGGTCCATTCGAACTTAAATAAACACGTTGAGTCGATATGAAGTCTACTTTTTTTCGTTTTCACGATGTATTTGAGTCGACAATTGCTCTTCTTGAAGGTCCATTCGAACTTAAATAAACTCCTCGAGTCGATATGAAGTCTACTTTTTTTCGTCTTCACGATGTATTTGTGTCGACAATTGCTCTTCTTGAAGGTCCATTCGAACTTAAATAAACACCTCGAGTCGATATGAAGTCTACTTTTTTTCGTTTTCACGATGTATTTGAGTCGACAATTGCTCTTGTTGAAGGTCCATTCGAACTTAAATAAACACGTTGAGTCGATATGAAGTCTACTTTAATTCGTTTTCACGATGTATTTGAGTCGACAATTGCTCTTCTTGAAGTTCCATTCGAACTCAAATAAACACGTTGAGTCGATATGAAGTCTACTTTTTTTCGTCTTCACGATGTATTTGAGTCGACAATTGCTCTTGTTGAAGGTCCATTCGAACTTAAATAAACACGTTGAGTCGATATGAAGTCAACTTTTTTTCGTCTTCACGATGTATTTGAGTCGACAATTGCTCTTCTTGAAGGTCAATTCGAACTCAAATATACACGTCGAGTCGATATGAAGTCTACTTTTTTTCGTTTTCACGATGTATTTGAGTCGACAATTGCTCTTGTTAAAGGTCCAGTCGAACTTAAATAAACACGTTGAGTCGATATAAAGTCTACTTTTTTTCGTTTTCACGATGTATTTGTGTCGACAATTGGTCTTCTTGAAGGTCCATTCGAACTTAAATAAACACGTTGAGTCGATATGAAGTCTACTTTTTTTCGTTTTCACGATGTATTTGAGTCGACAATTGCTCTTCTTGAAGGTCCATTCGAACTCAAATATACACGTCGAGTCGATATGAAGTCTCCTTTTTTTTCGTTTTCACGATGTATTTGAGTCGACAATTGCTCTTCTTGAAGGTCCATTCGAACTCAAATAAACACGTTGAGTCGATATGAAGTCTACTTTTTTTCGTCTTCACGATGTATTTGAGTCGACAATTGCTCTTCTTGAAGGTCAATTCGAACTCAAATATACACGTCGAGTCGATATGAAGTCTCCTTTTATTCGTTTTCACGATGTATTTGTGTCGACAATTGCTCTTCTTGAAGGTCCATTCGAACTCAAATAAACACCTCGAGTCGATATGAAGTCTACTTTTTTTCGTTTTCACGATGTATTTGAGTCGACAATTGCTCTTGTTGAAGGTCCATTCGAACTGAAATAAACACGTTGAGTCGATATGAAGTCAACTTTTTTTCGTCTTCACGATGTATTTGAGTCGACAATTGCTCTTCTTGAAGGTCAATTCGAACTCAAATATACACGTCGAGTCGATATGAAGTCTACTTTTTTTCGTTTTCACGATGTATTTGAGTCGACAATTGCTCTTGTTGAAGGTCCATTCGAACTTAAATAAACACGTTGAGTCGATATAAAGTCTACTTTTTTTCGTTTTCACGATGTATTTGAGTCGACAATTGCTCTTCTTGAAGGACAATTATAACTCAAATATACACGTCGAGTCGATATGAAGTCTACTTTTTTTCGTCTTCACGATGTATTTGAGTCGACAATTGCTCTTGTTGAAGGTCCATTCGAACTTAAATAAACACGTTGAGTCGATATGAAGTCAACTTTTTTCGTCTTCACGATGTATTTGAGTCGACAATTGCTCTTCTTGAAGGTCAATTCGAACTCAAATATACACGTCGAGTCGATATGAAGTCTACTTTTTTTCGTTTTCACGATGTATTTGAGTCGACAATTGCTCTTGTTGAAGGTCCATTCGAACTTAAATAAACACGTTGAGTCGATATAAAGTCTCCTTTTATTCGTTTTCACGATGTATTTGTGTCGACAATTGCTCTTCTTGAAGGTCCATTCGAACTCAAATAAACACCTCGAGTCGATATGAAGTCTACTTTTTTTCGTTTTCACGATGTATTTGAGTCGACAATTGCTCTTCTTGAAGGTCCATTCGAACTTAGATAAACTCCTCGAGTCGATATGAAGTCTACTTTTTTTCGTCTTCACGATGTATTTGTGTCGACAATTGCTCTTCTTGAAGGTCCATTCGAACTTAAATAAACACGTTGAGTCGATATGAAGTCTACTTTTTTTCGTCTTCACGATGTATTTGAGTCGACAATTGCTCTTGTTGAAGGTCCATTCAAACTCAAATATACACGTCGAGTCGATATGAAGTCTACTTTTTTTTCGTTTTCACGATGTATTTGAGTCGACAATTGCTCTTCTTGAAGGTCCATTCGAACTTAAATAAACACGTTGAGTCGATATGAAGTCTACTTTTTTTCGTCTTCACGATGTATTTGAGTCGACAATTGCTCTTGTTGAAGGTCCATTCGAACTGAAATAAACACGTTGAGTCGATATGAAGTCAACTTTTTTTCATCTTCACGATGTATTTGAGTCGACAATTGCTCTTCTTGAAGGTCAATTCGAACGCAAATATACACGTCGAGTCGATATGAAGTCTACTTTTTTTCGTTTTCACGATGTATTTGAGTCGACAATTGCTCTTGTTAAAGGTCCAGTCGAACTTAAATAAACACGTTGAGTCGATATAAAGTCTACTTTTTCTCGTTTTCACGATGTATTTGTGTCGACAATTGGTCTTCTTGAAGGTCCATTCGAACTTAAATAAACACGTTGAGTCGATATGAAGTCTACTTTTTTTCGTTTTCACGATGTATTTGAGTCGACAATTGCTCTTCTTGAAGGTCCATTCGAACTCAAATATACACGTCGAGTCGATATGAAGTCTCCTTTTTTTTCGTTTTCACGATGTATTTGAGTCGACAATTGCTCTTCTTGAAGGTCCATTCGAACTCAAATAAACACGTTGAGTCGATATGAAGTCTACTTTTTTTCGTCTTCACGATGTATTTGAGTCGACAATTGCTCTTCTTGAAGGTCAATTCGAACTCAAATATACACGTCGAGTCGATATGAAGTCTACTTTTTTTCGTTTTCACGATGTATTTGAGTCGACAATTGCTCTTCTTGAAGGTCCATTCGAACTCAAATAAACACGTTGAGTCGATATGAAGTCTACTTTTTTTCGTCTTCACGATGTATTTGAGTCGACAATTGCTCTTGTTGAAGGTCCATTCGAACTTAAATAAACACGTTGAGTCGATATGAAGTCAACTTTTTTTCGTCTTCACGATGTATTTGAGTCGACAATTGCTCTTCTTGAAGGTCAATTCGAACTCAAATATACACGTCGAGTCGATATGAAGTCTACTTTTTTTCGTTTTCACGATGTATTTGAGTCGACAATTGCTCTTGTTGAAGGTCCATTCGAACTTAAATAAACACGTTGAGTCGATATAAAGTCTCCTTTTATTCGTTTTCACGATGTATTTGTGTCGACAATTGCTCTTCTTGAAGGTCCATTCGAACTCAAATAAACACCTCGAGTCGATATGAAGTCTACTTTTTTTCGTTTTCACGATGTATTTGAGTCGACAATTGCTCTTGTTGAAGGTCCATTCGAACTTAAATAAACACGTTGAGTCGATATGAAGTCTACTTTTTTTCGTTTTCACGATGTATTTGAGTCGACAATTGCTCTTCTTGAAGGTCCATTCGAACTCAAATAAACACGTTGAGTCGATATGAAGTCTACTTTTTTTCGTCTTCACGATGTATTTGAGTCGACAATTGCTCTTCTTGAAGGTCCATTCGAACTTAAATAAACACCTCGAGTCGATATGAAGTCTACTTTTTTTCGTTTTCACGATGTATTTGAGTCGACAATTGCTCTTGTTGAAGGTCCATTCGAACTTAAATAAACACGTTGAGTCGATATGAAGTCTACTTTTTTTCGTTTTCACGATGTATTTGAGTCGACAATTGCTCTTCTTGAAGGTCCATTCGAACTTAAATAAACTCCTCGAGTCGATATGAAGTCTGCTTTTTTTCGTCTTCACGATGTATTTGTGTCGACAATTGCTCTTCTTGAAGGTCCATTCGAACTTAAATAAACACCTCGAGTCGATATGAAGTCTACTTTTTTTCGTTTTCACGATGTATTTGAGTCGACAATTGCTCTTGTTGAAGGTCCATTCGAACTTAAATAAACACGTTGAGTCGATATGAAGTCTACTTTAATTCGTTTTCACGATGTATTTGAGTCGACAATTGCTCTTCTTGAAGTTCCATTCGAACTCAAATAAACACGTTGAGTCGATATGAAGTCTACTTTTTTTCGTCTTCACGATGTATTTGAGTCGACAATTGCTCTTGTTGAAGGTCCATTCGAACTTAAATAAACACGTTGAGTCGATATGAAGTCAACTTTTTTTCGTCTTCACGATGTATTTGAGTCGACAATTGCTCTTCTTGAAGGTCAATTCGAACTCAAATATACACGTCGAGTCGATATGAAGTCTACTTTTTTTCGTTTTCACGATGTATTTGAGTCGACAATTGCTCTTGTTAAAGGTCCAGTCGAACTTAAATAAACACGTTGAGTCGATATAAAGTCTACTTTTTTTCGTTTTCACGATGTATTTGTGTCGACAATTGGTCTTCTTGAAGGTCCATTCGAACTTAAATAAACACGTTGAGTCGATATGAAGTCTACTTTTTTTCGTTTTCACGATGTATTTGAGTCGACAATTGCTCTTCTTGAAGGTCCATTCGAACTCAAATATACACGTCGAGTCGATATGAAGTCTCCTTTTTTTTCGTTTTCACGATGTATTTGAGTCGACAATTGCTCTTCTTGAAGGTCCATTCGAACTCAAATAAACACGTTGAGTCGATATGAAGTCTACTTTTTTTCGTCTTCACGATGTATTTGAGTCGACAATTGCTCTTCTTGAAGGTCAATTCGAACTCAAATATACACGTCGAGTCGATATGAAGTCTCCTTTTATTCGTTTTCACGATGTATTTGTGTCGACAATTGCTCTTCTTGAAGGTCCATTCGAACTCAAATAAACACCTCGAGTCGATATGAAGTCTACTTTTTTTCGTTTTCACGATGTATTTGAGTCGACAATTGCTCTTGTTGAAGGTCCATTCGAACTGAAATAAACACGTCGAGTCGATATGAAGTCTCTTTTTTTTTCGTTTTCACGATGTATTTGAGCCGACAATTGCTCTTCTTGAAGGTCCATTCGAACTCAAATAAACACGTTGAGTCGATATGAAGTCTACTTTTTTTCGTCTTCACGATGTATTTGAGTCGACAATTGCTCTTCTTGAAGGTCAATTCGAACTCAAATATACACGTCGAGTCGATATGAAGTCTCCTTTTATTCGTTTTCACGATGTATTTGTGTCGACAATTGCTCTTCTTGAAGGTCCATTCGAACTCAAATAAACACCTCGAGTCGATATGAAGTCTACTTTTTTTCGTTTTCACGATGTATTTGAGTCGACAATTGCTCTTGTTGAAGGTCCATTCGAACTTAAATAAACACGTTGAGTCGATATAAAGTCTACTTTTTTTCGTTTTCACGATGTATTTGAGTCGACAATTGCTCTTCTTGAAGGACAATTATAACTCAAATATACACGTCGAGTCGATATGAAGTCTACTTTTTTTCGTCTTCACGATGTATTTGAGTCGACAATTGCTCTTGTTGAAGGTCCATTCGAACTTAAATAAACACGTTGAGTCGATATGAAGTCAACTTTTTTCGTCTTCACGATGTATTTGAGTCGACAATTGCTCTTCTTGAAGGTCAATTCGAACTCAAATATACACGTCGAGTCGATATGAAGTCTACTTTTTTTCGTTTTCACGATGTATTTGAGTCGACAATTGCTCTTGTTGAAGGTCCATTCGAACTTAAATAAACACGTTGAGTCGATATAAAGTCTCCTTTTATTCGTTTTCACGATGTATTTGTGTCGACAATTGCTCTTCTTGAAGGTCCATTCGAACTCAAATAAACACCTCGAGTCGATATGAAGTCTACTTTTTTTCGTTTTCACGATGTATTTGAGTCGACAATTGCTCTTCTTGAAGGTCCATTCGAACTTAAATAAACTCCTCGAGTCGATATGAAGTCTACTTTTTTTCGTCTTCACGATGTATTTGTGTCGACAATTGCTCTTCTTGAAGGTCCATTCGAACTTAAATAAACACGTTGAGTCGATATGAAGTCTACTTTTTTTCGTCTTCACGATGTATTTGAGTCGACAATTGCTCTTGTTGAAGGTCCATTCGAACTCAAATATACACGTCGAGTCGATATGAAGTCTACTTTTTTTTCGTTTTCACGATGTATTTGAGTCGACAATTGCTCTTCTTGAAGGTCCATTCGAACTTAAATAAACACGTTGAGTCGATATGAAGTCTACTTTTTTTCGTCTTCACGATGTATTTGAGTCGACAATTGCTCTTGTTGAAGGTCCATTCGAACTGAAATAAACACGTTGAGTCGATATGAAGTCAACTTTTTTTCGTCTTCACGATGTATTTGAGTCGACAATTGCTCTTCTTGAAGGTCAATTCGAACTCAAATATACACGTCGAGTCGATATGAAGTCTACTTTTTTTCGTTTTCACGATGTATTTGAGTCGACAATTGCTCTTGTTAAAGGTCCAGTCGAACTTGAATAAACACGTTGAGTCGATATAAAGTCTACTTTTTTTCGTTTTCACGATGTATTTGTGTCGACAATTGGTCTTCTTGAAGGTCCATTCGAACTTAAATAAACACGTTGAGTCGATATGAAGTCTACTTTTTTTCGTTTTCACGATGTATTTGAGTCGACAATTGCTCTTCTTGAAGGTCCATTCGAACTCAAATATACACGTCGAGTCGATATGAAGTCTCCTTTTTTTTCGTTTTCACGATGTATTTGAGTCGACAATTGCTCTTCTTGAAGGTCCATTCGAACTCAAATAAACACGTTGAGTCGATATGAAGTCTACTTTTTTTCGTCTTCACGATGTATTTGAGTCGACAATTGCTCTTCTTGAAGGTCAATTCGAACTCAAATATACACGTCGAGTCGATATGAAGTCTCCTTTTATTCGTTTTCACGATGTATTTGTGTCGACAATTGCTCTTCTTGAAGGTCCATTCGAACTCAAATAAACACCTCGAGTCGATATGAAGTCTACTTTTTTTCGTTTTCACGATGTATTTGAGTCGACAATTGCTCTTGTTGAAGGTCCATTCGAACTTAAATAAACACGTTGAGTCGATATGAAGTCTACTTTTTTTCGTTTTCACGATGTATTTGAGTCGACAATTGCTCTTGTTGAAGGTCCATTCGAACTCAAATAAACACGTTGAGTCGATATGAAGTCAACTTTTTTTCGTCTTCACGATGTATTTGAGTCGACAATTGCTCTTGTTGAAGGTCCATTCGAACTGAAATAAACACGTTGAGTCGATATGAAGTCAACTTTTTTTCGTCTTCACGATGTATTTGAGTCGACAATTGCTCTTCTTGAAGGTCAATTCGAACTCAAATATACACGTTGAGTCGATATGAAGTCTACTTTTTTTCGTTTTCACGATGTATTTGAGTCGACAATTGCTCTTGTTGAAGGTCCATTCGAACTTAAATAAACACGTTGAGTCGATATGAAGTCTACTTTTTTTCGTCTTCACGATGTATTTGAGTCGACAATTGCTCTTGTTGAAGGTCCATTCGAACTTAAATAAACACGTTGAGTCGATATGAAGTCAACTTTTTTTCGTCTTCACGATGTATTTGAGTCGACAATTGCTCTTGTTGAAGGTCCATTCGAACTCAAATATACACGTCGAGTCGATATGAAGTCTACTTTTTTTTCGTTTTCACGATGTATTTGAGTCGACAATTGCTCTTCTTGAAGGTCCATTCGAACTTAAATAAACACGTTGAGTCGATATGAAGTCTACTTTTTTTCGTCTTCACGATGTATTTGAGTCGACAATTGCTCTTGTTGAAGGTCCATTCGAACTGAAATAAACACGTTGAGTCGATATGAAGTCAACTTTTTTTCGTCTTCACGATGTATTTGAGTCGACAATTGCTCTTTGTGAAGGTCAATTCGAACTCAAATATACACATCGAGTCGATATGAAGTCTCCTTTTATTCGTTTTCACGATGTATTTGTGTCGACAATTGCTCTTCTTGAAGGTCCATTCGAACTCAAATAAACACCTCGAGTCGATATGAAGTCTACTTTTTTCGTTTTCACGATGTATTTGAGTCGACAATTGCTCTTGTTGAAGGTCCATTCGAACTTAAATAAACACGTTGAGTCGATATGAAGTCTACTTTTTTTCGTTTTCACGATGTATTCGAGTCGACAATTGCTCTTCTTGAAGGTCCATTCGAACTCAAATAAACACGTTGAGTCGATATGAAGTCTACTTTTTTTCGTCTTCACGATGTATTTGAGTCGACAATTGCTCTTGTTGAAGGTCCATTCGAACTGAAATAAACACGTTGAGTCGATATGAAGTCAACTTTTTTTCGTCTTCACGATGTATTTGAGTCGACAATTGCTCTTCTTGAAGGTCAATTCGAACTCAAATATACACGTCGAGTCGATATGAAGTCTACTTTTTTTCGTTTTCACGATGTATTTGAGTCGACAATTGCTCTTGTTGAAGGTCCATTCGAACTTAAATAAACACGTTGAGTCGATATGAAGTCTACTTTTTTTCGTTTTCACGATGTATTCGAGTCGACAATTGCTCTTCTTGAAGGTCCATTCGAACTCAAATAAACACGTTGAGTCGATATGAAGTCTACTTTTTTTCGTCTTCACGATGTATTTGAGTCGACAATTGCTCTTGTTGAAGGTCCATTCGAACTGAAATAAACACGTTGAGTCGATATGAAGTCAACTTTTTTTCGTCTTCACGATGTATTTGAGTCGACAATTGCTCTTCTTGAAGGTCAATTCGAACTCAAATATACACGTCGAGTCGATATGAAGTCTACTTTTTTTAGTTTTCACGATGTATTTGAGTCGACAATTGCTCTTGTTGAAGGTCCATTCGAACTTAAATAAACACGTTGAGTCGATATAAAGTCTACTTTTTTTAGTTTTCACGATGTATTTGAGTCGACAATTGCTCTTCTTGAAGGACAATTATAACTCAAATATACACGTCGAGTCGATATGAAGTCTACTTTTTTTCGTCTTCACGATGTATTTGAGTCGACAATTGCTCTTGTTGAAGGTCCATTCGAACTTAAATAAACACGTTGAGTCGATATGAAGTCAACTTTTTTTCGTCTTCACGATGTATTTGAGTCGACAATTGCTCTTCTTGAAGGTCAATTCGAACACAAATATACACGTCGAGTCGATATGAAGTCTACTTTTTTTCGTTTTCACGATGTATTTGAGTCGACAATTGCTCTTGTTGAAGGTCCATTCGAACTTAAATAAACACGTTGAGTCGATATAAAGTCTACTTTTTTTCGTTTTCACGATGTATTTGAGTCGACAATTGCTCTTGTTGAAGGTCCATTCGAACTTAAATAAACACGTTGAGTCGATATGAAGTCTACTTTTTTTCGTCTTCACGATGTATTTGAGTCGACAATTGCTCTTCTTGAAGGTCAATTCGAACTCAAATATACACGTCGAGTCGATATGAAGTCTACTTTTTTTCGTTTTCACGATGTATTTGAGTCGACAATTGCTCTTGTTAAAGGTCCAGTCGAACTTAAATAAACACGTTGAGTCGATATAAAGTCTACTTTTTTTCGTTTTCACGATGTATTTGTGTCGACAATTGGTCTTCTTGAAGGTCCATTCGAACTTAAATAAACACGTTGAGTCGATATGAAGTCTACTTTTTTTCGTTTTCACGATGTATTTGAGTCGACAATTGCTCTTCTTGAAGGTCCATTCGAACTCAAATATACACGTCGAGTCGATATGAAGTCTCCTTTTTTTTCGTTTTCACGATGTATTTGAGTCGACAATTGCTCTTCTTGAAGGTCCATTCGAACTCAAATAAACACGTTGAGTCGATATGAAGTCTACTTTTTTTCGTCTTCACGATGTATTTGAGTCGACAATTGCTCTTCTTGAAGGTCAATTCGAACTCAAATATACACGTCGAGTCGATATGAAGTCTCCTTTTATTCGTTTTCACGATGTATTTGTGTCGACAATTGCTCTTCTTGAAGGTCCATTCGAACTCAAATAAACACCTCGAGTCGATATGAAGTCTACTTTTTTTCGTTTTCACGATGTATTTGAGTCGACAATTGCTCTTGTTGAAGGTCCATTCGAACTTAAATAAACACGTTGAGTCGATATGAAGTCTACTTTTTTTCGTTTTCACGATGTATTTGAGTCGACAATTGCTCTTGTTGAAGGTCCATTCGAACTCAAATAAACACGTTGAGTCGATATGAAGTCAACTTTTTTTCGTCTTCACGATGTATTTGAGTCGACAATTGCTCTTGTTGAAGGTCCATTCGAACTGAAATAAACACGTTGAGTCGATATGAAGTCAACTTTTTTTCGTCTTCACGATGTATTTGAGTCGACAATTGCTCTTCTTGAAGGTCAATTCGAACTCAAATATACACGTTGAGTCGATATGAAGTCTACTTTTTTTCGTTTTCACGATGTATTTGAGTCGACAATTGCTCTTGTTGAAGGTCCATTCGAACTTAAATAAACACGTTGAGTCGATATGAAGTCTACTTTTTTTCGTCTTCACGATGTATTTGAGTCGACAATTGCTCTTGTTGAAGGTCCATTCGAACTTAAATAAACACGTTGAGTCGATATGAAGTCAACTTTTTTTCGTCTTCACGATGTATTTGAGTCGACAATTGCTCTTGTTGAAGGTCCATTCGAACTCAAATATACACGTCGAGTCGATATGAAGTCTACTTTTTTTTCGTTTTCACGATGTATTTGAGTCGACAATTGCTCTTCTTGAAGGTCCATTCGAACTTAAATAAACACGTTGAGTCGATATGAAGTCTACTTTTTTTCGTCTTCACGATGTATTTGAGTCGACAATTGCTCTTGTTGAAGGTCCATTCGAACTGAAATAAACACGTTGAGTCGATATGAAGTCAACTTTTTTTCGTCTTCACGATGTATTTGAGTCGACAATTGCTCTTTGTGAAGGTCAATTCGAACTCAAATATACACATCGAGTCGATATGAAGTCTCCTTTTATTCGTTTTCACGATGTATTTGTGTCGACAATTGCTCTTCTTGAAGGTCCATTCGAACTCAAATAAACACCTCGAGTCGATATGAAGTCTACTTTTTTCGTTTTCACGATGTATTTGAGTCGACAATTGCTCTTGTTGAAGGTCCATTCGAACTTAAATAAACACGTTGAGTCGATATGAAGTCTACTTTTTTTCGTTTTCACGATGTATTCGAGTCGACAATTGCTCTTCTTGAAGGTCCATTCGAACTCAAATAAACACGTTGAGTCGATATGAAGTCTACTTTTTTTCGTCTTCACGATGTATTTGAGTCGACAATTGCTCTTGTTGAAGGTCCATTCGAACTGAAATAAACACGTTGAGTCGATATGAAGTCAACTTTTTTTCGTCTTCACGATGTATTTGAGTCGACAATTGCTCTTCTTGAAGGTCAATTCGAACTCAAATATACACGTCGAGTCGATATGAAGTCTACTTTTTTTCGTTTTCACGATGTATTTGAGTCGACAATTGCTCTTGTTGAAGGTCCATTCGAACTTAAATAAACACGTTGAGTCGATATGAAGTCTACTTTTTTTCGTTTTCACGATGTATTCGAGTCGACAATTGCTCTTCTTGAAGGTCCATTCGAACTCAAATAAACACGTTGAGTCGATATGAAGTCTACTTTTTTTCGTCTTCACGATGTATTTGAGTCGACAATTGCTCTTGTTGAAGGTCCATTCGAACTGAAATAAACACGTTGAGTCGATATGAAGTCAACTTTTTTTCGTCTTCACGATGTATTTGAGTCGACAATTGCTCTTCTTGAAGGTCAATTCGAACTCAAATATACACGTCGAGTCGATATGAAGTCTACTTTTTTTAGTTTTCACGATGTATTTGAGTCGACAATTGCTCTTGTTGAAGGTCCATTCGAACTTAAATAAACACGTTGAGTCGATATAAAGTCTACTTTTTTTAGTTTTCACGATGTATTTGAGTCGACAATTGCTCTTCTTGAAGGACAATTATAACTCAAATATACACGTCGAGTCGATATGAAGTCTACTTTTTTTCGTCTTCACGATGTATTTGAGTCGACAATTGCTCTTGTTGAAGGTCCATTCGAACTTAAATAAACACGTTGAGTCGATATGAAGTCAACTTTTTTTCGTCTTCACGATGTATTTGAGTCGACAATTGCTCTTCTTGAAGGTCAATTCGAACACAAATATACACGTCGAGTCGATATGAAGTCTACTTTTTTTCGTTTTCACGATGTATTTGAGTCGACAATTGCTCTTGTTGAAGGTCCATTCGAACTTAAATAAACACGTTGAGTCGATATAAAGTCTACTTTTTTTCGTTTTCACGATGTATTTGAGTCGACAATTGCTCTTGTTGAAGGTCCATTCGAACTTAAATAAACACGTTGAGTCGATATGAAGTCTACTTTTTTTCGTCTTCACGATGTATTTGAGTCGACAATTGCTCTTCTTGAAGGTCAATTCGAACTCAAATATACACGTCGAGTCGATATGAAGTCTACTTTTTTTCGTTTTCACGATGTATTTGAGTCGACAATTGCTCTTGTTGAAGGTCCAGTCGAACTTAAATAAACATGTAGCGAACCCCAGCCGATGTTTACCATATAATCAGCTCCCAACTTATCAGTGGACCTCGACAACCAAATAACATCTTCCCCTCCTTCTCCATCAAGCAAGCTGCCGATCCATTTTCACTACCTCGGGAGTTGGTCTTCATCTATCGCCTCGAGCGGATCGTATGACAATCAGCATCTTGAGCTGTTAGCGTATTCCACGTGTTCAACGCCCTTTCTCAACCTCTCCTAGTAGCGGTGTGAGTTCCCACCTATTCACTGGAGGATCAGTACTGGAGCGCACCCTTCGAATCCAACTCTAATTGTTTCGAGGTATGAATGATGGTTTCTCAGAAAAATATTGAATTCCCGTCGAATGACTGCTCCATAACCAACCAAATTCAACATTTTTCCATGATTTGTTCGCTTCTTTTGATGCAGCCCTTCGACTCTCTTCTCCATCGGTCGGCCCACCTCAACTTCATCAACGCCTTTCCTATCAAGACGTTGCTTCATCGGCGATCCCATTCTTGGGAATATACAGCGATTTCATCGCATTTCCCCCCTACTTCGAGGTATGGTAATCCATTTATTCACCTCAAAACAAGAAAAGAAACTTACATATTCGTAGTGAGTTAGGTGATAGGGGAACTAATTGAGACGAGCTCGAGGAGATTAATAAGAAAACAAATGGCAAAAATGATTAAAAAAAAAAAGGAGAAATTAAGAAGGTTTGTTTTCTTTGTCCAACAGCCTCCAATCTCACCCCGGAGGTTCCAAGTTTTGGGTGGACATTTTGGTCTCGAAGCTGAAGACCAGATCGTCTCGAGGATTTCGCCCCTTATCACCAGGTGTGCCCTTTCTAATTTTCTCCGTTTGTCTCGAGTCTCGCCAACCCTGCATTAGTATCTTTTAATATTTTCCGAAGAGAATTTAGTTTTATTTTCATTCAAATTTCGCAGCCGAAACCTACAAGACCTAGGATATATAGGCTCAGTAGTAACCTGGATTATTTTAGATTTCGTGTAAGGGTGGCCACTCAGGTTTTGGAACAAACATTTTATTTCGAATTTTTTTCCACAGTAATAGTTATTTTGATTCGTAGCACGAATGGAGGTAGATAATATATAATAATATATTATATTACGTTCACATATTATTTCAAAATAAAGTAATTAATTCTTCGATGTACATGAACTTGTGGTTGCCTTTCCCTAGGGGCCCTACCCATCTTCAACTTGGCTAGTTGAGGTAAATTAGTAAATTTATATTGTGCTCTTATTCCCACAAGGGGGGAGCTATAATATTGGCGCCCAACGTGGGGCCCCGAAAGGTATACTTATTTTACTTTGTTGGTTCTTTCTTGAAGCTTTATATGTGTCTGTGGTAGATTAATAAAGATGTCTAAATATAAGATGGAGAAAAGGTTCGTCAATAGGTTGGATAAGGACGAACTGATAGCAGAGTTAGAATATAGAGGGTTCAAACTTGCTGATAAAAATAAGATCGATGATTTACGCAAACAACTTCGCAAAGCTCTCAAGATCGAAGATCAAGGTGCTACTTTCTCTCCCAAGAAAACTCTTTCAAATGACGAGGAATTTGAACTATGCACGAATAAAATTAATTTAGTGATGGATAAGATAAGGAAATGTAACGAGAAGGAGTTAGAAACTTATTCTCACAAAGGGGAGGCTAAACTGAATCATGCCCTTTCCCGATTATCGCGTATTTCGTCAACACCTGATGCGGAACTGAGTACAAAGATAATTGACGTTGTTGCTCAGGGTGACGAATTGCTAAAGGTCTTAACTTCAACTACTCGCGGTATCAAGGAGACGAATCAGAAATTTGACGTCGAAGAAGACTCTTCGGAATCTTCGGACATATCAGATGTGACATATATTTCATCAGGTTCGTCAAGTGGTACTCAAGGTAATCGTAAACATAGGCGTAAGATAAAGGCTAGTAAAAAGCTATTCTCTTCCGAGTCCGAAGGTGATATTTCTCCCTCTCGTGCCAGTAGAACTAAAACAGCATATTTCAAGAGAAACCCAGTATCTAAGTGGAACTTGAAATTTTCTGGGGAAGATAATAGAATGAGCATCCGTCGGTTTTTCATTGAGGTTCACGATTTCCGGAAAGCAAACCACATGAGCAAATCTGATTTATTACTAGAAGCCAAATTCTTGTTTGATGGTTCAGCTCTAGAAGTCTATCGTTCATGCCGTAGGTCGCTCAGTGGTTGGGATGAACTGGAAGAGAGAATCACTCTCGCTTTCACAGACCCCTCATATGAAAAGCGATTAAAAAGGGAGATTTTGGATAGGCGACAAGGTGACGATGAATCTGTCGTAGTTTTTCTATCCAAAATGGACAATTTGTTCAACCTGCTTTCTCGCCCTCTCTCTGAACCCGAAAAACTAGAAATTATTGAGGAAAATATTCACCCGGACTATCAAATGGCCCTTAGTCTACAACGTTATAGAAGTTTGAAGGAACTTGAGCGTTTATTGATCAGATTAGAGAGAAGCAGGGCTATATCCAGCTCTGCTCGATCACCTTCTCACAGAGTTGCGGTAGAACCTAGCCTACAACACACCTCGAAAACTGCCTCTAAGCCCCATCTCGAGAATACTGTTCAAAAGGTTTCTAATAAAACCTCCTCTCTTCATGTTTCTTCGGGCCCGAACAATAGCACTCCGGAGACAACTTCTAATTTGAATAAAAATAACCCGGATAAGAAAAAAAGCTTCCACTGCTTCATTTGTAAACACCCAGGAGTTACAGTGAGAAACTGTCCGAATTGTGCAAAAGCCGATAAAGATTCGGGAAACCTGCCTGCGGAGCGAAAAGAACCCGGTGTTCGCTCCGACACGAGCAGCAAGCAATAGTAAACCCGGGAAAAGAGAGAATAGATCACCGAAACCGAGTAATAATTGGTATGATTTTGGCTAATGTACCTGGTGATTCACGACCGTACCTACTGGTCGATATTTTCGGTGTGGAACTGCCAGGGCTCTTAGATTCAGGTTCCAATAGAACTGTTTTGGGTTCTCAAGGTTGGAACAAATTGAGCAGTGTTGGATTGGTCCTTTTACCAACCAAGATTAAATCGGTTGCTACTGCTAGTGGTGAAGTCTGCACAGTCGAGGGTATTTTGAATGTGACCATCAACCTAGAGGGTAGGTCAAAACTAATCGAGGTTCTCTATGTCCCCACTATAAGTTCATCACTGATCTTAGGACTTGACTTCTGGCGTAAATTAGAGATAGTACCAAATCTCTCCAAGGGCACGTGGACATTTTCTGCCGATCCTAAGGTTCAAGTATCTAGTTTGACCTCTGAACCTATAGTCCATTGCCGAGATGATCTCTCATCTGCCGATCTAGAACGTCTTGATGATCTCGTGTCCAGTTATTTTGGCCTATTCTCAAAATCCCCGGGTTGCACCGACATCGTAGTGCACCGAATTGAAACGGGCGATGCTCAACCTATAAAGCAGCGATATTACCCAGTTTCACCTGTGATGCAGGCCATAATCAATGAGGAACTGGATGGAATGCTGAGGGATGGGATCGTCGAGCCTTCTTCAAGTCCCTGGTCGTCTCCGATCCTGCTTGTAAGGAAGCCTGAAGGCAAATACAGGTTCTGTGTCGACTACAGACGTCTAAATGGCGTCACTAAGAAGGATGCATATCCTCTCCCCTACATTAACAGTATCTTGGACCGCCTTCGTGATGCCAAATTTCTAAGTTCCATCGACATTAAAGCGGCATTTTGGCAGGTGAAGGTAGCAAAGGAAGACCGCGAAAAAACAGCTTTTACAGTGCCTGTTCGAGGGTTATTTCAGTTCATTCGGATGCCCTTTGGTCTTCATGGAAGCCCAGCAACCTGGCAACGCCTTATGGATAATGTCCTTGGTGCTGACCTAGAACCATTTGTCTTTATTTACCTGGATGATGCCATTATTTGTACACCTGACTTTGAAACACATTTAGAAGTCTTAGAGAAAGTGTTCCAGCGTCTTTTAACTGCAGGCCTGGCTGTCAACCAGGAGAAGTGTCGGTTTTGTCGGCCCCAACTAAAATACCTAGGCTACATTGTGGATCAGTTTGGACTACGTTGTGATCCTGATAAAGTTTCTGCGATCCTAAACCTGCCATGTCCAAGAACGCAGAAGGAAGTTCGCCAGTTCATTGGTACATGCTCCTGGTATCGTCGCTTTATAAAGGATTTTTCAACTCTAATGGCTCCTCTTACTGCACTTTTGAGGAAGGGTCAGTCGTTTCGGTGGACCGAAGCTGCTGAGCAGGCTTTCATGGACATTAGACAAGCTCTTGTCCAATCCCCAGTACTATGCTGCCCCGACTTCACTAAGCCATTTGAAATACATGCGGATGCTTCTGCTTTTGGCCTCGGTGCTGTACTTATGCAAGTTCTCGAGGGAGAACCACGTGTCATTGCATATGCGAGCAAATCCCTAACAAAGGCCCAACAGAACTATTCTGCAACAGAGCGGGAGTGCCTTGCCGTGGTATTTGGCATTGAGAAATTTAGAGCCTATATTGAAGGGTCACACTTCAAGGTCTTCACAGATCACCATAGCCTGAAATGGCTTTGTAATCTCAAGGACCCCCAGGGTCGTTTGGCTCGTTGGGCCATTCGTCTTCAGCCTTATGACTACGAGATAATCCATAAAAAAGGGAAAGACAACGTTATTCCAGATGCCTTATCAAGAGCCCCATGTGCAGATGTAGTTTCAGCAATCCAGTCGGGGGAGATGGACTTGGATACTTCAGACTCATGGTATCAAAACATGAAGATGAAGGTCCAAAACGAGCCTGAAAGCTACCCTGATTGGCAAGTTCGAGGGAGACATCTGTACAAGCACCAGTCTTCGGACTTCGACAGTCACAATGCCTGGAAACTCGTGGTACCGAAGGACAAGCGTCTTGAAATCCTCCAGTCTTGCCATGACGAGCTAACTTCTGGTCACCAGGGGGAAGTGAGGACATACCATCGGGCTAACGAACGGTATTATTGGCCAAAAATGCGCGCTGATGTCAAGAACTATGTCAACAAATGTAAGATTTGTCAGAAGACAAAGGTTCCTCCAACAAAACCATCTGGTTTGCTGGGAGAGCGACATTTACCCAAAAGACCGTTTGAAGTCATTGCTACTGACCTAATAGGCCCGCTTCCCCGATCAACCAAAGGTTTTAAATACATCTGTATGGTGACAGACATTTTTTCCAAATACGTCGTGGTAAAACCAATCCGTGATGCAAAATCAAAGACAGTGGCTTCTATCATTGAGTCAGAGGTCTTCCTGACATATGGAGTGCCCTCAAAAATACTCTGCGACAACGGACCAGAGTATCGTGGAGCTCCCTTCAAAACCTTGGCAGAGGAATATGGAGTCAGGATCCTCTACAACGCCCGCAGACACCCACAGGCAAACCCAGCTGAAAGATACAATCGAAGCCTTGTCACAATGTTGCGTGCCTATCTCAAAGAGGAACAGAAGAAATGGGACATCCTTCTCCCCAAACTTGCTGTGGCTCTTCGAACCTCTGTCAGTCACACTACAGGCTACTCTCCAGCCTCTCTAGTGTTCTTATTTGGCTATGAGATGCAGCCTAACCATGCTCATTTCTCGGATGAAGATCCAGAAGGATTAGACCATCCATTTAAGAGTGTTGAGGTTAGGAAGTCTGAGCTAGCTGATCTCGCCCAAAAAGTCCACAAGAAGATGACTGAAGCAAGCAAGAGGAACAAGGCAAGATACGATTTGAGGAGAAAGCATTTCGAGTTCAATGTAGGAGAGTGGGTCTGGAAAAAGGCTTTTGTCCAATCCAGTGCAGCTGATAACATAGCCGGGAAGCTTTGCAAGCCTTATTCTGGACCATTCAAGATCGTTCGCAAGTTGTCCCCCATCATCTATCAGCTCAGCGATGAAACTGGAGCAGATGTTGGAGTTTGGCACATTGCTGATCTCAAACCCTACTTTGACTCAGACGATTTTTGACGAGTTTCATCCCTGGAGGGATCTGAAACTCTCCCCCAAGGAAGGGGATGATTGTAGCGAACCCCAGCCGATGTTTACCATATAATCAGCTCCCAACTTATCAGTGGACCTCGACAACCAAATAACATCTTCCCCTCCTTCTCCATCAAGCAAGCTGCCGATCCATTTTCACTACCTCGGGAGTTGGTCTTCATCTATCGCCTCGAGCGGATCGTATGACAATCAGCATCTTGAGCTGTTAGCGTATTCCACGTGTTCAACGCCCTTTCTCAACCTCTCCTAGTAGCGGTGTGAGTTCCCACCTATTCACTGGAGGATCAGTACTGGAGCGCACCCTTCGAATCCAACTCTAATTGTTTCGAGGTATGAATGATGGTTTCTCAGAAAAATATTGAATTCCCGTCGAATGACTGCTCCATAACCAACCAAATTCAACATTTTTCCATGATTTGTTCGCTTCTTTTGATGCAGCCCTTCGACTCTCTTCTCCATCGGTCGGCCCACCTCAACTTCATCAACGCCTTTCCTATCAAGACGTTGCTTCATCGGCGATCCCATTCTTGGGAATATACAGCGATTTCATCGCATTTCCCCCCTACTTCGAGGTATGGTAATCCATTTATTCACCTCAAAACAAGAAAAGAAACTTACATATTCGTAGTGAGTTAGGTGATAGGGGAACTAATTGAGACGAGCTCGAGGAGATTAATAAGAAAACAAATGGCAAAAATGATTAAAAAAAAAAGGAGAAATTAAGAAGGTTTGTTTTCTTTGTCCAACAGCCTCCAATCTCACCCCGGAGGTTCCAAGTTTTGGGTGGACATTTTGGTCTCGAAGCTGAAGACCAGATCGTCTCGAGGATTTCGCCCCTTATCACCAGGTGTGCCCTTTCTAATTTTCTCCGTTTGTCTCGAGTCTCGCCAACCCTGCATTAGTATCTTTTAATATTTTCCGAAGAGAATTTAGTTTTATTTTCATTCAAATTTCGCAGCCGAAACCTACAAGACCTAGGATATATAGACTCAGTAGTAACCTGGATTATTTTAGATTTCGTGTAAGGGTGGCCACTCAGGTTTTGGAACAAACATTTTATTTCGAATTTTTTTCCACAGTAATAGTTATTTTGATTCGTAGCACGAATGGAGGTAGATAATATATAATAATATATTATATTACGTTCACATATTATTTCAAAATAAAGTAATTAATTCTTCGATGTACATGAACTTGTGGTTGCCTTTCCCTAGGGGCCCTACCCATCTTCAACTTGGCTAGTTGAGGTAAATTAGTAAATTTATATTGTGCTCTTATTCCCACAAGGGGGGAGCTATAAACACGTTGAGTCGATATAAAGTCTACTTTTTTTCGTTTTCACGATGTATTTGTGTCGACAATTGGTCTTCTTGAAGGTCCATTCGAACTTAAATAAACACGTTGAGTCGATATGAAGTCTACTTTTTTTCGTTTTCACGATGTATTTGAGTCGACAATTGCTCTTCTTGAAGGTCCATTCGAACTCAAATATACACGTCGAGTCGATATGAAGTCTCCTTTTTTTTCGTTTTCACGATGTATTTGAGTCGACAATTGCTCTTCTTGAAGGTCCATTCGAACTCAAATAAACACGTTGAGTCGATATGAAGTCTACTTTTTTTCGTCTTCACGATGTATTTGAGTCGACAATTGCTCTTCTTGAAGGTCAATTCGAACTCAAATATACACGTCGAGTCGATATGAAGTCTCCTTTTATTCGTTTTCACGATGTATTTGTGTCGACAATTGCTCTTCTTGAAGGTCCATTCGAACTCAAATAAACACCTCGAGTTGATATGAAGTCTACTTTTTTTCGTTTTCACGATGTATTTGAGTCGACAATTGCTCTTGTTGAAGGTCCATTCGAACTTAAATAAACACGTTGAGTCGATATGAAGTCTACTTTTTTTCGTTTTCACGATGTATTTGAGTCGACAATTGCTCTTC
Organism: Stenodema calcarata; assembly: GCA_963920205.1. Classification (NCBI taxonomy): domain Eukaryota; kingdom Metazoa; phylum Arthropoda; class Insecta; order Hemiptera; family Miridae; genus Stenodema; species Stenodema calcarata. The sequence goes on along the minus strand of OY986048.1, from coordinate 65,737,861 downwards.
TTGAAGGTCCATTCGAACTCAAATAAACACGTTGAGTCGATATGAAGTCAACTTTTTTTCGTCTTCACGATGTATTTGAGTTGACAATTGCTCTTGTTGAAGGTCCATTCGAACTGAAATAAACACGTTGAGTCGATATGAAGTCAACTTTTTTTCGTCTTCACGATGTATTTGAGTCGACAATTGCTCTTCTTGAAGGTCAATTAGAAATCAAATATACACGTCGAGTCGATATGAAGTCTACTTTTTTTCGTTTGCACGATGTATTTGAGTCGACAATTGCTCTTGTTGAAGGTCCATTCGAACTTAAATAAACACGTTGAGTCGATATAAAGTCTACTTTTTTTCGTTTTCACGATGTATTTGAGTCGACAATTGCTCTTCTTGAAGGACAATTATAACTTAAATAAACACGTTGAGTCGATATGAAGTCAACTTTTTTTCGTATTCACGATGTATTTGAGTCGACAATTGCTCTTCTTGAAGGTCAATTCGAACTCAAATATACACGTCGAGTCGATATGAAGTCTACTTTTTTTCGTTTTCACGATGTATTTGAGTCGACAATTGCTCTTGTTGAAGGTCCATTCGAACTTAAATAAACACGTTGAGTCGATATAAAGTCTACTTTTTTTCGTTTTCACGATGTATTTGAGTCGACAATTGCTCTTCTTGAAGGTCCATTCGAACTCAAATAAACACGTTGAGTCGATATGAAGTCTACTTTTTTTAGTCTTCACGATGTATTTGAGTCGACAATTGCTCTTCTTGAAGGTCAATTCGAACTCAAATATACACGTCGAGTCGATATGAAGTCTCCTTTTATTCGTTTTCACGATGTATTTGTGTCGACAATTGCTCTTCTTGAAGGTCCATTCGAACTCAAATAAACACCTCGAGTCGATATGAAGTCTACTTTTTTTCGTCTTCACGATGTATTTGAGTCGACAATTGCTCTTGTTGAAGGTCCATTCGAACTGAAATAAACACGTTGAGTCGATATGAAGTCAACTTTTTTTCGTCTTCACGATGTATTTGAGTCGACAATTGCTCTTCTTGAAGGTCAATTCGAACTCAAATATACACGTCGAGTCGATATGAAGTCTACTTTTTTTCGTTTTCACGATGTATTTGAGTCGACAATTGCTCTTGTTGAAGGTCCATTCGAACTTAAATAATCACGTTGAGTCGATATAAAGTCTCCTTTTATTCGTTTTCACGATGTATTTGTGTCAACAATTGCTCTTCTTGAAGGTCCATTCGAACTCAAATAAACACCTCGAGTCGATATGAAGTCTACTTTTTTTCGTTTTCACGATGTATTTGAGTCGACAATTGCTCTTGTTGAAGGTCCATTCGAACTTAAATAAACACGTTGAGTCGATATGAAGTCTACTTTTTTTCGTTTTCACGATGTATTTGAGTCGACAATTGCTCTTCTTGAAGGTCCATTCGAACTCAAATAAACACGTTGAGTCGATATGAAGTCTCCTTTTTTTCGTTTTCACGATGTATTTGTGTCGACAATTGCTCTTCTTGAAGGTCCATTCGAACTCAAATAAACACCTCGAGTCGATATGAAGTCTACTTTTTTTCGTCTTCACGATGTATTTGAGTCGACAATTGCTCTTGTTGAAGGTCGATTCGAACTGAAATAAACACGTTGAGTCGATATGAAGCCAACTTTTTTTCGTCTTCACGATGTATTTGAGTCGACAATTGCTCTTTTTGAAGGTCAATTCGAACTCAAATATACACGTCGAGTCGATATGAAGTCTCCTTTTATTCGTTTTCACGATGTATTTGTGTCGACAATTGCTCTTCTTGAAGGTCCATTCGAACTCAAATAAACACCTCGAGTCGATATGAAGTCTACTTTTTTTCGTTTTCACGATGTATTTGAGTCGACAATTGCTCTTGTTGAAGGTCCATTCGAACTTAAATAAACACGTTGAGTCGATATGAAGTCTACTTTTTTTCGTTTTCACGATGTATTTGAGTCGACAATTGCTCTTCTTGAAGGTCCATTCGAACTCAAATAAACACGTTGAGTCGATATGAAGTCTACTTTTTTTCGTATTCACGATGTATTTGAGTCGACAATTGCTCTTGTTGAAGGTCCATTCGAACTGAAATAAACACGTTGAGTCGATATGAAGTCAACTTTTTTTCGTCTTCACGATGTATTTGAGTCGACAATTGCTCTTGTTGAAGGTCCATTCGAACTGAAATAAACACGTTGAGTCGATATGAAGTCAACTTTTTTTCGTCTTCACGATGTATTTGAGTCGACAATTGCTCTTCTTGAAGGTCAATTAGAAATCAAATATACACGTCGAGTCGATATGAAGTCTACTTTTTTTCGTTTTCACGATGTATTTGAGTCGACAATTGCTCTTGTTGAAGGTCCATTCGAACTTAAATAAACACGTTGAGTCGATATAAAGTCTACTTTTTTTCGTTTTCACGATGTATTTGAGTCGACAATTGCTCTTCTTGAAGGACAATTATAACTTAAATAAACACGTTGAGTCGATATGAAGTCAACTTTTTTTCGTATTCACGATGTATTTGAGTCGACAATTGCTCTTCTTGAAGGTCAATTCGAACTCAAATATACACGTCGAGTCGATATGAAGTCTACTTTTTTTCGTTTTCACGATGTATTTGAGTCGACAATTGCTCTTGTTGAAGGTCCATTCGAACTGAAATAAACACGTTGAGTCGATATAAAGTCTACTTTTTTTCGTTTTCACGATGTATTTGAGTCGACAATTGCTCTTGTTCAAGGTCCATTCGAACTTAAATAAACACGTTGAGTCGATATGAAGTCTACTTTTTTTCGTTTTCACGATGTATTTGAGTCGACAATTGCTCTTCTTGAAGGTCCATTCGAACTCAAATATACACGTCGAGTCGATATGAAGTCTACTTTTTTTTCGTTTTCACGATGTATTTGAGTCGACAATTGCTCTTCTTGAAGGTCCATTCGAACTCAAATAAACACGTTGAGTCGATATGAAGTCTACTTTTTTTCGTCTTCACGATGTATTTAAGTCGACAATTGCTCTTCTTGAAGGTCAATTCGAACTCAAATATACACGTCGAGTCGATATGAAGTCTCCTTTTATTCGTTTTCACGATGTATTTGTGTCGACAATTGCTCTTCTTGAAGGTCCATTCGAACTCAAATAAACACCTCGAGTCGATATGAAGTCTACTTTTTTTCGTCTTCACGATGTATTTGAGTCGACAATTGCTCTTGTTGAAGGTCGATTCGAACTGAAATAAACACGTTGAGTCGATATGAAGTCAACTTTTTTTCGTCTTCACGATGTATTTGAGTCGACAATTGCTCTTTTTGAAGGTCAATTCGAACTCAAATATACACGTCGAGTCGATATGAAGTCTCCTTTTATTCGTTTTCACGATGTATTTGTGTCGACAATTGCTCTTCTTGAAGGTCCATTCGAACTCAAATAAACACCTCGAGTCGATATGAAGTCTACTTTTTTTCGTTTTCACGATGTATTTGAGTCGACAATTGCTCTTGTTGAAGGTCCATTCGAACTTAAATAAACACGTTGAGTCGATATGAAGTCTACTTTTTTTCGTTTTCACGATGTATTTGAGTCGACAATTGCTCTTCTTGAAGGTCCATTCGAACTCAAATAAACACGTTGAGTCGATATGAAGTCTACTTTTTTTCGTATTCACGATGTATTTGAGTCGACAATTGCTCTTGTTGAAGGTCCATTCGAACTGAAATAAACACGTTGAGTCGATATGAAGTCAACTTTTTTTCGTCTTCACGATGTATTTGAGTCGACAATTGCTCTTCTTGAAGGTCCATTCGAACTTAAATAAACACGTTGAGTCGATATGAAGTCTACTTTTTTTCGTTTTCACGATGTATTTGAGTCGACAATTGCTCTTCTTGAAGGTCCATTCGAACTCAAATAAACACGTTGAGTCGATATGAAGTCTACTTTTTTTCGTATTCACGATGTATTTGAGTCGACAATTGCTCTTCTTGAAGGTCCATTCGAACTCAAATAAACACGTTGAGTCGATATGAAGTCAACTTTTTTTCGTCTTCACGATGTATTTGAGTAGACAATTGCTCTTTCTTGAAGGTCAATTCGAACTCAAATATACACGTCGAGTCGATATGAAGTCTACTTTTTTTCGTTTTCACGATGTATTTGAGTCGACAATTGCTCTTCTTGAAGGTCAATTCGAACTCAAATATACACGTCGAGTCGATATGAAGTCTACTTTTTTTCGTTTTCACGATGTATTTGAGTCGACAATTGCTCTTCTTGAAGGTCAATTCGAACTCAAATATACACGTCGAGTCGATATGAAGTCTACTTTTTTTCGTTTTCACGATGTATTTGAGTCGACAATTGCTCTTGTTGAAGGTCCATTCGAACTTAAATAATCACGTTGAGTCGATATAAAGTCTCCTTTTATTCGTTTTCACGATGTATTTGTGTCAACAATTGCTCTTCTTGAAGGTCCATTCGAACTCAAATAAACACCTCGAGTCGATATGAAGTCTACTTTTTTTCGTTTTCACGATGTATTTGAGTCGACAATTGCTCTTGTTGAAGGTCCATTCGAACTTAAATAAACACGTTGAGTCGATATGAAGTCTACTTTTTTTCGTTTTCACGATGTATTTGAGTCGACAATTGCTCTTCTTGAAGGTCCATTCGAACTCAAATAAACACGTTGAGTCGATATGAAGTCTCCTTTTTTTCGTTTTCACGATGTATTTGTGTCGACAATTGCTCTTCTTGAAGGTCCATTCGAACTCAAATAAACACCTCGAGTCGATATGAAGTCTACTTTTTTTCGTCTTCACGATGTATTTGAGTCGACAATTGCTCTTGTTGAAGGTCGATTCGAACTGAAATAAACACGTTGAGTCGATATGAAGCCAACTTTTTTTCGTCTTCACGATGTATTTGAGTCGACAATTGCTCTTTTTGAAGGTCAATTCGAACTCAAATATACACGTCGAGTCGATATGAAGTCTCCTTTTATTCGTTTTCACGATGTATTTGTGTCGACAATTGCTCTTCTTGAAGGTCCATTCGAACTCAAATAAACACCTCGAGTCGATATGAAGTCTACTTTTTTTCGTTTTCACGATGTATTTGAGTCGACAATTGCTCTTGTTGAAGGTCCATTCGAACTTAAATAAACACGTTGAGTCGATATGAAGTCTACTTTTTTTCGTTTTCACGATGTATTTGAGTCGACAATTGCTCTTCTTGAAGGTCCATTCGAACTCAAATAAACACGTTGAGTCGATATGAAGTCTACTTTTTTTCGTATTCACGATGTATTTGAGTCGACAATTGCTCTTGTTGAAGGTCCATTCGAACTGAAATAAACACGTTGAGTCGATATGAAGTCAACTTTTTTTCGTCTTCACGATGTATTTGAGTCGACAATTGCTCTTGTTGAAGGTCCATTCGAACTGAAATAAACACGTTGAGTCGATATGAAGTCAACTTTTTTTCGTCTTCACGATGTATTTGAGTCGACAATTGCTCTTCTTGAAGGTCAATTAGAAATCAAATATACACGTCGAGTCGATATGAAGTCTACTTTTTTTCGTTTTCACGATGTATTTGAGTCGACAATTGCTCTTGTTGAAGGTCCATTCGAACTTAAATAAACACGTTGAGTCGATATAAAGTCTACTTTTTTTCGTTTTCACGATGTATTTGAGTCGACAATTGCTCTTCTTGAAGGACAATTATAACTTAAATAAACACGTTGAGTCGATATGAAGTCAACTTTTTTTCGTATTCACGATGTATTTGAGTCGACAATTGCTCTTCTTGAAGGTCAATTCGAACTCAAATATACACGTCGAGTCGATATGAAGTCTACTTTTTTTCGTTTTCACGATGTATTTGAGTCGACAATTGCTCTTGTTGAAGGTCCATTCGAACTTAAATAAACACGTTGAGTCGATATAAAGTCTACTTTTTTTCGTTTTCACGATGTATTTGAGTCGACAATTGCTCTTGTTCAAGGTCCATTCGAACTTAAATAAACACGTTGAGTCGATATGAAGTCTACTTTTTTTCGTTTTCACGATGTATTTGAGTCGACAATTGCTCTTCTTGAAGGTCCATTCGAACTCAAATATACACGTCGAGTCGATATGAAGTCTACTTTTTTTTCGTTTTCACGATGTATTTGAGTCGACAATTGCTCTTCTTGAAGGTCCATTCGAACTCAAATAAACACGTTGAGTCGATATGAAGTCTACTTTTTTTCGTCTTCACGATGTATTTAAGTCGACAATTGCTCTTCTTGAAGGTCAATTCGAACTCAAATATACACGTCGAGTCGATATGAAGTCTCCTTTTATTCGTTTTCACGATGTATTTGTGTCGACAATTGCTCTTGTTGAAGGTCGATTCGAACTGAAATAAACACGTTGAGTCGATATGAAGTCAACTTTTTTTCGTCTTCACGATGTATTTGAGTCGACAATTGCTCTTGTTCAAGGTCCATTCGAACTTAAATAAACACGTTGAGTCGATATGAAGTCTACTTTTTTTCGTTTTCACGATGTATTTGAGTCGACAATTGCTCTTCTTGAAGGTCCATTCGAACTCAAATATACACGTCGAGTCGATATGAAGTCTACTTTTTTTTCGTTTTCACGATGTATTTGAGTCGACAATTGCTCTTCTTGAAGGTCCATTCGAACTCAAATATACACGTCGAGTCGATATGAAGTCTCCTTTTATTCGTTTTCACGATGTATTTGTGTCGACAATTGCTCTTCTTGAAGGTCCATTCGAACTCAAATAAACACCTCGAGTCGATATGAAGTCTACTTTTTTTCGTCTTCACGATGTATTTGAGTCGACAATTGCTCTTGTTGAAGGTCGATTCGAACTGAAATAAACACGTTGAGTCGATATGAAGTCAACTTTTTTTCGTCTTCACGATGTATTTGAGTCGACAATTGCTCTTTTTGAAGGTCAATTCGAACTCAAATATACACGTCGAGTCGATATGAAGTCTCCTTTTATTCGTTTTCACGATGTATTTGTGTCGACAATTGCTCTTCTTGAAGGTCCATTCGAACTCAAATAAACACCTCGAGTCGATATGAAGTCTACTTTTTTTCGTTTTCACGATGTATTTGAGTCGACAATTGCTCTTGTTGAAGGTCCATTCGAACTTAAATAAACACGTTGAGTCGATATGAAGTCTACTTTTTTTCGTTTTCACGATGTATTTGAGTCGACAATTGCTCTTCTTGAAGGTCCATTCGAACTCAAATAAACACGTTGAGTCGATATGAAGTCTACTTTTTTTCGTATTCACGATGTATTTGAGTCGACAATTGCTCTTGTTGAAGGTCCATTCGAACTGAAATAAACACGTTGAGTCGATATGAAGTCAACTTTTTTTCGTCTTCACGATGTATTTGAGTCGACAATTGCTCTTCTTGAAGGTCCATTCGAACTTAAATAAACACGTTGAGTCGATATGAAGTCTACTTTTTTTCGTTTTCACGATGTATTTGAGTCGACAATTGCTCTTCTTGAAGGTCCATTCGAACTCAAATAAACACGTTGAGTCGATATGAAGTCTACTTTTTTTCGTATTCACGATGTATTTGAGTCGACAATTGCTCTTCTTGAAGGTCCATTCGAACTCAAATAAACACGTTGAGTCGATATGAAGTCAACTTTTTTTCGTCTTCACGATGTATTTGAGTCGACAATTGCTCTTTCTTGAAGGTCAATTCGAACTCAAATATACACGTCGAGTCGATATGAAGTCTACTTTTTTTCGTTTTCACGATGTATTTGAGTCGACAATTGCTCTTCTTGAAGGTCAATTCGAACTCAAATATACACGTCGAGTCGATATGAAGTCTACTTTTTTTCGTTTTCACGATGTATTTGAGTCGACAATTGCTCTTCTTGAAGGTCAATTCGAACTCAAATATACACGTCGAGTCGATATGAAGTCTACTTTTTTTCGTTTTCACGATGTATTTGAGTCGACAATTGCTCTTGTTGAAGGTCCATTCGAACTTAAATAATCACGTTGAGTCGATATAAAGTCTCCTTTTATTCGTCTTCACGATGTATTTGAGTCGACAATTGCTCTTCTTGAAGGTCAATTAGAAATCAAATATACACGTCGAGTCGATATGAAGTCTACTTTTTTTCGTTTTCACGATGTATTTGAGTCGACAATTGCTCTTGTTGAAGGTCCATTCGAACTTAAATAAACACGTTGAGTCGATATAAAGTCTACTTTTTTTCGTTTTCACGATGTATTTGAGTCGACAATTGCTCTTCTTGAAGGACAATTATAACTTAAATAAACACGTTGAGTCGATATGAAGTCAACTTTTTTTCGTATTCACGATGTATTTGAGTCGACAATTGCTCTTCTTGAAGGTCAATTCGAACTCAAATATACACGTCGAGTCGATATGAAGTCTACTTTTTTTCGTTTTCACGATGTATTTGAGTCGACAATTGCTCTTGTTGAAGGTCCATTCGAACTTAAATAAACACGTTGAGTCGATATAAAGTCTACTTTTTTTCGTTTTCACGATGTATTTGAGTCGACAATTGCTCTTGTTCAAGGTCCATTCGAACTTAAATAAACACGTTGAGTCGATATGAAGTCTACTTTTTTTCGTTTTCACGATGTATTTGAGTCGACAATTGCTCTTCTTGAAGGTCCATTCGAACTCAAATATACACGTCGAGTCGATATGAAGTCTACTTTTTTTTCGTTTTCACGATGTATTTGAGTCGACAATTGCTCTTCTTGAAGGTCCATTCGAACTCAAATAAACACGTTGAGTCGATATGAAGTCTACTTTTTTTCGTCTTCACGATGTATTTAAGTCGACAATTGCTCTTCTTGAAGGTCAATTCGAACTCAAATATACACGTCGAGTCGATATGAAGTCTCCTTTTATTCGTTTTCACGATGTATTTGTGTCGACAATTGCTCTTGTTGAAGGTCGATTCGAACTGAAATAAACACGTTGAGTCGATATGAAGTCAACTTTTTTTCGTCTTCACGATGTATTTGAGTCGACAATTGCTCTTGTTCAAGGTCCATTCGAACTTAAATAAACACGTTGAGTCGATATGAAGTCTACTTTTTTTCGTTTTCACGATGTATTTGAGTCGACAATTGCTCTTCTTGAAGGTCCATTCGAACTCAAATATACACGTCGAGTCGATATGAAGTCTACTTTTTTTTCGTTTTCACGATGTATTTGAGTCGACAATTGCTCTTCTTGAAGGTCCATTCGAACTCAAATATACACGTCGAGTCGATATGAAGTCTCCTTTTATTCGTTTTCACGATGTATTTGTGTCGACAATTGCTCTTCTTGAAGGTCCATTCGAACTCAAATAAACACCTCGAGTCGATATGAAGTCTACTTTTTTTCGTCTTCACGATGTATTTGAGTCGACAATTGCTCTTGTTGAAGGTCGATTCGAACTGAAATAAACACGTTGAGTCGATATGAAGTCAACTTTTTTTCGTCTTCACGATGTATTTGAGTCGACAATTGCTCTTTTTGAAGGTCAATTCGAACTCAAATATACACGTCGAGTCGATATGAAGTCTCCTTTTATTCGTTTTCACGATGTATTTGTGTCGACAATTGCTCTTCTTGAAGGTCCATTCGAACTCAAATAAACACCTCGAGTCGATATGAAGTCTACTTTTTTTCGTTTTCACGATGTATTTGAGTCGACAATTGCTCTTGTTGAAGGTCCATTCGAACTTAAATAAACACGTTGAGTCGATATGAAGTCTACTTTTTTTCGTTTTCACGATGTATTTGAGTCGACAATTGCTCTTCTTGAAGGTCCATTCGAACTCAAATAAACACGTTGAGTCGATATGAAGTCTACTTTTTTTCGTATTCACGATGTATTTGAGTCGACAATTGCTCTTGTTGAAGGTCCATTCGAACTGAAATAAACACGTTGAGTCGATATGAAGTCAACTTTTTTTCGTCTTCACGATGTATTTGAGTCGACAATTGCTCTTCTTGAAGGTCCATTCGAACTTAAATAAACACGTTGAGTCGATATGAAGTCTACTTTTTTTCGTTTTCACGATGTATTTGAGTCGACAATTGCTCTTCTTGAAGGTCCATTCGAACTCAAATAAACACGTTGAGTCGATATGAAGTCTACTTTTTTTCGTATTCACGATGTATTTGAGTCGACAATTGCTCTTCTTGAAGGTCCATTCGAACTCAAATAAACACGTTGAGTCGATATGAAGTCAACTTTTTTTCGTCTTCACGATGTATTTGAGTCGACAATTGCTCTTTCTTGAAGGTCAATTCGAACTCAAATATACACGTCGAGTCGATATGAAGTCTACTTTTTTTCGTTTTCACGATGTATTTGAGTCGACAATTGCTCTTCTTGAAGGTCAATTCGAACTCAAATATACACGTCGAGTCGATATGAAGTCTACTTTTTTTCGTTTTCACGATGTATTTGAGTCGACAATTGCTCTTCTTGAAGGTCAATTCGAACTCAAATATACACGTCGAGTCGATATGAAGTCTACTTTTTTTCGTTTTCACGATGTATTTGAGTCGACAATTGCTCTTGTTGAAGGTCCATTCGAACTTAAATAATCACGTTGAGTCGATATAAAGTCTCCTTTTATTCGTTTTCACGATGTATTTGTGTCAACAATTGCTCTTCTTGAAGGTCCATTCGAACTCAAATAAACACCTCGAGTCGATATGAAGTCTACTTTTTTTCGTTTTCACGATGTATTTGAGTCGACAATTGCTCTTGTTGAAGGTCCATTCGAACTTAAATAAACACGTTGAGTCGATATGAAGTCTACTTTTTTTCGTTTTCACGATGTATTTGAGTCGACAATTGCTCTTCTTGAAGGTCCATTCGAACTCAAATAAACACGTTGAGTCGATATGAAGTCTCCTTTTTTTCGTTTTCACGATGTATTTGTGTCGACAATTGCTCTTCTTGAAGGTCCATTCGAACTCAAATAAACACCTCGAGTCGATATGAAGTCTACTTTTTTTCGTCTTCACGATGTATTTGAGTCGACAATTGCTCTTGTTGAAGGTCGATTCGAACTGAAATAAACACGTTGAGTCGATATGAAGCCAACTTTTTTTCGTCTTCACGATGTATTTGAGTCGACAATTGCTCTTTTTGAAGGTCAATTCGAACTCAAATATACACGTCGAGTCGATATGAAGTCTCCTTTTATTCGTTTTCACGATGTATTTGTGTCGACAATTGCTCTTCTTGAAGGTCCATTCGAACTCAAATAAACACCTCGAGTCGATATGAAGTCTACTTTTTTTCGTTTTCACGATGTATTTGAGTCGACAATTGCTCTTGTTGAAGGTCCATTCGAACTTAAATAAACACGTTGAGTCGATATGAAGTCTACTTTTTTTCGTTTTCACGATGTATTTGAGTCGACAATTGCTCTTCTTGAAGGTCCATTCGAACTCAAATAAACACGTTGAGTCGATATGAAGTCTACTTTTTTTCGTATTCACGATGTATTTGAGTCGACAATTGCTCTTGTTGAAGGTCCATTCGAACTGAAATAAACACGTTGAGTCGATATGAAGTCAACTTTTTTTCGTCTTCACGATGTATTTGAGTCGACAATTGCTCTTGTTGAAGGTCCATTCGAACTGAAATAAACACGTTGAGTCGATATGAAGTCAACTTTTTTTCGTCTTCACGATGTATTTGAGTCGACAATTGCTCTTCTTGAAGGTCAATTAGAAATCAAATATACACGTCGAGTCGATATGAAGTCTACTTTTTTTCGTTTTCACGATGTATTTGAGTCGACAATTGCTCTTGTTGAAGGTCCATTCGAACTTAAATAAACACGTTGAGTCGATATAAAGTCTACTTTTTTTCGTTTTCACGATGTATTTGAGTCGACAATTGCTCTTCTTGAAGGACAATTATAACTTAAATAAACACGTTGAGTCGATATGAAGTCAACTTTTTTTCGTATTCACGATGTATTTGAGTCGACAATTGCTCTTCTTGAAGGTCAATTCGAACTCAAATATACACGTCGAGTCGATATGAAGTCTACTTTTTTTCGTTTTCACGATGTATTTGAGTCGACAATTGCTCTTGTTGAAGGTCCATTCGAACTTAAATAAACACGTTGAGTCGATATAAAGTCTACTTTTTTTCGTTTTCACGATGTATTTGAGTCGACAATTGCTCTTGTTCAAGGTCCATTCGAACTTAAATAAACACGTTGAGTCGATATGAAGTCTACTTTTTTTCGTTTTCACGATGTATTTGAGTCGACAATTGCTCTTCTTGAAGGTCCATTCGAACTCAAATATACACGTCGAGTCGATATGAAGTCTACTTTTTTTTCGTTTTCACGATGTATTTGAGTCGACAATTGCTCTTCTTGAAGGTCCATTCGAACTCAAATAAACACGTTGAGTCGATATGAAGTCTACTTTTTTTCGTCTTCACGATGTATTTAAGTCGACAATTGCTCTTCTTGAAGGTCAATTCGAACTCAAATATACACGTCGAGTCGATATGAAGTCTCCTTTTATTCGTTTTCACGATGTATTTGTGTCGACAATTGCTCTTGTTGAAGGTCGATTCGAACTGAAATAAACACGTTGAGTCGATATGAAGTCAACTTTTTTTCGTCTTCACGATGTATTTGAGTCGACAATTGCTCTTTTTGAAGGTCAATTCGAACTCAAATATACACGTCGAGTCGATATGAAGTCTCCTTTTATTCGTTTTCACGATGTATTTGTGTCGACAATTGCTCTTCTTGAAGGTCCATTCGAACTCAAATAAACACCTCGAGTCGATATGAAGTCTACTTTTTTTCGTTTTCACGATGTATTTGAGTCGACAATTGCTCTTGTTGAAGGTCCATTCGAACTTAAATAAACACGTTGAGTCGATATGAAGTCTACTTTTTTTCGTTTTCACGATGTATTTGAGTCGACAATTGCTCTTCTTGAAGGTCCATTCGAACTCAAATAAACACGTTGAGTCGATATGAAGTCTACTTTTTTTCGTATTCACGATGTATTTGAGTCGACAATTGCTCTTGTTGAAGGTCCATTCGAACTGAAATAAACACGTTGAGTCGATATGAAGTCAACTTTTTTTCGTCTTCACGATGTATTTGAGTCGACAATTGCTCTTCTTGAAGGTCCATTCGAACTTAAATAAACACGTTGAGTCGATATGAAGTCTACTTTTTTTCGTTTTCACGATGTATTTGAGTCGACAATTGCTCTTCTTGAAGGTCCATTCGAACTCAAATAAACACGTTGAGTCGATATGAAGTCTACTTTTTTTCGTATTCACGATGTATTTGAGTCGACAATTGCTCTTCTTGAAGGTCCATTCGAACTCAAATAAACACGTTGAGTCGATATGAAGTCAACTTTTTTTCGTCTTCACGATGTATTTGAGTCGACAATTGCTCTTTCTTGAAGGTCAATTCGAACTCAAATATACACGTCGAGTCGATATGAAGTCTACTTTTTTTCGTTTTCACGATGTATTTGAGTCGACAATTGCTCTTGTTGAAGGTCCATTCGAACTTAAATAAACACGTTGAGTCGATATAAAGTCTACTTTTTTTCGTTTTCACGATGTATTTGAGTCGACAATTGCTCTTCTTGAAGGACAATTATAACTCAAATATACACGTCGAGTCGATATGAAGTCTACTTTTTTTCGTCTTCACGATGTATTTGAGTCGACATTTGCTCTTGTTGAAGGTCCATTCGAACTCAAATATACACGTCGAGTCGATATGAAGTCTACTTTTTTTCGTCTTCACGATGTATTTGAGTCGACAATTGCTCTTCTTGAAGGTCAATTCGAACTCAATTATACACGTCGAGTCGATATGAAGTCTCCTTTTTTTCGTTTTCACGATGTATTTGAGTCGACAATTGCTCTTGTTGAAGGTCCATTCGAACTGAAATAAACACGTTGAGTCGATATGAAGTCAACTTTTTTTCGTCTTCACGATGTATTTGAGTCGACAATTGCTCTTTTTGAAGGTCAATTCGAACTCAAATATACACGTCGAGTCGATATGAAGTCTCCTTTTATTCGTTTTCACGATGTATTTGTGTCGACAATTGCTCTTCTTGAAGGTCCATTCGAACTCAAATAAACACCTCGAGTCGATATGAAGTCTACTTTTTTTCGTTTTCACGATGTATTTGAGTCGACAATTGCTCTTGTTGAAGGTCCATTCGAACTTAAATAAACACGTTGAGTCGATATGAAGTCTACTTTTTTTCGTTTTCACGATGTATTTGAGTCGACAATTGCTCTTCTTGAAGGTCCATTCGAACTCAAATAAACACGTTGAGTCGATATGAAGTCTACTTTTTTTCGTATTCACGATGTATTTGAGTCGACAATTGCTCTTCTTGAAGGTCCATTCGAACTCAAATAAACACGTTGAGTCGATATGAAGTCAACTTTTTTTCGTCTTCACGATGTATTTGAGTCGACAATTGCTCTTGTTGAAGGTCCATTCGAACTGAAATAAACACGTTGAGTCGATATGAAGTCAACTTTTTTTCGTCTTCACGATGTATTTGAGTCGACAATTGCTCTTCTTGAAGGTCAATTAGAAATCAAATATACACGTCGAGTCGATATGAAGTCTACTTTTTTTCGTTTTCACGATGTATTTGAGTCGACAATTGCTCTTGTTGAAGGTCCATTCGAACTTAAATAAACACGTTGAGTCGATATAAAGTCTACTTTTTTTCGTTTTCACGATGTATTTGAGTCGACAATTGCTCTTCTTGAAGGACAATTATAACTTAAATAAACACGTTGAGTCGATATGAAGTCAACTTTTTTTCGTATTCACGATGTATTTGAGTCGACAATTGCTCTTCTTGAAGGTCAATTCGAACTCAAATATACACGTCGAGTCGATATGAAGTCTACTTTTTTTCGTTTTCATGATGTATTTGAGTCGACAATTGCTCTTGTTGAAGGTCCATTCGAACTTAAATAAACACGTTGAGTCGATATAAAGTCTACTTTTTTTCGTTTTCACGATGTATTTGAGTCGACAATTGCTCTTGTTCAAGGTCCATTCGAACTTAAATAAACACGTTGAGTCGATATGAAGTCTACTTTTTTTCGTTTTCACGATGTATTTGAGTCGACAATTGCTCTTCTTGAAGGTCCATTCGAACTCAAATATACACGTCGAGTCGATATGAAGTCTACTTTTTTTTCGTTTTCACGATGTATTTGAGTCGACAATTGCTCTTCTTGAAGGTCCATTCGAACTCAAATAAACACGTTGAGTCGATATGAAGTCTACTTTTTTTCGTCTTCACGATGTATTTGAGTCGACAATTGCTCTTCTTGAAGGTCAATTCGAACTCAAATATACACGTCGAGTCGATATGAAGTCTCCTTTTATTCGTTTTCACGATGTATTTGTGTCGACAATTGCTCTTCTTGAAGGTCCATTCGAACTCAAATAAACACCTCGAGTCGATATGAAGTCTACTTTTTTTCGTCTTCACGATGTATTTGAGTCGACAATTGCTCTTGTTGAACGTCCATTCGAACTGAAATAAACACGTTGAGTCGATATGAAGTCAACTTTTTTTCGTCTTCACGATGTATTTGAGTCGACAATTGCTCTTCTTGAAGGTCAATTCGAACTCAAATATACACGTCGAGTCGATATGAAGTCTACTTTTTTTCGTTTTCACGATGTATTTGAGTCGACAATTGCTCTTGTTGAAGGTCCATTCGAACTTAAATAATCACGTTGAGTCGATATAAAGTCTCCTTTTATTCGTTTTCACGATGTATTTGAGTCGACAATTGCTCTTGTTGAAGGTCCATTCGAACTTAAATAAACACGTTGAGTCGATATGAAGTCTACTTTTTTTCGTTTTCACGATGTATTTGAGTCGACAATTGCTCTTGTTGAAGGTCCATTCGAACTTAAATAAACACGTTGAGTCGATATGAAGTCTACTTTTTTTCGTTTTCACGATGTATTTGAGTCGACAATTGCTCTTCTTGAAGGTCCATTCGAACTCAAATAAACACGTTGAGTCGATATGAAGTCTCCTTTTTTTCGTTTTCACGATGTATTTGTGTCGACAATTGCTCTTCTTGAAGGTCCATTCGAACTCAAATAAACACCTCGAGTCGATATGAAGTCTACTTTTTTTCGTCTTCACGATGTATTTGAGTCGACAATTGCTCTTGTTGAAGGTCGATTCGAACTGAAATAAACACGTTGAGTCGATATGAAGTCAACTTTTTTTCGTCTTCACGATGTATTTGAGTCGACAATTGCTCTTTTTGAAGGTCAATTCGAACTCAAATATACACGTCGAGTCGATATGAAGTCTCCTTTTATTCGTTTTTACGATGTATTTGTGTCGACAATTGCTCTTCTTGAAGGTCCATTCGAACTCAAATAAACACCTCGAGTCGATATGAAGTCTACTTTTTTTCGTTTTCACGATGTATTTGAGTCGACAATTGCTCTTGTTGAAGGTCCATTCGAACTTAAATAAACACGTTGAGTCGATATGAAGTCTACTTTTTTTCGTTTTCACGATGTATTTGAGTCGACAATTGCTCTTCTTGAAGGTCCATTCGAACTCAAATAAACACGTTGAGTCGATATGAAGTCTACTTTTTTTCGTATTCACGATGTATTTGAGTCGACAATTGCTCTTGTTGAAGGTCCATTCGAACTGAAATAAACACGTTGAGTCGATATGAAGTCAACTTTTTTTCGTCTTCACGATGTATTTGAGTCGACAATTGCTCTTCTTGGAGGTCAATTCGAACTCAAATATTCACGTCGAGTCGATATGAAGTCTACTTTTTTTCGTTTTCACGATGTATTTGAGTCGACAATTGCTCTTGTTGAAGGTCCATTCGAACTTAAATAAACACGTTGAGTCGATATAAAGTCTACTTTTTTTCGTTTTCACGATGTATTTGAGTCGACAATTGCTCTTCTTGAAGGACAATTATAACTCAAATATACACGTCGAGTCGATATGAAGTCTACTTTTTTTCGTCTTCACGATGTATTTGAGTCGACAATTGCTCTTGTTGAAGGTCCATTCGAACTTAAATAAACACGTTGAGTCGATATGAAGTCAACGTTTTTTCGCCTTCACGATGTATTTGAGTCGACAATTGCTCTTCTTGAAGGTCAATTCGAACTCAAATATACACGTCGAGTCGATATGAAGTCTACTTTTTTTCGTCTTCACGATGTATTTGAGTCGACAATTGCTCTTCTTGAAGGTCAATTCGAACTCAATTATACACGTCGAGTCGATATGAAGTCTACTTTTTTTCGTTTTCACGATGTATTTGAGTCGACAATTGCTCTTGTTGAAGGTCCATTCGAACTTAAATAAACACGTTGAGTCGATATAAAGTCTCCTTTTATTCGTTTTCACGATGTATTTGTGTCGACAATTGCTCTTCTTGAAGGTCCATTCGAACTCAAATAAACACCTCGAGTCGATATGAAGTCTACTTTTTTTCGTTTTCACGATGTATTTGAGTCGACAATTGCTCTTGTTGAAGGTCCAGTCGAACTTAAATAAACACGTTGAGTCGATATAAAGTCTACTTTTTTTCGTTTTCACGATGTATTTGTGTCGACAATTGGTCTTCTTGAAGGTCCATTCGAACTTAAATAAACACGTTGAGTCGATATGAAGTCTACTTTTTTTCGTTTTCACGATGTATTTGAGTCGACAATTGCTCTTCTTGAAGGTCCATTCGAACTCAAATATACACGTCGAGTCGATATGAAGTCTCCTTTTTTTTCGTTTTCACGATGTTTTTTTTTTTTTTTTTATTGACAAAAATTACAGCTGCCTGCTTCCATTAATGATTACAGGCAAATGACAAGCTTGAGTAAACTATCTAAACATAATACTTCAGAAAAATAAAATAAAATCGGTGTCTTATAAGTAATTAATTAGTATAAAATTCTAATAAATCAAAGTTTATCGCTTCTAAAAATAAACACAAGTCTCTCTTGTACCTTTGGAGCAGCACAATTACATCACACGGCCACTCATTCCCCTGCAGAATACATGTCCGCTCTAGTCGAGCGCGAGGGACGACGAAGCGCGAGCAATCGTACATCGTTTTCACGATGTATTTGAGTCGACAATTGCTCTTCTTGAAGGTCCATTCGAACTCAAATAAACACGTTGAGTCGATATGAAGTCTACCTTTTTTCGTCTTCACGATGTATTTGAGTCGACAATTGCTCTTCTTGAAGGTCAATTCGAACTCAAATATACACGTCGAGTCGATATGAAGTCTCCTTTTATTCGTTTTCACGATGTATTTGTGTCGACAATTGCTCTTCTTGAAGGTCCATTCGAACTCAAATAAACACCTCGAGTCGATATGAAGTCTACTTTTTTTCGTTTTCACGATGTATTTGAGTCGACAATTGCTCTTGTTGAAGGTCCATTCGAACTTAAATAAACACGTTGAGTCGATATGAAGTCTACTTTTTTTCGTTTTCACGATGTATTTGAGTCGACAATTGCTCTTCTTGAAGGTCCATTCGAACTCAAATAAACACGTTGAGTCGATATGAAGTCTACTTTTTTTCGTCTTCACGATGTATTTGAGTCGACAATTGCTCTTGTTGAAGGTCCATTCGAACTGAAATAAACACGTTGAGTCGATATGAAGTCAACTTTTTTTCGTCTTCACGATGTATTTGAGTCGACAATTGCTCTTCTTGAAGGTCAATTCGAACTCAAATATACACGTCGAGTCGATATGAAGTCTACTTTTTTTCGTTTTCACGATGTATTTGAGTCGACAATTGCTCTTGATGAAGGTCCATTCGAACTTAAATAAACACGTTGAGTCGATATAAAGTCTACTTTTTTTCGTTTTCACGATGTATTTGAGTCGACAATTGCTCTTCTTGAAGGACAATTATAACTCAAATATACACGTCGAGTCGATATGAAGTCTACTTTTTTTCGTCTTCACGATGTATTTGAGTCGACAATTGCTCTTGTTGAAGGTCCATTCGAACTCAAATATACACGTCGAGTCGATATGAAGTCTACTTTTTTTCGTTTTCACGATGTATTTGAGTCGACAATTGCTCTTGTTGAAGGTCCATTCGAACTTAAATAAACACGTTGAGTCGATATAAAGTCTACTTTTTTTCGTTTTCACGATGTATTTGAGTCGACAATTGCTCTTGTTGAAGGTCCATTCGAACTTAAATAAACACGTTGAGTCGATATGAAGTCTACTTTTTTTCGTTTTCACGATGTATTTGAGTCGACAATTGCTCTTGTTGAAGGTCCATTCGAACTTAAATAAACACGTTGAGTCGATATGAAGTCAACTTTTTTTCGTCTTCACGATGTATTTGAGTCGACAATTGCTCTTCTTGAAGGTCAATTCGAACTCAAATATACACGTCGAGTCGATATGAAGTCTACTTTTTTTCGTCTTCACGATGTATTTGAGTCGACAATTGCTCTTCTTGAAGGTCCATTCGAACTCAAATAAACACGTTGAGTCGATATGAAGTCTACTTTTTTTCGTCTTCACGATGTATTTGAGTCGACAATTGCTCTTGTTGAAGGTCCATTCGAACTTAAATAAACACGTTGAGTCGATATGAAGTCAACTTTTTTTCGTCTTCACGATGTATTTGAGTCGACAATTGCTCTTCTTGAAGGTCAATTCGAACTCAAATATACACGTCGAGTCGATATGAAGTCTACTTTTTTTCGTTTTCACGATGTATTTGAGTCGACAATTGCTCTTCTTGAAGGTCCATTCGAACTCAAATAAACACGTTGAGTCGATATGAAGTCTACTTTTTTTCGTCTTCACGATGTATTTGAGTCGACAATTGCTCTTCTTGAAGGTCAATTCGAACTCAAATATACACGTCGAGTCGATATGAAGTCTCCTTTTATTCGTTTTCACGATGTATTTGTGTCGACAATTGCTCTTCTTGAAGGTCCATTCGAACTCAAATAAACACCTCGAGTCGATATGAAGTCTACTTTTTTTCGTTTTCACGATGTATTTGAGTCGACAATTGCTCTTGTTGAAGGTCCATTCGAACTTAAATAAACACGTTGAGTCGATATGAAGTCTACTTTTTTTCGTTTTCACGATGTATTTGAGTCGACAATTGCTCTTCTTGAAGGTCCATTCGAACTCAAATAAACACGTTGAGTCGATATGAAGTCTACTTTTTTTCGTCTTCACGATGTATTTGAGTCGACAATTGCTCTTGTTGAAGGTCCATTCGAACTGAAATAAACACGTTGAGTCGATATGAAGTCAACTTTTTTTCGTCTTCACAATGTATTTGAGTCGACAATTGCTCTTCTTGAAGGTCAATTCGAACTCAAATATACACGTCGAGTCGATATGAAGTCTACTTTTTTTCGTTTTCACGATGTATTTGAGTCGACAATTGCTCTTGTTGAAGGTCCATTCGAACTTAAATAAACACGTTGAGTCGATATAAAGTCTACTTTTTTTCGTTTTCACGATGTATTTGAGTCGACAATTGCTCTTCTTGAAGGACAATTATAACTCAAATATACACGTCGAGTCGATATGAAGTCTACTTTTTTTCGTCTTCACGATGTATTTGAGTCGACAATTGCTCTTGTTGAAGGTCCATTCGAACTAAAATAAACACGTTGAGTCGATATGAAGTCAACTTTTTTTCGTCTTCACGATGTATTTGAGTCGACAATTGCTCTTCTTGAAGGTCAATTCGAACTCAAATATACACGTCGAGTCGATATGAAGTCTACTTTTTTTCGTTTTCACGATGTATTTGAGTCGACAATTGCTCTTGTTGAAGGTCCATTCGAACTTAAATAAACACGTTGAGTCGATATAAAGTCTACTTTTTTTCGTTTTCACGATGTATTTGAGTCGACAATTGCTCTTGTTGAAGGTCCATTCGAACTTAAATAAACACGTTGAGTCGATATGAAGTCTACTTTTTTTCGTTTTCACGATGTATTTGAGTCGACAATTGCTCTTCTTGAAGGTCCATTCGAACTCAAATATACACGTCGAGTCGATATGAAGTCTACTTTTTTTTCGTTTTCACGATGTATTTGAGTCGACAATTGCTCTTCTTGAAGGTCCATTCGAACTCAAATAAACACGTTGAGTCGATATGAAGTCTACTTTTTTTCGTCTTCACGATGTATTTGAGTCGACAATTGCTCTTCTTGAAGGTCAATTCGAACTCAAATATACACGTCGAGTCGATATGAAGTCTCCTTTTATTCGTTTTCACGATGTATTTGTGTCGACAATTGCTCTTCTTGAAGGTCCATTCGAACTCAAATAAACACCTCGAGTCGATATGAAGTCTACTTTTTTTCGTTTTCACGATGTATTTGAGTCGACAATTGCTCTTGTTGAAGGTCCATTCGAACTTAAATAAACACGTTGAGTCGATATGAAGTCTACTTTTTTTCGTTTTCACGATGTATTTGAGTCGACAATTGCTCTTCTTGAAGGTCCATTCGAACTCAAATAAACACGTTGAGTCGATATGAAGTCTACTTTTTTTCGTCTTCACGATGTATTTGTGTCGACAATTGCTCTTCTTGAAGGACAATTATAACTCAAATATACACGTCGAGTCGATATGAAGTCTCCTTTTTTTCGTTTTCACGATGTATTTGAGTCGACAATTGCTCTTGTTGAAGGTCCATTCGAACTTAAATAAACACGTTGAGTCAATATGAAGTCTACTTTTTTTCGTTTTCACGATGTATTTGATTCGACAATTGCTCTTCTTGAAGGTCCATTCGAACTCAAATAAACACGTTGAGTCGATATGAAGTCTACTTTTTTTCGTCTTCACGATGTATTTGAGTCGACAATTGCTCTTCTTGAAGGTCCATTCGAACTCAAATAAACACGTTGAGTCGATATGAAGTCTACTTTTTTTCGTCTTCACGATGTATTTGAGTCGACAATTGCTCTTCTTGAAGGTCAATTCGAACTCAAATATACACGTCGAGTCGATATGAAGTCTCCTTTTATTCGTTTTCACGATGTATTTGTGTCGACAATTGCTCTTCTTGAAGGTCCATTCGAACTCAAATAAACACCTCGAGTCGATATGAAGTCTACTTTTTTTCGTTTTCACGATGTATTTGAGTCGACAATTGCTCTTGTTGAAGGTCCATTCGAACTTAAATAAACACGTTGAGTCGATATGAAGTCTACTTTTTTTCGTTTTCACGATGTATTTGAGTCGACAATTGCTCTTCTTGAAGGTCCATTCGAACTCAAATAAACACGTTGAGTCGATATGAAGTCTACTTTTTTTCGTCTTCACGATGTATTTGTGTCGACAATTGCTCTTCTTGAAGGACAATTATAACTCAAATATACACGTCGAGTCGATATGAAGTCTCCTTTTTTTCGTTTTCACGATGTATTTGAGTCGACAATTGCTCTTGTTGAAGGTCCATTCGAACTTAAATAAACACGTTGAGTCGATATGAAGTCTACTTTTTTTCGTTTTCACGATGTATTTGAGTCGACAATTGCTCTTCTTGAAGGTCCATTCGAACTCAAATAAACACGTTGAGTCGATATGAAGTCTACTTTTTTTCGTCTTCACGATGTATTTGAGTCGACAATTGCTCTTGTTGAAGGTCCATTCGAACTGAAATAAACACGTTGAGTCGATATGAAGTCAACTTTTTTTCGTCTTCACGATGTATTTGAGTCGACAATTGCTCTTCTTGAAGGTCAATTCGAACTCAAATATACACGTCGAGTCGATATGAAGTCTACTTTTTTTCGTTTTCACGATGTATTTGAGTCGACAATTGCTCTTGTTGAAGGTCCATTCGAACTTAAATAATCACGTTGAGTCGATATGAAGTCTCCTTTTTTTCGTTTTCACGATGTATTTTGCACTGTACAGCACTATTGTGGGGATGAACCCACGATAATTAAATGAAGAAAAGAACGGTGAGGAATGAAGAACTAGAACAAATTGTTATAGTTAGATCACCGGAATATATTTGCTACTGACAAGTAAAAATAAAAATGAATTCGAATAGGTACACTACTGCTGTACTTAACAAATAAACGAAAATAAAGAAACTAAAGTAACTGGGTTTGTAGGAAAATAAATATTGCCTCTGAATTGAACGGGATAGTGAGGTTAGAGCGAAAACGTGGAGGTTTGTGGGTATGGTTTTTGAAGGGGGAAAAAATGGTTTTGGCTTATCTGGCCGGGGTGTTCGAGATCGGGAGGCGGCAGACTTTTTGGTAGAGCACTGAGGAGGTACGTCCAGAAGAATGATGAAGTCCCGAAGACCGGAGAACTGCTGGGAAGGCAAAAAAACGTAGATATTAGTGGTAGTCGGGTAGGCAACATGCGGTAGGCAGCATACCAGAATTGCTACGTACCCCAAGGAGTAGATTTTCCGAGGGAGTAGATTGTACGACGACGGATAGATTGTCCAAAGGAATCGACGTGAACTGTTGGCGGACTTCACTTGACGAGGTATTAAAAACGGTAAGTTGAGCAGTAGTTTTTCACAAACTTGTAATATGAGAGGTACGAGACGGAGCAGAACAAGTTGAAGAATAAAAATTCGCCGCACGTTTCACTGATATGATAAGGCCGTGAACATTTGGATTGGCCGTCGGGAGCGCTAGGTGCAGCCCGCATCCACCGAGAACGCTGTACCTACGGGATTAATTTACGTTATACACTCCCCTCCAGCGGTTGAGGTGGTGAATATGGCTTAAGCTTTGAGGGATGCCACAGCCCCACATCTCTACCCTGGGCATCTTGTAGTCTGCAGGTACCACCAGCACTGACGGAGATTACAGAGAAAGGACCCTCATACTTGTGACAGAGCTTTGCAGCATACTTGTCGGCGGCTGAAGACAGGTTGTAAGACAAATGTAGCACCTGGTCTCCAATTTGGAACTTGTCTTGTCGGCGTCGCAAGTTATACCGCTTACTTTGAAGGGTACTAGCCTGGAGGAGGTGTTTCTCTACCAGATGATGAAGCTCCTCGAGTTTCCTCATTCGGGTAGCCCATTGGTCAGGTGAGAGATCCACTGCGTGGCTTTGACTTTCAGGTTGGACAAAGGAGTTGGAGTTATATGGTCGTATTTCTCGTCCAAAGTTCAGAAAGGCAGGAGAAAACTTTGTGGAGCCATGAACGACACTGTTCAAGGCAAACTGGATTTCACCAATGTGAACATCCCATTGTGTGTGACGAGACTGGTTGATGTATGTCCTGATCAGCTGCCTGATGTTGCGGTTCGCCCTCTCGGTAGGATTGGCCTGACAGTGATACAGTGGTGTCTTACGATGGTCTATGTGGCAGGCCTTGGCCAGAGCCTGGACTGCGGAACTCACAAAATTAGATGCATTGTCAGTGATCAATACTGAAGGACACCCAAAACGGTTCAAGATTGTGGATTTAAATTTTGCTAGGAGAACGGGGGATGAGGTATTGCGTAAAGGTACAATTTCCACCCATTTGGTGAAAAGGTCTTCAAAGACGAGAAGATATTTGTTCCCAGAGGAACTCCGGGGAAACGGACCCATGATGTCGGTAGAAACGGTATGCCAAGGAGTAGTCAAATAACGGGGATACATAATTCCTCTTGGTGAAGTATTGGACGGTTTCACTCGTTGGCAGAGATCACATCGGCGGACGTAATTCAAGATGTCCTGGTACATTCCCGGCCAGTAGTACAAGCGGCCTACTCGCCAATGAGTTTTGGCAACACCAAGGTGACCAGATTGCAGATCGTCATGACACTCTGATAAGATACGAGAACGATGGTTCCACGGAACAACGAGCTTCCAATCTTCGCTCGGATCCTCCAGCTCACCTTTGAGAAATGATTTGCGGTAGTAATACAACTTATCACCATCAATCTTCCACTCTGGATGATTCTCTGGACTACGTTTCACCCTATAAAGCTTTTGATCATACCATTCGTCTCTAGAGGGGTTAACGGCAGGAGTAGAGGAACTGGATCCAGCTGAATTGGGCGTAGAGGTTATTGCAGCTAGGCTGGCTTGAGCAGGTATTCTTGATAAGGCATCAGCAACACAGTTTAGCTTCCCCTTGCGATACTCCACTTTAAAATCGTAGGGTTGGAGGCGGAGAGTCCACCGGGCTAAGCGTCCAGAAGGATTCTTCAGCTCCAAGAGCCATTTGAGACAGGAATGATCGGTGATCACCGTAAACTTACTGCCTTCGAGGTATTGACGATTTTTCTCTATACCGTATATTACTGCCAAACATTCCTTTTCAGTAACAGAGTAGTTACGTTCCGCCGCTGACAGGGTGCGGGAGCAGTAGGTTATTACTCGCTCAACTCCCTCTTGAATCTGAACGAGTGCTGACCCAATTCCGCTTTGGCTAGCATCAGTCTGCAAACAGAAAGGCAAATCAAAATTGGGACGTGCTAAAATAGGTGCTGAAGTTAGAGATGACTTGAGAGATTCAAATGCGGCAACCTGGGCCTCAGACCAACTCCAGGTTCTCCTTTTGCTAAGAAGTGAGGTAAGAGGAGATACTATGGTCGAGAAGTCCGGTATAAATCGTCGATACCACCCCGCCATCCCAAGGAACCTACGGAGTTCCGTAATGTTGGTAGGAGTGGGGTAAGTAGTCACAACTTCAACCTTCTGTGGATCTGCGCTGATTCCATCTATGTTCACCCGGTAACCCAGGTAGCGGACTTCACGACAGCCGAATTCACACTTGTCTGGATTAATCCTAAGACCAGATTCAGAGAGCCGACGGAAAACCTCTTTTAGTAACTCACAGTGTTGTGAAAATTCGGGGGTACAAATAAGGATGTCATCAAGAAATACCACAACTTGTGGATATAGGTCCATAAATATGGAGTCGGCAAGGCGTTGGAAGGTAGCTGGAGAATTTGTACATCCAAACGGCATAAAACGGAAACGAAACAGTCCTCTGTTAGGCACAATGAAGGAAGTGATATCACGACTAGTCTCATCTGCTAATGGTACCTGGAGGAAGGCTTGCTTCAAGTCCAACTTGCTGAGGAAGGCAGCTTGACGGAGACTGTCCAGTAGGGTATTCAAATTTGGCATTGGGTAAGAATCTTTTGTAGTTATAGAGTTTATTCGACGAAAATCTATACAAAAACGATAAGAGTCATTCTTTCTTACCATAACTACGGGTGAGGCCCATGGTGCATGACTTGGTTCCACAACACCAGTCTCGAGCATCTTGTCCAATTCTGCATGCATAGCTTCCAGTACTTTTGGCGAGTAATTATAGGCACGTTGCTTGATAGGACTAGCAGAACCTACATCAATTTTGTGCGAAATCAATGAAGTTACTCCGGGAGAGTTCTCTAAACTAGATAATCCTTGAGACACTATTTGGTTTAGAGTATCTCTCTGGGCATCACTCAGTTCCCTGATTCCACAACAAGTCGCCTGAAGTGGGTTGGTATTTGCATTCAAGGAGTTTGATGGAATGAAACTGAATATCTGGTCGTTGTCAGGTATAACCCAAGTATTGTCCATAGCATTCGTGACAATGCCCGTCTTCTTGATAAAATCCAATCCAATAACTATTGGAAAGGACAAGGAGCTCAAATAGAAAAACTGAAATTCTATTTCCTTTGGGCCAAGATAAAATTTCAAGAAATAGGAAGCGGAAATAGTGGTTTCCGTCCCATCAGCCATTTGGGCAACAATTGGACGGATTCCATGAGTACTGCGTACCTCTGCATCAGGTGGAGACAGTTTCAACAATTCGAGACCTCTCTTTCCAATAAATGATAAGGTTGAGCCTGTATCATATAAAGCCAAAACAGAAACGGTTTCGAGTTTGAGTGAACCTGGAACAGTCAGAGAAAACAAAAGTGGCAACGTCCACAAATTATTGGCCACTTCGTGGCATATGCTCAGTTCATGAGTTTGAAGAGAATTCATTCGATGAGATACTGAAGGTAAAGGTATTGACGAGACGGTAGCAGGAATTTCGGTAGCGGCAGCAACGAGTTCTTTGATAGAAGGCGTTGAAACGTCAGCAACAACAGTAAGTGGAGAGCTAACGGAAGGTAAAGATACTGGAAGAGGTAGTGCAATATTGATGAGGTCTATACTTGCGGTGGGAGACGTTCGGACCTCTAGGATCGAATCCCGTTGTTGTTTTCCGGATTGCAATTGGGGCAAGACGGTATTGTAACTCCTGTATGACCACAGCGATAACAGAACCTTTTCCTTGGTTCTGGACAAGCATTATATATATGGGAGTTACTATTACAATTCCAACAAGTAATCTGATCAACAGCATTAGTTGGCGTCGTAGGAGCTCGAGGTACGGTAATAACCGGCTCTTTGTGCTGGTTGCTAGTTGAGGGGCGTGACTTAGGCATGGATCTATTGGTTGACTTCGAAGGTCCATCTTCCATTTGGTCTGATTCTACATGAGATACTTGGAAAACATAGGCAGAATCGGACTTATTATAATTAGGACTAGAGTGAGAGACCACCGTTTTAGATGACTTAGTTGCAGAGATAGGCCTCAACAACTCCTCTCTACGACTAAGTTCAGTTATGAAGGTAATTAAGTCCTTATGGGTAGGTATGGTGCGAGATGTATATTTCTCCTCGAAATCTCTCCTTGTAGCAGAGTCTAAATGAGATAGCGCAAGGTGAAGCTGGACAAAATCTAAGAGGTCAATATTCTCAATTTTTGAGAGAGCTGCCCAACTATTTTCATGAACATTCAAGAAACGTTGCAGATCATTGTATGTGGGATTAGTCATTGGTTTGAACTCCAAAACCTTGTTGACATAATGTGAGGCTAATCTCCGGCGGTTCTGATACCTAGCTACTAATGCAGCCAACGCTAACGGGTAACTTGCAGCGTTTAACGGGAACGATGATATAACAGCTAACGCGTCGCCTTTCAGACTGGATCGCAAATATTGAAGTTTCTTCACATCATTACCTGTTAGTGAAGGCTCTTCGTGTACGAGAGAGATAAATAAGGAATAATATTCCGTCCATTCCTCGATTTTTCCCGAGAAAGAAGGAAGGGGAATTCGGGGAAGGTGAGAGGATGAGGCGGTGTTAGCAACCACAGGGGTCTCATGTTTCGAGGCCTTCACAGACTTACTTAAATTAACATAGTTAGAACGAGATATGTCTATAAGTTCAATAACATTACAATAAAATTTTGAAGCATCAAGCGTCAATTTCTTATTACTAACGGATAAACGAGAATTAAATTGTTGCACCCTCTTGGTAATATCCTCTAACTTGCCCTCAATAACAGCTAATCGATCGTACGAGGCGACAAAGGAACTGACGTTTTTACCTGTAAGGTTCTGCGATTTGTCATAAATCTGTTGTAACGAGGCATAGAGTAGTTCACGCTCGTTTACTAACAATTCTCGAGTGGCGGTGACATCAGCGTCATCCGCATGACTAGAAGTTTCAGTCATTTTTTTTTTTTTTTAAATGTAGGTAGGTCAACTAAACTCCTACAAGCCTCCTAACCAATCCTAACAAACCTCCACTGTAGAAAATTGGAAAAAGACAAAATTATTATAAATCGGAAACTATTAGACAATTTACGTTGGGCGCCATATATTTATTTGCACTGTACAGCACTATTGTGGGGATGAACCCACGATAATTAAATGAAGAAAAGAACGGTGAGGAATGAAGAACTAGAACAAATTGTTATAGTTAGATCACCGGAATATATTTGCTACTGACAAGTAAAAATAAAAATGAATTCGAATAGGTACACTACTGCTGTACTTAACAAATAAACGAAAATAAAGAAACTAAAGTAACTGGGTTTGTAGGAAAATAAATATTGCCTCTGAATTGAACGGGATAGTGAGGTTAGAGCGAAAACGTGGAGGTTTGTGGGTATGGTTTTTGAAGGGGGAAAAAATGGTTTTGGCTTATCTGGCCGGGGTGTTCGAGATCGGGAGGCGGCAGACTTTTTGGTAGAGCACTGAGGAGGTACGTCCAGAAGAATGATGAAGTCCCGAAGACCGGAGAACTGCTGGGAAGGCAAAAAAACGTAGATATTAGTGGTAGTCGGGTAGGCAACATGCGGTAGGCAGCATACCAGAATTGCTACGTACCCCAAGGAGTAGATTTTCCGAGGGAGTAGATTGTACGACGACGGATAGATTGTCCAAAGGAATCGACGTGAACTGTTGGCGGACTTCACTTGACGAGGTATTAAAAACGGTAAGTTGAGCAGTAGTTTTTCACAAACTTGTAATATGAGAGGTACGAGACGGAGCAGAACAAGTTGAAGAATAAAAATTCGCCGCACGTTTCACTGATATGATAAGGCCGTGAACATTTGGATTGGCCGTCGGGAGCGCTAGGTGCAGCCCGCATCCACCGAGAACGCTGTACCTACGGGATTAATTTACGTTATAATTTGAGTCGACAATTGCTCTTGTTGAAAGTCCATTCGAACTTAAATAAACACGTTGAGTCAATATGAAGTCTACTTTTTTTCGTTTTCACGATGTATTTGATTCGACAATTGCTCTTCTTGAAGGTCCATTCGAACTCAAATAAACACGTTGAGTCGATATTAAGTCTACTTTTTTTCGTCTTCACGATGTATTTGAGTCGACAATTGCTCTTGTTGAAGGTCCATTCGAACTGAAATAAACACGTTGAGTCGATATGAAGTCTACTTTTTTTCGTCTTCACGATGTATTTGAGTCGACAATTGCTCTTCTTGAAGGTCAATTCGAACTCAAATATACACGTCGAGTCGATATGAAGTCTACTTTTTTTCGTTTTCACGATGTATTTGAGTCGACAATTGCTTTTGTTAAAGGTCCATTCGAACTTAAATAAACACGTTGAGTCGATATAAAGTCTCCTTTTATTCGTTTTCACGATGTATTTGTGTCGACAATTGCTCTTCTTGAAGGTCCATTCGAACTCAAATAAACACCTCGAATCGATATGAAGTCTACTTTTTTTCGTTTTCACGATGTATTTGAGTCGACAATTGCTCTTGTTGAAGGTCCAGTCGAACTTAAATAAACACGTTGAGTCGATATAAAGTCTACTTTTTTTCGTTTTCACGATGTATTTGTGTCGACAATTGGTCTTCTTGAAGGTCCATTCGAACTTAAATAAACACGTTGAGTCGATATGAAGTCTACTTTTTTTCGTTTTCACGATGTATTTGAGTCGACAATTGCTCTTCTTGAAGGTCCATTCGAACTCAAATATACACGTCGAGTCGATATGAAGTCTCCTTTTTTTTCGTTTTCACGATGTATTTGAGCCGACAATTGCTCTTCTTGAAGGTCCATTCGAACTCAAATAAACACGTTGAGTCGATATGAAGTCTACTTTTTTTCGTCTTCACGATGTATTTGAGTCGACAATTGCTCTTCTTGAAGGTCAATTCGAACTCAAATATACACGTCGAGTCGATATGAAGTCTCCTTTTATTCGTTTTCACGATGTATTTGTGTCGACAATTGCTCTTCTTGAAGGTCCATTCGAACTCAAATAAACACCTCGAGTCGATATGAAGTCTACTTTTTTTCGTTTTCACGATGTATTTGAGTCGACAATTGCTCTTGTTGAAGGTCCATTCGAACTTAAATAAACACGTTGAGTCGATATGAAGTCTACTTTTTTTCGTTTTCACGATGTATTTGAGTCGACAATTGCTCTTCTTGAAGGTCCATTCGAACTCAAATAAACACGTTGAGTCGATATGAAGTCTACTTTTTTTCGTCTTCACGATGTATTTGAGTCGACAATTGCTCTTCTTGAAGGACAATTATAACTCAAATATACACGTCGAGTCGATATGAAGTCTACTTTTTTTCGTCTTCACGATGTATTTGAGTCGACAATTGCTCTTGTTGAAGGTCCATTCGAACTTAAATAAACACGTTGAGTCGATATGAAGTCAACTTTCTTTCGTCTTCACGATGTATTTGAGTCGACAATTGCTCTTCTTGAAGGTCAATTCGAACTCAAATATACACGTCGAGTCGATATGAAGTCTACTTTTTTTCGTTTTCACGATGTATTTGAGTCGACAATTGCTCTTGTTGAAGGTCCATTCGAACTTAAATAAACACGTTGAGTCGATATAAAGTCTACTTTCTTTCGTTTTCACGATGTATTTGAGTCGACAATTGCTCTTGTTGAAGGTCCATTCGAACTTAAATAAACACGTTGAGTCGATATGAAGTCTACTTTTTTTCGTTTTCACGATGTATTTGAGTCGACAATTGCTCTTGTTGAAGGTCCATTCGAACTTGAATAAACACGTTGAGTCGATATGAAGTCAACTTTTTTTCGTCTTCACGATGTATTTGAGTCGACAATTGCTCTTCTTGAAGGTCAATTCGAACTCAAATATACACGTCGAGTCGATATGAAGTCTACTTTTTTTCGTCTTCACGATGTATTTGAGTCGACAATTGCTCTTCTTGAAGGTCCATTCGAACTCAAATAAACACGTTGAGTCGATATGAAGTCTACTTTTTTTCGTCTTCACGATGTATTTGAGTCGACAATTGCTCTTGTTGAAGGTCCATTCGAACTTAAATAAACACGTTGAGTCGATATGAAGTCAACTTTTTTTCGTCTTCACGATGTATTTGAGTCGACAATTGCTCTTCTTGAAGGTCAATTCGAACTCAAATATACACGTCGAGTCGATATGAAGTCTACTTTTTTTCGTTTTCACGATGTATTTGAGTCGACAATTGCTCTTGTTGAAGGTCCATTCGAACTCAAATATACACGTCGAGTCGATATGAAGTCTCCTTTTTTTTCGTTTTCACGATGTATTTGAGTCGACAATTGCTCTTCTTGAAGGTCCATTCGAACTCAAATAAACACGTTGAGTCGATATGAAGTCTACTTTTTTTCGTCTTCACGATGTATTTGAGTCGACAATTGCTCTTCTTGAAGGTCAATTCGAACTCAAATATACACGTCGAGTCGATATGAAGTCTCCTTTTATTCGTTTTCACGATGTATTTGTGTCGACAATTGCTCTTCTTGAAGGTCCATTCGAACTCAAATAAACACCTCGAGTCGATATGAAGTCTACTTTTTTTCGTTTTCACGATGTATTTGAGTCGACAATTGCTCTTGTTGAAGGTCCATTCGAACTTAAATAAACACGTTGAGTCGATATGAAGTCTACTTTTTTTCGTTTTCACGATGTATTTGAGTCGACAATTGCTCTTCTTGAAGGTCCATTCGAACTCAAATAAACACGTTGAGTCGATATGAAGTCAACTTTTTTTCGTCTTCACGATGT
The DNA here is from genome assembly GCA_963920205.1 of Stenodema calcarata. Taxonomy (NCBI): domain Eukaryota; kingdom Metazoa; phylum Arthropoda; class Insecta; order Hemiptera; family Miridae; genus Stenodema; species Stenodema calcarata. The sequence goes on along the minus strand of OY986048.1, from coordinate 65,705,382 downwards.
ATTTGAGTCGACAATTGCTCTTGTTGAAGGTCCATTCGAACTGAAATAAACACGTTGAGTCGATATGAAGTCAACTTTTTTTCGTCTTCACGATGTATTTGAGTCGACAATTGCTCTTCTTGAAGGTCAATTCGAACTGAAATATACACGTCGAGTCGATATGAAGTCTACTTTTTTTCGTTTTCACGATGTATTTGAGTCGACAATTGCTCTTGTTGAAGGTCCATTCGAACTTAAATAAACACGTTGAGTCGATATAAAGTCTACTTTTTTTCGTTTTCACGATGTATTTGAGTCGACAATTGCTCTTCTTGAAGGACAATTATAACTCAAATATACACGTCGAGTCGATATGAAGTCTACTTTTTTTCGTCTTCACGATGTATTTGAGTCGACAATTGCTCTTCTTGAAGGTCCATTCGAACTTAAATAAACACGTTGAGTCGATATGAAGTCAACTTTTTTTCGTCTTCACGATGTATTTGTGTCGACAATTGCTCTTCTTGAAGGACAATTATAACTCAAATATACACGTCGAGTCGATATGAAGTCTCCTTTTTTTCGTTTTCACGATGTATTTGAGTCGACAATTGCTCTTGTTGAAGGTCCATTCGAACTTAAATAAACACGTTGAGTCGATACGAAGTCTACTTTTTTTCGTTTTCACGATGTATTTGAGTCGACAATTGCTCTTCTTGAAGGTCCATTCGAACTCAAATAAACACGTTGAGTCGATATGAAGTCTACTTTTTTTCGTCTTCACGATGTATTTGTGTCGACAATTGCTCTTCTTGAAGGTCCATTCGAACTCAAATAAACACCTCGAGTCGATATGAAGTCTACTTTTTTTCGTTTTCACGATGTATTTGAGTCGACAATTGCTCTTGTTGAAGGTCCATTCGAACTTAAATAAACACGTTGAGTCGATATGAAGTCTACTTTTTTTCGTTTTCACGATGTATTTGAGTCGACAATTTCTCTTCTTGAAGGTCCATTCGAACTCAAATAAACACGTTGAGTCGATATGAAGTCAACTTTTTTTCGTCTTCACGATGTATTTGAGTCGACAATTGCTCTTGTTGAAAGTCCATTCGAACTTAAATAAACACGTTGAGTCAATATGAAGTCTACTTTTTTTCGTTTTCACGATGTATTTGATTCGACAATTGCTCTTCTTGAAGGTCAATTCGAACTCAAATATACACGTCGAGTCGATATGAAGTCTACTTTTTTTCGTTTTCACGATGTATTTGAGTCGACAATTGCTCTTGTTGAAGGTCCATTCGAACTTAAATAAACACGTTGAGTCGATATAAAGTCTACTTTTTTTCGTTTTCACGATGTATTTGAGTCGACAATTGCTCTTCTTGAAGGACAATTATAACTCAAATATACACGTCGAGTCGATATGAAGTCTACTTTTTTTCGTCTTCACGATGTATTTGAGTCGACAATTGCTCTTCTTGAAGGTCCATTCGAACTTAAATAAACACGTTGAGTCGATATGAAGTCAACTTTTTTTCGTCTTCACGATGTATTTGTGTCGACAATTGCTCTTCTTGAAGGACAATTATAACTCAAATATACACGTCGAGTCGATATGAAGTCTCCTTTTTTTCGTTTTCACGATGTATTTGAGTCGACAATTGCTCTTGTTGAAGGTCCATTCGAACTTAAATAAACACGTTGAGTCGATACGAAGTCTACTTTTTTTCGTTTTCACGATGTATTTGAGTCGACAATTGCTCTTCTTGAAGGTCCATTCGAACTCAAATAAACACGTTGAGTCGATATGAAGTCAACTTTTTTTCGTCTTCACGATGTATTTGAGTCGACAATTGCTCTTGTTGAAAGTCCATTCGAACTTAAATAAACACGTTGAGTCAATATGAAGTCTACTTTTTTTCGTTTTCACGATGTATTTGATTCGACAATTGCTCTTCTTGAAGGTCCATTCGAACTCAAATAAACACGTTGAGTCGATATTAAGTCTACTTTTTTTCGTCTTCACGATGTATTTGAGTCGACAATTGCTCTTGTTGAAGGTCCATTCGAACTGAAATAAACACGTTGAGTCGATATGAAGTCTACTTTTTTTCGTCTTCACGATGTATTTGAGTCGACAATTGCTCTTCTTGAAGGTCAATTCGAACTCAAATATACACGTCGAGTCGATATGAAGTCTACTTTTTTTCGTTTTCACGATGTATTTGAGTCGACAATTGCTTTTGTTAAAGGTCCATTCGAACTTAAATAAACACGTTGAGTCGATATAAAGTCTCCTTTTATTCGTTTTCACGATGTATTTGTGTCGACAATTGCTCTTCTTGAAGGTCCATTCGAACTCAAATAAACACCTCGAATCGATATGAAGTCTACTTTTTTTCGTTTTCACGATGTATTTGAGTCGACAATTGCTCTTGTTGAAGGTCCAGTCGAACTTAAATAAACACGTTGAGTCGATATAAAGTCTACTTTTTTTCGTTTTCACGATGTATTTGTGTCGACAATTGGTCTTCTTGAAGGTCCATTCGAACTTAAATAAACACGTTGAGTCGATATGAAGTCTACTTTTTTTCGTTTTCACGATGTATTTGAGTCGACAATTGCTCTTCTTGAAGGTCCATTCGAACTCAAATATACACGTCGAGTCGATATGAAGTCTCCTTTTTTTTCGTTTTCACGATGTATTTGAGCCGACAATTGCTCTTCTTGAAGGTCCATTCGAACTCAAATAAACACGTTGAGTCGATATGAAGTCTACTTTTTTTCGTCTTCACGATGTATTTGAGTCGACAATTGCTCTTCTTGAAGGTCAATTCGAACTCAAATATACACGTCGAGTCGATATGATGTCTCCTTTTATTCGTTTTCACGATGTATTTGTGTCGACAATTGCTCTTCTTGAAGGTCCATTCGAACTCAAATAAACACCTCGAGTCGATATGAAGTCTACTTTTTTTCGTTTTCACGATGTATTTGAGTCGACAATTGCTCTTGTTGAAGGTCCATTCGAACTTAAATAAACACGTTGAGTCGATATGAAGTCTACTTTTTTTCGTTTTCACGATGTATTTGAGTCGACAATTGCTCTTCTTGAAGGTCCATTCGAACTCAAATAAACACGTTGAGTCGATATGAAGTCTACTTTTTTTCGTTTTCACGATGTATTTGAGTCGACAATTGCTCTTCTTGAAGGTCCATTCGAACTCAAATAAACACGTTGAGTCGATATGAAGTCTACTTTTTTTCGTCTTCACGATGTATTTGAGTCGACAATTGCTCTTCTTGAAGGACAATTATAACTCAAATATACACGTCGAGTCGATATGAAGTCTACTTTTTTTCGTCTTCACGATGTATTTGAGTCGACAATTGCTCTTGTTGAAGGTCCATTCGAACTTAAATAAACACGTTGAGTCGATATGAAGTCAACTTTTTTTCGTCTTCACGATGTATTTGAGTCGACAATTGCTCTTCTTGAAGGTCAATTCGAACTCAAATATACACGTCGAGTCGATATGAAGTCTACTTTTTTTCGTTTTCACGATGTATTTGAGTCGACAATTGCTCTTGTTGAAGGTCCATTCGAACTTGAATAAACACGTTGAGTCGATATGAAGTCAACTTTTTTTCGTCTTCACGATGTATTTGAGTCGACAATTGCTCTTCTTGAAGGTCAATTCGAACTCAAATATACACGTCGAGTCGATATGAAGTCTACTTTTTTTCGTCTTCACGATGTATTTGAGTCGACAATTGCTCTTCTTGAAGGTCCATTCGAACTCAAATAAACACGTTGAGTCGATATGAAGTCTACTTTTTTTCGTCTTCACGATGTATTTGAGTCGACAATTGCTCTTGTTGAAGGTCCATTCGAACTTAAATAAACACGTTGAGTCGATATGAAGTCAACTTTTTTTCGTCTTCACGATGTATTTGAGTCGACAATTGCTCTTCTTGAAGGTCAATTCGAACTCAAATATACACGTCGAGTCGATATGAAGTCTACTTTTTTTCGTTTTCACGATGTATTTGAGTCGACAATTGCTCTTGTTGAAGGTCCATTCGAACTCAAATATACACGTCGAGTCGATATGAAGTCTCCTTTTTTTTCGTTTTCACGATGTATTTGAGTCGACAATTGCTCTTCTTGAAGGTCCATTCGAACTCAAATAAACACGTTGAGTCGATATGAAGTCTACTTTTTTTCGTCTTCACGATGTATTTGAGTCGACAATTGCTCTTCTTGAAGGTCAATTCGAACTCAAATATACACGTCGAGTCGATATGAAGTCTACTTTTTTTCGTTTTCACGATGTATTTGAGTCGACAATTGCTTTTGTTAAAGGTCCATTCGAACTTAAATAAACACGTTGAGTCGATATAAAGTCTCCTTTTATTCGTTTTCACGATGTATTTGTGTCGACAATTGCTCTTCTTGAAGGTCCATTCGAACTCAAATAAACACCTCGAATCGATATGAAGTCTACTTTTTTTCGTTTTCACGATGTATTTGAGTCGACAATTGCTCTTGTTGAAGGTCCAGTCGAACTTAAATAAACACGTTGAGTCGATATAAAGTCTACTTTTTTTCGTTTTCACGATGTATTTGTGTCGACAATTGGTCTTCTTGAAGGTCCATTCGAACTTAAATAAACACGTTGAGTCGATATGAAGTCTACTTTTTTTCGTTTTCACGATGTATTTGAGTCGACAATTGCTCTTCTTGAAGGTCCATTCGAACTCAAATATACACGTCGAGTCGATATGAAGTCTCTTTTTTTTTCGTTTTCACGATGTATTTGAGCCGACAATTGCTCTTCTTGAAGGTCCATTCGAACTCAAATAAACACGTTGAGTCGATGTGAAGTCTACTTTTTTTCGTCTTCACGATGTATTTGAGTCGACAATTGCTCTTCTTGAAGGTCAATTCGAACTCAAATATACACGTCGAGTCGATATGAAGTCTCCTTTTATTCGTTTTCACGATGTATTTGTGTCGACTATTGCTCTTCTTGAAGGTCCATTCGAACTCAAATAAACACCTCGAGTCGATATGAAGTCTACTTTTTTTCGTTTTCACGATGTATTTGAGTCGACAATTGCTCTTGTTGAAGGTCCATTCGAACTTAAATAAACACGTTGAGTCGATATGAAGTCTACTTTTTTTCGTTTTCACGATGTATTTGAGTCGACAATTGCTCTTCTTGAAGGTCCATTCGAACTCAAATAAACACGTTGAGTCGATATGAAGTCTACTTTTTTTCGTCTTCACGATGTATTTGAGTCGACAATTGCTCTTCTTGAAGGACAATTATAACTCAAATAAACACGTCGAGTCGATATGAAGTCTACTTTTTTTCGTCTTCACGATGTATTTGAGTCGACAATTGCTCTTGTTGAAGGTCCATTCGAACTTAAATAAACACGTTGAGTCGATATGAAGTCAACTTTTTTTCGTCTTCACGATGTATTTGAGTCGACAATTGCTCTTCTTGAAGGTCAATTCGAACTCAAATATACACGTCGAGTCGATATGAAGTCTACTTTTTTTCGTTTTCACGATGTATTTGAGTCGACAATTGCTCTTGTTGAAGGTCCATTCGAACTTAAATAAACACGTTGAGTCGATATAAAGTCTACTTTTTTTCGTTTTCACGATGTATTTGAGTCGACAATTGCTCTTGTTGAAGGTCCATTCGAACTTGAATAAACACGTTGAGTCGATATGAAGTCAACTTTTTTTTGGTCTTCACGATGTATTTGAGTCGACAATTGCTCTTCTTGAAGGTCAATTCGAACTCAAATATACACGTCGAGTCGATATGAAGTCTACTTTTTTTCGTCTTCACGATGTATTTGAGTCGACAATTGCTCTTCTTGAAGGTCCATTCGAACTCAAATAAACACGTTGAGTCGATATGAACTCTACTTTTTTTCGTCTTCACGATGTATTTGAGTCGACAATTGCTCTTGTTGAAGGTCCATTCGAACTTAAATAAACACGTTGAGTCGATATGAAGTCAACTTTTTTTCGTCTTCACGATGTATTTGAGTCGACAATTGCTCTTCTTGAAGGTCAATTCGAACTCAAATATACACGTCGAGTCGATATGAAGTCTACTTTTTTTCGTTTTCACGATGTATTTGAGTCGACAATTGCTCTTGTTGAAGGTCCATTCGAACTCAAATATACACGTCGAGTCGATATGAAGTCTCCTTTTTTTTCGTTTTCACGATGTATTTGAGTCGACAATTGCTCTTCTTGAAGGTCCATTCGAACTCAAATAAACACGTTGAGTCGATATGAAGTCTACTTTTTTTCGTCTTCACGATGTATTTGAGTCGACAATTGCTCTTGTTGAAGGTCCATTCGAACTTAAATAAACACGTTGAGTCGATATGAAGTCAACTTTTTTTCGTCTTCACGATGTATTTGAGTCGACAATTGCTCTTCTTGAAGGTCAATTCGAACTCAAATATACACGTCGAGTCGATATGAAGTCTACTTTTTTTCGTTTTCACGATGTATTTGAGTCGACAATTGCTCTTGTTGAAGGTCCATTCGAACTTAAATAAACACGTTGAGTCGATATAAAGTCTACTTTTTTTCGTTTTCACGATGTATTTGAGTCGACAATTGCTCTTGTTGAAGGTCCATTCGAACTTAAATAAACACGTTGAGTCGATATGAAGTCTCCTTTTTTTTCGTTTTCACGATGTATTTGAGCCGACAATTGCTCTTCTTGAAGGTCCATTCGAACTCAAATAAACACGTTGAGTCGATATGAAGTCTACTTTTTTTCGTTTTCACGATGTATTTGAGTCGGCAATTGCTCTTCTTGAAGGTCAATTCGAACTCAAATATACACGTCGAATCGATATGAAGTCTACTTTTTTTCGTTTTCACGATGTATTTGAGTCGACAATTGCTCTTGTTGAAGGTCCAGTCGAACTTAAATAAACACGTTGAGTCGATATAAAGTCTACTTTTTTTCGTTTTCACGATGTATTTGTGTCGACAATTGGTCTTCTTGAAGGTCCATTCGAACTTAAATAAACACGTTGAGTCGATATGAAGTCTACTTTTTTTCGTTTTCACGATGTATTTGAGTCGACAATTGCTCTTGTTGAAGGTCCATTCGAACTCAAATATACACGTCGAGTCGATATGAAGTCTCCTTTTTTTTCGTTTTCACGATGTATTTGAGTCGACAATTGCTCTTCTTGAAGGTCCATTCGAACTCAAATAAACACGTTGAGTCGATATGAAGTCTACTTTTTTTCGTCTTCACGATGTATTTGAGTCGACAATTGCTCTTCTTGAAGGTCAATTCGAACTCAAATATACACGTCGAGTCGGTATGAAGTCTCCTTTTATTCGTTTTCACGATGTATTTGTGTCGACAATTGCTCTTCTTGAAGGTCCATTCGAACTCAAATAAACACCTCGAGTCGATATGAAGTCTACTTTTTTTCGTTTTCACGATGTATTTGAGTCGACAATTGCTCTTGTTGAAGGTCCATTCGAACTTAAATAAACACGTTGAGTCGATATGAAGTCTACTTTTTTTCGTTTTCACGATGTATTTGAGTCGACAATTGCTCTTCTTGAAGGTCCATTCGAACTCAAATAAACACGTTGAGTCGATATGAAGTCAACTTTTTTTCGTCTTCACGATGTATTTGAGTCGACAATTGCTCTTGTTGAAGGTCCATTCGAACTGAAATAAACACGTTGAGTCGATATGAAGTCAACTTTTTTTCGTCTTCACGATGTATTTGAGTCGACAATTGCTCTTCTTGAAGGTCAATTCGAACTCAAATATACACGTCGAGTCGATATGAAGTCTACTTTTTTTCGTTTTCACGATGTATTTGAGTCGACAATTGCTCTTGTTGAAGGTCCATTCGAACTTAAATAAACACGTTGAGTCGATATAAAGTCTACTTTTTTTCGTTTTCACGATGTATTTGAGTCGACAATTGCTCCTCTTGAAGGACAATTATAACTCAAATATACACGTCGAGTCGATATGAAGTCTACTTTTTTTGTCCTCACGATGTATTTGAGTCGACAATTGCTCTTGTTGAAGGTCCATTCGAACTTAAATAAACACGTTGAGTCGATATGAAGTCAACTTTTTTTCGTCTTCACGATGTATTTGAGTCGACAATTGCTCTTCTTGAAGGTCAATTCGAACTCAAATATAACGTCGAGTCGATATGAAGTCTACTTTTTTTCGTTTTCACGATGTATTTGAGTCGACAATTGCTCTTGTTGAAGGTCCATTCGAACTTAAATAAACACGTTGAGTCGATATAAAGTCTACTTTTTTTCGTTTTCACGATGTATTTGAGTCGACAATTGCTCTTGTTGAAGGTCCATTCGAACTTAAATAAACACGTTGAGTCGATATGAAGTCTACTTTTTTTCGTTTTCACGATGTATTTGAGTCGACAATTGCTCTTCTTGAAGGTCCATTCGAACTCAAATATACACGTCGAGTCGATATGAAGTCTACTTTTTTTTCGTTTTCACGATGTATTTGAGTCGACAATTGCTCTTCTTGAAGGTCCATTCGAACTCAAATAAACACGTTGAGTCGATATGAAGTCTACTTTTTTTCGTCTTCACGATGTATTTGAGTCGACAATTGCTCTTCTTGAAGGTCAATTCGAACTCAAATATACACGTCGAGTCGATATGAAGTCTCCTTTTATTCGTTTTCACGATGTATTTGTGTCGACAATTGCTCTTCTTGAAGGTCCATTCGAACTCAAATAAACACCTCGAGTCGATATGAAGTCTCCTTTTATTCGTTTTCACGATGTATTTGAGTCGACAATTGCTTTTGGTAAAGGTCCATTCGAACTTAAATAAACACGTTGAGTCGATATAAAGTCTCCTTTTATTCGTTTTCACGATGTATTTGTGTCGACAATTGCTCTTCTTGAAGGTCCATTCGAACTCAAATAAACACCTCGAATCGGTATGAAATCTACTTTTTTTCGTTTTCACGATGTATTTGAGTCGACAATTGCTCTTGTTGAAGGTCCAGTCGAACTTAAATAAACACGTTGAGTCGATATAAAGTCTACTTTTTTTCGTTTTCACGATGTATTTGTGTCGACAATTGGTCTTCTTGAAGGTCCATTCGAACTTAAATAAACACGTTGAGTCGATATGAAGTCTACTTTTTTTCGTTTTCACGATGTATTTGAGTCGACAATTGCTCTTCTTGAAGGTCCATTCGAACTCAAATATACACGTCGAGTCGATATGAAGTCTCCTTTTTTTTCGTTTTCACGATGTATTTGAGCCGACAATTGCTCTTCTTGAAGGTCCATTCGAACTCAAATAAACACGTTGAGTCGATATGAAGTCTACTTTTTTTCGTCTTCACGATGTATTTGAGTCGACAATTGCTCTTCTTGAAGGTCAATTCGAACTCAAATATACACGTCGAGTCGATATGAAGTCTCCTTTTATTCGTTTTCACGATGTATTTGTGTCGACAATTGCTCTTCTTGAAGGTCCATTCGAACTCAAATAAACACCTCGAGTCGATATGAAGTCTACTTTTTTTCGTTTTCACGATGTATTTGAGTCGACAATTGCTCTTGTTGAAGGTCCATTCGAACTCAAATAAACACGTTGAGTCGATATGAAGTCTACTTTTTTTCGTCTTCACGATGTATTTGAGTCGACAATTGCTCTTGTTGAAGGTCCATTCGAACTGAAATAAACACGTTGAGTCGATATGAAGTCAACTTTTTTTCGTCTTCACGATGTATTTGAGTCGACAATTGCTCTTCTTGAAGGTCAATTCGAACTCAAATATACACGTCGAGTCGATATGAAGTCTACTTTTTTTCGTTTTCACGATGTATTTGAGTCGACAATTGCTCTTGTTGAAGGTCCATTCGAACTTAAATAATCACGTTGAGTCGATATGAAGTCTCCTTTTTTTCGTTTTCACGATGTATTTGAGTCGACAATTGCTCTTGTTGAAGGTCCATTCGAACTTAAATAAACACGTTGAGTCAATATGAAGTCTACTTTTTTTCGTTTTCACGATGTATTTGATTCGACAATTGCTCTTCTTGAAGGTCCATTCGAACTCAAATAAACACGTTGAGTCGATATGAAGTCTACTTTTTTTCGTCTTCACGATGTATTTGAGTCGACAATTGCTCTTCTTGAAGGTCCATTCGAACTCAAATAAACACGTTGAGTCGATATGAAGTCTACTTTTTTTCGTCTTCACGATGTATTTGAGTCGACAATTGCTCTTCTTGAAGGTCAATTCGAACTCAAATATACACGTCGAGTCGATATGAAGTCTCCTTTTATTCGTTTTCACGATGTATTTGTGTCGACAATTGCTCTTCTTGAAGGTCCATTCGAACTCAAATAAACACCTCGAGTCGATATGAAGTCTACTTTTTTTCGTTTTCACGATGTATTTGAGTCGACAATTGCTCTTGTTGAAGGTCCATTCGAACTTAAATAAACACGTTGAGTCGATATGAAGTCTACTTTTTTTCGTTTTCACGATGTATTTGAGTCGACAATTGCTCTTCTTGAAGGTCCATTCGAACTCAAATAAACACGTTGAGTCGATATGAAGTCTACTTTTTTTCGTCTTCACGATGTATTTGTGTCGACAATTGCTCTTCTTGAAGGACAATTATAACTCAAATATACACGTCGAGTCGATATGAAGTCTCCTTTTTTTCGTTTTCACGATGTATTTGAGTCGACAATTGCTCTTGTTGAAGGTCCATTCGAACTTAAATAAACACGTTGAGTCGATATGAAGTCTACTTTTTTTCGTTTTCACGATGTATTTGAGTCGACAATTGCTCTTCTTGAAGGTCAATTCGAACTCAAATATACACGTCGAGTCGATATGAAGTCTCCTTTTATTCGTTTTCACGATGTATTTGTGTCGACAATTGCTCTTCTTGAAGGTCCATTCGAACTCAAATAAACACCTCGAGTCGATATGAAGTCTACTTTTTTTCGTTTTCACGATGTATTTGAGTCGACAATTGCTCTTGTTGAAGGTCCATTCGAACTTAAATAAACACGTTGAGTCGATATGAAGTCTACTTTTTTTCGTTTTCACGATGTATTTGAGTCGACAATTGCTCTTCTTGAAGGTCCATTCGAACTCAAATAAACACGTTGAGTCGATATGAAGTCTACTTTTTTTCGTCTTCACGATGTATTTGTGTCGACAATTGCTCTTCTTGAAGGACAATTATAACTCAAATATACACGTCGAGTCGATATGAAGTCTCCTTTTTTTCGTTTTCACGATGTATTTGAGTCGACAATTGCTCTTGTTGAAGGTCCATTCGAACTTAAATAAACACGTTGAGTCGATATGAAGTCTACTTTTTTTCGTTTTCACGATGTATTTGAGTCGACAATTGCTCTTCTTGAAGGTCCATTCGAACTCAAATAAACACGTTGAGTCGATATGAAGTCTACTTTTTTTCGTCTTCACGATGTATTTGAGTCGACAATTGCTCTTGTTGAAGGTCCATTCGAACTGAAATAAACACGTTGAGTCGATATGAAGTCAACTTTTTTTCGTCTTCACGATGTATTTGAGTCGACAATTGCTCTTCTTGAAGGTCAATTCGAACTCAAATATACACGTTGAGTCGATATAAAGTCTACTTTTTTTCGTTTTCACGATGTATTTGTGTCGACAATTGGTCTTCTTGAAGGTCCATTCGAACTTAAATAAACACGTTGAGTCGATATGAAGTCTACTTTTTTTCGTTTTCACGATGTATTTGAGTCGACAATTGCTCTTCTTGAAGGTCCATTCGAACTCAAATATACACGTCGAGTCGATATGAAGGCTCCTTTTTTTTCGTTTTCACGATGTATTTGAGCCGACAATTGCTCTTCTTGAAGGTCCATTCGAACTCAAATAAACACGTTGAGTCGATATGAAGTCTACTTTTTTTCGTCTTCACGATGTATTTGAGTCGACAATTGCTCTTGTTGAAGGTCCATTCGAACTTAAATAAACACGTTGAGTCGATATGAAGTCTACTTTTTTTCGTTTTCACGATGTATTTGTGTCGACAATTGGTCTTCTTGAAGGTCCATTCGAACTTAAATAAACACGTTGAGTCGATATGAAGTCTACTTTTTTTCGTTTTCACGATGTATTTGAGTCGACAATTGCTCTTCTTGAAGGTCCATTCGAACTCAAATATACACGTCGAGTCGATATGAAGTCTCCTTTTTTTTCGTTTTCACGATGTATTTGAGCCGACAATTGCTCTTCTTGAAGGTCCATTCGAACTCAAATAAACACGTTGAGTCGATATGAAGTCTACTTTTTTTCGTCTTCACGATGTATTTGAGTCGACAATTGCTCTTGTTGAAGGTCCATTCGAACTTAAATAAACACGTTGAGTCGATATGAAGTCTACTTTTTTTCGTTTTCACGATGTATTTGAGTCGACAATTGCTCTTCTTGAAGGTCCATTCGAACTTAAATAAACACGTTGAGTCGATATAAAGTCTACTTTTTTTCGTTTTCACGATGTATTTGAGTCGACAATTGCTCTTCTTGAAGGAGAATTATAACTCAAATATACACGTCGAGTCGATATGAAGTCTACTTTTTTTCGTCTTCACGATGTATTTGAGTCGACAATTGCTCTTGTTGAAGGTCCATTCGAACTGAAATAAACACGTTGAGTCGATATGAAGTCAACTTTTTTTCGTCTTCACGATGTATTTGAGTCGACAATTGCTCTTCTTGAAGGTCAATTCGAACTCAAATATACACGTCGAGTCGATATGAAGTCTACTTTTTTTCGTTTTCACGATGTATTTGAGTCGACAATTGCTCTTGTTGAAGGTCCATTCGAACTTAAATAATCACGTTGAGTCGATATGAAGTCTCCTTTTTTTCGTTTTCACGATGTATTTGAGTCGACAATTGCTCTTGTTGAAGGTCCATTCGAACTTAAATAATCACGTTGAGTCGATATGAAGTCTCCTTTTTTTCGTTTTCACGATGTATTTGAGTCGACAATTGCTCTTGTTGAAGGTCCATTCGAACTTAAATAAACACGTTGAGTCAATATGAAGTCTACTTTTTTTCGTTTTCACGATGTATTTGATTCGACAATTGCTCTTCTTGAAGGTCCATTCGAACTCAAATAAACACGTTGAGTCGATATGAAGTCTACTTTTTTTCGTCTTCACGATGTATTTGAGTCGACAATTGCTCTTCTTGAAGGTCCATTCGAACTCAAATAAACACGTTGAGTCGATATGAAGTCTACTTTTTTTCGTCTTCACGATGTATTTGAGTCGACAATTGCTCTTCTTGAAGGTCAATTCGAACTCAAATATACACGTCGAGTCGATATGAAGTCTCCTTTTATTCGTTTTCACGATGTATTTGTGTCGACAATTGCTCTTCTTGAAGGTCCATTCGAACTCAAATAAACACCTCGAGTCGATATGAAGTCTACTTTTTTTCGTTTTCACGATGTATTTGAGTCGACAATTGCTCTTGTTGAAGGTCCATTCGAACTTAAATAAACACGTTGAGTCGATATGAAGTCTACTTTTTTTCGTTTTCACGATGTATTTGAGTCGACAATTGCTCTTCTTGAAGGTCCATTCGAACTCAAATAAACACGTTGAGTCGATATGAAGTCTACTTTTTTTCGTCTTCACGATGTATTTGTGTCGACAATTGCTCTTCTTGAAGGACAATTATAACTCAAATATACACGTCGAGTCGATATGAAGTCTCCTTTTTTTCGTTTTCACGATGTATTTGAGTCGACAATTGCTCTTGTTGAAGGTCCATTCGAACTTAAATAAACACGTTGAGTCGATATGAAGTCTACTTTTTTTCGTTTTCACGATGTATTTGAGTCGACAATTGCTCTTCTTGAAGGTCAATTCGAACTCAAATATACACGTCGAGTCGATATGAAGTCTCCTTTTATTCGTTTTCACGATGTATTTGTGTCGACAATTGCTCTTCTTGAAGGTCCATTCGAACTCAAATAAACACCTCGAGTCGATATGAAGTCTACTTTTTTTCGTTTTCACGATGTATTTGAGTCGACAATTGCTCTTGTTGAAGGTCCATTCGAACTTAAATAAACACGTTGAGTCGATATGAAGTCTACTTTTTTTCGTTTTCACGATGTATTTGAGTCGACAATTGCTCTTCTTGAAGGTCCATTCGAACTCAAATAAACACGTTGAGTCGATATGAAGTCTACTTTTTTTCGTCTTCACGATGTATTTGTGTCGACAATTGCTCTTCTTGAAGGACAATTATAACTCAAATATACACGTCGAGTCGATATGAAGTCTCCTTTTTTTCGTTTTCACGATGTATTTGAGTCGACAATTGCTCTTGTTGAAGGTCCATTCGAACTTAAATAAACACGTTGAGTCGATATGAAGTCTACTTTTTTTCGTTTTCACGATGTATTTGAGTCGACAATTGCTCTTCTTGAAGGTCCATTCGAACTCAAATAAACACGTTGAGTCGATATGAAGTCTACTTTTTTTCGTCTTCACGATGTATTTGAGTCGACAATTGCTCTTGTTGAAGGTCCATTCGAACTGAAATAAACACGTTGAGTCGATATGAAGTCAACTTTTTTTCGTCTTCACGATGTATTTGAGTCGACAATTGCTCTTCTTGAAGGTCAATTCGAACTCAAATATACACGTTGAGTCGATATAAAGTCTACTTTTTTTCGTTTTCACGATGTATTTGTGTCGACAATTGGTCTTCTTGAAGGTCCATTCGAACTTAAATAAACACGTTGAGTCGATATGAAGTCTACTTTTTTTCGTTTTCACGATGTATTTGAGTCGACAATTGCTCTTCTTGAAGGTCCATTCGAACTCAAATATACACGTCGAGTCGATATGAAGGCTCCTTTTTTTTCGTTTTCACGATGTATTTGAGCCGACAATTGCTCTTCTTGAAGGTCCATTCGAACTCAAATAAACACGTTGAGTCGATATGAAGTCTACTTTTTTTCGTCTTCACGATGTATTTGAGTCGACAATTGCTCTTGTTGAAGGTCCATTCGAACTTAAATAAACACGTTGAGTCGATATGAAGTCTACTTTTTTTCGTTTTCACGATGTATTTGTGTCGACAATTGGTCTTCTTGAAGGTCCATTCGAACTTAAATAAACACGTTGAGTCGATATGAAGTCTACTTTTTTTCGTTTTCACGATGTATTTGAGTCGACAATTGCTCTTCTTGAAGGTCCATTCGAACTCAAATATACACGTCGAGTCGATATGAAGTCTCCTTTTTTTTCGTTTTCACGATGTATTTGAGCCGACAATTGCTCTTCTTGAAGGTCCATTCGAACTCAAATAAACACGTTGAGTCGATATGAAGTCTACTTTTTTTCGTCTTCACGATGTATTTGAGTCGACAATTGCTCTTGTTGAAGGTCCATTCGAACTTAAATAAACACGTTGAGTCGATATGAAGTCTACTTTTTTTCGTTTTCACGATGTATTTGAGTCGACAATTGCTCTTCTTGAAGGTCCATTCGAACTTAAATAAACACGTTGAGTCGATATAAAGTCTACTTTTTTTCGTTTTCACGATGTATTTGAGTCGACAATTGCTCTTCTTGAAGGAGAATTATAACTCAAATATACACGTCGAGTCGATATGAAGTCTACTTTTTTTCGTCTTCACGATGTATTTGAGTCGACAATTGCTCTTGTTGAAGGTCCATTCGAACTGAAATAAACACGTTGAGTCGATATGAAGTCAACTTTTTTTCGTCTTCACGATGTATTTGAGTCGACAATTGCTCTTCTTGAAGGTCAATTCGAACTCAAATATACACGTCGAGTCGATATGAAGTCTACTTTTTTTCGTTTTCACGATGTATTTGAGTCGACAATTGCTCTTGTTGAAGGTCCATTCGAACTTAAATAATCACGTTGAGTCGATATGAAGTCTCCTTTTTTTCGTTTTCACGATGTATTTGAGTCGACAATTGCTCTTGTTGAAGGTCCATTCGAACTTAAATAAACACGTTGAGTCAATATGAAGTCTACTTTTTTTCGTTTTCACGATGTATTTGATTCGACAATTGCTCTTCTTGAAGGTCCATTCGAACTCAAATAAACACGTTGAATCGATATGAAGTCTACTTTTTTTCGTCTTCACGATGTATTTGAGTCGACAATTGCTCTTCTTGAAGGTCCATTCGAACTCAAATAAACACGTTGAGTCGATATGAAGTCTACTTTTTTTCGTCTTCACGATGTATTTGAGTCGACAATTGCTCTTCTTGAAGGTCAATTCGAACTCAAATATACACGTCGAGTCGATATGAAGTCTCCTTTTATTCGTTTTCACGATGTATTTGTGTCGACAATTGCTCTTCTTGAAGTACCATTCGAACTCAAATAAACACCTCGAGTCGATATGAAGTCTACTTTTTTTCGTTTTCACGATGTATTTGAGTCGACAATTGCTCTTGTTGAAGGTCCATTCGAACTTAAATAAACACGTTGAGTCGATATGAAGTCTACTTTTTTTCGTTTTCACGATGTATTTGAGTCGACAATTGCTCTTCTTGAAGGTCCATTCGAACTCAAATAAACACGTTGAGTCGATATGAAGTCTACTTTTTTTCGTCTTCACGATGTATTTGTGTCGACAATTGCTCTTCTTGAAGGACAATTATAACTCAAATATACACGTCGAGTCGATATGAAGTCTCCTTTTTTTCGTTTTCACGATGTATTTGAGTCGACAATTGCTCTTGTTGAAGGTCCATTCGAACTTAAATAAACACGTTGAGTCGATATGAAGTCTACTTTTTTTCGTTTTCACGATGTATTTGAGTCGACAATTGCTCTTCTTGAAGGTCAATTCGAACTCAAATATACACGTCGAGTCGATATGAAGTCTCCTTTTATTCGTTTTCACGATGTATTTGTGTCGACAATTGCTCTTCTTGAAGGTCCATTCGAACTCAAATAAACACCTCGAGTCGATATGAAGTCTACTTTTTTTCGTTTTCACGATGTATTTGAGTCGACAATTGCTCTTGTTGAAGGTCCATTCGAACTTAAATAAACACGTTGAGTCGATATGAAGTCTACTTTTTTTCGTTTTCACGATGTATTTGAGTCGACAATTGCTCTTCTTGAAGGTCCATTCGAACTCAAATAAACACGTTGAGTCGATATGAAGTCTACTTTTTTTCGTCTTCACGATGTATTTGTGTCGACAATTGCTCTTCTTGAAGGACAATTATAACTCAAATATACACGTCGAGTCGATATGAAGTCTCCTTTTTTTCGTTTTCACGATGTATTTGAGTCGACAATTGCTCTTGTTGAAGGTCCATTCGAACTTAAATAAACACGTTGAGTCGATATGAAGTCTACTTTTTTTCGTTTTCACGATGTATTTGAGTCGACAATTGCTCTTCTTGAAGGTCCATTCGAACTCAAATAAACACGTTGAGTCGATATGAAGTCTACTTTTTTTCGTCTTCACGATGTATTTGAGTCGACAATTGCTCTTGTTGAAGGTCCATTCGAACTGAAATAAACACGTTGAGTCGATATGAAGTCAACTTTTTTTCGACTTCACGATGTATTTGAGTCGACAATTGCTCTTCTTGAAGGTCAATTCGAACTCAAATATACACGTCGAGTCGATATGAAGTCTACTTTTTTTCGTTTTCACGATGTATTTGAGTCGACAATTGCTCTTGTTGAAGGTCCATTCGAACTTAAATAATCACGTTGAGTCGATATGAAGTCTCCTTTTTTTCGTTTTCACGATGTATTTGAGTCGACAATTGCTCTTGTTGAAAGTCCATTCGAACTTAAATAAACACGTTGAGTCAATATGAAGTCTACTTTTTTTCGTTTTCACGATGTATTTGATTCGACAATTGCTCTTCTTGAAGGTCCATTCGAACTCAAATAAACACGTTGAGTCGATATTAAGTCTACTTTTTTTCGTCTTCACGATGTATTTGAGTCGACAATTGCTCTTGTTGAAGGTCCATTCGAACTGAAATAAACACGTTGAGTCGATATGAAGTCTACTTTTTTTCGTCTTCACGATGTATTTGAGTCGACAATTGCTCTTCTTGAAGGTCAATTCGAACTCAAATATACACGTCGAGTCGATATGAAGTCTACTTTTTTTCGTTTTCACGATGTATTTGAGTCGACAATTGCTTTTGTTAAAGGTCCATTCGAACTTAAATAAACACGTTGAGTCGATATAAAGTCTCCTTTTATTCGTTTTCACGATGTATTTGTGTCGACAATTGCTCTTCTTGAAGGTCCATTCGAACTCAAATAAACACCTCGAATCGATATGAAGTCTACTTTTTTTCGTTTTCACGATGTATTTGAGTCGACAATTGCTCTTGTTGAAGGTCCAGTCGAACTTAAATAAACACGTTGAGTCGATATAAAGTCTACTTTTTTTCGTTTTCACGATGTATTTGTGTCGACAATTGGTCTTCTTGAAGGTCCATTCGAACTTAAATAAACACGTTGAGTCGATATGAAGTCTACTTTTTTTCGTTTTCACGATGTATTTGAGTCGACAATTGCTCTTCTTGAAGGTCCATTCGAACTCAAATATACACGTCGAGTCGATATGAAGTCTCCTTTTTTTTCGTTTTCACGATGTATTTGAGCCGACAATTGCTCTTCTTGAAGGTCCATTCGAACTCAAATAAACACGTTGAGTCGATATGAAGTCTACTTTTTTTCGTCTTCACGATGTATTTGAGTCGACAATTGCTCTTCTTGAAGGTCAATTCGAACTCAAATATACACGTCGAGTCGATATGAAGTCTCCTTTTATTCGTTTTCACGATGTATTTGTGTCGACAATTGCTCTTCTTGAAGGTCCATTCGAACTCAAATAAACACCTCGAGTCGATATGAAGTCTACTTTTTTTCGTTTTCACGATGTATTTGAGTCGACAATTGCTCTTGTTGAAGGTCCATTCGAACTTAAATAAACACGTTGAGTCGATATGAAGTCTACTTTTTTTCGTTTTCACGATGTATTTGAGTCGACAATTGCTCTTCTTGAAGGTCCATTCGAACTCAAATAAACACGTTGAGTCGATATGAAGTCTACTTTTTTTCGTCTTCACGATGTATTTGAGTCGACAATTGCTCTTCTTGAAGGACAATTATAACTCAAATATACACGTGGAGTCGATATGAAGTCTACTTTTTTTCGTCTTCACGATGTATTTGAGTCGACAATTGCTCTTGTTGAAGGTCCATTCGAACTTAAATAAACACGTTGAGTCGATATGAAGTCAACTTTTTTTCGTCTTCACGATGTATTTGAGTCGACAATTGCTCTTCTTGAAGGTCAATTCGAACTCAAATATACACGTCGAGTCGATATGAAGTCTACTTTTTTTCGTTTTCACGATGTATTTGAGTCGACAATTGCTCTTGTTGAAGGTCCATTCGAACTTAAATAAACACGTTGAGTCGATATAAAGTCTACTTTCTTTCGTTTTCACGATGTATTTGAGTCGACAATTGCTCTTGTTGAAGGTCCATTCGAACTTAAATAAACACGTTGAGTCGATATGAAGTCTACTTTTTTTCGTTTTCACGATGTATTTGAGTCGACAATTGCTCTTGTTGAAGGTCCATTCGAACTTGAATAAACACGTTGAGTCGATATGAAGTCAACTTTTTTTCGTCTTCACGATGTATTTGAGTCGACAATTGCTCTTCTTGAAGGTCAATTCGAACTCAAATATACACGTCGAGTCGATATGAAGTCTACTTTTTTTCGTCTTCACGATGTATTTGAGTCGACAATTGCTCTTCTTGAAGGTCCATTCGAACTCAAATAAACACGTTGAGTCGATATGAAGTCTACTTTTTTTCGTCTTCACGATGTATTTGAGTCGACAATTGCTCTTGTTGAAGGTCCATTCGAACTTAAATAAACACGTTGAGTCGATATGAAGTCAACTTTTTTTCGTCTTCACGATGTATTTGAGTCGACAATTGCTCTTCTTGAAGGTCAATTCTAACTCAAATATACACGTCGAGTCGATATGAAGTCTACTTTTTTTCGTTTTCACGATGTATTTGAGTCGACAATTGCTCTTGTTGAAGGTCCATTCGAACTCAAATATGCACGTCGAGTCGATATGAAGTCTCCTTTTTTTTCGTTTTCACGATGTATTTGAGTCGACAATTGCTCTTCTTGAAGGTCCATTCGAACTCAAATAAACACGTTGAGTCGATATGAAGTCTACTTTTTTTCGTCTTCACGATGTATTTGAGTCGACAATTGCTCTTCTTGAAGGTCAATTCGAACTCAAATATACACGTCGAGTCGATATGAAGTCTCCTTTTATTCGTTTTCACGATGTATTTGTGTCGACAATTGCTCTTCTTGAAGGTCCATTCGAACTCAAATAAACACCTCGAGTCGATATGAAGTCTACTTTTTTTCGTTTTCACGATGTATTTGAGTCGACAATTGCTCTTGTTGAAGGTCCATTCGAACTTAAATAAACACGTTGAGTCGATATGAAGTCTACTTTTTTTCGTTTTCACGATGTATTTGAGTCGACAATTGCTCTTCTTGAAGGTCCATTCGAACTCAAATAAACACGTTGAGTCGATATGAAGTCAACTTTTTTTCGTCTTCACGATGTATTTGAGTCGACAATTGCTCTTGTTGAAGGTCCATTCGAACTGAAATAAACACGTTGAGTCGATATGAAGTCAACTTTTTTTCGTCTTCACGATGTATTTGAGTCGACAATTGCTCTTCTTGAAGGTCAATTCGAACTCAAATATACACGTCGAGTCGATATGAAGTCTACTTTTTTTCGTTTTCACGATGTATTTGAGTCGACAATTGCTCTTGTTGAAGGTCCATTCGAACTTAAATAAACACGTTGAGTCGATATAAAGTCTACTTTTTTTCGTTTTCACGATGTATTTGAGTCGACAATTGCTCTTCTTGAAGGACAATTATAACTCAAATATACACGTCGAGTCGATATGAAGTCTACTTTTTTTCGTCTTCACGATGTATTTGAGTCGACAATTGCTCTTGTTGAAGGTCCATTCGAACTTAAATAAACACGTTGAGTCGATATGAAGTCAACTTTTTTTCGTCTTCACGATGTATTTGTGTCGACAATTGCTCTTCTTGAAGGACAATTATAACTCAAATATACACGTCGAGTGGATATGAAGTCTCCTTTTTTTCGTTTTCACGATGTATTTGAGTCGACAATTGCTCTTGTTGAAGGTCCATTCGAACTTAAATAAACACGTTGAGTCGATACGAAGTCTACTTTTTTTCGTTTTCACGATGTATTTGAGTCGACAATTGCTCTTCTTGAAGGTCCATTCGAACTCAAATAAACACGTTGAGTCGATATGAAGTCTACTTTTTTTCGTCTTCACGATGTATTTGAGTCGACAATTGCTCTTGTTGAAGGTCCATTCGAACTGAAATAAACACGTTGAGTCGATATGAAGTCAACTTTTTTTCGTCTTCACGATGTATTTGAGTCGACAATTGCTCTTCTTGAAGGTCAATTCGAACTCAAATATACACGTCGAGTCGATATGAAGTCTACTTTTTTTCGTTTTCACGATGTATTTGAGTCGACAATTGCTCTTGTTGAAGGTCCATTCGAACTTAAATAATCACGTTGAGTCGATATGAAGTCTCCTTTTTTTCGTTTTCACGATGTATTTGAGTCGACAATTGCTCTTGTTGAAAGTCCATTCGAACTTAAATAAACACGTTGAGTCAATATGAAGTCTACTTTTTTTCGTTTTCACGATGTATTTGATTCGACAATTGCTCTTCTTGAAGGTCCATTCGAACTCAAATAAACACGTTGAGTCGATATGAAGTCTACTTTTTTTCGTCTTCACGATGTATTTGAGTCGACAATTGCTCTTGTTGAAGGTCCATTCGAACTGAAATAAACACGTTGAGTCGATATGAAGTCTACTTTTTTTCGTTTTCACGATGTATTTGAGTCGACAATTGCTCTTCTTGAAGGTCAATTCGAACTCAAATATACACGTCGAGTCGATATGAAGTCTACTTTTTTTCGTTTTCACGATGTATTTGAGTCGACAATTGCTTTTGTTAAAGGTCCATTCGAACTTAAATAAACACGTTGAGTCGATATAAAGTCTCCTTTTATTCGTTTTCACGATGTATTTGTGTCGACAATTGCTCTTCTTGAAGGTCCATTCGAACTCAAATAAACACCTCGAATCGATATGAAGTCTACTTTTTTTCGTTTTCACGATGTATTTGAGTCGACAATTGCTCTTGTTGAAGGTCCAGTCGAACTTAAATAAACACGTTGAGTCGATATAAAGTCTACTTTTTTTCGTTTTCACGATGTATTTGTGTCGACAATTGGTCTTCTTGAAGGTCCATTCGAACTTAAATAAACACGTTGAGTCGATATGAAGTCTACTTTTTTTCGTTTTCACGATGTATTTGAGTCGACAATTGCTCTTCTTGAAGGTCCATTCGAACTCAAATATACACGTCGAGTCGATATGAAGTCTCTTTTTTTTTCGTTTTCACGATGTATTTGAGCCGACAATTGCTCTTCTTGAAGGTCCATTCGAACTCAAATAAACACGTTGAGTCGATATGAAGTCTACTTTTTTTCGTCTTCACGATGTATTTGAGTCGACAATTGCTCTTCTTGAAGGTCAATTCGAACTCAAATATACACGTCGAGTCGATATGAAGTCTCCTTTTATTCGTTTTCACGATGTATTTGTGTCGACAATTGCTCTTCTTGAAGGTCCATTCGAACTCAAATAAACACCTCGAGTCGATATGAAGTCTACTTTTTTTCGTTTTCACGATGTATTTGAGTCGACAATTGCTCTTGTTGAAGGTCCATTCGAACTTAAATAAACACGTTGAGTCGATATGAAGTCTACTTTTTTTCGTTTTCACGATGTATTTGAGTCGACAATTGCTCTTCTTGAAGGTCCATTCGAACTCAAATAAACACGTTGAGTCGATATGAAGTCTACTTTTTTTCGTCTTCACGATGTATTTGAGTCGACAATTGCTCTTCTTGAAGGACAATTATAACTCAAATAAACACGTCGAGTCGATATGAAGTCTACTTTTTTTCGTCTTCACGATGTATTTGAGTCGACAATTGCTCTTGTTGAAGGTCCATTCGAACTTAAATAAACACGTTGAGTCGATATGAAGTCAACTTTTTTTCGTCTTCACGATGTATTTGAGTCGACAATTGCTCTTCTTGAAGGTCAATTCGAACTCAAATATACACGTCGAGTCGATATGAAGTCTACTTTTTTTCGTTTTCACGATGTATTTGAGTCGACAATTGCTCTTGTTGAAGGTCCATTCGAACTTAAATAAACACGTTGAGTCGATATAAAGTCTACTTTTTTTCGTTTTCACGATGTATTTGAGTCGACAATTGCTCTTGTTGAAGGTCCATTCGAACTTGAATAAACACGTTGAGTCGATATGAAGTCAACTTTTTTTCGTCTTCACGATGTATTTGAGTCGACAATTGCTCTTCTTGAAGGTCAATTCGAACTCAAATATACACGTCGAGTCGATATGAAGTCTACTTTTTTTCGTCTTCACGATGTATTTGAGTCGACAATTGCTCTTCTTGAAGGTCCATTCGAACTCAAATAAACACGTTGAGTCGATATGAAGTCTACTTTTTTTCGTCTTCACGATGTATTTGAGTCGACAATTGCTCTTGTTGAAGGTCCATTCGAACTTAAATAAACACGTTGAGTCGATATGAAGTCAACTTTTTTTCGTCTTCACGATGTATTTGAGTCGACAATTGCTCTTCTTGAAGGTCAATTCGAACTCAAATATACACGTCGAGTCGATATGAAGTCTACTTTTTTTCGTTTTCACGATGTATTTGAGTCGACAATTGCTCTTGTTGAAGGTCCATTCGAACTCAAATATACACGTCGAGTCGATATGAAGTCTCCTTTTTTTTCGTTTTCACGATGTATTTGAGTCGACAATTGCTCTTCTTGAAGGTCCATTCGAACTCAAATAAACACGTTGAGTCGATATGAAGTCTACTTTTTTTCGTCTTCACGATGTATTTGAGTCGACAATTGCTCTTCTTGAAGGTCAATTCGAACTCAAATATACACGTCGAGTCGGTATGAAGTCTCCTTTTATTCGTTTTCACGATGTATTTGTGTCGACAATTGCTCTTCTTGAAGGTCCATTCGAACTCAAATAAACACCTCGAGTCGATATGAAGTCTACTTTTTTTCGTTTTCACGATGTATTTGAGTCGACAATTGCTCTTGTTGAAGGTCCATTCGAACTTAAATAAACACGTTGAGTCGATATGAAGTCTACTTTTTTTCGTTTTCACGATGTATTTGAGTCGACAATTGCTCTTCTTGAAGGTCCATTCGAACTCAAATAAACACGTTGAGTCGATATGAAGTCAACTTTTTTTCGTCTTCACGATGTATTTGAGTCGACAATTGCTCTTGTTGAAGGTCCATTCGAACTGAAATAAACACGTTGAGTCGATATGAAGTCAACTTTTTTTCGTCTTCACGATGTATTTGAGTCGACAATTGCTCTTCTTGAAGGTCAATTCGAACTCAAATATACACGTCGAGTCGATATGAAGTCTACTTTTTTTCGTTTTCACGATGTATTTGAGTCGACAATTGCTCTTGTTGAAGGTCCATTCGAACTTAAATAAACACGTTGAGTCGATATAAAGTCTACTTTTTTTCGTTTTCACGATGTATTTGAGTCGACAATTGCTCTTCTTGAAGGACAATTATAACTCAAATATACACGTCGAGTCGATATGAAGTCTACTTTTTTTGTCCTCACGATGTATTTGAGTCGACAATTGCTCTTGTTGAAGGTCCATTCGAACTTAAATAAACACGTTGAGTCGATATGAAGTCAACTTTTTTTCGTCTTCACGATGTATTTGAGTCGACAATTGCTCTTCTTGAAGGTCAATTCGAACTCAAATATAACGTCGAGTCGATATGAAGTCTACTTTTTTTCGTTTTCACGATGTATTTGAGTCGACAATTGCTCTTGTTGAAGGTCCATTCGAACTTAAATAAACACGTTGAGTCGATATAAAGTCTACTTTTTTTCGTTTTCACGATGTATTTTAGTCGACAATTGCTCTTGTTGAAGGTCCATTCGAACTTAAATAAACACGTTGAGTCGATATGAAGTCTACTTTTTTTCGTTTTCACGATGTATTTGAGTCGACAATTGCTCTTCTTGAAGGTCCATTCGAACTCAAATATACACGTCGAGTCGATATGAAGTCTACTTTTTTTTCGTTTTCACGATGTATTTGAGTCGACAATTGCTCTTCTTGAAGGTCCATTCGAACTCAAATAAACACGTTGAGTCGATATGAAGTCTACTTTTTTTCGTCTTCACGATGTATTTGAGTCGACAATTGCTCTTCTTGAAGGTCAATTCGAACTCAAATATACACGTCGAGTCGATATGAAGTCTCCTTTTATTCGTTTTCACGATGTATTTGTGTCGACAATTGCTCTTCTTGAAGGTCCATTCGAACTCAAATAAACACCTCGAGTCGATATGAAGTCTACTTTTTTTCGTTTTCACGATGTATTTGAGTCGACAATTGCTTTTGGTAAAGGTCCATTCGAACTTAAATAAACACGTTGAGTCGATATAAAGTCTCCTTTTATTCGTTTTCACGATGTATTTGTGTCGACAATTGCTCTTCTTGAAGGTCCATTCGAACTCAAATAAACACCTCGAATCGGTATGAAGTCAATTTTTTTTCGTTTTCACGATGTATTTGAGTCGACAATTGCTCTTGTTGAAGGTCCAGTCGAACTTAAATAAACACGTTGAGTCGATATAAAGTCTACTTTTTTTCGTTTTCACGATGTATTTGTGTCGACAATTGCTCTTCTTGAAGGTCCATTCGAACTCAAATAAACACGTCGAGTCGATATGAAGTCTCCTTTTTTTTCGTTTTCACGATGTATTTGAGCCGACAATTGCTCTTCTTGAAGGTCCATTCGAACTTAAATAAACACGTTGAGTCGATATGAAGTCTACTTTTTTTCGTTTTCACGATGTATTTGAGTCGACAATTGCTCTTCTTGAAGGTCCATTCGAACTCAAATAAACACGTTGAGTCGATATGAAGTCTACTTTTTTTCGTCTTCACGATGTATTTGAGTCGACAATTGCTCTTCTTGAAGGACAATTATAACTCAAATATACACGTCGAGTCGATATGAAGTCTACTTTTTTTCGTTTTCACGATGTATTTGAGTCGACAATTGCTCTTGTTGAAGGTCCATTCGAACTTAAATAAACACGTTGAGTCGATATAAAGTCTACTTTTTTTCGTTTTCACGATGTATTTGAGTCGACAATTGCTTTTGTTAAAGGTCCATTCGAACTTAAATAAACACGTTGAGTCGATATAAAGTCTCCTTTTATTCGTTTTCACGATGTATTTGTGTCGACAATTGCTCTTCTTGAAGGTCCATTCGAACTCAAATAAACACCTCGAATCGATATGAAGTCTACTTTTTTTCGTTTTCACGATGTATTTGAGTCGACAATTGCTCTTGTTGAAGGTCCAGTCGAACTTAAATAAACACGTTGAGTCGATATAAAGTCTACTTTTTTTCGTTTTCACGATGTATTTGTGTCGACAATTGGTCTTCTTGAAGGTCCATTCGAACTTAAATAAACACGTTGAGTCGATATGAAGTCTACTTTTTTTCGTTTTCACGATGTATTTGAGTCGACAATTGCTCTTCTTGAAGGTCCATTCGAACTCAAATATACACGTCGAGTCGATATGAAGTCTCTTTTTTTTTCGTTTTCACGATGTATTTGAGCCGACAATTGCTCTTCTTGAAGGTCCATTCGAACTCAAATAAACACGTTGAGTCGATATGAAGTCTACTTTTTTTCGTCTTCACGATGTATTTGAGTCGACAATTGCTCTTCTTGAAGGTCAATTCGAACTCAAATATACACGTCGAGTCGATATGAAGTCTCCTTTTATTCGTTTTCACGATGTATTTGTGTCGACAATTGCTCTTCTTGAAGGTCCATTCGAACTCAAATAAACACCTCGAGTCGATATGAAGTCTACTTTTTTTCGTTTTCACGATGTATTTGAGTCGACAATTGCTCTTGTTGAAGGTCCATTCGAACTTAAATAAACACGTTGAGTCGATATGAAGTCTACTTTTTTTCGTTTTCACGATGTATTTGAGTCGACAATTGCTCTTCTTGAAGGTCCATTCGAACTCAAATAAACACGTTGAGTCGATATGAAGTCTACTTTTTTTCGTCTTCACGATGTATTTGAGTCGACAATTGCTCTTCTTGAAGGACAATTATAACTCAAATAAACACGTCGAGTCGATATGAAGTCTACTTTTTTTCGTCTTCACGATGTATTTGAGTCGACAATTGCTCTTGTTGAAGGTCCATTCGAACTTAAATAAACACGTTGAGTCGATATGAAGTCAACTTTTTTTCGTCTTCACGATGTATTTGAGTCGACAATTGCTCTTCTTGAAGGTCAATTCGAACTCAAATATACACGTCGAGTCGATATGAAGTCTACTTTTTTTCGTTTTCACGATGTATTTGAGTCGACAATTGCTCTTGTTGAAGGTCCATTCGAACTTAAATAAACACGTTGAGTCGATATAAAGTCTACTTTTTTTCGTTTTCACGATGTATTTGAGTCGACAATTGCTCTTGTTGAAGGTCCATTCGAACTTGAATAAACACGTTGAGTCGATATGAAGTCAACTTTTTTTCGTCTTCACGATGTATTTGAGTCGACAATTGCTCTTCTTGAAGGTCAATTCGAACTCAAATATACACGTCGAGTCGATATGAAGTCTACTTTTTTTCGTCTTCACGATGTATTTGAGTCGACAATTGCTCTTCTTGAAGGTCCATTCGAACTCAAATAAACACGTTGAGTCGATATGAAGTCTACTTTTTTTCGTCTTCACGATGTATTTGAGTCGACAATTGCTCTTGTTGAAGGTCCATTCGAACTTAAATAAACACGTTGAGTCGATATGAAGTCAACTTTTTTTCGTCTTCACGATGTATTTGAGTCGACAATTGCTCTTCTTGAAGGTCAATTCGAACTCAAATATACACGTCGAGTCGATATGAAGTCTACTTTTTTTCGTTTTCACGATGTATTTGAGTCGACAATTGCTCTTGTTGAAGGTCCATTCGAACTCAAATATACACGTCGAGTCGATATGAAGTCTCCTTTTTTTTCGTTTTCACGATGTATTTGAGTCGACAATTGCTCTTCTTGAAGGTCCATTCGAACTCAAATAAACACGTTGAGTCGATATGAAGTCTACTTTTTTTCGTCTTCACGATGTATTTGAGTCGACAATTGCTCTTCTTGAAGGTCAATTCGAACTCAAATATACACGTCGAGTCGGTATGAAGTCTCCTTTTATTCGTTTTCACGATGTATTTGTGTCGACAATTGCTCTTCTTGAAGGTCCATTCGAACTCAAATAAACACCTCGAGTCGATATGAAGTCTACTTTTTTTCGTTTTCACGATGTATTTGAGTCGACAATTGCTCTTGTTGAAGGTCCATTCGAACTTAAATAAACACGTTGAGTCGATATGAAGTCTACTTTTTTTCGTTTTCACGATGTATTTGAGTCGACAATTGCTCTTCTTGAAGGTCCATTCGAACTCAAATAAACACGTTGAGTCGATATGAAGTCAACTTTTTTTCGTCTTCACGATGTATTTGAGTCGACAATTGCTCTTGTTGAAGGTCCATTCGAACTGAAATAAACACGTTGAGTCGATATGAAGTCAACTTTTTTTCGTCTTCACGATGTATTTGAGTCGACAATTGCTCTTCTTGAAGGTCAATTCGAACTCAAATATACACGTCGAGTCGATATGAAGTCTACTTTTTTTCGTTTTCACGATGTATTTGAGTCGACAATTGCTCTTGTTGAAGGTCCATTCGAACTTAAATAAACACGTTGAGTCGATATAAAGTCTACTTTTTTTCGTTTTCACGATGTATTTGAGTCGACAATTGCTCTTCTTGAAGGACAATTATAACTCAAATATACACGTCGAGTCGATATGAAGTCTACTTTTTTTGTCCTCACGATGTATTTGAGTCGACAATTGCTCTTGTTGAAGGTCCATTCGAACTTAAATAAACACGTTGAGTCGATATGAAGTCAACTTTTTTTCGTCTTCACGATGTATTTGAGTCGACAATTGCTCTTCTTGAAGGTCAATTCGAACTCAAATATAACGTCGAGTCGATATGAAGTCTACTTTTTTTCGTTTTCACGATGTATTTGAGTCGACAATTGCTCTTGTTGAAGGTCCATTCGAACTTAAATAAACACGTTGAGTCGATATAAAGTCTACTTTTTTTCGTTTTCACGATGTATTTGAGTCGACAATTGCTCTTGTTGAAGGTCCATTCGAACTTAAATAAACACGTTGAGTCGATATGAAGTCTACTTTTTTTCGTTTTCACGATGTATTTGAGTCGACAATTGCTCTTCTTGAAGGTCCATTCGAACTCAAATATACACGTCGAGTCGATATGAAGTCTACTTTTTTTTCGTTTTCACGATGTATTTGAGTCGACAATTGCTCTTCTTGAAGGTCCATTCGAACTCAAATAAACACGTTGAGTCGATATGAAGTCTACTTTTTTTCGTCTTCACGATGTATTTGAGTCGACAATTGCTCTTCTTGAAGGTCAATTCGAACTCAAATATACACGTCGAGTCGATATGAAGTCTCCTTTTATTCGTTTTCACGATGTATTTGTGTCGACAATTGCTCTTCTTGAAGGTCCATTCGAACTCAAATAAACACCTCGAGTCGATATGAAGTCTACTTTTTTTCGTTTTCACGATGTATTTGAGTCGACAATTGCTTTTGGTAAAGGTCCATTCGAACTTAAATAAACACGTTGAGTCGATATAAAGTCTCCTTTTATTCGTTTTCACGATGTATTTGTGTCGACAATTGCTCTTCTTGAAGGTCCATTCGAACTCAAATAAACACCTCGAATCGGTATGAAGTCAATTTTTTTTCGTTTTCACGATGTATTTGAGTCGACAATTGCTCTTGTTGAAGGTCCAGTCGAACTTAAATAAACACGTTGAGTCGATATAAAGTCTACTTTTTTTCGTTTTCACGATGTATTTGTGTCGACAATTGCTCTTCTTGAAGGTCCATTCGAACTCAAATAAACACGTCGAGTCGATATGAAGTCTCCTTTTTTTTCGTTTTCACGATGTATTTGAGCCGACAATTGCTCTTCTTGAAGGTCCATTCGAACTTAAATAAACACGTTGAGTCGATATGAAGTCTACTTTTTTTCGTTTTCACGATGTATTTGAGTCGACAATTGCTCTTCTTGAAGGTCCATTCGAACTCAAATAAACACGTTGAGTCGATATGAAGTCTACTTTTTTTCGTCTTCACGATGTATTTGAGTCGACAATTGCTCTTCTTGAAGGACAATTATAACTCAAATATACACGTCGAGTCGATATGAAGTCTACTTTTTTTCGTCTTCACGATGTATTTGAGTCGACAATTGCTCTTGTTGAAGGTCCATTCGAACTTAAATAAACACGTTGAGTCGATATGAAGTCAACTTTTTGTCGTCTTCACGATGTATTTGAGTCGACAATTGCTCTTCTTGAAGGTCAATTCGAACTCAAATATACACGTCGAGTCGATATGAAGTCTACTTTTTTCGTTTTCACGATGTATTTGAGTCGACAATTGCTCTTGTTGAAGGTCCATTCGAACTTAAATAAACACGTTGAGTCGATATGAAGTCAACTTTTTTTCGTCTTCACGATGTATTTGAGTCGACAATTGCTCTTCTTGAAGGTCAATTCGAACTCAAATATACACGTCGAGTCGATATGAAGTCTACTTTTTTTCGTCTTCACGATGTATTTGAGTCGACAATTGCTCTTCTTGAAGGTCCATTCGAACTCAAATAAACACGTTGAGTCGATATGAAGTCTACTTTTTTTCGTCTTCACGATGTATTTGAGTCGACAATTGCTCTTGTTGAAGGTCCATTCGAACTTAAATAAACACGTTGAGTCGATATGAAGTCAACTTTTTTTCGTCTTCACGATGTATTTGAGTCGACAATTGCTCTTCTTGAAGGTCAATTCGAACTCAAATATACACGTCGAGTCGATATGAAGTCTACTTTTTTTCGTTTTCACGATGTATTTGAGTCGACAATTGCTCTTGTTGAAGGTCCATTCGAACTCAAATATACACGTCGAGTCGATATGAAGTCTCCTTTTTTTTCGTTTTCACGATGTATTTGAGTCGACAATTGCTCTTCTTGAAGGTCCATTCGAACTCAAATAAACACGTTGAGTCGATATGAAGTCTACTTTTTTTCGTCTTCACGATGTATTTGAGTCGACAATTGCTCTTCTTGAAGGTCAATTCGAACTCAAATATACACGTCGAGTCGATATGAAGTCTCCTTTTATTCGTTTTCACGATGTATTTGTGTCGACAATTGCTCTTCTTGAAGGTCCATTCAAACTCAAATAAACACCTCGAGTCGATATGAAGTCTACTTTTTTTCGTTTTCACGATGTATTTGAGTCGACAATTGCTCTTGTTGAAGGTCCATTCGAACTTAAATAAACACGTTGAGTCGATATGAAGTCTACTTTTTTTCGTTTTCACGATGTATTTGAGTCGACAATTGCTCTTCTTGAAGGTCCATTCGAACTCAAATATACACGTTGAGTCGATATGAAGTCTACTTTTTTTCGTCTTCACGATGTATTTGAGTCGACAATTGCTCTTGTTGAAGGTCCATTCGAACTGAAATAAACACGTTGAGTCGATATGAAGTCAACTTTTTTTCGTCTTCACGATGTATTTGAGTCGACAATTGCTCTTCTTGAAGGTCAATTCGAACTCAAATATACACGTCGAGTCGATATGAAGTCTACTTTTTTTCGTTTTCACGATGTATTTGAGTCGACAATTGCTCTTGTTGAAGGTCCATTCGAACTTAAATAAACACGTTGAGTCGATATAAAGTCTACTTTTTTTCGTTTTCACGATGTATTTGAGTCGACAATTGCTCTTCTTGAAGGACAATTATAACTCAAATATACACGTCGAGTCGATATGAAGTCTACTTTTTTTCGTCTTCACGATGTATTTGAGTCGACAATTGCTCTTGTTGAAGGTCCATTCGAACTTAAATAAACACGTTGAGTCGATATGAAGTCAACTTTTTTTCGTCTTCACGATGTATTTGAGTCGACAATTGCTCTTCTTGAAGGTCAATTCGAACTCAAATATAACGTCGAGTCGATATGAAGTCTACTTTTTTTCGTTTTCACGATGTATTTGAGTCGACAATTGCTCTTGTTGAAGGTCCATTCGAACTTAAATAAACACGTTGAGTCGATATAAAGTCTACTTTTTTTCGTTTTCACGATGTATTTGAGTCGACAATTGCTCTTGTTGAAGGTCCATTCGAACTTAAATAAACACGTTGAGTCGATATGAAGTCTACTTTTTTTCGTTTTCACGATGTATTTGAGTCGACAATTGCTCTTCTTGAAGGTCCATTCGAACTCAAATATACACGTCGAGTCGATATGAAGTCTACTTTTTTTTCGTTTTCACGATATATTTGAGTCGACAATTGCTCTTCTTGAAGGTCCATTCGAACTCAAATAAACACGTTGAGTCGATATGAAGTCTACTTTTTTTCGTCTTCACGATGTATTTGAGTCGACAATTGCTCTTCTTGAAGGTCAATTCGAACTCAAATATACACGTCGAGTCGATATGAAGTCTCCTTTTATTCGTTTTCACGATGTATTTGTGTCGACAATTGCTCTTCTTGAAGGTCCATTTGAACTCAAATAAACACCTCGAGTCGATATGAAGTCTACTTTTTTTCGTTTTCACGATGTATTTGAGTCGACAATTGCTCTTGTTGAAGGTCCATTCGAACTTAAATAAACACGTTGAGTCGATATGAAGTCTACTTTTTTTCGTTTTCACGATGTATTTGAGTCGACAATTGCTCTTCTTGAAGGTCCATTCGAACTCAAATAAACACGTTGAGTCGATATGAAGTCTACTTTTTTTCGTCTTCACGATGTATTTGTGTCGACAATTGCTCTTCTTGAAGGACAATTATAACTCAAATATACACGTCGAGTCGATATGAAGTCTCCTTTTTTTCGTTTTCACGATGTATTTGAGTCGACAATTGCTCTTGTTGAAGGTCCATTCGAACTTAAATAAACACGTTGAGTCGATATGAAGTCTACTTTTTTTCGTTTTCACGATGTATTTGAGTCGACAATTGCCCTTCTTGAAGGTCCATTCGAACTCAAATAAACACGTTGAGTCGATATGAAGTCTACTTTTTTTCGTCTTCACGATGTATTTGAGTCGACAATTGCTCTTCTTGAAGGTCCATTCGAACTCAAATAAACACGTTGAGTCGATATGAAGTCAACTTTTTTTCGTCTTCACGATGTATTTGAGTCGACAATTGCTCTTCTTGAAGGTCAATTCGAACTCAAATATACACGTCGAGTCGATATGAAGTCTACTTTTTTTCGTTTTCACGATGTATTTGAGTCGACAATTGCTCTTGTTGAAGGTCCATTCGAACTTAAATAATCACGTTGAGTCGATATGAAGTCTCCTTTTTTTCGTTTTCACGATGTATTTGAGTCGACAATTGCTCTTGTTGAAGGTCCATTCGAACTTAAATAAACACGTTGAGTCGATATGAAGTCTACTTTTTTTCGTTTTCACGATGTATTTGAGTCGACAATTGCTCTTCTTGAAGGTCCATTCGAACTCAAATAAACACGTTGAGTCGATATGAAGTCTACTTTTTTTCGTCTTCACGATGTATTTGAGTCGACAATTGCTCTTGTTGAAGGTCCATTCGAACTGAAATAAACACGTTGAGTCGATATGAAGTCAACTTTTTTTCGTCATCACGATGTATTTGAGTCGACAATTGCTCTTCTTGAAGGTCAATTCGAACTCAAATATACACGTCGAGTCGATATGAAGTCTACTTTTTTTCGTTTTCACGATGTATTTGAGTCGACAATTGCTCTTGTTGAAGGTCCATTCGAACTTAAATAAACACGTTGAGTCGATATAAAGTCTACTTTTTTTCGTTTTCACGATGTATTTGAGTCGACAATTGCTCTTCTTGAAGGACAATTATAACTCAAATATACACGTCGAGTCGATATGAAGTCTACTTTTTTTCGTCTTCACGATGTATTTGAGTCGACAATTGCTCTTGTTGAAGGTCCATTCGAACTTAAATAAACACGTTGAGTCGATATGAAGTCAACTTTTTTTCGTCTTCACGATGTATGTGAGTCGACAATTGCTCTTCTTGAAGGTCAATTCGAACTCAAATATACACGTCGAGTCGATATGAAGTCTACTTTTTTTCGTCTTCACGATGTATTTGAGTCGACAATTGCTCTTCTTGAAGGTCAATTCGAACTCAAATATTCACGTCGAGTCGATATGAAGTCTACTTTTTTTCGTTTTCACGATGTATTTGAGTCGACAATTGCTTTTGTTAAAGGTCCATTCGAACTTAAATAAACACGTTGAGTCGATATAAAGTCTCCTTTTATTCGTTTTCACGATGTATTTGTGTCGACAATTGCTCTTCTTGAAGGTCCATTCGAACTCAAATAAACACCTCGAATCGATATGAAGTCTACTTTTTTTCGTTTTCACGATGTATTTGAGTCGACAATTGCTCTTGTTGAAGGTCCAGTCGAACTTAAATAAACACGTTGAGTCGATATAAAGTCTACTTTTTTTCGTTTTCACGATGTATTTGTGTCGACAATTGGTCTTCTTGAAGGTCCATTCGAACTTAAATAAACACGTTGAGTCGATATGAAGTCTACTTTTTTTCGTTTTCACGATGTATTTGAGTCGACAATTGCTCTTCTTGAAGGTCCATTCGAACTCAAATATACACGTCGAGTCGATATGAAGTCTCCTTTTTTTTCGTTTTCACGATGTATTTGAGCCGACAATTCTTGTTGAAGGTCCATTCGAACTCAAATAAACACGTTGAGTCGATATGAAGTCAACGTTTTTTCGTCTTCACGATGTATTTGAGTCGACAATTGCTCTTCTTGAAGGTCAATTCGAACTCAAATATACACGTCGAGTCGATATGAAGTCTACTTTTTTTCGTTTTCACGATGTATTTGAGTCGACAATTGCTCTTGTTGAAGGTCCATTCGAACTTAAATAAACACGTTGAGTCGATATAAAGTCTACTTTTTTTCGTTTTCACGATGTATTTGAGTCGACAGTTGCTCTTCTTGAAGGACAATTATAACTCAAATATACACGTCGAGTCGATATGAAGTCTACTTTTTTTCGTCTTCACGATGTATTTGAGTCGACAATTGCTCTTGTTGAAGGTCCATTCGAACTTAAATAAACACGTTGAGTCGATATGAAGTCAACTTTTTTTCGTCTTCACGATGTATTTGAGTCGACAATTGCTCTTCTTGAAGGTCAATTCGAACTCAAATATACACGTCGAGTCGATATGAAGTCTACTTTTTTTCGTCTTCACGATGTATTTGAGTCGACAATTGCTCTTCTTGAAGGTCCATTCGAACTCAAATAAACACGTTGAGTCGATATGAAGTCTACTTTTTTTCGTCTTCACGATGTATTTGAGTCGACAATTGCTCTTGTTGAAGGTCCATTCGAACTTAAATAAACACGTTGAGTCGATATGAAGTCAACTTTTTTTCGTTTTCACGATGTATTTGAGTCGGCAATTCCTCTTCTTGAAGGTCAATTCGAACTCAAATATACACGTCGAGTCGATATGAAGTCTCCTTTTATTCGTTTTCACGATGTATTTGTGTCGACAATTGCTCTTCTTGAAGGTCCATTCGAACTCAAATAAACACCTCGAGTCGATAGGAAGTCTCCTTTTATTCGTTTTCACGATGTATTTGTGTCGACAATTGCTCTTCTTGAAGGTCCATTCGAACTCAAATATACACGTCGAGTCGATATGAAGTCTACTTTTTTTCGTCTTCACGATGTATTTGAGTCGACAATTGCTCTTGTTGAAGGTCCATTCGAACTTAAATAAACACGTTGAGTCGATATGAAGTCAACTTTTTTTCGTCTTCACGATGTATTTGAGTCGACAATTGCTCTTCTTGAAGGTCAATTCGAACTCAAATATACACGTCGAGTCGATATGAAGTCTACTTTTTTTCGTCTTCACGATGTATTTGAGTCGACAATTGCTCTTCTTGAAGGTCCATTCGAACTCAAATAAACACGTTGAGTCGATATGAAGTCTACTTTTTTTCGTCTTCACGATGTATTTGAGTCGACAATTGCTCTTGTTGAAGGTCCATTCGAACTTAAATAAACACGTTGAGTCGATATGAAGTCAACTTTTTTTCGTTTTCACGATGTATTTGAGTCGGCAATTCCTCTTCTTGAAGGTCAATTCGAACTCAAATATACACGTCGAGTCGATATGAAGTCTCCTTTTATTCGTTTTCACGATGTATTTGTGTCGACAATTGCTCTTCTTGAAGGTCCATTCGAACTCAAATAAACACCTCGAGTCGATAGGAAGTCTCCTTTTATTCGTTTTCACGATGTATTTGTGTCGACAATTGCTCTTCTTGAAGGTCCATTCGAACTCAAATAAACACCTCGAGTCGATATGAAGTCTACTTTTTTTCGTTTTCACGATGTATTTGAGTCGACAATTGCTCTTGTTGAAGGTCCATTCGAACTTAAATAAACACGTTGAGTCGATATGAAGTCTACTTTTTTTCGTTTTCACGATGTATTTGAGTCGACAATTGCTCTTCTTGAAGGTCCATTCGAACTCAAATAAACACGTTGAGTCGATATGAAGTCTACTTTTTTTCGTCTTCACGATGTATTTGTGTCGACAATTGCTCTTCTTGAAGGACAATTATAACTCAAATATACACGTCGAGTCGATATGAAGTCTCCTTTTTTTCGTTTTCACGATGTATTTGAGTCGACAATTGCTCTTGTTGAAGGTCCATTCGAACTTAAATAAACACGTTGAGTCGATATGAAGTCTCCTTTTTTTTCGTTTTCACGATGTATTTGAGCCGACAATTGCTCTTCTTGAAGGTCCATTCGAACTCAAATAAACACGTTGAGTCGATATGAAGTCTACTTTTTTTCGTTTTCACGATGTATTTGAGTCGGCAATTGCTCTTCTTGAAGGTCAATTCGAACTCAAATATACACGTCGAATCGATATGAAGTCTACTTTTTTTCGTTTTCACGATGTATTTGAGTCGACAATTGCTCTTGTTGAAGGTCCAGTCGAACTTAAATAAACACGTTGAGTCGATATAAAGTCTACTTTTTTTCGTTTTCACGATGTATTTGTGTCGACAATTGGTCTTCTTGAAGGTCCATTCGAACTTAAATAAACACGTTGAGTCGATATGAAGTCTACTTTTTTTCGTTTTCACGATGTATTTGAGTCGACAATTGCTCTTCTTGAAGGTCCATTCGAACTCAAATATACACGTCGAATCGATATGAAGTCTCCTTTTTTTTCGTTTTCACGATGTATTTGAGCCGACAATTGCTCTTCTTGAAGGTCCATTCGAACTCAAATAAACACGTTGAGTCGATATGAAGTCTACTTTTTTTCGTCTTCACGATGTATTTGAGTCGACAATTGCTCTTCTTGAAGGTCAATTCGAACTCAAATATACACGTCGAGTCGATATGAAGTCTCCTTTTATTCGTTTTCACGATGTATTTGTGTCGACAATTGCTCTTCTTGAAGGTCCATTCGAACTCAAATAAACACCTCGAGTCGATATGAAGTCTACTTTTTTTCGTTTTCACGATGTATTTGAGTCGACAATTGCTCTTGTTGAAGGTCCATTCGAACTTAAATAAACACGTTGAGTCGATATGAAGTCTACTTTTTTTCGTTTTCACGATGTATTTGAGTCGACAATTGCTCTTCTTGAAGGTCCATTCGAACTCAAATAAACACGTTGAGTCGATATGAAGTCTACTTTTTTTCGTCTTCACGATGTATTTGAGTCGACAATTGCTCTTGTTGAAGGTGCATTCGAACTGAAATAAACACGTTGAGTCGATATGAAGTCAACTTTTTTTCGTCTTCACGATGTATTTGAGTCGACAATTGCTCTTCTTGAAGGTCAATTCGAACTCAAATATACACGTCGAGTCGATATGAAGTCTACTTTTTTTCGTTTTCACGATGTATTTGAGTCGACAATTGCTCTTGTTGAAGGTCCATTCGAACTTAAATAAACACGTTGAGTCGATATAAAGTCTACTTTTTTTCGTTTTCACGATGTATTTGAGTCGACAATTGCTCTTCTTGAAGGAGAATTATAACTCAAATATACACGTCGAGTCGATATGAAGTCTACTTTTTTTCGTCTTCACGATGTATTTGAGTCGACAATTGCTCTTGTTGAAGGTCCATTCGAACTTAAATAAACACGTTGAGTCGATATGAAGTCTCCTTTTTTTTCGTTTTCACGATGTATTTGAGCC
Source organism: Stenodema calcarata (assembly GCA_963920205.1). Lineage (NCBI taxonomy): Eukaryota > Metazoa > Arthropoda > Insecta > Hemiptera > Miridae > Stenodema > Stenodema calcarata. Next base: position 65,666,571 of record OY986048.1, on the reverse strand, counting down.
GACAATTGCTCTTCTTGAAGGTCCATTCGAACTCAAATAAACACGTTGAGTCGATATGAAGTCTACTTTTTTTCGTTTTCACGATGTATTTGAGTCGGCAATTGCTCTTCTTGAAGGTCAATTCGAACTCAAATATACACGTCGAATCGATATGAAGTCTACTTTTTTTCGTTTTCACGATGTATTTGAGTCGACAATTGCTCTTGTTGAAGGTCCAGTCGAACTTAAATAAACACGTTGAGTCGATATAAAGTCTACTTTTTTTCGTTTTCACGATGTATTTGTGTCGACAATTGGTCTTCTTGAAGGTCCATTCGAACTTAAATAAACACGTTGAGTCGATATGAAGTCTACTTTTTTTTTTTTCACGATGTATTTGAGTCGACAATTGCTCTTCTTGAAGGTCCATTCGAACTCAAATATACACGTCGAATCGATATGAAGTCTCCTTTTTTTTCGTTTTCACGATGTATTTGAGCCGACAATTGCTCTTCTTGAAGGTCCATTCGAACTCAAATAAACACGTTGAGTCGATATGAAGTCTACTTTTTTTCGTCTTCACGATGTATTTGAGTCGACAATTGCTCTTCTTGAAGGTCAATTCGAACTCAAATATACACGTCGAGTCGATATGAAGTCTCCTTTTATTCGTTTTCACGATGTATTTGTGTCGACAATTGCTCTTCTTGAAGGTCCATTCGAACTCAAATAAACACCTCGAGTCGATATGAAGTCTACTTTTTTTCGTTTTCACGATGTATTTGAGTCGACAATTGCTCTTGTTGAAGGTCCATTCGAACTTAAATAAACACGTTGAGTCGATATGAAGTCTACTTTTTTTCGTTTTCACGATGTATTTGAGTCGACAATTGCTCTTCTTGAAGGTCCATTCGAACTCAAATAAACACGTTGAGTCGATATGAAGTCTACTTTTTTTCGTCTTCACGATGTATTTGAGTCGACAATTGCTCTTGTTGAAGGTGCATTCGAACTGAAATAAACACGTTGAGTCGATATGAAGTCAATTTTTTTTCGTCTTCACGATGTATTTGAGTCGACAATTGCTCTTCTTGAAGGTCAATTCGAACTCAAATATACACGTCGAGTCGATATGAAGTCTACTTTTTTTCGTTTTCACGATGTATTTGAGTCGACAATTGCTCTTGTTGAAGGTCCATTCGAACTTAAATAAACACGTTGAGTCGATATAAAGTCTACTTTTTTTCGTTTTCACGATGTATTTGAGTCGACAATTGCTCTTCTTGAAGGAGAATTATAACTCAAATATACACGTCGAGTCGATATGAAGTCTACTTTTTTTCGTCTTCACGATGTATTTGAGTCGACAATTGCTCTTGTTGAAGGTCCATTCGAACTTAAATAAACACGTTGAGTCGATATGAAGTCTACTTTTTTTTCGTTTTCACGATGTATTTGAGTCGACAATTGCTCTTCTTGAAGGTCCATTCGAACTCAAATAAACACGTTGAGTCGATATGAAGTCTACTTTTTTTCGTCTTCACGATGTATTTGAGTCGACAATTGCTCTTCTTGAAGGTCAATTCGAACTCAAATATACACGTCGAGTCGACATGAAGTCTCCTTTTATTCGTTTTCACGATGTATTTGTGTCGACAATTGCTCTTCTTGAAGGTCCATTCGAACTCAAATAAACACCTCGAGTCGATATGAAGTCTACTTTTTTTCGTTTTCACGATGTATTTGAGTCGACAATTGCTCTTGTTGAAGGTCCATTCGAACTTAAATAAACACGTTGAGTCGATATGAAGTCTACTTTTTTGCGTTTTCACGATGTATTTGAGTCGACAATTGCTCTTCTTGAAGGTCCATTCGAACTCCAATAAACACGTTGAGTCGATATGAAGTCTACTTTTTCTCGTCTTCACGATGTATTTGTGTCGACAATTGCTCTTCTTGAAGGACAATTATAACTCAAATATACACGTCGAGTCGATATGAAGTCTCCTTTTTTTCGTTTTCACGATGTATTTGAGTCGACAATTGCTCTTGTTGAAGGTCCATTCGAACTTAAATAAACACGTTGAGTCGATATGAAGTCTACTTTTTTTCGTTTTCACGATGTATTTGAGTCGACAATTGCTCTTGTTGAAGGTCCATTCGAACTTAAATAAACACGTTGAGTCGATATAAAGTCTACTTTTTTTCGTTTTCACGATGTATTTGAGTCGACAGTTGCTCTTCTTGAAGGACAATTATAACTCAAATATACACGTCGAGTCGATATGAAGTCTACTTTTTTTCGTCTTCACGATGTATTTGAGTCGACAATTGCTCTTGTTGAAGGTCCATTCGAACTTAAATAAACACGTTGAGTCGATATGAAGTCAACTTTTTTTCGTCTTCACGATGTATTTGAGTCGACAATTGCTCTTCTTGAAGGTCAATTCGAACTCAAATATACACGTCGAGTCGATATGAAGTCTACTTTTTTTCGTCTTCACGATGTATTTGAGTCGACAATTGCTCTTCTTGAAGGTCCATTCGAACTCAAATAAACACGTTGAGTCGATATGAAGTCTACTTTTTTTCGTCTTCACGATGTATTTGAGTCGACAATTGCTCTTGTTGAAGGTCCATTCGAACTTAAATAAACACGTTGAGTCGATATGAAGTCAACTTTTTTTCGTTTTCACGATGTATTTGAGTCGGCAATTCCTCTTCTTGAAGGTCAATTCGAACTCAAATATACACGTCGAGTCGATATGAAGTCTCCTTTTATTCGTTTTCACGATGTATTTGTGTCGACAATTGCTCTTCTTGAAGGTCCATTCGAACTCAAATAAACACCTCGAGTCGATAGGAAGTCTCCTTTTATTCGTTTTCACGATGTATTTGTGTCGACAATTGCTCTTCTTGAAGGTCCATTCGAACTCAAATAAACACCTCGAGTCGATATGAAGTCTACTTTTTTTCGTTTTCACGATGTATTTGAGTCGACAATTGCTCTTGTTGAAGGTCCATTCGAACTTAAATAAACACGTTGAGTCGATATGAAGTCTACTTTTTTTCGTTTTCACGATGTATTTGAGTCGACAATTGCTCTTCTTGAAGGTCCATTCGAACTCAAATAAACACGTTGAGTCGATATGAAGTCTACTTTTTTTCGTCTTCACGATGTATTTGTGTCGACAATTGCTCTTCTTGAAGGACAATTATAACTCAAATATACACGTCGAGTCGATATGAAGTCTCCTTTTTTTCGTTTTCACGATGTATTTGAGTCGACAATTGCTCTTGTTGAAGGTCCATTCGAACTTAAATAAACACGTTGAGTCGATATGAAGTCTCCTTTTTTTTCGTTTTCACGATGTATTTGAGCCGACAATTGCTCTTCTTGAAGGTCCATTCGAACTCAAATAAACACGTTGAGTCGATATGAAGTCTACTTTTTTTCGTTTTCACGATGTATTTGAGTCGGCAATTGCTCTTCTTGAAGGTCAATTCGAACTCAAATATACACGTCGAATCGATATGAAGTCTACTTTTTTTCGTTTTCACGATGTATTTGAGTCGACAATTGCTCTTGTTGAAGGTCCAGTCGAACTTAAATAAACACGTTGAGTCGATATAAAGTCTACTTTTTTTCGTTTTCACGATGTATTTGTGTCGACAATTGGTCTTCTTGAAGGTCCATTCGAACTTAAATAAACACGTTGAGTCGATATGAAGTCTACTTTTTTTCGTTTTCACGATGTATTTGAGTCGACAATTGCTCTTCTTGAAGGTCCATTCGAACTCAAATATACACGTCGAATCGATATGAAGTCTCCTTTTTTTTCGTTTTCACGATGTATTTGAGCCGACAATTGCTCTTCTTGAAGGTCCATTCGAACTCAAATAAACACGTTGAGTCGATATGAAGTCTACTTTTTTTCGTCTTCACGATGTATTTGAGTCGACAATTGCTCTTCTTGAAGGTCAATTCGAACTCAAATATACACGTCGAGTCGATATGAAGTCTCCTTTTATTCGTTTTCACGATGTATTTGTGTCGACAATTGCTCTTCTTGAAGGTCCATTCGAACTCAAATAAACACCTCGAGTCGATATGAAGTCTACTTTTTTTCGTTTTCACGATGTATTTGAGTCGACAATTGCTCTTGTTGAAGGTCCATTCGAACTTAAATAAACACGTTGAGTCGATATGAAGTCTACTTTTTTTCGTTTTCACGATGTATTTGAGTCGACAATTGCTCTTCTTGAAGGTCCATTCGAACTCAAATAAACACGTTGAGTCGATATGAAGTCTACTTTTTTTCGTCTTCACGATGTATTTGAGTCGACAATTGCTCTTGTTGAAGGTGCATTCGAACTGAAATAAACACGTTGAGTCGATATGAAGTCAACTTTTTTTCGTCTTCACGATGTATTTGAGTCGACAATTGCTCTTCTTGAAGGTCAATTCGAACTCAAATATACACGTCGAGTCGATATGAAGTCTACTTTTTTTCGTTTTCACGATGTATTTGAGTCGACAATTGCTCTTGTTGAAGGTCCATTCGAACTTAAATAAACACGTTGAGTCGATATAAAGTCTACTTTTTTTCGTTTTCACGATGTATTTGAGTCGACAATTGCTCTTCTTGAAGGAGAATTATAACTCAAATATACACGTCGAGTCGATATGAAGTCTACTTTTTTTCGTCTTCAGGATGTATTTGAGTCGACAATTGCTCTTGTTGAAGGTCCATTCGAACTTAAATAAACACGTTGAGTCGATATGAAGTCTCCTTTTTTTTCGTTTTCACGATGTATTTGAGCCGACAATTGCTCTTCTTGAAGGTCCATTCGAACTCAAATAAACACGTTGAGTCGATATGAAGTCTACTTTTTTTCGTTTTCACGATGTATTTGAGTCGGCAATTGCTCTTCTTGAAGGTCAATTCGAACTCAAATATACACGTCGAATCGATATGAAGTCTACTTTTTTTCGTTTTCACGATGTATTTGAGTCGACAATTGCTCTTGTTGAAGGTCCAGTCGAACTTAAATAAACACGTTGAGTCGATATAAAGTCTACTTTTTTTCGTTTTCACGATGTATTTGTGTCGACAATTGGTCTTCTTGAAGGTCCATTCGAACTTAAATAAACACGTTGAGTCGATATGAAGTCTACTTTTTTTCGTTTTCACGATGTATTTGAGTCGACAATTGCTCTTCTTGAAGGTCCATTCGAACTCAAATATACACGTCGAATCGATATGAAGTCTCCTTTTTTTTCGTTTTCACGATGTATTTGAGCCGACAATTGCTCTTCTTGAAGGTCCATTCGAACTCAAATAAACACGTTGAGTCGATATGAAGTCTACTTTTTTTCGTCTTCACGATGTATTTGAGTCGACAATTGCTCTTCTTGAAGGTCAATTCGAACTCAAATATACACGTCGAGTCGATATGAAGTCTCCTTTTATTCGTTTTCACGATGTATTTGTGTCGACAATTGCTCTTCTTGAAGGTCCATTCGAACTCAAATAAACACCTCGAGTCGATATGAAGTCTACTTTTTTTCGTTTTCACGATGTATTTGAGTCGACAATTGCTCTTGTTGAAGGTCCATTCGAACTTAAATAAACACGTTGAGTCGATATGAAGTCTACTTTTTTTCGTTTTCACGATGTATTTGAGTCGACAATTGCTCTTCTTGAAGGTCCATTCGAACTCAAATAAACACGTTGAGTCGATATGAAGTCTACTTTTTTTCGTCTTCACGATGTATTTGAGTCGACAATTGCTCTTGTTGAAGGTGCATTCGAACTGAAATAAACACGTTGAGTCGATATGAAGTCAACTTTTTTTCGTCTTCACGATGTATTTGAGTCGACAATTGCTCTTCTTGAAGGTCAATTCGAACTCAAATATACACGTCGAGTCGATATGAAGTCTACTTTTTTTCGTTTTCACGATGTATTTGAGTCGACAATTGCTCTTGTTGAAGGTCCATTCGAACTTAAATAAACACGTTGAGTCGATACAAAGTCTACTTTTTTTCGTTTTCACGATGTATTTGAGTCGACAATTGCTCTTCTTGAAGGAGAATTATAACTCAAATATGCACGTCGAGTCGATATGAAGTCTACTTTTTTTCGTCTTCACGATGTATTTGAGTCGACAATTGCTCTTGTTGAAGGTCCATTCGAACTTAAATAAACACGTTGAGTCGATATGAAGTCTACTTTTTTTTCGTTTTCACGATGTATTTGAGTCGACAATTGCTCTTCTTGAAGGTCCATTCGAACTCAAATAAACACGTTGAGTCGATATGAAGTCTACTTTTTTTCGTCTTCACGATGTATTTGAGTCGACAATTGCTCTTCTTGAAGGTCAATTCGAACTCAAATATACACGTCGAGTCGACATGAAGTCTCCTTTTATTCGTTTTCACGATGTATTTGTGTCGACAATTGCTCTTCTTGAAGGTCCATTCGAACTCAAATAAACACCTCGAGTCGATATGAAGTCTACTTTTTTTCGTTTTCACGATGTATTTGAGTCGACAATTGCTCTTGTTGAAGGTCCATTCGAACTTAAATAAACACGTTGAGCCGATATGAAGTCTACTTTTTTGCGTTTTCACGATGTATTTGAGTCGACAATTGCTCTTCTTGAAGGTCCATTCGAACTCCAATAAACACGTTGAGTCGATATGAAGTCTACTTTTTCTCGTCTTCACGATGTATTTGTGTCGACAATTGCTCTTCTTGAAGGACAATTATAACTCAAATATACACGTCGAGTCGATATGAAGTCTCCTTTTTTTCGTTTTCACGATGTATTTGAGTCGACAATTGCTCTTGTTGAAGGTCCATTCGAACTTAAATAAACACGTTGAGTCGATATGAAGTCTACTTTTTTTCGTTTTCACGATGTATTTGAGTCGACAATTGCTCTTCTTGAAGGTCCATTCGAACTCAAATAAACACGTTGAGTCGATATGAAGTCTACTTTTTTTCGTCTTCACGATGTATTTGAGTCGACAATTGCTCTTGTTGAAGGTCCATTCGAACTTAAATAAACACGTTGAGTCGATATGAAGTCAACTTTTTTTCGTCTTCACGATGTATTTGAGTCGACAATTGCTCTTCTTGAAGGTCAATTCGAACTCAAATATACACGTCGAGTCGATATGAAGTCTACTTTTTTTCGTTTTCACGATGTATTTGAGTCGACAATTGCTCTTGTTGAAGGTCCATTCGAACTTAAATAATCACGTTGAGTCGATATAAAGTCTCCTTTTATTCGTTTTCACGATGTATTTGTGTCAACAATTGCTCTTCTTGAAGGTCCATTCGAACTCAAATAAACACCTCGAGTCGATATGAAGTCTACTTTTTTTCGTTTTCACGATGTATTTGAGTCGACAATTGCTCTTGTTGAAGGTCCATTCGAACTTAAATAAACACGTTGAGTCGATATGAAGTCTACTTTTTTTCGTCTTCACGATGTATTTGAGTCGACAATTGCTCTTGTTGAAGGTCCATTCGAACTGAAATAAACACGTTGAGTCGATATGAAGTCAACTTTTTTTCGTCTTCACGATGTATTTGAGTCGAAAATTGCTCTTTTTGAAGGTCAATTCGAACTCAAATATACACGTCGAAACGATATGAAGTCTCCTTTTATTCGTTTTCACGATGTATTTGTGTCGACAATTGCTCTTCTTGAAGGTCCATTCGAACTCAAATAAACACCTCGAGTCGATATGAAGTCTACTTTTTTCGGTTTCACGATGTATTTGAGTCGACAATTGCTCTTGTTGAAGGTCCATTCGAACTTAAATAAACACGTTGAGTCGATATGAAGTCTACTTTTTTTCGTTTTCACGATGTATTTGAGTCGACAATTGCTCTTCTTGAAGATCCATTCGAACTCAAATAAACACGTTGAGTCGATATGAAGTCTACTTTTTTTCGTCTTCACGATGTATTTGAGTCGACAATTGCTCTTGTTGAAGGTCCATTCGAACTGAAATAAACACGTTGAGTCGATATGAAGTCAACTTTTTTTCGTCTTCACGATGTATTTGAGTCGACAATTGCTCTTCTTGAAGGTCAATTCGAACTCAAATATACACGTCGAGTCGATATGAAGTCTACTTTTTTTCGTTTTCACGATGTATTTGAGTCGACAATTGCTCTTGTTGAAGGTCCATTCGAACTTAAATAAACACGTTGAGTCGATATAAAGTCTACTTTTTTTCGTCTTCACGATGTATTTGTGTCGACAATTGCTCTTCTTGAAGGACAATTATAACTCAAATATACACGTCGAGTCGATATGAAGTCTCCTATTTTTCGTTTTCACGATGTATTTGAGTCGACAATTGCTCTTGTTGAAGGTCCATTCGAACTTAAATAAACACGTTGAGTCGATATGAAGTCTACTTTTTTTCGTTTTCACGATGTATTTGAGTCGACAATTGCTCTTCTTGAAGGTCCATTCGAACTCAAATAAACACGTTGAGTCGATATGAAGTCTACTTTTTTTCGTCTTCACGATGTATTTGAGTCGACAATTGCTCTTGTTGAAGGTCCATTCGAACTTAAATAAACACGTTGAGTCGATATGAAGTCAACTTTTTTTCGTCTTCACGATGTATTTGAGTCGACAATTGCTCTTCTTGAAGGTCAATTCGAACTCAAATAAACACGTTGAGTCGATATGAAGTCTACTTTTTTTCGTTTTCACGATGTATTTGAGTCGACAATTGCTCTTGTTGAAGGTCCATTCGAACTTAAATAATCACGTTGAGTCGATATAAAGTCTCCTTTTATTCGTTTTCACGATGTATTTGTGTCAACAATTGCTCTTCTTGAAGGTCCATTCGAACTCAAATAAACACCTCGAGTCGATATGAAGTCTACTTTTTTTCGTTTTCACGATGTATTTGAGTCGACAATTGCTCTTGTTGAAGGTCCATTCGAACTTAAATAAACACGTTGAGTCGATATGAAGTCTACTTTTTTTCGTCTTCACGATGTATTTGAGTCGACAATTGCTCTTGTTGAAGGTCCATTCGAACTGAAATAAACACGTTGAGTCGATATGAAGTCAACTTTTTTTCGTCTTCACGATGTATTTGAGTCGACAATTGCTCTTGTTGAAGGTCCATTCGAACTTAAATAAACACGTTGAGTCGATATGAAGTCAACTTTTTTTCGTCTTCACGATGTATTTGAGTCGACAATTGCTCTTCTTGAAGGTCAATTCGAACTCAAATATACACGTCGAGTCGATATGAAGTCTACTTTTTTTCGTTTTCACGATGTATTTGAGTCGACAATTGCTCTTGTTGAAGGTCCATTCGAACTTAAATAAACACGTTGAGTCGATATAAAGTCTACTTTTTTTCGTTTTCACGATGTATTTGAGTCGACAATTGCTCTTGTTGAAGGTCCATTCGAACTTAAATAAACACGTTGAGTCGATATGAAGTCTACTTTTTTTCGTTTTCACGATGTATTTGAGTCGACAATTGCTCTTGTTGAAGGTCCATTCGAACTCAAATATACACGTCGAGTCGATATGAAGTCTACTTTTTTTTCGTTTTCACGATGTATTTGAGTCGACAATTGCTCTTCTTGAAGGTCCATTCGAACTTAAATAAACACGTTGAGTCGATATGAAGTCTACTTTTTTTCGTCTTCACGATGTATTTGAGTCGACAATTGCTCTTGTTGAAGGTCCATTCGAACTGAAATAAACACGTTGAGTCGATATGAAGTCAACTTTTTTTCGTCTTCACGATGTATTTGAGTCGACAATTGCTCTTTTTGAAGGTCAATTCGAACTCAAATATACACGTCGAGTCGATATGAAGTCTCCTTTTATTCGTTTTCACGATGTATTTGTGTCGACAATTGCTCTTCTTGAAGGTCCATTCGAACTCAAATAAACACCTCGAGTCGATATGAAGTCTACTTTTTTCGTTTTCACGATGTATTTGAGTCGACAATTGCTCTTGTTGAAGGTCCATTCGAACTTAAATAAACACGTTGAGTCGATATGAAGTCTACTTTTTTTCGTTTTCACGATGTATTCGAGTCGACAATTGCTCTTCTTGAAGGTCCATTCGAACTCAAATAAACACGTTGAGTCGATATGAAGTCTACTTTTTTTCGTCTTCACGATGTATTTGAGTCGACAATTGCTCTTGTTGAAGGTCCATTCGAACTGAAATAAACACGTTGAGTCGATATGAAGTCAACTTTTTTTCGTCTTCACGATGTATTTGAGTCGACAATTGCTCTTCTTGAAGGTCAATTCGAACTCAAATATACACGTCGAGTCGATATGAAGTCTACTTTTTTTCGTTTTCACGATGTATTTGAGTCGACAATTGCTCTTGTTGAAGGTCCATTCGAACTTAAATAAACACGTTGAGTCGATATAAAGTCTACTTTTTTTAGTTTTCACGATGTATTTGAGTCGACAATTGCTCTTCTTGAAGGACAATTATAACTCAAATATACACGTCGAGTCGATATGAAGTCTACTTTTTTTCGTCTTCACGATGTATTTGAGTCGACAATTGCTCTTGTTGAAGGTCCATTCGAACTTAAATAAACACGTTGAGTCGATATGAAGTCAACTTTTTTTCGTCTTCACGATGTATTTGAGTCGACAATTGCTCTTCTTGAAGGTCAATTCGAACTCAAATATACACGTCGAGTCGATATGAAGTCTACTTTTTTTCGTTTTCACGATGTATTTGAGTCGACAATTGCTCTTGTTGAAGGTCCATTCGAACTTAAATAAACACGTTGAGTCGATATAAAGTCTACTTTTTTCGTTTTCACGATGTATTTGAGTCGACAATTGCTCTTGTTGAAGGTCCATTCGAACTTAAATAAACACGTTGAGTCGATATGAAGTCTACTTTTTTTCGTTTTCACGATGTATTTGAGTCGACAATTGCTCTTGTTGAAGGTCCATTCGAACTCAAATATACACGTCGAGTCGATATGAAGTCTACTTTTTTTTCGTTTTCACGATGTATTTGAGTCGACAATTGCTCTTCTTGAAGGTCCATTCGAACTCAAATAAACACGTTGAGTCGATATGAAGTCTACTTTTTTTCGTCTTCACGATGTATTTGAGTCGACAATTGCTCTTCTTGAATGTCAATTCGAACTCAAATATACACGTCGAGTCGATATGAAGTCTACTTTTTTTCGTCTTCACGATGTATTTGTGTCGACAATTGCTCTTCTTGAAGGACAATTATAACTCAAATATACACGTCGAGTCGATATGAAGTCTCCTTTTTTTCGTTTTCACGATGTATTTGAGTCGACAATTGCTCTTGTTGAAGGTCCATTCGAACTTAAATAAACACGTTGAGTCGATATGAAGTCTACTTTTTTTCGTTTTCACGATGTATTTGAGTCGACAATTGCTCTTCTTGAAGGTCCATTCGAACTCAAATATACACGTTGAGTCGATATGAAGTCTACTTTTTTTCGTCTTCACGATGTATTTGAGTCGACAATTGCTCTTGTTGAAGGTCCATTCGAACTTAAATAAACACGTTGAGTCGATATGAAGTCAACTTTTTTTCGTCTTCACGATGTATTTGAGTCGACAATTGCTCTTCTTGAAGGTCAATTCGAACTCAAATATACACGTCGAGTCGATATGAAGTCTACTTTTTTTCGTTTTCACGATGTATTTGAGTCGACAATTGCTCTTGTTGAAGGTCCATTCGAACTTAAATAATCACGTTGAGTCGATATAAAGTCTCCTTTTATTCGTTTTCACGATGTATTTGTGTCAACAATTGCTCTTCTTGAAGGTCAATTCGAACTCAAATATACACGTCGAGTCGATATGAAGTCTACTTTTTTTCGTTTTCACGATGTATTTGAGTCGACAATTGCTCTTGTTGAAGGTCCATTCGAACTTAAATAAACACGTTGAGTCGATATAAAGTCTACTTTTTTTCGTTTTCACGATGTATTTGAGTCGACAATTGCTCTTGTTGAAGGTCCATTCGAACTTAAATAAACACGTTGAGTCGATATGAAGTCTACTTTTTTTCGTTTTCACGATGTATTTGAGTCGACAATTGCTCTTGTTGAAGGTCCATTCGAACTCAAATATACACGTCGAGTCGATATGAAGTCTACTTTTCTTTCGTTTTCACGATGTATTTGAGTCGACAATTGCTCTTCTTGAAGGTCCATTCGAACTTAAATAAACACGTTGAGTCGATATGAAGTCTACTTTTTTTCGTCTTCACGATGTATTTGAGTCGACAATTGCTCTTGTTGAAGGTCCATTCGAACTGAAATATACACGTTGAGTCGATATGAAGTCAACTTTTTTTCGTCTTCACGATGTATTTGAGTCGACAATTGCTCTTTTTGAAGGTCAATTCGAACTCAAATATACACGTCGAGTCGATATGAAGTCTCCTTTTATTCGTTTTCACGATGTATTTGTGTCGACAATTGCTCTTCTTGAAGGTCCATTCGAACTCAAATAAACACCTCGAGTCGATATGAAGTCTACTTTTTTCGTTTTCACGATGTATTTGAGTCGACAATTGCTCTTGTTGAAGGTCCATTCGAACTTAAATAAACACGTTGAGTCGATATGAAGTCTACTTTTTTTCGTTTTCACGATGTATTCGAGTCGACAATTGCTCTTCTTGAAGGTCCATTCGAACTCAAATAAACACGTTGAGTCGATATGAAGTCTACTTTTTTTCGTCTTCACGATGTATTTGAGTCGACAATTGCTCTTGTTGAAGGTCCATTCGAACTGAAATAAACACGTTGAGTCGATATGAAGTCAACTTTTTTTCGTCTTCACGATGTATTTGAGTCGACAATTGCTCTTCTTGAAGGTCAATTCGAACTCAAATATACACGTCGAGTCGATATGAAGTCTACTTTTTTTCGTTTTCACGATGTATTTGAGTCGACAATTGCTCTTGTTGAAGGTCCATTCGAACTTAAATAAACACGTTGAGTCGATATAAAGTCTACTTTTTTTAGTTTTCACGATGTATTTGAGTCGACAATTGCTCTTCTTGAAGGACAATTATAACTCAAATATACACGTCGAGTCGATATGAAGTCTACTTTTTTTCGTCTTCACGATGTATTTGAGTCGACAATTGCTCTTGTTGAAGGTCCATTCGAACTTAAATAAACACGTTGAGTCGATATGAAGTCAACTTTTTTTCGTCTTCACGATGTATTTGAGTCGACAATTGCTCTTCTTGAAGGTCAATTCGAACTCAAATATACACGTCGAGTCGATATGAAGTCTACTTTTTTTCGTTTTCACGATGTATTTGAGTCGACAATTGCTCTTGTTGAAGGTCCATTCGAACTTAAATAAACACGTTGAGTCGATATAAAGTCTACTTTTTTTCGTTTTCACGATGTATTTGAGTCGACAATTGCTCTTGTTGAAGGTCCATTCGAACTTAAATAAACACGTTGAGTCGATATGAAGTCTACTTTTTTTCGTTTTCACGATGTATTTGAGTCGACAATTGCTCTTGTTGAAGGTCCATTCGAACTCAAATATACACGTCGAGTCGATATGAAGTCTACTTTTTTTTCGTTTTCACGATGTATTTGAGTCGACAATTGCTCTTCTTGAAGGTCCATTCGAACTCAAATAAACACGTTGAGTCGATATGAAGTCTACTTTTTTTCGTCTTCACGATGTATTTGAGTCGACAATTGCTCTTCTTGAATGTCAATTCGAACTCAAATATACACGTCGAGTCGATATGAAGTCTACTTTTTTTCGTCTTCACGATGTATTTGTGTCGACAATTGCTCTTCTTGAAGGACAATTATAACTCAAATATACACGTCGAGTCGATATGAAGTCTCCTTTTTTTCGTTTTCACGATGTATTTGAGTCGACAATTGCTCTTGTTGAAGGTCCATTCGAACTTAAATAAACACGTTGAGTCGATATGAAGTCTACTTTTTTTCGTTTTCACGATGTATTTGAGTCGACAATTGCTCTTCTTGAAGGTCCATTCGAACTCAAATATACACGTTGAGTCGATATGAAGTCTACTTTTTTTCGTCTTCACGATGTATTTGAGTCGACAATTGCTCTTGTTGAAGGTCCATTCGAACTTAAATAAACACGTTGAGTCGATATGAAGTCAACTTTTTTTCGTCTTCACGATGTATTTGAGTCGACAATTGCTCTTCTTGAAGGTCAATTCGAACTCAAATATACACGTCGAGTCGATATGAAGTCTACTTTTTTTCGTTTTCACGATGTATTTGAGTCGACAATTGCTCTTGTTGAAGGTCCATTCGAACTTAAATAATCACGTTGAGTCGATATAAAGTCTCCTTTTATTCGTTTTCACGATGTATTTGTGTCAACAATTGCTCTTCTTGAAGGTCCATTCGAACTCAAATAAACACCTCGAGTCGATATGAAGTCTACTTTTTTTCGTTTTCACGATGTATTTGAGTCGACAATTGCTCTTGTTGAAGGTCCATTCGAACTTAAATAAACACGTTGAGTCGATATGAAGTCTACTTTTTTTCGTCTTCACGATGTATTTGAGTCGACAATTGCTCTTGTTGAAGGTCCATTCGAACTGAAATAAACACGTTGAGTCGATATGAAGTCAACTTTTTTTCGTCTTCACGATGTATTTGAGTCGACAATTGCTCTTTTTGAAGGTCAATTCGAACTCAAATATACACGTCGAGTCGATATGAAGTCTCCTTTTATTCGTTTTCACGATGTATTTGTGTCGACAATTGCTCTTCTTGAAGGTCCATTCGAACTCAAATAAACACCTCGAGTCGATATGAAGTCTACTTTTTTCGTTTTCACGATGTATTTGAGTCGACAATTGCTCTTGTTGAAGGTCCATTCGAACTTAAATAAACACGTTGAGTCGATATGAAGTCTACTTTTTTTCGTTTTCACGATGTATTTGAGTCGACAATTGCTCTTCTTGAAGGTCCATTCGAACTCAAATAAACACGTTGAGTCGATATGAAGTCTACTTTTTTTCGTCTTCACGATGTATTTGAGTCGACAATTGCTCTCGTTGAAGGTCCATTCGAACTGAAATAAACACGTTGAGTCGATATGAAGTCAACTTTTTTTCGTCTTCACGATGTATTTGAGTCGACAATTGCTCTTCTTGAAGGTCAATTCGAACTCAAATATACACGTCGAGTCGATATGAAGTCTACTTTTTTTCGTTTTCACGATGTATTTGAGTCGACAATTGCTCTTGTTGAAGGTCCATTCGAACTTAAATAAACACGTTGAGTCGATATAAAGTCTACTTTTTTTCATTTTCACGATGTATTTGAGTCGACAATTGCTCTTCTTGAAGGACAATTATAACTCAAATATACACGTCGAGTCGATATGAAGTCAACTTTTTTTCGTCTTCACGATGTATTTGAGTCGACAATTGCTCTTGTTGAAGGTCCATTCGAACTTAAATAAACACGTTGAGTCGATATGAAGTCAACTTTTTTTCGTCTTCACGATGTATTTGAGTCGACAATTGCTCTTCTTGAAGGTCAATTCGAACTCAAATATACACGTCGAGTCGATATGAAGTCTACTTTTTTTCGTTTTCACGATGTATTTGAGTCGACAATTGCTCTTGTTGAAGGTCCATTCGAACTTAAATAAACACGTTGAGTCGATATAAAGTCTACTTTTTTTCGTTTTCACGATGTATTTGAGTCGACAATTGCTCTTGTTGAAGGTCCATTCGAACTTAAATAAACACGTTGAGTCGATATGAAGTCTACTTTTTTTCGTTTTCACGATGTATTTGAGTCGACAATTGCTCTTGTTGAAGGTCCATTCGAACTTAAATAAACACGTTGAGTCGATATAAAGTCTACTTTTTTTAGTTTTCACGATGTATTTGAGTCGACAATTGCTCTTCTTGAAGGACAATTATAACTCAAATATACACGTCGAGTCGATATGAAGTCTACTTTTTTTCGTCTTCACGATGTATTTGAGTCGACAATTGCTCTTGTTGAAGGTCCATTCGAACTTAAATAAACACGTTGAGTCGATATGAAGTCAACTTTTTTTCGTCTTCACGATGTATTTGAGTCGACAATTGCTCTTCTTGAAGGTCAATTCGAACTCAAATATACACGTCGAGTCGATATGAAGTCTACTTTTTTTCGTTTTCACGATGTATTTGAGTCGACAATTGCTCTTGTTGAAGGTCCATTCGAACTTAAATAAACACGTTGAGTCGATATAAAGTCTACTTTTTTTCGTTTTCACGATGTATTTGAGTCGACAATTGCTCTTGTTGAAGGTCCATTCGAACTTAAATAAACACGTTGAGTCGATATGAAGTCTACTTTTTTTCGTTTTCACGATGTATTTGAGTCGACAATTGCTCTTGTTGAAGGTCCATTCGAACTCAAATATACACGTCGAGTCGATATGAAGTCTACTTTTTTTTCGTTTTCACGATGTATTTGAGTCGACAATTGCTCTTCTTGAAGGTCCATTCGAACTCAAATAAACACGTTGAGTCGATATGAAGTCTACTTTTTTTCGTCTTCACGATGTATTTGAGTCGACAATTGCTCTTCTTGAAGGTCAATTCGAACTCAAATATACACGTCGAGTCGATATGAAGTCTCCTTTTATTCGTTTTCACGATGTATTTGTGTCGACAATTGCTCTTCTTGAAGGTCCATTCGAACTCAAATAAACACCTCGAGTCGATATGAAGCCAATTTTTTTTCGTTTTCACGATGTATTTGAGTCGACAATTGCTCTTGTTGAAGGTCCATTCGAACTTAAATAAACACGTTGAGTCGATATGAAGTCTACTTTTTTTCGTTTTCACGATGTATTTGAGTCGACAATTGCTCTTCTTGAAGGTCCATTCGAACTCAAATAAACACGTTGAGTCGATATGAAGTCTACTTTTTTTCGTCTTCACGATGTATTTGTGTCGACAATTGCTCTTCTTGAAGGACAATTATAACTCAAATATACACGTCGAGTCGATATGAAGTCTCCTTTTTTTCGTTTTCACGATGTATTTGAGTTGACAATTGCTCTTGTTGAAGGTCCATTCGAACTTAAATAAACACGTTGAGTCGATATGAAGTCTACTTTTTTTCGTTTTCACGATGTATTTGAGTCGACAATTGCTCTTCTTGAAGGTCCATTCGAACTTAAATAAACACGTTGAGTCGATATAAAGTCTACTTTTTTTCGTTTTCACGATGTATTTGAGTCGACAATTGCTCTTCTTGAAGGAGAATTATAACTCAAATATACACGTTGAGTCGATATGAAGTCTACTTTTTTTTCGTCTTCACGATGTATTTGAGTCGACAATTGCTCTTGTTGAAGGTCCATTCGAACTTAAATAAACACGTTGAGTCGATATGAAGTCAACTTTTTTTCGTCTTCACGATGTATTTGAGTCGACAATTGCTCTTCTTGAAGGTCAATTCGAACTCAAATATACACGTCGAGTCGATATGAAGTCTACTTTTTTTCGTTTTCACGATGTATTGGAGTCGACAATTGCTCTTCTTGAAGGTCCATTCGAACTCAAATATACACGTCGAGTCGATATGAAGTCTACTTTTTTTTCGTTTTCACGATGTATTTGAGTCGACAATTGCTCTTCTTGAAGGTCCATTCGAACTCAAATAAACACGTTGAGTCGATATGAAGTCTACTTTTTTTCGTCTTCACGATGTATTTGAGTCGACAATTGCTCTTCTTGAAGGTCAATTCGAACTCAAATATACACGTCGAGTCGACATGAAGTCTCCTTTTATTCGTTTTCACGATGTATTTGTGTCGACAATTGCTCTTCTTGAAGGTCCATTCGAACTCAAATAAACACCTCGAGTCGATATGAAGTCTACTTTTTTTCGTTTTCACGATGTATTTGAGTCGACAATTGCTCTTGTTGAAGGTCCATTCGAACTTAAATAAACACGTTGAGTCGATATGAAGTCTACTTTTTTTCGTTTTCACGATGTATTTGAGTCGACAATTGCTCTTGTTGAAGGTCCATTCGAACTTAAATAAACACGTTGAGTCGATATGAAGTCTACTTTTTTTCGTCTTCACGATGTATTTGAGTCGACAATTGCTCTTGTTGAAGGTCCATTCGAACTGAAATAAACACGTTGAGTCGATATGAAGTCAACTTTTTTTCGTCTTCACGATGTATTTGAGTCGACAATTGCTCTTTTTGAAGGTCAATTCGAACTCAAATATACACGTCGAGTCGATATGAAGTCTCCTTTTATTCGTTTTCACGATGTATTTGTGTCGACAATTGCTCTTCTTGAAGGTCCATTCGAACTCAAATAAACACCTCGAGTCGATATGAAGTCTACTTTTTTCGTTTTCACGATGTATTTGAGTCGACAATTGCTCTTGTTGAAGGTCCATTCGAACTTAAATAAACACGTTGAGTCGATATGAAGTCTACTTTTTTTCGTTTTCACGATGTATTTGAGTCGACAATTGCTCTTCTTGAAGGTCCATTCGAACTCAAATAAACACGTTGAGTCGATATGAAGTCTACTTTTTTTCGTCTTCACGATGTATTTGAGTCGACAATTGCTCTCGTTGAAGGTCCATTCGAACTGAAATAAACACGTTGAGTCGATATGAAGTCAACTTTTTTTCGTCTTCACGATGTATTTGAGTCGACAATTGCTCTTCTTGAAGGTCAATTCGAACTCAAATATACACGTCGAGTCGATATGAAGTCTACTTTTTGTCGTTTTCACGATGTATTTGAGTCGACAATTGCTCTTGTTGAAGGTCCATTCGAACTTAAATAAACACGTTGAGTCGATGTAAAGTCTACTTTTTTTCATTTTCACGATGTATTTGAGTCGACAATTGCTCTTCTTGAAGGACAATTATAACTCAAATATACACGTCGAGTCGATATGAAGTCAACTTTTTTTCGTCTTCACGATGTATTTGAGTCGACAATTGCTCTTGTTGAAGGTCCATTCGAACTTAAATAAACACGTTGAGTCGATATGAAGTCAACTTTTTTTCGTCTTCACGATGTATTTGAGTCGACAATTGCTCTTCTTGAAGGTCAATTCGAACTCAAATATACACGTCGAGTCGATATGAAGTCTACTTTTTTTCGTTTTCACGATGTATTTGAGTCGACAATTGCTCTTGTTGAAGGTCCATTCGAACTTAAATAAACACGTTGAGTCGATATAAAGTCTACTTTTTTTCGTTTTCACGATGTATTTGAGTCGACAATTGCTCTTGTTGAAGGTCCATTCGAACTTAAATAAACACGTTGAGTCGATATGAAGTCTACTTTTTTTCGTTTTCACGATGTATTTGAGTCGACAATTGCTCTTGTTGAAGGTCCATTCGAACTTAAATAAACACGTTGAGTCGATATAAAGTCTACTTTTTTTAGTTTTCACGATGTATTTGAGTCGACAATTGCTCTTCTTGAAGGACAATTATAACTCAAATATACACGTCGAGTCGATATGAAGTCTACTTTTTTTCGTCTTCACGATGTATTTGAGTCGACAATTGCTCTTGTTGAAGGTCCATTCGAACTTAAATAAACACGTTGAGTCGATATGAAGTCAACTTTTTTTCGTCTTCACGATGTATTTGAGTCGACAATTGCTCTTCTTGAAGGTCAATTCGAACTCAAATATACACGTCGAGTCGATATGAAGTCTACTTTTTTTCGTTTTCACGATGTATTTGAGTCGACAATTGCTCTTGTTGAAGGTCCATTCGAACTTAAATAAACACGTTGAGTCGATATAAAGTCTACTTTTTTTCGTTTTCACGATGTATTTGAGTCGACAATTGCTCTTGTTGAAGGTCCATTCGAACTTAAATAAACACGTTGAGTCGATATGAAGTCTACTTTTTTTCGTTTTCACGATGTATTTGAGTCGACAATTGCTCTTGTTGAAGGTCCATTCGAACTCAAATATACACGTCGAGTCGATATGAAGTCTACTTTTTTTTCGTTTTCACGATGTATTTGAGTCGACAATTGCTCTTCTTGAAGGTCCATTCGAACTCAAATAAACACGTTGAGTCGATATGAAGTCTACTTTTTTTCGTCTTCACGATGTATTTGAGTCGACAATTGCTCTTCTTGAAGGTCAATTCGAACTCAAATATACACGTCGAGTCGATATGAAGTCTCCTTTTATTCGTTTTCACGATGTATTTGTGTCGACAATTGCTCTTCTTGAAGGTCCATTCGAACTCAAATAAACACCTCGAGTCGATATGAAGCCAATTTTTTTTCGTTTTCACGATGTATTTGAGTCGACAATTGCTCTTGTTGAAGGTCCATTCGAACTTAAATAAACACGTTGAGTCGATATGAAGTCTACTTTTTTTCGTTTTCACGATGTATTTGAGTCGACAATTGCTCTTCTTGAAGGTCCATTCGAACTCAAATAAACACGTTGAGTCGATATGAAGTCTACTTTTTTTCGTCTTCACGATGTATTTGTGTCGACAATTGCTCTTCTTGAAGGACAATTATAACTCAAATATACACGTCGAGTCGATATGAAGTCTCCTTTTTTTCGTTTTCACGATGTATTTGAGTTGACAATTGCTCTTGTTGAAGGTCCATTCGAACTTAAATAAACACGTTGAGTCGATATGAAGTCTACTTTTTTTCGTTTTCACGATGTATTTGAGTCGACAATTGCTCTTCTTGAAGGTCCATTCGAACTTAAATAAACACGTTGAGTCGATATGAAGTCAACTTTTTTTCGTCTTCACGATGTATTTGAGTCGACAATTGCTCTTCTTGAAGGTCAATTCGAACTCAAATATACACGTCGAGTCGATATGAAGTCTACTTTTTTTCGTTTTCACGATGTATTGGAGTCGACAATTGCTCTTCTTGAAGGTCCATTCGAACTCAAATATACACGTCGAGTCGATATGAAGTCTACTTTTTTTTCGTTTTCACGATGTATTTGAGTCGACAATTGCTCTTCTTGAAGGTCCATTCGAACTCAAATAAACACGTTGAGTCGATATGAAGTCTACTTTTTTTCGTCTTCACGATGTATTTGAGTCGACAATTGCTCTTCTTGAAGGTCAATTCGAACTCAAATATACACGTCGAGTCGACATGAAGTCTCCTTTTATTCGTTTTCACGATGTATTTGTGTCGACAATTGCTCTTCTTGAAGGTCCATTCGAACTCAAATAAACACCTCGAGTCGATATGAAGTCTACTTTTTTTCGTTTTCACGATGTATTTGAGTCGACAATTGCTCTTGTTGAAGGTCCATTCGAACTTAAATAAACACGTTGAGTCGATATGAAGTCTACTTTTTTTCGTTTTCACGATGTATTTGAGTCGACAATTGCTCTTCTTGAAGGTCCATTCGAACTCCAATAAACACGTTGAGTCGATATGAAGTCTACTTTTTTTCGTCTTCACGATGTATTTGTGTCGACAATTGCTCTTCTTGAAGGACAATTATAACTCAAATATACACGTCGAGTCGATATGAAGTCTCCTTTTTTTCGTTTTCACGATGTATTTGAGTCGACAATTGCTCTTGTTGAATGTCCATTCGAACTTAAATAAACACGTTGAGTCGATATGAAGTCTCCTTTTATTCGTTTTCACGATGTATTTGTGTCGACAATTGCTCTTCTTGAAGGTCCATTCGAACTCAAATAAACACCTCGAGTCGATATGAAGTCTACTTTTTTCGTTTTCACGATGTATTTGAGTCGACAATTGCTCTTGTTGAAGGTCTATTCGAACTTAAATAAACACGTTGAGTCGATATGAAGTCTACTTTTTTTCGTTTTCACGATGTATTTGAGTCGACAATTGCTCTTGTTGAAGGTCCATTCGAACTGAAATAAACACGTTGAGTCGATATGAAGTCTACTTTTTTTCGTCTTCACGATGTATTTGAGTCGACAATTGCTCTTGTTGAAGGTCCATTCGAACTTAAATAAACACGTTGAGTCGATATGAAGTCAACTTTTTTTCGTCTTCACGATGTATTTGAGTCGACAATTGCTCTTCTTGAAGGTCAATTCGAACTCAAATATACACGTCGAGTCGATATGAAGTCTACTTTTTTTCGTTTTCACGATGTATTTGAGTCGACAATTGCTCTTGTTGAAGGTCCATTCGAACTTAAATAAACACGTTGAGTCGATATGAAGTCTACTTTTTTTCGTTTTCACGATGTATTTGAGTCGACAATTGCTCTTGTTGAAGGTCCATTCGAACTCAAATATACACGTCGAGTCGATATGAAGTCTACTTTTTTTTCGTTTTCACGATGTATTTGAGTCGACAATTGCTCTTCTTGAAGGTCCATTCGAACTTAAATAAACACGTTGAGTCGATATGAAGTCTACTTTTTTTCGTCTTCACGATGTATTTGAGTCGACAATTGCTCTTGTTGAAGGTCCATTCGAACTGAAATAAACACGTTGAGTCGATATGAAGTCAACTTTTTTTCGTCTTCACGATGTATTTGAGTCGACAATTGCTCTTTTTGAAGGTCAATTCGAACTCAAATATACACGTCGAGTCGATATGAAGTCTCCTTTTATTCGTTTTCACGATGTATTTGTGTCGACAATTGCTCTTCTTGAAGGTCCATTCGAACTCAAATAAACACCTCGAGTCGATATGAAGTCTACTTTTTTCGTTTTCACGATGTATTTGAGTCGACAATTGCTCTTGTTGAAGGTCCATTCGAACTTAAATAAACACGTTGAGTCGATATGAAGTCTACTTTTTTTCGTTTTCACGATGTATTTGAGTCGACAATTGCTCTTCTTGAAGGTCCATTCGAACTCAAATAAACACGTTGAGTCGATATGAAGTCTACTTTTTTTCGTCTTCACGATGTATTTGAGTCGACAATTGCTCTTCTTGAAGGTCCATTCGAACTCCAATAAACACGTTGAGTCGATATGAAGTCTACTTTTTTTCGTCTTCACGATGTATTTGTGTCGACAATTGCTCTTCTTGAAGGACAATTATAACTCAAATATACACGTCGAGTCGATATGAAGTCTCCTTTTTTTCGTTTTCACGATGTATTTGAGTCGACAATTGCTCTTGTTGAATGTCCATTCGAACTTAAATAAACACGTTGAGTCGATATGAAGTCTCCTTTTATTCGTTTTCACGATGTATTTGTGTCGACAATTGCTCTTCTTGAAGGTCCATTCGAACTCAAATAAACACCTCGAGTCGATATGAAGTCTACTTTTTTCGTTTTCACGATGTATTTGAGTCGACAATTGCTCTTGTTGAAGGTCTATTCGAACTTAAATAAACACGTTGAGTCGATATGAAGTCTACTTTTTTTCGTTTTCACGATGTATTTGAGTCGACAATTGCTCTTGTTGAAGGTCCATTCGAACTGAAATAAACACGTTGAGTCGATATGAAGTCTACTTTTTTTCGTCTTCACGATGTATTTGAGTCGACAATTGCTCTTGTTGAAGGTCCATTCGAACTTAAATAAACACGTTGAGTCGATATGAAGTCAACTTTTTTTCGTCTTCACGATGTATTTGAGTCGACAATTGCTCTTCTTGAAGGTCAATTCGAACTCAAATATACACGTCGAGTCGATATGAAGTCTACTTTTTTTCGTTTTCACGATGTATTTGAGTCGACAATTGCTCTTGTTGAAGGTCCATTCGAACTTAAATAAACACGTTGAGTCGATATGAAGTCTACTTTTTTTCGTTTTCACGATGTATTTGAGTCGACAATTGCTCTTGTTGAAGGTCCATTCGAACTCAAATATACACGTCGAGTCGATATGAAGTCTACTTTTTTTTCGTTTTCACGATGTATTTGAGTCGACAATTGCTCTTCTTGAAGGTCCATTCGAACTTAAATAAACACGTTGAGTCGATATGAAGTCTACTTTTTTTCGTCTTCACGATGTATTTGAGTCGACAATTGCTCTTGTTGAAGGTCCATTCGAACTGAAATAAACACGTTGAGTCGATATGAAGTCAACTTTTTTTCGTCTTCACGATGTATTTGAGTCGACAATTGCTCTTTTTGAAGGTCAATTCGAACTCAAATATACACGTCGAGTCGATATGAAGTCTCCTTTTATTCGTTTTCACGATGTATTTGTGTCGACAATTGCTCTTCTTGAAGGTCCATTCGAACTCAAATAAACACCTCGAGTCGATATGAAGTCTACTTTTTTCGTTTTCACGATGTATTTGAGTCGACAATTGCTCTTGTTGAAGGTCCATTCGAACTTAAATAAACACGTTGAGTCGATATGAAGTCTACTTTTTTTCGTTTTCACGATGTATTTGAGTCGACAATTGCTCTTCTTGAAGGTCCATTCGAACTCAAATAAACACGTTGAGTCGATATGAAGTCTACTTTTTTTCGTCTTCACGATGTATTTGAGTCGACAATTGCTCTTGTTGAAGGTCCATTCGAACTGAAATAAACACGTTGAGTCGATATGAAGTCTACTTTTTTTCGTCTTCACGATGTATTTGTGTCGACAATTGCTCTTCTTGAAGGACAATTATAACTCAAATATACACGTCGAGTCGATATGAAGTATCCTTTTTTTCGTTTTCACGATGTATTTGAGTCGACAATTGCTCTTGTTGAATGTCCATTCGAACTTAAATAAACACGTTGAGTCGATATGAAGTCTCCTTTTATTCGTTTTCACGATGTATTTGTGTCGACAATTGCTCTTCTTGAAGGTCCATTCGAACTCAAATAAACACCTCGAGTCGATATGAAGTCTACTTTTTTCGTTTTCACGATGTATTTGAGTCGACAATTGCTCTTGTTGAAGGTCTATTCGAACTTAAATAAACACGTTGAGTCGATATGAAGTCTACTTTTTTTCGTTTTCACGATGTATTTGAGTCGACAATTGCTCTTGTTGAAGGTCCATTCGAACTGAAATAAACACGTTGAGTCGATATGAAGTCTACTTTTTTTCGTCTTCACGATGTATTTGAGTCGACAATTGCTCTTGTTGAAGGTCCATTCGAACTTAAATAAACACGTTGAGTCGATATGAAGTCAACTTTTTTTCGTCTTCACGATGTATTTGAGTCGACAATTGCTCTTCTTGAAGGTCAATTCGAACTCAAATATACACGTCGAGTCGATATGAAGTCTACTTTTTTTCGTTTTCACGATGTATTTGAGTCGACAATTGCTCTTGTTGAAGGTCCATTCGAACTTAAATAAACACGTTGAGTCGATATGAAGTCTACTTTTTTTCGTTTTCACGATGTATTTGAGTCGACAATTGCTCTTGTTGAAGGTCCATTCGAACTCAAATATACACGTCGAGTCGATATGAAGTCTACTTTTTTTTCGTTTTCACGATGTATTTGAGTCGACAATTGCTCTTCTTGAAGGTCCATTCGAACTTAAATAAACACGTTGAGTCGATATGAAGTCTACTTTTTTTCGTCTTCACGATGTATTTGAGTCGACAATTGCTCTTGTTGAAGGTCCATTCGAACTGAAATAAACACGTTGAGTCGATATGAAGTCAACTTTTTTTCGTCTTCACGATGTATTTGAGTCGACAATTGCTCTTTTTGAAGGTCAATTCGAACTCAAATATACACGTCGAGTCGATATGAAGTCTCCTTTTATTCGTTTTCACGATGTATTTGTGTCGACAATTGCTCTTCTTGAAGGTCCATTCGAACTCAAATAAACACCTCGAGTCGATATGAAGTCTACTTTTTTCGTTTTCACGATGTATTTGAGTCGACAATTGCTCTTGTTGAAGGTCCATTCGAACTTAAATAAACA
Source organism: Stenodema calcarata (assembly GCA_963920205.1). NCBI lineage: Eukaryota > Metazoa > Arthropoda > Insecta > Hemiptera > Miridae > Stenodema > Stenodema calcarata. Next base: position 65,640,698 of record OY986048.1, on the reverse strand, counting down.
CGTTGAGTCGATATGAAGTCTACTTTTTTTCGTTTTCACGATGTATTTGAGTCGACAATTGCTCTTCTTGAAGGTCCATTCGAACTCAAATAAACACGTTGAGTCGATATGAAGTCTACTTTTTTTCGTCTTCACGATGTATTTGAGTCGACAATTGCTCTTGTTGAAGGTCCATTCGAACTGAAATAAACACGTTGAGTCGATATGAAGTCAACTTTTTTTCGTCTTCACGATGTATTTGAGTCGACAATTGCTCTTCTTGAAGGTCAATTCGAACTCAAATATACACGTCGAGTCGATATGAAGTCTACTTTTTTTCGTTTTCACGATGTATTTGAGTCGACAATTGCTCTTGTTGAAGGTCCATTCGAACTTAAATAAACACGTTGAGTCGATATAAAGTCTACTTTTTTTCGTTTTCACGATGTATTTGAGTCGACAATTGCTCTTCTTGAAGGACAATTATAACTCAAATATACACGTCGAGTCGATATGAAGTCTACTTTTTTTCGTCTTCACGATGTATTTGAGTCGACAATTGCTCTTGTTGAAGGTCCATTCGAACTTAAATAAACACGTTGAGTCGATATGAAGTCAACTTTTTTTCGTCTTCACGATGTATTTGAGTCGACAATTGCTCTTCTTGAAGGTCAATTCGAACTCAAATATACACGTCGAGTCGATATGAAGTCTACTTTTTTTCGTTTTCACGATGTATTTGAGTCGACAATTGCTCTTGTTGAAGGTCCATTCGAACTTAAAAAACACGTTGAGTCGATATAAAGTCTACTTTTTTTCGTTTTCACGATGTATTTGAGTCGACAATTGCTCTTGTTGAAGGTCCATTCGAACTTAAATAAACACGTTGAGTCGATATGAAGTCTACTTTTTTTCGTTTTCACGATGTATTTGAGTCGACAATTGCTCTTGTTGAAGGTCCATTCGAACTCAAATATGCACGTCGAGTCGATATGAAGTCTACTTTTTTTTCGTTTTCACGATGTATTTGAGTCGACAATTGCTCTTCTTGAAGGTCCATTCGAACTCAAATAAACACGTTGAGTCGATATGAAGTCTACTTTTTTTCGTCTTCACGATGTATTTGAGTCGACAATTGCTCTTCTTGAAGGTCAATTCGAACTCAAATATACACGTCGAGTCGATATGAAGTCTCCTTTTATTCGTTTTCACGATGTATTTGTGTCGACAATTGCTCTTCTTGAAGGTCCATTCGAACTCAAATAAACACCTCGAGTCGATATGAAGTCTACTTTTTTTCGTTTTCACGATGTATTTGAGTCGACAATTGCTCTTGTTGAAGGTCCATTCGAACTTAAATAAACACGTTGAGTCGATATGAAGTCTACTTTTTTTCGTTTTCACGATGTATTTGAGTCGACAATTGCTCTTCTTGAAGGTCCATTCGAACTCAAATAAACACGTTGAGTCGATATGAAGTCTACTTTTTTTCGTCTTCACGATGTATTTGTGTCGACAATTGCTCTTCTTGAAGGACAATTATAACTCAAATATACACGTCGAGTCGATATGAAGTCTCCTTTTTTTCGTTTTCACGATGTATTTGAGTCGACAATTGCTCTTGTTGAAGGTCCATTCGAACTTAAATAAACACGTTGAGTCGATATGAAGTCTACTTTTTTTCGTTTTCACGATGTATTTGAGTCGACAATTGCTCTTCTTGAAGGTCCATTCGAACTTAAATAAACACGTTGAGTCGATATAAAGTCTACTTTTTTTCGTTTTCACGATGTATTTGAGTCGACAATTGCTCTTCTTGAAGGAGAATTATAACTCAAATATACACGTCGAGTCGATATGAAGTCTACTTTTTTTCGTCTTCACGATGTATTTGAGTCGACAATTGCTCTTGTTGAAGGTCCATTCGAACTTAAATAAACACGTTGAGTCGATATGAAGTCAACTTTTTTTCGTCTTCACGATGTATTTGAGTCGACAATTGCTCTTCTTGAAGGTCAATTCGAACTCAAATATACACGTCGAGTCGACATGAAGTCTCCTTTTATTCGTTTTCACGATGTATTTGTGTCGACAATTGCTCTTCTTGAAGGTCCATTCGAACTCAAATAAACACCTCGAGTCGATATGAAGTCTACTTTTTTTCGTTTTCACGATGTATTTGAGTCGACAATTGCTCTTGTTGAAGGTCCATTCGAACTTAAATAAACACGTTGAGTCGATATGAAGTCTACTTCAAATCAAATCAAATCAAAACACTCTTTATTGTCATGGCTGGACGCCAATACAATGCATGGGCCAGGCCCACATTATTATAATATAAATATTATATATTATATTATATTTATATATAAATACATTGAAATATATACAATATAATGCAAGTACTTGAGAGAAAATAATAATAATAATAATAAATTTCCTTTGCACTGGGTGCCGCTGCCGTGGTACAAGTAGAAGTAGATCGTTGAATACATTAAATTATGGCTTTTATATTGTAAAAACATTTTTTTTCCTTCTTTCTTAATAACACAAGATGACAAATTCTAGTTCTACCTATAAACGTATGTTCATACCTCAAAACCCACTTCTTCAAGTACCCTAACTTTAAATTTCCTTTTGGACAGGTATGCTAAAAAGAACAGACATACCATTTTTGTCCCCCGTTACTTTTCCCTGACATCAAGTCATCTAATAAATGCTCGTAGCTCAATCGCTTGAATCCGAAGTATCTAAGTCTAACATTTTTAAATTCCGAACATTCACAGAAAATGTGATACAGAGACTCTTTTTTGTTCTGATTACACAGTAAACACGTTTCCCGCTGATCGATTTGATACCATTCACCTCTCACCCATCCTTTCAGTAGATGCTGATTCGCCAGTCTCAGTTGCGCCAATATTCTTTTCTCGAGCATGCTGGTATCGGCGTTTAGGTACTGTTCGACATGGGAGCATCTGGACTTGAATCTACAATATAAGCTGCTATACGTCGAATTGTACGCTCTTCCGAGGTCCTCGTACCGCATTTTCGTTTGGTAACAGCTAACCATATTTTTTCTTTCTTTCATTAACTCCTTACAGTCCATTCTCTCCCATGCAACACCAAAACCAATACTGCGCATGATCTCTTTGACTTGTGCGGCCCAATTGTATTTGCTGCTGCTCGTTCCTCTATTCAGCGTGGCTACAAGTTGGTTGAAGCAAACCTTTGGAAATCTATGGGGAGGCATTTTTAAAATTTCAATCAGCCAGCCCAGTATCCGGTCAAATACCTTGACGCACAATCTGTCTCGGCCCACCTCAATTCGGATCATGTACCCAGGGGTGCTCACTGGCAACATCAGGGCGCTTTTTATGCATTTGGTCTGGACTATTTCTATTTCATCAAAGTACCTGAGGCTCCAAATCTCTGCGTTGTACAATAGAACAGAATCTACGAGTGCATCCTCAATACGGCTCATGGGGTCCCATTTTTGACTTTTTCCCTTTACTAATATTTGCCTAGCGCTCCCCCAAGCAGTTATAGCCTTTGATTTAAAACTCCTTGCCGCCCTGGAGAACACCCCGGATGAACTGAATGGTACTCCTAGGTAGGTGTACTCCGTTGCTCCACTAATATCATTTTCACCCACGGAGTACCTCTGATTCACTTCCATTCCTCCCCGCTTTGAGAAACACACTACTTTAGTTTTTGACGGGTTTATTGAGAGCCCCATTGATAGAGAATACTCATACAATGCACCCAATTTCCTCTCAACATCAAACTTCGTGTTCCCAAGCAAGCAGAGGTCGTCGGCGAAGCAAAGCAACAGGATCTCGGACTTTCCGTCCACGTTGATGCCACTGAAGCCTCTGTCTCGTACATATTCCTCTAGCCCAGCCAGGAATAAGGAAAAAATCAAGGGACTGCAGGAGTCCCCTTGGAGGATTCCCCTGCACACCGGGAAGAAGCTGGAAATCCCTTCTTTAGTTTTGACTGCAACTCTTGCATTTTTATATAGCTTCATTAGGACTCCCAATATATTTCCCCGTACTCCCATTCGAGCCAAAATGCACCAGATTATTTCATGTGGGAGCGACCCAAAGGCGTCTCTGTAGTCGACGAAGGCGCAAAAAAGTTTGCCTCTCGGGCGTTGTAACGTTAAACCAACGATTGCATACAACACGAAAGTGTTGTCTCTACAGCTCCGGCCACGTCTAAACCCCGATTGAGCCTCAGGGATAACTCCGTTCTCTTCAGCCCAATTCATGAGCCTCTCACAAACGCATTGGGTAAAGCATTTTACGATGGTGTTCAGGAGAGCAATAGGACGTTGCATGTTGATATCGTTCGAGTCTCGGGTTTTGGGTATCATCCTCAAGATTACCTCGCCCCAATCTTCTGGTATAACACAATTTCGGAGGAATTCGTTAAAGATATCAACCAGACACTCAGTCCCATTTTCGCTCAAGTTTTTCCAAACTTCGTTCGGTATCCCGTCTGTCCCAGGAGCCTTACCATTTTTCAGCCGAGCTAATACTATTTTGACTTCCGCGAGAGTGAATGGTTCATTAAGGGCTGGAAAAATTACCTCATCGTGATACCCGGCCGCCCAACTTTCCACAGGTGGAGCATAAGTCGTTTCCAGATGCTTCTCCCATTTTTCGAGGCTAATATTGGAAGTCTTGAATTCGCGGTGGCGTACTTTCTGAATGGCATCTCACCATTCACGTGAATCCCGAGCTTTCGAGATGATTTCGCCGATTCCTTCAATATATTGATCCCGCAGCTTCTTTGTCGTTGAGAAATAATGCTTCTTGTTTTGTAGATATTCATCTATTCCACCCTTCCCGGTTTTCCATCTCCTAAGTGATTTCCGAACATTTCTCAGCAAATCGCGGCATTCTCTCGAGTACCAGGGTTTATTTTCACGCTTCGGGTGTCTAGAATTCGATTCCTTCATTCCAACCGATGCTAAAGCATTTGACACACCTTTCTTAAAGCCATGGTACTTTTCAACCACATCATATGATACAGGCAGTTTACCCAACTCCTGGCTAAGGGCTAAGCGAAAATCACCTGCTACCTCTGGTTTCCACTTGATTTTTTCTTCCCTCTTATTCAGTAGCCGTGATTTTTCCGACTTTTGTAGCTCTACGGACGATCGAAGGTGTAGTGAGCTCTCGGAGTGGTCCGATAATACTCCTAAGGTGTCCCCGATCTCAAAATGTTCAATATCATCCAGCGCTACGGAGTTCACCCAGCATTGGTCCACCACGCTGCTACCCCTTGCTCCGTGAAACGTGAATTCTCCATCCTTGTCGCGCTCTGATCTTCCATTAACCACCATGAATCCACAACTCTCCATCAAATCTACCAAACGTTTCCCCTTAGAGTCCACAATCACGTCCTTACTCCTCCTAGAATAATTCAACTTGGAATAGCCAAACTGGCTTACGTCTCCTTGGTTCAGGTTCCCAATTCTAACATTCCAATCACCCATCAAGACCACTCGCCAATCAGGGTAATTTTCCAATATTTGCTCTAATGTACCCGGTAAATCATCCAAAAACTCCTCATAAGCCCGTTTATCATTAACATAAAAATTTCCCACGACCAATTTCAATTCTGGTACTTCCAAAATAATAATGAAGTCTACTTTTTTTCGTTTTCACGATGTATTTGAGTCTACAATTGCTCTTCTTGAAGGTCCATTCGAACTCCAATAAACACGTTGAGTCGATATGAAGTCTACTTTTTTTCGTCTTCACGATGTATTTGTGTCGACAATTGCTCTTCTTGAAGGACAATTATAACTCAAATATACACGTCGAGTCGATATGAAGTCTCCTTTTTTTCGTTTTCACGATGTATTTGAGTCGACAATTGCTCTTGTTGAAGGTCCATTCGAACTTAAATAAACACGTTGAGTCGATATGAAGTGTAAGCCGCTCGAGGCGGGGCCCGACGTCGGAGGGGAAGATGCTCCCACTCCGGAAGGGGCAGCTTTGGAAGGGCTATTTCCCCTCTCGAGCCTCAACTAAGGACCCTCGCAGCCGTGGCCATCTTGCGGCAGTCCCCAGTCAGCCTGCGTTGTGAACAGACTTATTTACGGTCAAGTGACAGTCAGAGTGATTCTGCAAGCATTTCCTACGTGGTGATCGCGTCCCCCGTTTCCTCCCCCAAAGTCGTGAGTGCACGTGAACTAGTACCGGTATCGTTGTGAACCCTAGTTTTTTCACCCGGATCGGACTCCCTTTTACACGCGTGTGATTGGCCGACCCATCCCCTGAGACAAAGACTCATTTTCCCCCCTGAACCAGTGCGACGCTGCTTAACTCCGTACTCGTTCGTATACGGTAACCCTCTTACCTTGTATAGTAGTCCACAATTGTTTGTAGTTTGGCGCCTTTTAAGTGTACGTTTTATAATTAATGTCAATAACCAATTAGAATCTTTGGGTATTCAACCACGTTGCGGCGTTCCGTCGGAACGCCTAGAATAGTTGCCATCCCTCCATTTCAACATCTACATAGTTTAACGAACGATCTCTTAGGGTCTTCTTTCAAGCGAACTCTTTCATATATTCATTGTTCTCGTTATATTTACTCTTACTAGTGGTGGACGCACCACATCCCTTTATTATTAAGTTAGTTATTAAGTTCTACCAGGTGAACGCTCACCATAATAATTCGTAATTTGTTTCGTTCTATGTGTACATTTTATTATACTTTTCCAATCGAACTCGTAGCTGTCTAGACTCCATTATTTTTAACCCGAACCCCCTGGAGTGTGTTTAATCAAGTAAACGCGGTCTCCTCAAGACCAAGCTTACAGAAGTCTACTTTTTTTCGTTTTCACGATGTATTTGAGTCGACAATTGCTCTTCTTGAAGGTCCATTCGAACTCAAATAAACACGTTGAGTCGATATGAAGTCTACTTTTTTTCGTCTTCACGATGTATTTGAGTCGACAATTGCTCTTGTTGAAGGTCCATTCGAACTTAAATAAACACGTTGAGTCGATATGGAGTCAACTTTTTTTCGTCTTCACGATGTATTTGAGTCGACAATTGCTCTTCTTGAAGGTCAATTCGAACTCAAATATACACGTCGAGTCGATATGAAGTCTACTTTTTTTCGTTTTCACGATGTATTTGAGTCGACAATTGCTCTTGTTGAAGGTCCATTCGAACTTAAATAATCACGTTGAGTCGATATAAAGTCTCCTTTTATTCGTTTTCACGATGTATTTGTGTCAACAATTGCTCTTCTTGAAGGTCCATTCGAACTCAAATAAACACCTCGAGTCGATATGAAGTCTACTTTTTTTCGTTTTCACGATGTATTTGAGTCGACAATTGCTCTTGTTGAAGGTCCATTCGAACTTAAATAAACACGTTGAGTCGATATGAAGTCTACTTTTTTTCGTCTTCACGATGTATTTGAGTCGACAATTGCTCTTGTTGAAGGTCCATTCGAACTGAAATAAACACGTTGAGTCGATATGAAGTCAACTTTTTTTCGTCTTCACGATGTATTTGAGTCGACAATTGCTCTTTTTGAAGGTCAATTCGAACTCAAATATACACGTCGAGTCGATATGAAGTCTCCTTTTATTAGTTTTCACGATGTATTTGTGTCGACAATTGCTCTTCTTGAAGGTCCATTCGAACTCAAATAAACACCTCGAGTCGATATGAAGTCTACTTTTTTCGTTTTCACGATGTATTTGAGTCGACAATTGCTCTTGTTGAAGGTCCATTCGAACTTAAATAAACACGTTGAGTCGATATGAAGTCTACTTTTTTTCGTTTTCACGATGTATTTGAGTCGACAATTGCTCTTCTTGAAGGTCCATTCGAACTCAAATAAACACGTTGAGTCGATATGAAGTCTACTTTTTTTCGTCTTCACGATGTATTTGAGTCGACAATTGCTCTTGTTGAAGGTCCATTCGAACTGAAATAAACACGTTGAGTCGATATGAAGTCAACTTTTTTTCGTCTTCACGATGTATTTGAGTCGACAATTGCTCTTCTTGAAGGTCAATTCGAACTCAAATATACACGTCGAGTCGATATGAAGTCTACTTTTTTTCGTTTTCACGATGTATTTGAGTCGACAATTGCTCTTGTTGAAGGTCCATTCGAACTTAAATAAACACGTTGAGTCGATATAAAGTCTACTTTTTTTCGTTTTCACGATGTATTTGAGTCGACAATTGCTCTTCTTGAAGGACAATTATAACTCAAATATACACGTCGAGTCGATATGAAGTCTACTTTTTTTCGTCTTCACGATGTATTTGAGTCGACAATTGCTCTTGTTGAAGGTCCATTCGAACTTAAATAAAAACGTTGAGTCGATATGAAGTCAACTTTTTTTCGTCTTCACGATGTATTTGAGTCGACAATTGCTCTTCTTGAAGGTCAATTCGAACTCAAATATACACGTCGAGTCGATATGAAGTCTACTTTTTTTCGTTTTCACGATGTATTTGAGTCGACAATTGCTCTTGTTGAAGGTCCATTCGAACTTAAATAAACACGTTGAGTCGATATAAAGTCTACTTTTTTTCGTTTTCACGATGTATTTGAGTCGACAATTGCTCTTGTTGAAGGTCCATTCGAACTCAAATATACACGTCGAGTCGATATGAAGTCTACTTTTTTTTCGTTTTCACGATGTATTTGAGTCGACAATTGCTCTTCTTGAAGGTCCATTCGAACTCAAATAAACACCTCGAGTCGATATGAAGTCTACTTTTTTTCGTTTTCACGATGTATTTGAGTCGACAATTGCTCTTCTTGAAGGTCAATTCGAACTCAAATATACACGTCGAGTCGATATGAAGTCTCCTTTTATTCGTTTTCACGATGTATTTGTGTCGACAATTGCTCTCCTTGAAGGTCCATTCGAACTCAAATAAACACCTCGAGTCGATATGAAGTCTCCTTTTATTCGTTTTCACGATGTATTTGTGTCAACAATTGCTCTTCTTGAAGGTCCATTCGAACTCAAATAAACACCTCGAGTCGATATGAAGTGTACTTTTTTTCGTTTTCACGATGTATTTGAGTCGACAATTGCTCTTGTTGAAGGTCCATTCGAACTTAAGTAAACACGTTGAGTCGATATGAAGTCTACTTTTTTTCGTCTTCACGATGTATTTGAGTCGACAATTGCTCTTGTTGAAGGTCCATTCGAACTGAAATAAACACGTTGAGTCGATATGAAGTCAACTTTTTTTCGTCTTCACGATGTATTTGAGTCGACAATTGCTCTTTTTGAAGGTCAATTCGAACTCAAATATACACGTCGAGTCGATATGAAGTCTCCTTTTATTCGTTTTCACGATGTATTTGTGTCGACAATTGCTCTTCTTGAAGGTCCATTCGAACTCAAATAAACACCTCGAGTCGATATGAAGTCTACTTTTTTCGTTTTCACGATGTATTTGAGTCGACAATTGCTCTTGTTGAAGGTCCATTCGAACTTAAATAAACACGTTGAGTCGATATAAAGTCTACTTTTTTTCGTTTTCACGATGTATTTGAGTCGACAATTGCTCTTCTTGGAGGACAATTATAACTCAAATATACACGTCGAGTCGATATGAAGTCTACTTTTTTTCGTCTTCACGATGTATTTGAGTCGACAATTGCTCTTGTTGAAGGTCCATTCGAACTTAAATAAACACGTTGAGTCGATATGAAGTCAACTTTTTTTCGTCTTCACGATGTATTTGAGTCGACAATTGCTCTTCTTGAAGGTCAATTCGAACTCAAATATACACGTCGAGTCGATATGAAGTTTACTTTTTTTCGTTTTCACGATGTATTTGAGTCGACAATTGCTCTTGTTGAAGGTCCATTCGAACTTAAATAAACACGTTGAGTCGATATAAAGTCTACTTTTTTTCGTTTTCACGATGTATTTGAGTCGACAATTGCTCTTGTTGAAGGTCCATTCGAACTTAAATAAACACGTTGAGTCGATATGAAGTCTACTTTTTTTCGTTTTCACGATGTATTTGAGTCGACAATTGCTCTTGTTGAAGGTCCATTCGAACTCAAATATACACGTCGAGTCGATATGAAGTCTACTTTTTTTTCGTTTTCACGATGTATTTGAGTCGACAATTGCTCTTCTTGAAGGTCCATTCGAACTCAAATAAACACGTTGAGTCGATATGAAGTCTACTTTTTTTCGTCTTCACGATGTATTTGAGTCGACAATTGCTCTTGTTGGAGGACAATTATAACTCAAATATACACGTCGAGTCGATATGAAGTCTACTTTTTTTCGTCTTCACGATGTATTTGAGTCGACAATTGCTCTTGTTGAAGGTCCATTCGAACTTAAATAAACACGTTGAGTCGATATGAAGTCAACTTTTTTTCGTCTTCACGATGTATTTGAGTCGACAATTGCTCTTCTTGAAGGTCAATTCGAACTCAAATATACACCTCGAGTCGATATGAAGTCTACTTTTTTTCGTCTTCACGATGTATTTGAGTCGACAATTGCTCTTCTTGAAGGTCCATTCGAACTCAAATAAACACCTCGAGTCGATATGAAGTCTACTTTTTTTCGTCTTCACGATGTATTTGAGTCGACAATTGCTCTTGTTGAAGGTCCATTCGAACTGAAATAAACACGTTGAGTCGATATGAAGTCAACTTTTTTTTCGTCTTCACGATGTATTCGAGTCGACAATTGCTCTTTTGGTTTATTATCTTCGATAATGAACCATTGGAATCGCCCAAAGAAAAAAATTTTTTAACCCCCCCTCAAAATTTGTTGGTTTACGTTTCAAGATACGTAGATTCAGAAAATCGAATAAAAAAAAATCCGTCCGTCCGCCGTACGCCGTCCGCGCCACTTTGCCCAGTTAGCGTTGAGCTAAAATTACGAAATTTGGTTTCTGGGTTTGGACCAGCCCCACAATGATCCTCGAAACTTTTCATAACCCTAGGTCAAGGGGAAGGGGTTCAAAACGAAATTTAAAATTTCGACGATGTCTTATCTCCAAATATTTAGCTGAACCGTGTAAAGTTTAGTTCACCTTTGAATGACCTAAAAAATTACGAATCTTTTAAGACCAATTGGATTTTTGAGCGACCAGCCGTTCGTTCACAGTGACCGCGCAAAGTTTTAGGAAAAACACTAAACTTTCGCGTCGAAATTGGCCGTTATGTGACCCAACCCCCAGACGCCCAGAATAAAACTACCTTTTTACATCTTCCCGGTAAACTACAGTCTAGAAATTTTAACCGTGAGTCGGGGATAGACCACATTGCAATATTTACTCGGTTTCTCATCTGTAAAATTGTTTAAATAATACCTTTTTGTAATAATACAAATTAAATTTTGATGATGAGCTATTGACTTGAAATTTTAAAAATAGGTCAGAACTGGATCACAATGCAATATTCACTCGGTTTCTTGTCTGTAAAATTGTTTAAATAATACCTATTTGTTTAAACAAATTAAATGTTGATGATGAGCTAGATACTTCAAATTTTAAATATAGGTCTGAAATGGATGACATTTCATTATTCACTCGGTTTGTATGACATGGTATGAGTATGGTATGGTATATTATTGTATGTATGATTTGGTATAATACAGTATGGTATGATAGGAAAGAAATTCGTATGGTATGGTATGAGTACGGTGAGAATATGGTATGGTGCCGATTTGCAATACAGTCTGGTATAGACAGAAGGGTGATCTGCACAAGGAAGATAATAAACCGTTGTGTCAAGAATTTGCAGAGTTTTTTCATCTTCCCGGTAAACTACAGTCTAGAAATTTTAACCGTGAGTCGGGGATAGACCACATTGCAATATTCACCCGGTTTCTCATCTGTAAAATTGTTGGCTGAGCTACATAATAATATTATGTATATTACTGTTATTAATGGTTATTAACTGTTATTAACTTACAGAATGTAGAAATCAACAAATGAGATTCCCTTGGGCGAATAGAGATCCACTTCAGTCTTGACGACTAGCAAAGCGTTCACGCGTTGCACGTGAGATATTAAATTTCAATGTTTAGTTGATTAATATTATGGAGACAATAATTCACTTTTACTATGATGAGTAAATACGAAGCTAAAAACCACCAGTCAATGCATTCAAAATAATATTATAACGTCAGGCAACGTTTTGGTATCATTCTTATCAAACATGGAAGAAAGCATGGAAGAATGAAGCTCCCTTTTTCCTTGACAAGGAACGATTCAACGATCGATTGTTTTCGGCGTTCAACTTGATACGATAGAGAGTTTTTGCAAACCACTAACGGGTGCCGTAGAACCTCAGCACAGAGCCCGTAACGTCAGACGTGACGTTGGCGAATCGGGTAACGACAAACGAGCTCATCTATCGTACGACGAATAACCTCACCGTGTAATGCCTAACCTTACCCGGATATAACACGATCATCTTGTCTATTCCATTTTCGATTTAATTCGTTGTGTGTTTTCGGTTTTCTGTGTTCGGTTCCTGAAAGAATCTGAAAGATACATCCCACGGACGCTTCAGTGAGACGGTAAGTTAAAATCATCCTCTACCAAAGCAGGTATTTCTCCATTCAAAAAGAAATTTCACATCTCCCTTCTTCCGGTTAATCACAAAATCGTTCCCCAAGCTCGACCAGTCTCCAAATCGATGGCTTGAGCCATGTAACTATTTGAAGTTTTTCTTTTAATCAACTGTGAGCTAAACTATACATACTGTAAATAGTTATGTTCCTAATATGTAACTCACATTAGCAATGTTGTTTTAGCGAATTTTCGAAAGAAATTAATCCGGGTTTGAAAACACACTGGGTTTTGGCCCGAACCGTTCCTGGTTTGGCCCTTGGGATTTTGAGTGTAATATGCCGTAGAATAAGCAACGAAACTCAGGCCACTCTAAGGGGAGGTGAACCTCGGTCGAGTGAACATCGCTAGCAGTGCCCGTCTGTTATCATCAGATAATCTCCTCACTTTCAGCTAAGTGATCTTTTTAGCACTTCTCTCTTTTTAATAACAGCTCACACCTAGTTCTATTATCGCCGCTGTTCTTTTGAACTTGTGAGGTCCATGGGGACTGAGAGCGGGGGGGAGGACCCCCCCGGAAAAACAACTGACTGTCATAACACTCTCAATAACACTATACCAACTCCTACTAATGTTGCGCTTAAACGTAGTAATGATAATAAGCTTCCAACAACATCCAAGGTTCAGTTAGTGGAGTCGAGAAACGACCGTAAACGCTCTGACCTCTCAACAGATTTCTACAGCAGAGTAGTGAATAACAGATTCAGACCTAACGATTCCGGACCTTTTTTCATTTTCGTTGAGAGTACAGACGGCCAATTGGGTAAGACACATCCAATGGTGTTCGGAAGATGGATCTTTCGAGAAAATAATGAACACAAGTCGAATATAACTAATATTTTTGCGACTGGACTCAATCGCATGAAAATAGAGGTATCTTCCGGCGAAGTAGCCAATAAATTGGTCACAAGCCACATCTTTAAAGACAAGAATCTCATTTGTTATATCCCCGACTTTCTAGTTTATAAAACAGGTGTTGTTCGTAACATTGACCCATCTATTACTGATGAAGAGATTTTACAGGATGCAGTGTGTAAATCGAAACCCATTAGGGTCAAACGCCTATTTAGGGAACAAAAGAACGAAAATGGTACCGTTACCTCAAGATCGCTATTACATACCGTTTTCATCTCATTTGACTCGCAAACCTTACCGGAGCATTTATCGTTGTACGGAGCCCGATGCAGGGTGGAACCCTACGTTCCCCCAGTTCGTATGTGTTCCCAATGTTTCCGTCTTGGGCATATAAGATCCCAGTGTAAAAGTTCAGCAAGGTGCCTAAATTGTGGAGACAACCATGCTTCGGATAGTTGCACTAATATCAGTACGGGTCTTTTGTGCATAAACTGTAAAGCTACTGACCACAAGGCCACCAGCAAGAACTGCCCCATGTTTCTAGAAAGAACAAAGAAGAAGAGAGAAGATGTTATGGCTGATTCATATGCCGTTATCACAAAAAACCGATTCTCACCCCTCGAAAACACGGAGGCCTACGATTGTGAATTTCCTATCATCCGACCAAGTAATGGGAACAAAAGCTTCCGCCCGAAAAAAAGGATTTCCCGCCCGTCTCCATATCAAAGGCCTGAAAAACATTCTATTACTAAACCATTGAATAATTACGAAGACGAGTTGAGGACAATGGATTACTCTGACTCCCAGCATCACTCTAGCGAACATCTCACTAGAAACCGGCACCAAAGGCGATCTTCTTCTCCTCGTGTAGAATCTCCTCCAACTGAACTCACATACGAAACCGTCGAAGAACTGTTCCAGCTTCTCAAGGGTAACCAATCCACAACTGATATTCGCGAAAACATTGGGCAAGTCTTACATAATCTACTCTCGAAACTGAATAAGTACCCAACATTTTTACAACAAACACGGCCACCTATACCGTGACAACACTGCGCTATGAACAATACTAAATTTTTTCAATGGAACGCCAGGTCTTTTGTTCACAACAGACCTAGCTTTGAACACTTTTCTTCAACTACCCCCATTAACGTTGCAGCTATATCTGAAACCTTTTTCCAGGAGGGACGCATTTACAAGCTTAGAGGTTTCGAAATGCTTAGATGTGACAGGGCAGACGGAAGGGCTGGAGTCGCCCTGCTCATCAAAGAGGGGATACCCTTTAGATCTATCACATCTCTTCCCCAGATCCCGAACTGTGGTGTCGTAGCCGCAGAGCTGTTGGTTAACACCAGAACCATAACAGTCGTATCACTGTATAACAATCATGACAATAGAGTTACTAAAGCCGAATGGGAAACTTTCCTAACACACATCCCACAACCATGCATTGTTATGGGGGATTTCAACTGCCATCACCAACTTGTAGGAAGTTCATACACCGATCCCAAGGGCGTGGAGCTGTTTGAGGCTGCTTCTACCGTGGGCCTTGTCTATCTGAACGACGGTACGCCTACACTCATACCATCTGCCAATCACCGAATATCTTCGGCTGTGGATATTACTTTTGTATCTCCGGATTTGGCTTGTAGGGCAACATGGGAAGTAGTTGGCGATTCGTTGGGGTCTGACCACTGGCCAGTGATCACAACAATTGATGGCATTGTAATGGACGCTGCTACATACATCCCTACGCGAAAGTGGAATTTTAAGAAAGCTAACTGGGAGGTCTTTGGCCAAATTCTGGAGTCACAGACCCCAACGCTTGCTACAGTAACATCATACCAGGACTTCATACATTTAATAGAGGACGCTTGCACGGCGTCCATCCCACAGTACAAACCAACCAAAAGGAGAGTAGTGAACTACTGGTGGAATAGGGACTGCGAGTCGGCAGTAAAACATAGAGTTGAAGCCCTGGCCAGATATAAGAGAAATAGGAACCATTTCACATTTCACGAAATGAAGCGGGCAAGCGCAACAGCTAAGCGCGTCCTAATACAAGCCAAGCGCTCCTCGTGGAGACTATACTGCGAAAAGCTAAATCGGGGGACGCCAGTTGGAGACATCTGGCGGCAGATTAGAACAATCCGGAACGCAAAATCAGTTAAGCCAGCGCTGAAGGAGGGTGTTTGGTGCCAGGATTTCCTCGACAGACTTGCGCCGGGCTGGGTGCCACAGCGAGTTGGCGACTCATTGTCACAGTCCCATTGTGGGAACGATTACCTTGCAAGTCCATTCGCTATGAATGAGCTGAAAGCTGCTCTCCGCAACAGGAGTTCAGTATCAGCACCAGGGAAGGATAACGTAACATACGATCTCCTCAACAGGCTCCCTTTAAACTACAAATCCAAGCTTCTTGGCTTCATAAACGTATTCTGGACAACTGGCTCCTATCCTGACGAATGGTATGATTATATAATCGTACCCATTCTGAAGCCTGGAAAACCTAACGATCAGCCAGATTCATATAGGCCAATTGCATTAGCGTCATGCGTAATGAAAACCTTGGAAAGGATGATTAAAAACCGCCTCCAGTGGTATGTGGAAGCTAACGACCTACTCCCCTCCAGTCAATATGGCTTTAGGGTAAAACGCTCAACTATGGATGCCCAGAATGTGATGGTTTGCTCAATCCTGAACGGATTTTCCAAAAACCAACACACACTGGCCTTGTTCCTAGACGTCTCCAGCGCATACGACAATGTTGACATAATTAAGCTTTATGAGAAGCTCCTCACTATACAACTACCTGTCTCCTGTGTACAGGGCATCATCAACCTTGTGTCAAGACGTCAACTTTACATGCGTGTCAATGGGCGGCTCCTGGGACCCCAATCAACGTGGAGGGGCATAGCGCAGGGTAGTATCCTTAGCACCATCCTTTACGCTCTATACGTCTCTGACATTGAAACCATACTCCCTGAGGGAATATCGATTGTCCAATATGCTGATGATTTATGCCTATTCACAACAAGTCGGGTGTGGGATAACTGCGTGGAGCTTCTTTCACAAGGATTTTGTGCACTCCAAGAATATCTGGGGGACTTAGGACTTTCAGTCTCGTCAACAAAATCAGTTTTTTGCCCTTTCACACGCAGCAGGCGACCACCTATACCCATGACGCTCGAAATGGGCAATTTGGAAATTAAGCGTGCTGACAAGGTGAAATTTCTCGGACTACATTTGACGAAATCATTGAGCTGGTCGCACCATATAAGAGAACTCGCACAGAAATGTGAGTACCACATCAATATAATGCGGGCATTCAGTCACGCCACTTGGGGAGCCGACCCCTCCACTTCTATCCTTTACTATAGAGCCACAATACGGAGCATCTTAGATTTTGGATGCACGTTCTTTGGGAATGCCCCTCACACCCATCTTCTGAAGCTGGACAGAGTCCAATACAAGGCACTCCGTGTAGCATTGGGAGCCCTCCCATCAACGCCTACTAATGCACTTCTAGCGGAATGCGGCGAACCCCCCTTAACAATCAGACGAGAGATGCTGGCTCATCGTTTCCTTGGCTCGCTGTACTCACGAGAGCAGCGACAGTTTGGAATGATACGGGAGTTGACTGTCGACGATCTTACAAGGCCATACTGGTACAAGAAGCCTTCCCCACTCTTATGCAAGAGCTTTCTATCCGTTGCCCCCATCTTAACCAAGGTAGCAATTACGCATAAGCCGACCAAATACACCGTACCATACAATGCCATACAACATCCGCCAGCCACGACTTTCCTCAGAACAGCCTCCCAAAATGCAGCACTACTCTCAGAGTACATCCAACAGCACCACCCAGCTGCCCAATGTATCTATACAGATGGTTCACTGTCAACGGATGGAGTCGGATGTGCCTTCTTTGACGCATCTAGGAACCATATTCAACAGTTCAAGTTATGGGAGCACGCTTCAATCTACACAGCTGAACTCGTTGCCATTCATCAGGCCCTGAGATACGCCATACAGCATGCCCACCGGTCCCGACCCTCTAAGATATTGGTATTGACTGACTGTATGAGCGCCCTGAAGAAGCTCAGTCAAATCGATCTGGCATCCCACATTAATGAGATTGAAGGAGGCATCTTGCAATGCTCAGAAAAACTCCGACAAAGAGGAATACCAACCACCCTCTGCTGGATTAAGTCCCATAACAGCCTGACAGGGAATGAAATCGCGGACAGAGCTGCAAGAAATGCGACGTCACTAACAAGTTCTGTTGATATAGGACCAGTGTACCCAGCGACGGACCTCTGCAGCACCTATAAGAAGTGGGCACTAGGGAAGTGGCAAAGACATTACGAAGCGTACCCATCTGGCCGACGATACAGGGAACTATTCCCTAATGTTACCCTCACACCATGGTTTGCTTCCATTCCGGACAGGCCAAAGTTGTTTTATACAACCATAACCAGACTGCGAAACGGCCACTGCATTACAAGGTCTTATCTCCACCGGATTGGGGCAGAAGCGGCAGCGGTGTGCGCAACCTGCGGGGTTGAGGAAACCGCAGATCACCTCATTATGGACTGCGCCAGACTCCACACCCAGAGAGATGCTCTGTTCAGCCAATGGGACAAGTTTTTAGAGAAGCCCTACAACTTACAGCTCGCTCTTCAATCAGCTCTTCCGTCTGTCTACATAGCACTCGAACACTTTGTTAGAACAAGTGATTTAAATTTGTAAAGTACATTAACTAAGTGTTGGCTGTAAAGTGATTATGTAACTGATGCCAAATAAAAATATTTAAAAAAAAAAAAAAACTACCCATAAATTCCCAAAATGCAACAGTCTAACAAGTGACACCTCATTTTAAATTCTTTATGGACATCATGTTATTCAATGGCGACATTGTACATAAGACCAGTCATTTCTTCGAAATTTCGCTCTTATAGCCTGCATGACTGTGGATATTTTTGCGATTGTCTCATAAACCTATTTATTATCTTACAGAACTTGATCCAACCATTCAAAGACATTCAACGCAAAGTGGCACCACCACAGACTTTCAGCGCAAAGTGACCAACCTTCCATGACCAACCCTGTGAGTTATATGCACACTGACATTTTATCCAATGAATGAGAATGCTACGTACCCACTTACCTAATACTTCATCTTTTAGCAATGGTTTTTTTTGCGTATGTCTCATAAACCTATTTGTTATCTTTCAGAACTTGATCCCAACAGCTCAAAGGAGTTTGGACCAACGTCCCCAACCTGCCATGACCAACCCTGTGAGTTATATGCACATTGACATTTTATCCAATGAATGAGAATGCTACGTACCCACTTACCTAATACTTCATCTTTTAGCAATGGTTTTTTTTTGCGTATGTCTCATAAACCTATTTGTTATCTTTCAGAACTTGATCCCAACAGCTCAAAGGAGTTTGGACCAACGTCACCAACCTGCCATGACCAACCCTGTGAGTTATATGCACTCTGACATTTTATCCAATGAATGATGATATGAATGAGAAAACTACGTACCCACTTACCTAATACTTCATCTTTTAGCAATGGTTTTTTTGCGTATGTCTCATAAACCTATTTGTTATCTTTCAGAACTTGATCCCAACAGCTCAAAGGAGTTTGGACCAACGTCACCAACCTGCCATGACCAACCCTGTGAGTTATATGCACACTGACATTTTATCCAATGAATGAGAATGCTACGTACCCACTTACCTAATACTTCATCTTTTAGCAATGGTTTTTTTTGCGTATGTCTCATAAACCTATTTGTTATCTTTCAGAACTTGATCCCAACAGCTCAAAGGAGTTTGGACCAACGTCACCAACCTGCCATGACCAACCCTGTGAGTTATATGCACACTGACATTTTATCCAATGAATGATGATATGAATGAGAAAACTACGTACCCACTTACCTAATACTTCATCTTTTAGCAATGGTTTTTTTTGCGTATGTCTCATAAACCTATTTGCTATCTTTCAGAACTTGATCCCAACAGCTCAAAGGAGTTTGGACCAACGTCACCAACCTGCCATGACCAACCCTGTGAGTTATATGCACACTGACATTTTATCCAATGAATGAGAATGCTACGTACCCACTTACCTAATACTTCATCTTTTAGCAATGGTTTTTTTTGCGTATGTCTCATAAACCTATTTGTTATCTTTCAGAACTTGATCCCAACAGCTCAAAGGAGTTTGGACCAACGTCACCAACCTGCCATGACCAACCCTGTGAGTTATATGCACACTGACATTTTATCCAATGAATGATGATATGAATGAGAAAACTACGTACCCACTTACCTAATACTTCATCTTTTAGCAATGGTTTTTTTTGCGTATGTCTCATAAACCTATTTGCTATCTTTCAGAACTTGATCCCAACAGCTCAAAGGAGTTTGGACCAACGTCACCAACCTGCCATGACCAACCCTGTGAGTTATATGCACTCTGACATTTTATCCAATGAATGATGATATGAATGAGAAAACTACGTACCCACTTACCTAATACTTCATCTTTTAGCAATGGTTTTTTTGCGTATGTCTCATAAACCTATTTGTTATCTTTCAGAACTTGATCCCAACAGCTCAAAGAAGTTTGGAGCAAAGTGATGAACCTGCCATGACCAACCCTGTGAGTTATGGGTCATTCTCCAATTTCGGTGCTATTTCAGTCACAGAGCTCTATAAAATTGATCAACCATCAGAATGAGGATGATTTTTTTTTCGGTTACTAACCTCCTTGAGACCAACATTTCCTTCTCACTATGATGTTCCAGTAATTAATGGGTACCTTGTTATAAAATATATAATGCTAGTTTTGTCACTCCCTAGCCCTGTCACAAAGCTGAGGCTGTGGCTTTACAAGGCAATGGTACCAGTTTCTTTTGCAGTAATCCTAAAAAAAATTACTACATTTCTTTCAGCATTCTTTCAATTATTGGTATAAAACACAATTTGAATTTTAGATGGAACACATCAATCACCAAATTACTTTTTGTCTCTGTCACACAGTTTTTGGTCACTCCCTAGCCAGTTTTAGAAATGCCCGCCAATATACCCTCACAAAGGGAAATTTCGTGCTGACAGGTGATCTGACAACACTGGCAGGGTGCAGAAACACGTGGTCTGCTCTGTTCCCTTTTCTAACCTCTTCAGTTGCTTCCAAGCTGTGATAGTGAAGGTGAAGTGTTTGAGTATTTTTATTGATGGTCACTCCCTAGAGTTCAACAAAATCAATACAGGTAAGAATTATGATTTGAATGTTACATAGTTTTGTAGTACATCATAGCCTCTCTACATACACGATTATCTTTGTTTTTTTGTGAAGCTGCTCTAGCGTGAACAAATGAAAAATGGTTGATTTGTCACTCCCTAGGCGGTCACTCCCTAGCCTCAATGAAAATTCTTATGGGACTAGGCGGTGACAATGATGGCAAGGGAGGGACAAATGGGTATAACTCTCTTTCGACAAGCATTATTAAAACCATAAAGATTTTGTTTTTGCTTCCTCAATTACTGCCAAAGGTAGTACTAAAGCAAGAAAAAAGAAAAAGTGTCTTCCAAAATCGAAATTCCACTCGCGTTTTGCATTTCTATCTCAACCAAAGCTATACGACCACACAGTTGGTATATTTTGTGCTGCCATTACGTATCATTGAATAGAGTTGATGATTTCAGGAATATGGCGCCAAAAAAAATTTCCGAAAGTGAAAAGAAGGCAAAGAAGAAAGAAGCTGCCAGAAAGAGACGAGAAAAAATAAAAATGGATCCTGTTTTAGCTGCCTTGGAAGCGGAAAAGAAAGGAAGAAATATGAAAGAAAAAAGCAGTTAAAATTGGCTA